>OX371224.1:7923016-8557016 GCA_947310385.1 Nephrotoma appendiculata | reverse complement strand
CAACTGTTAGCCTCAGTTTGCTCCGCTTTATTCGTGAAAATTTCATTTAGCTTTGGAACTTTTATGTTCTTTAAATTAAAATCAATTTTAAAATTTTTCTTTTGGTCACTTTGCAATAATAAATATTCATCTAGATCACGTTTTAAATCAGTCATAGTATATATTATTTTCTAGTTATTCCTTTTGAAGTTATTAATAAACTAAAATTTTATTTATGTTTTGTTTCTTTTGTCCATGTGTCAAATATTTACTTTGACAGGACATGTTTGTCTTGGTTTATAAATTCAGCATTTTCTCGCCCTATAGGCGGGTTTCTGTTTAGCTCCATTAAAGACGCAATGCTATCGCACTGGGAGGAGGATATTGGGAATGATTGTTTGATTTTACGAAATTATAAAAGAAAATTTACAAAATTGAGTAAACAATAAATTTTAACTAAACGATTTCATTTACTTAATACAAAATAGGTAATTTTAAGGTTTTTTGTACAAAAATTTTATTTATTGTCAATAATTTTGAATTAATAGGAACAAATTAAAATTTGGAAAGGAAAAATTAAAATTGTAATATGTTCTTTATATAATTTATTAGATTTCTAAATTATCGTTCATTTAAAACCAACTGTTTTCCCAATTTTGTAATTTTCTATCATTTACGGTGTTTCCATGACAGAGTTAACCGGGATTATCTCGGATTATCTCATCATGGACACGAGTTGGATTTACAGTTTTCGTTAAATTTCTTAATCCTCCTTAACTAGACGAAAGTAGTTGGGTTAAATGAATTCTATCTGTCAAAAGAAAAATTATAGTATTCAGAAAATATATATGTAGTATTATTATAAAAAATAGTATTATTATAAAGAAACAATATAGTTAAAATAAACACGGGTTAAAATATTCACGAAACAGATCAAAACAGAAAAAAACTAACAAAAACATAACACCACCTGAACTGTCAAAACAAATTTTGCATGGAAACGATAGGGATTAGCTCGCCATGTTATTAACTCGACGAAACTCTTAACTCGGTTTCCATGTCCATAGAAACGTAGTAATTATTTGTAAATAATAATCATATCGTTCTCGTTACTCGTGCTCAATGTGCACGGGCGATTACTATAAATTTTGGCATTTATTTAATATAAATGCCAAAGAGTGACCGCAAAATTCGCCCGTTTTTGCATAGTCTGTAGCAAGAACGGGGAAGGTCGTACAGTGGTCCCCGTGGGCTTAAATTAACCGTCATAAAAAATGTGGGTGAGCATAACCCGATTTTTTCAATATTGAGTCAATTTACCCCTACTTGAGGGGTGGAAACCACCCCCAGAAGCAAGAAATGGGAAAACGGTCGGGAAGTTCTTGATAAAAATGCTTGGAATTTCATGGCAAGAGTGACATCAGAATTGGTCTTCCAAATATCGTCAGGGTGAAACACACTCCCTGGGTGGGGGGAAACCACCCCTATTGCTGAAAACGACAGCAAATGATATTCCCTTAATGAATAATTAAGTGGTTTCCACCCCTCAACTAGGGGTAAATTGACTCAATATTGAAAAAATCGAGATATGCTCACCCACGTTTTTTATGACGGTCAATTTAAGCCCACGGGGCCTCTGTACGACCTTCCTCGTTCTTGCTACAGACTATGCAAAAACGGGCGAAAAAATAGTGTTTTTGGCGGTTACTCTTTAGTTTCCATATAACATTTTTATTTATCGTCGATAGTTTTCAAATATTTTATAGTATACTTATTCAACCGTTCCACACAGGTTGTCAAATGGTCTGGTTTCAGACTTAAAAATAAGTCGTAATAGATTTGTTATTGCAAATTTAAAACCTTATTTTATATTTAAACACAAATTTTTTTGTATTGTTTTATTCTGCTCTCTCAAAAATAAAATTTAAACTAAAATCTACATTTTAAAAATGGCCTTAAATTGTTTTTGAACCTACTTCACAAAAAAAAATTTTGTTGAAAAATGAGTCGCAATTAAAACCGGTATCATAGGAAAACGGGGAAAGAAATGGAGATGAAGCCGCTTCTTGACAAGGCGGGTGGAATGGCTCATTGTACATATCGACACTACGGTAACTTGAATCCTGTAGATTCTTCAAATCAAGGCAACATTTGTCCAACATTGGCGCACATTCGCTCAATAGGCAGTTTTTCAAAAAAGTTCAAAGGAAAAAACAAATACTATAAATCGTGTAGACAGTATAGTTTATCAATTGTCATATTTTACCAACATTTGCCAATACACCAACTTTGGTCGATATTTGCATTCGTGTGGCTGCGGCTTAATTTTGACATTTTTTGCTTTTTAAAATGGCGACTTCAATTTTTTGCGGTATGTTGCTTTGTTGGTGTTTTATTAACTGAGATAGTTGCTTTTTGTGTATTAGTATATTAGTGTAATGTGAACTTTTTACCGACTACCTATTTCACTAGAACAATCACTTTCGCTCAGGTCTGAAGTTTGGGGATTCTTTAGGATTAAAAATGAAAATCTGTAAATTATACAAAATAACAATATTGTTACAAATTTTATTTACACCGACACCTATTACATATCTTCTACAACAAATCATCATTTCACTTGTACTGTTCACTGGCTAAATTACGACTGTATCTGCATATCAATTGGCTCGCGTTAAAGTCCTTGTCTATCGCTGTTCGAGATTATTCCATGTATAGTATCTGTCGAATTACAGTTGCAATATGTAAATTACTTGCATGCAATTGGTGTGGTCTTTTCCAAATCTAGGTGTGTATCTCGAGATCTGCTTTTTCTCTTCCTGGAATTAGACTATTATTAGTCTCTATTAAAATGTATGTTCTACGACTATTTGCTCCACAATATTTACTTAGAATGATTTTGCATTAGCGGACTCAATTCTGCAATATGGCTTATCATGTTGGGGTAGTGCGTGCAATGCCACGCTACATCCTATCTACGTGCGATAAAAGCAGTTAATCAGAATTATGTGCTTTAAACCATCTTTTTCGCCATCGTGGCCATTATTTCAAACTCTCAGTATACTGCCACTACGGCATATATACGTTTTTAAGGTTCTAAGAATATTTTATGTTAAAAGTGGAAATAATTTTGTGACCCATGCAGATTATAATCTCAGGTCGAATCATACCTTTTTAAAACATATTCCAAAATTTAGATTAGACCTACGGAAAAACTTTCTTAATATCGTTGCACCAATTATTTTTAACAATTTAGATAACTTAAATACGGGAAGGATAATGAAAGAAGGAAAAATTATATAAATGTAGTATTTTAAGAGGTTTTAATATATCCATGTGTAATGAATTTAGAATAGTAGTTTTAATTATCTATTATATATATGCTATTAATTTTAAACGTAAATTATATTGTTTTTATTTCTTATTTTTGTAAATAGAAGTTAAATATTTTATTTTTGTTTTGTAATTTAGAATCAGGGGACCAGTCACGTGATCTATTTGATCCAATGGTCGACATCTTACCTTCTGAAACTTTTTTAGTCTTAATATTATTGTGCATACTAGTTTTTATTTATTATAATAAAGATGGTAATGAAAAAAAAAAAAATTGTACAGCCGCACCAAACCACCTCGTTTTTTATATCTCGATTTATCTCTCTCGCTCGTGATGTGCTTTCTTCTACCGTTCCATCTATGTACATTTTCCGTCGTAGGTCAGCTAGGTTGCATTTACGACCAAGAACTGTTTGACTATTAAATCGTTTTGACTCATCTTTGTGGACGCTCCCCTCAACGCGTGCCACCTTAGCACGTCTCTCTGGCGAGGCCTAGAAAGATCTCTTTTTAGTTAACAACTCACTGAGTCGATTGAATGTCAGAGGCTTTACAATTTATTTTAAACCTCCGGCTACTGGTTGCATTGAAAACCAGCCAGCTCAACAAGGCCATCTCCAATAGTTTGTGAGGTACGAATATATGTGTTTCAAAGCGGGCCTCCTCTTGATTAATTTCATTTTCACGAACCTGCCTGATTTGTCCTTCAAATTGGGTCATCTTGCCGTACTCCCGCAATTGCTCGCATTTTTCATTTTAACAAAAATGCATTCTAAAATAGTGCTTTTTTCAAGTACAATGTCCAGTGAGAATGCTCACTAGGAAGTATCTGATTCATTTAAAAGCACTTAGAGTCTTTTTTAATCTTTTCATATAAAGAAAAATTGACTCAGGTCTCACAAAGAATGATGAGTTTGATTCACCCAGCAAATACTCAAAGAAGAATTCATTTTGAATGGAGAGCCAATTTAAGGTTTCAATACTCCCCTAGTCAAATTTCGAAGGTACAATTTGGAATCAATAGCCCATGTCATGCAGAATTGAATATTCAGCTGGTTTCTGTTATATAATAAAGTTGGTCAATTATTCATGTTTTGTGTCAAGGTTGAAACAAGGTTTCGGGTGTCAAGGTATAAACTACCGAAAATTTGGATGAATATTTTAAATAATATATTTATAATATAATAATACTTATTAAATAAGGTCTATAATTTCGCCACCAAAAAATCTATATCTATAAAAATGGTGCAAAAAATGTATGTGCGCGCATCAGTTGAGAACGGCTGAACCGATTTGGCTCAATCTTTTTTTATTGTGTTCGCAATTGCCAGGAGATGGTTCTTACGAAAGAAAATTTTGAAAAAATTTACCGGAAAAGTCTAAAAACCCGAAAAATCAAATAAAAAGCCATTTTCATATGAATTTTGTGTGTATAATTTTTATGAGACAGGTGGTGCAGTGGTTAAAGCATCGGCGCTTGGATTCGAAGGTACCGAATTCGATTCCCACCGAAGGCTACATCTAAACTGCTGCTGTGTTTTTTATCCAAAATTCAAAATCCGTAAACACGAAAAAATCGAAACCAAATGGAAAACCGAAAAATCAAAAAAAAAAATCGGAAAATCGAAAATTGCGTATTTGTAGAAGAATTTTGTATGGAAATACACTTAACACCACCGATGAAAATTGTATTTTGACAATGAGCATTCATTTAAATAGCCACTTTGGATTATTTTCAATAGATGGCGTTGGTTGCATACTACTATAAATATAAGTTGTGTAGAATTTTGGCAATCTCATTTTCTATATATATAAAGTGCATTTAGTTCCCGGTTCTTTTGGCGTTCGCTATGACGATTAACAAATCACAAAGTCAATTTGCAAAAAACAACTAAATTTTCGATAGATGCCTAAGATTGAATCGACCTTTTATTCACTTTTCAATACATTATGCCGCCTTTATGGTTGCGTTCATTCGCTCATTCTGACAATTTTTTCCACCAGTCATATTGCTCGAAATTGACGATTCTGGATTTTTGTACAAAAGATGATTGGTCGAACAAATGACCGAATGAACGAACGCAACCATAAACCTACTTTTAGTGTTGAATTCGGTAAAAAAGTGAAAGGAATGGCCACTCAATCGTCTAACTCAAACGTCTATTGAGAATTGAGTTGAGTTGTTTGATTTTTCTCTCATTAAATTCAATTTTTGTGAAGGTCAAAAGTGTTTGCTCGGACGAGGTAATTTGGGGCGAGACAAAGTTCGCCGGGTCAGCTAGTTATATATAAAATTTAAAAGGCCTTAGTTTGATTATTTAAACTAATATAATATAATAAAGTTGGTTGTTATACCAGTTATGTATAGCTGTATAACAGAATAAACGCAGTATAACAGCGATTTAAAGCTTAAAGCGATTTAAAGCTTAAAGCGATTCTTTTGGATATACGGATAACCTTAGTATGGAAAAGGCAATTGCGAAGTTTCGTACGAGTGAAAGTACAGAAGGACGAAAAAGAAAAAGCCCAGAATACAACAAAAGTAGTAGCAGAGGTGGTATAGTAAAAGTAGTTTAAATAAGAGTGTAGATAATAGCGTTATTTTTTTGAAAAAGTGTTCAAAAAACATGTAATTATAAGTATCAACAGAGTAAATGGTTTGGTCATTTTACACATGCATGCTTTTACAAAGAAGTTGGCATATTAATAGAAGAGAGAGGTTTTGCAACTTTTTATTGAATCAATAAATGTAACTAACTTTAAAAATTCAGAGTGGATTACTATGTTTATTTAAAATCAAAAAAATTATTTTAAAATTGACACTGGATCAGATTTAAAACATAATATACCAATTATGTAAATAGCATTCAATCCACCAAAATATTAAATTTTATGTAACCCAGACAAAAAGAGACTATGATATATTTTTATTTATCTCCCTTTCCTTGTTTCGCATTATTTAAAAGCAAAAACAACTCGATCGTCTTTTGTTTACTCGACTAGCGATAGTCAGCGATTCCGAATGTATTGTTATGCTGTGTGCCTGACGACGATTTTTTTGCCTAAATTTCCGACTAACTAAATTGATCGTTAGTTCACCCAGGTATTGTTAGATGTCTCTAATATTTATAAACCAAAATCTACCTGATATTTGGTTCTAAACTGCAAACTTAGTTCCAATTTATTAGTTACAGAATAGAAATATTTCGTAGAATGTTAAGTTTAAGTTTATATCCCTTTTTCAACCAAGAAAACAAAAATATTGGCTCAGTTTTAGTCCAAGTCACACAAATGTGTGAGTAAACAATCATAGTATGTAATGGCGTTGTTGATAAAAAATTTCGTTTGATTTGAAGTAAAACCAACACAATTGTCTGTATAGATATAGTGTTTTTTTCGGACGAAAATAAGTTAAAAAGGAATTCACAAATGTGTAAGTTGGTTCAAAAAACATACAAAACTAAATTTTTGACATGGTACTTTTGCCCTACCAGCACAATTGTGTTAGTAAATCACTAAAGGGATATATCAGATTTTAACTAAACTCAAATACGGTTTGTTTTGCGCCATCTTTGAACGATTGGTATGAACTAACCATCAATTTAGTTAGTTGGAAATTTAGACCAAAAAATCGACGTGAGGCACACAGCATTAGTCAGCATAACAAAATGAAGTGTATAACAAAATGAAGAATACATTACGTTCAGTGGTTGCCACCCATTCAACGTAACGTAAAAACGATTCATTCGTTTGTGAGATCTGCCTCTACTTTTACAATCTACAGTTGTAAACATCACATAATAAAAACATTATGTTAATAAATTGTCATCCTGATGTAAAACGGTTTCAATCCTATTGGCAGCTGCTTTAAGGATTGCAACAATTTTTGTTTCATAGAACATATCGCTCATGGTTGTTTTTAAGGTGATGGTCATGGTTAAAAAAGCCGAATTCTGAGGCATCTCTCCACACGCATTAACAAATTTTCACCCAAAATAGGATTTAACGATAAGAGTTTACTTTTTTGATGCAGTTTCTTTTAGTTTTTCAGACATAAAATTTCCTGTCGGAGTGCAAAACTCATAGACCGACCCATCTCCCATGCCAGTATTGGCTGGCATGGAGCTTGCAATGTGGCAATAAAAATCGGACCTATAGCCGTACGTCTTTGATTTGGCAAATGATGCGTAAAGTAAGACTCAAAAATAAACCGCGAAAGAGCAGGGAGTGCTTCGGCCTCAAAACAAATGGCATGGACTAAAACTAAAAAAGTTTTCATAGCGCTTCAAGAATTACTTCTATATGCTATCAGCTCCGGTTAACTGGCCATCGATATAAAAATCAGTTAATATGATTTTGGCAGCTATTGAATAAAACTGATTTACTTCTCGGCTAGTTGTAACAGAGCTCTCACAGGTAGAAAACCCGGCAGCTATGGTACACCGTATGTGCCAGGTTGAAGTATAAATTTATTAGGGGGATATTTGTTGATAATTTCTGCTATCATTAATCCAGATTGGCTGGAGAATGATGTCAGCTAAAGTCTCTTGCAACTTTGAGTCATCATTAAATCGTTTAACGACTTTCCAGTTGCTATATTGAATCAGGCATCAAACACTACTCTAAAACTGGTTGTCGTGCTGTCTTGCTTAGTTATGCTGTGATGAGGTATGCAATAATATAAATAAGTATTCTTGACCGGAGTGACATCGTATTTTTCTTGACCTAACACCATGTGATTCAGATAAAAGTATTGGAATGTTTTCATTGTAAAGTTTGCAGTAACCGGGTGGTAGCCCGTCTTCTGGATTCCCCTAACTTATGACTTATTTCTTCGTTCTGTGCTGCACCTATACGGTGAACAAGAAATGGCGTTCTTTTCGGTGTAAGTTCTCTCTTCTGAAATACTTTCGTTTTGAACGTGTACATTTAGTTGACCTTCAATTGCTTTGATAGTTACCATGGTTGTCTTTTGCTGACAACATAAGCTTCCTATATTACCAATTACAATCCACCAAAATTCCGTCTCATCTGCATGATGCGTTGTTAGCTATTGGCGTGTGGTAGTCTGCTCTAAATATTAAATCAATTGGCTGCGAATGGTCAAACATTGAATTAATTCATTGTATTTGTTTAGAGATAATTCCAAGTTGTTCAACGCTAGTCTCAGGCAGCTGATGATTGAGGTTGCCAAATGTCATAACATCGATATTGAAATCAAAATTCCCACCAAACTTTAGGGATAGGTGAATGGTGTATGGTGCAAACCTACTTTCAAAATCTGCTAAATCGGAATGTCGAAGTGACCCCCATTAGAGCAATATCTCCGCCAGGTGAAGCGGTCTTTGTCGAATATTCCACAGTGAAGGAAGTAGACGTAGCTATTTGTCGATTAAAAGATGGTATGGTACTCGGTCTAGATGGAATCCCACAAAATTGATTAAACTCGAGGCTCTACTCTTGCAACAAGTCTATACGATCTCATCGTATGTATTTGGGACCAAGAAGAGTTGCCGGAGAACGGTTCGAAGACCGCACCCATATGTCCGTTGCATAAAAAAGGCAAACGTCTTAAATGTGAAAACTTTCGTGGCATATAGCTCTATTGAACACTGCTTACAAAGTGTTTGCTAATGTTGTACTTGCCAGACTCATCCCTTTCGCCGAAAACATTATTGGCGACTATCAGTGTGGTTTTCGTCCTAACCGATCGACCACTGACCAGTGTTTCACCATGAGGATGATCTTGGAAAAATGTTGGGAGTACAACATAACTATACATCAACTATATATAGACTTCAGACAGGCGTATGACAGTATACATTGCGACAACCTATGGGCCGCGCTCATATGCCTAGGAATACAAGAGAAACTCGTTTCTCTGTGTAAATTAACAACGTCTGGGTCTGTATGAAGAATCGTAATTGAAGGAACTGTGTCAGACTCTTTTGAAATAACATCTGGTGTTCAACAGGGTGATGCACTTGCGCCTTTTCTGTTTAATTTGGCGCTTGAGTACGTAGTGAGGAAAAGCAACATCGAATCTTCGCGCCATATATTTAAAAATCAGGCCAAATTCTTGGATATGTAGATGATATAGTGCTTCTTGGCCGAAGACCTAGCGATATCAGACAGTTTCATGCCGCTCGATCGCTGCACAAGAAGACTTGGTTTGGAGGTGAACAGCAGTAAAACCAAATATTTAGCAACACCTAGGAGCATCTCTATGGCAAATCTAGAAATTGGCGACCACAATTTTGATGGCATCGAAAACTTTAAATACCTCAGATCAGTCATAACATCGTCGAATGATATGCAGCAAAAATAAAAGCCCGAATCGCTGCCGAGAGCGATGGATCGAGATGGATGGAGAGCCTTAGTGCAGGCGGCGAAATCCCTTCATGGGACATGAAAGCCAGATAGAGAGAGAATGGTGTATTTTCATATATCGGCTTTATTGTTACTAACCCCAGTAAACCTGATGAGTACATTTTATTTGTTACAGTTGAACCGATTGGCAACCGATTGTTAATGATTAATGAACTCCGATGTTTCCACTAAGTTGTTGCTTTACAAAGATGTTAATAAGCCCTCCCAGTTTTCTAACTTGGTAGCAATATCGAGATTTACTCAGTTTAAATAACAGTTTGCAGGATAAAGCAGGTCCTTTCAACACATCGCTCTATTAATAAAACGACCTATAGTCAAGAAATTTGTCTAGGTGTTGAAATTCCTTGTATACGGCTGTTTATCCCAATCCATTTAGCTGTATCACTTCATGTGAAGCAGCAATAGTCATGTCACATCACGTGAACATTAATAACCTGAGTGACAGAATATTACGTATAGTAACTACCATCGACGTTAGAACTACTACATGACGTGTCTAGTGTCTAACCGATAGTATTTATAATTTTGCTCGTTGATTTTTCTGCACTATCCACATCCTGCCTTCTACTTGTTAAAACGTTTTATTAGAGTAATTATTCGGCTCTGTCTAAACACTGAAGCATTATTTTCTGCAACCAGTTCATATATCTCCAATGAGTAGTGGTCTCTGATTTTGAATTTTGTTTCTTTTATTAATGGATAACCCATAAAACCAATGGAGCCAGTCTTCTTTGAAAGGAGTGTAATTTCCAGGAAGAAACTTAGTTTTCCACCAATTTTTTCCAGGCCGCGAGTAACCAATAATTCTACGTTTGATATTCACAAAGCTCCAAAAAGAGTTTTTATGTTTCATCTCAAAATAGGATTCTAAATTTTATCGACACTTAATGAATTTATTTGCAATCCTAAAATAATTTGAGATTTTCTTTGTAAAACTTGTCTTTCTTCTTCTGAGACTGATTTTACCATGTGTTAAGTAACTTATAATCTAGTAAGTTTCTAATTAGGATTGATTTGGCGGTTGAGTAGGAAATGCTGCCTAGTATTATAACATAATCTTTTGAACCGTAAAACATTAAATCCCTATAAGTGCAACAATATCTGCAAAACGTGTTTCGGTAATTGTTGAGGAGTTTTCTTTAGTATAGGCTGCCAAACCTTTATCCAATATTTACCAAATACTGTAATTTGTGATATAGTTGCAAATCTTGGCAATGGTTAAATTTCCTAGTAAACCAAAACCCAGTAAACCGCTCTTGGTGGTATTATGTTGGGCCATTATGGGCAGGCTGGCAGATAATATTCACGAAGCAGTTTACTCTTATATTACTTGTACAACTAAATCGTAAGTGGTTAGGATTAATTCTACCGAGAACTTGTTTAAACCACCAAAGCAATCACATCTTATGAAAATTAAAATTTATGAAAATAACCCTCTGAGATGCCTCTAGAGGCCACTAGATCTAGCGTGAAGAACAGCTGGACTTGCAGCTTCACAAAACTACGGTATGAGCTGAAATAGTTTTAATACCTAATTTTAAGATTCGCTTGCGAAAATGGTTATGAGTGATTTGAAGCCGTAGTATGACGATGCATGTTGCTTATACATATTCTGAGATAAACATACTCTGAGATACATTTCAAAGAGAGAGAATCTATTTACCTATATATATTTCAACAAACGAGTGAGATAATGTTTCATAATGGTGAATTCCCCATACTGATAATTGAATTACACTCTTAATCACGGCCATTACGTTTGAAATTTAATTATCATTATATTTGCGAAATTACAAATTCAACATTGTCTAGAGGTCATTTCTAATGGAACGCGTTTGTCATTGATTTAAGTTAACATTTGCTATAGCATTCAATTCACAAGGTAATTAATAACATCATCATCTCACGACTGAATGTGCGTATTTAATTCTTACCGATCGTTCTGTTGACACTGTATCACTTATTACTTGGGTGTGTTAATTAATGATTAAGTAACGATTTTTACTGGTACCAAAACTTAAATATTTATTGATAAATAAAATAAAGTTTTATTGTTACATTAAATTAAGGCCAGTTAACCAAAAAGGACAGTTGGTGCTAACACTGGAGTTGCGACAGCGACTGGTACGGCATATGGTACTGGATAAGCGCCTCCGCCGTAACCACCATATCCACCGTATCCACCATATCCACCATACCCCCGTCTGGAATATCGTCCACCTCCACGTCCATATCCACCACCGTAACCTCCATATCCGCCACCACCCTTATATATTCCAACATTAATTAATTGGGGCGCTGCACTAACGAATGATGTCAATCCAATTAACAGCACAATTACAAATTTAAGAAACTCCATAATGTTCTATGGATAAAAAGATCCAATCAACAATTATAAATAAAACCAAACATAAACTTCAATATTATAAATTCGTCTTACTTTTCTTTGTAAGATGTCAATCACTATAAAATCAAAACTAATACTGATCTCTGCAGGTACATTCTGTAATTTCTAAAATGTATACAATATACATCAACATATAATTTCTTTGACAAACAAACTGTCGATCGTTTCGTAAATTGTTAATAATTTTTGCTACAAGTTAGTGGGGGGATAAGTAATATTTTATTGATTTAAGAAATACCTCTGAATTTCTTTTATTGATCTTTTGCACTGATTTGTATATAGTTCCGATATTAGATAAATTTTTGGAAATAAACATATTATTGTATCTACTTGTGTGGCTGACATGCTGCCTTGTTATGCTGCCTCTGTGTTTTTGCAAGTGTAACTAATGATATACAGCATGGCATGAAATAAACTTAGCTTGAAAGAGAGGAAGTTTGTCTCCTGAAATGTTATTGGAAAACCAAAAACACCATGGAAGTTCGAAGATGTTTCAAAATGGAATTCGATGTACCAGCTCACCTTGATACAGCTTTTCGAGACACATGGATTGAACGGAGGAGCAGCATTGAATATCCTGCGCGTTCCCTAGACCTCACGCCCCTTCTTTTTGTGGGGATACCTCAAGGACAGATTTTAGGCACCAAACCAAGAACAATTGAAGCACTGAAATTGAAAATTGAAAAACATTGTCGTGTTGTGTGGGTAACAATGGTCATCAATTTGAACATTTGTGAACATGATTCTTCAATTACATTTGTCTTTTGTACTTGAAGCCTTTCAACTCTGTCCATGTTCAAAAGTAAACGTTTTCTCAACATTTTTCGTATTTAATCTTAGCTACCGTTTTAACCTATTGAAACAGATACAATTTAAAAAGATTACCAAATATTCCACACACGTCTTTAGCTTCTGGTTTCAAACTAATAGATAGGTTAGGTTAGGTTAGGTTAGAGTGGCTGCTATCGCACACTTAGGCCAATAATGGCCCATTGTGATACCACAGGATCCAATCTCCCCTTACTCCCGCTGAAACCAACCAGAGCTACTGATGTAGCGTAAAATATCTCGCACCCTACAGTCCGCGAGTTCAGAAAGGCTGTCCATGTTGTACACACCCAAGTACTTACGTCTTTTGTATGATAGTGCCGGACATGAGCATAGGAAGTGAACTAGCGTCTCTTCCTCCTCTTCGTCCATACAACTTCTACAAAAGTCATTCGTCTCTAGACCCAGCCTTCTCGCATGTTCCCCAAAAAGGCAGTGTCCTGTTAGTATCCCTACGACCAATCCTAAATCTCGTTTTCCCAGGGATACAAGTGCCTTGGAGCGCCGCAGGTCCAGTTTTGGCCAAACCTGTTTTGCTACCCTGCACGTGAGAGTGTTGGTCCACCTCTCATCTGTTAAGGCGATTGCCTTTTTACTGAGCGTCAATTTGAGCGCTGCTATAAGCCTCCCCAGACCTGCCCTTTCCGGTTGCATCTGGAGAGTCGTACCGTACCTAGCTAGTTCGACTGCCCTGCAGTTTCCCGTGACGTCCGAGTGACCAGGGACCCAGATCATCTGGATACTGAAATACTCGCTCATCTCATTAAGAGATGATCGGCAATCCAGCGCCACCCGTGACTTCAGAGAAACCGTCTCTAGTGACCTGAGTGCCGCTTGACTGTCCATATAAATCGCGATATCCCTAACAGATACCACGTTATGCTTCAACCATGTCACGACTTCCCCTATCGCCACCACTTTAGCCTGGTACACGCTGCAGTAGTCAGGGAGACGAACAGAAATATTAACATTGAGCTTCTCACAGAAGACTCCAGCTCCTACTTTGCCGTCTAGCTTAGAGCCGTCCGTGAAAAATGTCAGTGCCTCGTTTTCCCGTATTGATCCATTCCTCCAGGATTCCCTAGAAGGACAGATGATCCGGAAACCTATATCGAAGCACAACGTTGGTTTAATATAATCTAGATTCACCAGTTCTTCCCTTAGTGATCTAACTATCGTCGAGTGTCCCACCTGAAGAGACTTCCACTGAGAGACAGCCGAGAGCCTTGTAGCCACATTGGCTGCCATCTGCTTACCAAAAAATTCGATTGGAATAAGGTGGAACATAACCTCTAAAGCGCGTGTAGGTGTTGTCCTAAGCGCCCCGCTTATAAGCATACAGGCCGTTCTTTGCACCTTCTCCAACATCCTTATGTAGGTTACCTTTTCCAGAGCTGGCCACCACACGCCCACCCCGTACATCAGCACAGGCCTTACCACTGCGGTATAGAGCCAGTGTACCAGCTCTGGTTTCAAACCCCATTTCTTCCCTATTGCGTTTCTACACGAGTAAATGGCTACATTAGCCTTATTCACCCTTTCTACAATGTTAGGCTTCCAGCTGAGCTTACTGTCCAAGATTATGCCCAAAAATCTCGCTCTGTCAGCAAAAGCCAGTGTAATGCCGTTCACAGTAGGAGGGCTAACTACCGGAATTTTATATTTCTTAGTAAATAGTACCAGCTCTGTCTTGGACGGGTTGATCCCTAATCCGCATTTGCCGGCCCATTTCGTAACGATCAGGAGTGCATTCTGCATAGCATCCCTAATCGTATCCAGATATTTGCCTGAGACAGCTATCGCTACATCATCTGCATACGCTACAACCCCCATCCCCTCTTTCACCAGTTCCAACAGCAATCCATTCACCACTGCACTCCAAACAAAGGGGGACATCACTCCTCCCTGCGGAGTTCCTCTAACCACCCGCCTTCTAATGGTGGACTCTCCCAGTTCCGAGATAATAATCCTGCTTACCAGCATCTGATTTATCAACCTACTTATAGGATAATCCACCTTCAAAAATGACAATCCTTCCATGATCGCCTCCGTTTTTACATTATTAAAGGCACCCTCAATGTCGAGAAATGCTACCATACAGAACTCTTGCGAGTGAATTGACTTCTCAATCATGCGTACTAGATCGTGCAGAGCTGTGTCCACCGACTTTCCCTTACAGTACGCATGCTGAGACATTGCCCAATTCCTCGGATCAACTTTTGTTCGAATAAGTACGTCTATCAATGTTTCCAAGGTTTTTAACAGAAAGGATGATAGAGTTATAGGCCTCAGGTCCTTTGGATAAGCCTGTGAGCTTTTTCCCGATTTCGGGATAAAAACCACTCTGACCTCCGTCCATTTCCTGGGAATATAGACCAATTGCAGACATCCCCTGAAGATAACCTCCAGCCAGGGGAGGATGACCGCAGAGTTCCTTTGGATCTCTGCTGGTATAATCCGATCCGGGCCCGCCGATTTATAAGGCTTAAAACCGTTCAGTGCCCACAGGATTCGTTTCCTGTCCACGATGCCATCCACATCTGTTAAAGGTGTTCCTCGATGAGCTCCAGGCTCCATCGAGTCATCAATGCTTCCCGGAAAATGGGTCTCAATGAGAAGCTCCAATGATTCCGCACTTGAAGCTGTCCATAACCCGTCCGGCCTAATTAAGTAACTAGGACTGGTTGGGTTAGTAGATAGAATTTTCCTTAGGCGAGAAGTCTCGGAGACCTCCTCCATTCTACAACAGAAGAGTCTCCAAGACCCCCTTTGTGCCCTCCTCAACTCTTTTTTGTATTTTCTCAGGTCTTCCTTATAGGAATCCCAATCTCGATTTTCCCTGAAGTTCTTAGCCTTATTAAAGGCTGTCCTACACGCTCTCTGATAGGTTCCCAACCCCGTGGTCCACCATGTCCGTTTCTGCCTGCCCCTAGGCTTTATTAGGGGGCACGCAGCATTAAATAAAAGATTGCATGCCTTTGTGACAATATCAATCATGCCATCTAATTTCTCTACTGTCGCCGGAAGTCCAGGAACCTCCAGCGGCAATAGTTCCTTCAACACCTCCCCAT
Source organism: Nephrotoma appendiculata (assembly GCA_947310385.1). NCBI lineage: Eukaryota > Metazoa > Arthropoda > Insecta > Diptera > Tipulidae > Nephrotoma > Nephrotoma appendiculata. The sequence goes on along the minus strand of OX371224.1, from coordinate 8,541,008 downwards.
ATTTGTTCCAGTTTGTCCTTCTGGGATTCCTGAAGGCTTTCCGGGCAACAGGTTTGATGTTGAGGTTATATGTAATATATCGGTGATCAGAGAATCAGTGCTCTTTCGCCACTCTCCACCCACTGATCATATCAAAAATTGTTTCTGACGCACAGGTTACATCTAGAACCTCCTGACGATTTCTAGCAATGAATGTTGGTTCACACCCAATATTGCAAACTACAAGGTTAGTATTTAATAAGTAATCAAAAAATAACTCACCCCTTTCATTAATGTCTGTGCTTCCCCAGATTGTGTGATGCGCGTTTGCATCACATCCAAGTATCACACCTACCTTTTCCTGACCTGCTTCCCGGATCAGTTCCCCCAGGTTGTCCGGTGGAACCTCCTTCTCGCGATCCATGTAGGCTGAGGCTAGCCATAGTTTTTTACAGCCTACCTCAGCTAATAGATAATAAAATTTAAAAATTTAAACTAAAACCTACAAGTCATAAATGTCCTTGAAATATGTTTTATTCATTTTTTTTTGGTGTTAGTTCGGTTTCACCGAAAATTATTATTACGCACATAAAACGGATTTTGTAGGTAAAAGGGGGAAGAAAGGAAGGTGAAGCCGGTTTTATGAAGCCCTGTGTGGAACAGACCATACACTCAGAAAAAAGATTACTACCAAATACTTAGTTAAATTAATTTGGTTGTTAGTAGATAAACCAAATCTCTAGCTTAATTTAGAAATTTGGTATTTCCTTACTTGAGTAGTGTTGCTTTCGCTAATCCGCTTAGCTTAGCTAAGAAATTTGAAAGCAACAACTTTTGGCTTTAATTTTTTAATGCGTTTTAATTTTTCTGTGTTGGTTCATTTTCTTAATATTTATTTTATTTTTTTTTGTTTATGAAATAGAACAAATTAAATTCGGTATTTTGCTATCAAATAACAAATGCTAAATTATTATACAAGAAAATTTTTTCGAGAAAAATAGACAATATAACACTTTGCGGTAAACACCATAACCATAAAATGATTTTATTTCCCCTAATTGTAAATTTTTTTTTCTTACCATTCTAAGACAATCGGCTTGAATACAATGCAATTGTTGTTGTAATCTTTTCAGCAAGTGCTCCACAGCTTTGGTTACTACAAAAAATGTGTAAAATTTGAGTTACTAAAATTTGAGGGTGTTGGTACAAAGTTTTGTTTAATTTAACCAAAAATGATTTTGTTAGGTGAACAATATTATTGTTATATCTAACAAAGTATTTTGGTTTTTCTTTTATATAAGGTTTTTTATTGATATATGGCACAGATATAAAAATAAAATAATTAATTGCTGAGCTTTCGATGTCAATTCGACATCAATATCAAAGCTAATGAAATTTTATTAAACAAAATGTTTCCGTTACTAAATATACAGAGCCTATACAGTAAATTTTTTATATATACAAATTGAATAGAAGGTATTTAAAAATGCAAATACATATTTAGAATAAATTTAGAATTTTTAAAATTAAAACAACAATAAGGTAGACAAAAACAAATTAGACAAAATATTCATAAACATTTCCGATATAAGTATAATCATTATTAATGTTTATAGAATTAGTACTAGATTTAATATATAACATTTCCAAAATTGACCTCTTTCTAAAATTTCGTTCTTTATCAAGTATCTTGACATTACCTAAATTAATTGTATGACTGCATTTTTCAGGTGTGTTGTAAGAGCACTCGTACTTTGTTCGTCATCGTTTTTTACGCCATTTTTATGTTGATACACCGGTTTTTCTAAAAATTGTTTGGTTTGACCAATATAAACAATATTATAATCACATTTAACTTGATAAACTAAATTGGCCTATTTTTTTAACGGTATTGGATCTTTAAGTTTTTCTTAATTACTTATTTTGACCTATAAGTTTTGTCATATAAATTAAGGCTTGTTAAAAATTGCAATATTAAGAAAAATGCGACACTGCTAATATAACATATGTTTACAAACACAAACACACAATTATAAACCCCACGCCGGCAATCAAAATTGTTTACTTAATTTTCTTTGATTTATAACTAAAATTAAGGATAATTTTACCACAAATCACTTTCTTCTTAACATAATTTACATCTTATTTTATATTAACACTTATATAGATGGTAAGAAATTCTTTTTCGAATTTTACGATGCGGATTTAGCAACATTTCACAAGACATTTTATTTAATTAAAAGTTTATAATTTTTATTATCAAATGATGCATCGTTTTTATTATTTTAATGTATTTTAATTAATAATTTTAAGCACAAAATTAAGTCGTCACCATAGGTTGTCACTGCGCACATAAATAAACAGCTGATTTGGGGTTTTTATGTTGAGATATGAGTAAGCCATATGCTTTTTTTATATAACCATTCTGCTCTGACGTGTCTCAAATGAAACAGCAAATTTTTTATGAGAAAAAACGTCATTTCACCACTTCAGGATTTAAGCGTTCATAAAGTGATGGCTTGTTGGGATCGTTTTATTTTTATTTTTAAGTGCAGTGCGTTTTTGTTTGTCAAATTTTTGATTTAACCTAAAAAATGTTAATACGAAAAGTTTTATTTCCTAATAATTTTTGTTATATTTTCAATAAAAATGTACGAGTGCTATCAAAGTTATTATTTGCCACCGAGGCTAAGCAGTTGGTAAAAAAACGATGTGACAAACCGTTTCGTAAAATGTACGGTTGGCAAATACATTCGTATGGCGATTTGGAAGAGCTCCAGTATTCGGATAACGTTAGATTACCGATAATTACATCGCCAAATGATGTTTTGGTGAAAGTGCTTGCTTCTAGTGTTAATCCAATCGATCTGGCAATGATGCGTTAGTTTATATTGTACTCAATAATTGGTAAATTTGCTGTTGCAATTTTCATTTTTTGTAGGTGGATATGGATCGAATCTCCTGAATACTATGCGGTGCAGTGATATCGAGTTCCCGTTAACATTAGGTAGAGATTTTTGTGGTGTAGTGACACAAAAAGGATTAGGCGTTAATAATCTTGAAATAGGTGATAAAGTGATGGGAGTTATTCCAGTGCATAAACAAGGCTGTCATTCGCAATATGCACTAACTGATTCAAGCTGTGTAAGCTACTAATAAACCCGTAATTTTTACTCATTTCGCTAAAATTAATAATTTCAGGTTATAAAAACACCAAACAGTCTTACTGAAGTGGAAGCTGGTTCAATTCTATATGCTGGATTGACAGCGTGGTCGGGATTATTTTTAAGCGGATTATTGGCTGGAATCCCGGGAACGCTTTCATCAAAATGTGACACATCTTTAAGTGGTGGTAAAAAGATATTAATTTTAGGAGGATCGGGTGGCGTTGGTCTTCTGGCTGCTCAAATTGCTTTAGCCCAACAATGTCAGGTCGTAGTAACATGTTCAGCAAACGCCGTTGATCTTTTACAAGGAATTGGTGTCACCGACATCATTGATTATAATTCTGAAGATTTCATTGACCAAATAAACAGTTACGGAGTGTACGACATTATTCTAGATTGCGCTGGGAAAGGAGGAGATTATAGTAAAGAAGTACAGTGGAATTTCATAAATTACATAACTTTTTCATCGCCCTTATTACGCAATATAGATTCACATGGGCTTGCAAGTGGATTAGTCCGCAACATTTGTGATATAGTAAATTCGAATATAAAAAGTGTTTCGGCACAAAAAGGTCTTGTGAAATGGGGATATTTTATCCCAGCACCGCAAGGTATTAAGTATTTAAAGAATTTAGTAGATGATGGGAAATTAAAACCAATTGTCCAAGAAGTTTACAGTATTAAAAATTTGGACAAGGCGTATAAACGGGTGAGAGATGGGCATCTTCGCGGGAAAATTATGTTAGATTTTCAAAATTAATATTGTAATAAAATAAAAACCTTTCGATAGAACTATATTTTTTTTTTGTTTAGAAGTTTAACCGTATCTTGCATTAAAGACAGATGGAAGTAGTTTTATTAAGAAATGATTGCTTTTCGGTAACAGCGAACTGACCTTTTTTAGATGCCCCAATATTAAAAATATAAGTAACACATGTACCATCTTTGTAAAGGAATGCTACGTGAATCAAAAGAATTAAAAAGGCTGGTAATGCACTCCTCATAAATTATCAAACCTGGCGATCATCTCACCTGATTTGCTGAATTTTAAGGCTCCTATTTCAATAAACAAATAAATATTGGCAACCTCAACAAATAACGTTGTCTAACAGTTGTGCTTCTTGATGCTTGGTCTGATCCGGTTCAGTTCATGTTTCATGAAACTACACAAAGCTACACTACAACAACTACACTTACTAGATTTCATATCAAATAGCGTATTACATTGGTCATTTACAACACAATGTCCCATGCCAGACGAGCATTTTTTGTATTTTGGCATTTTTTTCTACCAATGTTTTGTTCTGCTCTCTCTTAAATAAAATTTTAACTAAAATGAGTCAAAAATGTCCTTGAAATATTTTTTATTTCATTTATGTTTGAGTTGTGTGGTAGAACAGAAAATTTGTTAAGTCGCAATTAAAACTTGTATCATAGGTAAACGGGGAAAGAAATGCCGCATTTCTTTTTACGTGTGGCATGGGCCATCGCATTAAAACTTAACCCAATTGGATTCATCTAAATCCAAAATGATTTTGGATTTACGTAAATCCAATCCAATTTTTAGTACTAAAGATGTGTACTAAAATATTAAAACATGTTTCAAACTACAAAATCGACATAAATATTATGTTTTTAAAATAAAACTAAAATATTAATAAAATCACGAAATATGCAAATTTACACAAAAAAAAACATTTTTACTTACAAACTTTGAAGGCAAAAACTAAATCCGAAAATGGCTGTTGATTTAGAAAATTATTAAATCCAAAACTAAATCCTAATCCACTTTTACCAATGCAATACAGCTAATATTTATGATCTAAAACAAAAACTGTATCAAGTTTTTCATATACAGTTTGGACTAATCCGGATCAATGGGTGTCATGAAACACGGCCAATATCGGGCTTGTAAGCGTACGTTGAATATGTGGAAGTTTCAGTTTTCCATGTTTCCTATAAATGCCAGGGTCAGCTTAACACAATAAAAAAGAATTGTAGCGTCCAACGCATAATTAACAACAAAATTGGTTGCGAAGCGCTGTGAGAATGGGCCGAATTATCATTGATAATTAATTAGAGAAGACATTTTGAATTTCAATTCCAACAGTATATTCTAATTTTATTTAAAAAATATTTGATTTAAATTATAAACTGCTAAAGGAACGGTTATTTCGGTATTCGTTAAAATACTTGAAGGACTTATATTTGCACCATTATCACCTAACTAAATGTTATCGTCTGCATGAACTATACCGTTTTTGAATATTGATATAACTTTTTTTATAAATGTGGAATTAACTAACTCGAATTTCGAATTTCTACCGCACTAATGGCCTGTTGTACATAAAAATGTATAATGGTCGGTTAGAAAATTGTCTTTTCAAACTTGATTAGGTAAATTTATTTTAACCCTGGAAAGTGGTGGTCGAAATCATGTTTTTCCTAATGACAGTCAATAATATTTCTTATGTTCATGATTTAGGCACAGAATATACATATATTATTATCTGTTCTGTGATTTAGGTGTGGTAGGAATTTGAATTAAGTAGTTGTAAACCATATTGAATTTTATTTCAATTTTTGAAGTATTTCTCAGGTCTCGGGGATCCCCGGGTTGTCAGACTACGTTTATTATTACATATTATACTTTATACTCAACTGCGTAAGAACTCCGGAAAACTGGAACTCAAAGCTCTTTTGAGTAAAAATATCTCTAGACTTGGTGAAACCCACATCTGAATTCTTTTAGCATTAAAAGACGATATCTTATTCTCTTAAATTCGAAAATATGACGTTCTAGTTTTGTAATAGAGGTCTGGCAACAAGCGTGACAATTTTGCGAAAACGTGCTAGCTTCATATCAATGGAATTTATTTATTTTAACGCAAAGTCTGTCTTATGGAAAGACCTTAAGGATGAAACACACCAAGCATTTTTTGAGCAATGATTGAAAATCATATGCATTTCCAATAAAACAAATCAAATGTTTTGAAATGTCTATAGAGAAATTTTAATCTAAAGAAATATTTAATGAGGTTGCATGTGCCGCAAGACAACCGTTCTTCGTGCTGCTTCGCTGTCATTCGTGTTTCTTCATATAGTACCAGAACTTTTGAACCAAAATTATTTTTTGTTAAACATTTATATGATTAGAAATACGTCTGATACTTCAATGGCCATAGGTTTCACATTTAACATTTGTATTTGAACACCATTTGGAAATTAAAATATCGAGCTCCTCGTAGAATGGGGTAGAATTTTACTTAATTGCCGAAACTCGACAGAAAAGACAAACATAACTTGCGACAGCAACTTATTTAAGAGTTTAATATTTTTATAATAGATTTAAAAAGGAGTAGAATAATTAACAAATACGCAAAGTAAGTGACGCAAGCCATACCGCGTTCAAAAGATCAATGAAACAGGAAAACATGTGTTTCGATAATTTTATCACGTTTTGCTCTAGTTATACAATAATCAGCCATTGTTCTGATCAAGAATCAGCCATTGTTCTGGTCAGCTTAAGGCCATCAAGATTTTGGAAAGTGTCGGTTCTCTAAGTTTGCAATTGAAATTTGGTGCTCTGTAGGTTATTACTTGGAACTTAAGAAATTTCTCTCGCCCCCCGTTATCAAAATTAATCTTAAGACCATTTCTAATGCGGCAGCCACAATTTACTTAGAATATTAGAATATAGTTTACAAATTGAGCAACTGTAAAAATTGCGGCAATATTCAATTGAATTAAAAAAAGCTCTCTGCCAAATTTTATTTGCAGCATACTGCTGTGTCTAATTATGAAAAGGTGAGGATCACTGTTTTGGCATAGATCATAAATTACCAATGCAGGAGCTTATTCATACCCTGTGGTTTTTTAAATTTGTAAATAAAACATAAAGAAATATGTATATACCGAAAAAAAGAAACATTTCTTATAGATGACACACTACGTGCGCCATCATTTAGTCATTAAGAAAAGACAAAAAATTGTGAATGCGATTAGTATTAATTTAACAATTTAAATCATATGCAAAATCGGTGGTAAACAAGTAAATCAATGAACTTAAAGAATTTGCAAAAAATTTTGAGAGGTATGAGCTCTTGTATATGGAAATCATTATTTTTGTTAAAAATCAATTAATTTGTGATATAGATCGCAAGTCTACCGTATTTCTACATATTGTTTCGCAAAAATAAGTGGGCGACTTAGACATAAATCACACTTTGTTCTTAGGTGGGTAATCAAACCCGTTCTAATAATCTTAAATATCAACTAGCAACCTATCCCGAAATTCTTTAAATAATAGTTATATAGTGTTGAACTTTCCAAATAAAATTGTACAAATCGCGGTTTAATTGATTTTTTGTGATCAATTGAAAGTGATTACAAGTTTTGGGCAACCAGGGTGGGAAAACTAATGTTATTAGTTCATTTTCGACTGGTTGAAGTGTCTTCACCACTTTGGTTTAAGTGTCTTCACCTCTGCAACGATAAAATTTATAAACAAAACCTGATTTCTTCATAATTTTTGAAAATAAAGAAATTATTATTCATGATTTCCGTCATAAAAGTTATCAATTCAAAAATTGGTACACTTGCATAATTTATAAGCTCTGCATAGTGATCCCATCTTCAAACTCCACGTTCACGTTTATGATTTTCAGGGAATTATTGCTACACAAATTTCTTTTATTGTTGTTATATTTTTTTATTGAAATATCAAAGGTCAACAAACTTAATTTAGAGTTGCGCGTTTTGTAGGCTACAGTAAAACTTATACGCAAAACTAAAATCACTTTATTTTGGATACACAACGCAACAGAAACCAGGCATCCTAAATGTAAAGATGGATTTATTGACCTTAAATTGGTCATCTTCTTAATTTGCGATTTTTTTGTTTAAACAAAATCGTTATCAAATTTTATGGCTAAAAGGATTTTATATTTTGTAGAATTTCAATTCAAGTATTCATTTCGTTTGGTGTTGTGCGCACAAATTAGTGCGTATCAGATTATTGAGGTTTGACGCCTTCAAAAATATTCCCATGGTAAAATAATATTTATATATGCAAAATGCAACTTTGTAATGGAATATTTACGATGATTGGCTTTGAACTTGAAGATTTTATAGAAGAAGGTGAAGGTTTTACCCGCTAAGATCGATAGCCTTGCTTTTATAAATTATTAGTAAATTGGGCGTTATGCCAATGTTGACTATAAATGTCGGTAAAGCAAAAGAAAAATTTCTATAACAGAGTTCGTAGAAGCGAGTGTATCCCTCAAGAAGTGGTGTTTTTCATTTCAAGTATGCCACTTTTTTTGTATATGAACGTTATTTTAGAAGTTAAAATATTTTTTTTGTAAAAATATTACATCTAAAATACCGTTATTCTATCGAAAACTTATCGAAACGAAAATTGTGATAGTTCTGGTTACAACATCTCGGCACTGGTAACTATCTAATAACATCTCGGCACTGGTCCCATTTAAATTAGACAGTATTGACAAGTTCACAATAAACCTATGCAAATTTATTTATTTTATATTTTAATCAAAAGCCAAAGTGAAAAGTGATTAAATGAAAATGCATTACGTTGCTTTCAATTACATATTTTGGCAGTAGAGTTTTCAAGAACTTTTTCAATGATTTCGGCGCCTATTTCGTGAATAGCTGTCGCAATGTTATGTTTTAAAGCTGAAATTGTCTCTGGATTGTCCGCAAAACATCCTTAACTAAACCACATAGAAAAAATCCTAACGGCGTCATATCGCAGCCCCGCGGGGTCCAACTGACATCTCGAAAACGGCTGATTATTCGGTTGTTAAATTTGGCGCACAAGGCGCACAAGGGATCGATTACCGGTCGGTTTGTGTGTCATGTGATGCCATCTTGTTGAAACCAAATGTTGTTCACATTCAGAGGGTCAATTTGTGGCCATAAAAAGTTGGTCGCCATTGACGGTAACGGCGTTTAGAGCAGCGTTTTCGAAGAAAAATATGACATCACTCCAAAGTCCAACCCAAACAGTCACTCTTGGTGGATACATTGGCTTCTCTATGCGCTACGATGCGCTTCGTCTGAAAAGTTGATTTTTCGACCAAAACCCATGTTATTATGAAGATGGCCGAAGCCAATTGATTTCCACCATTGTTTTTTTAATTAATCACGTTAGAATTTTCACGTTATCTAAAGTATTATTGCTATCTATCAAATGTTGTGTAAGTGCATTTTGGGAGTCCCAACTTTCATTGGAATTATTTACATGTTGGTATAATCTTTTTTCTATTAATTGTTTGGTTTGGCCAACAGACAGATTGCAATCACACTAAACTAAGTAGTTGTAAAAAATAACGACAAAAATTCGAATATTATTTGGTTGAAATAGATGATTTCCTGTTTTATGAGACGCAGAGGCACCACTAGCTTAAACAACTTTTTGTATTTTATATTGCATTTCTTTTTTTTGCGTAGGCTGAAGCCGAATACACTGTTTAAATAACGATCATCCAATAAGAGAATTTAGCAGGACTGAACAGATATTTCAAATAATGATATTTTGAATCATATTTGGCATGATCCTATGACCGCAGAACACTTCGTGCTCTTTTACTTCAATATTTAAAAACAAAATATTTATTTTGTTTTCGAAATCATATTTGCAAATAGTCTCAATTACTTATTCAAATACATATTTGCTTATTCTAATTTCAACAATTATCTTGTATTTTTTTTATATAGAACTTTCTTTCCTTAATAGTATAAACAACCGCTAAAGGTAAAAAGTAAGAATGCATTTATAATAATTTGATGTACTCCGTGTCGTCCGTGTCTCCGCGCACCAGTTATACTCCCATTCGATTTTGTTTTAGTATTTTGCCATACACATTGTTAGTAATAATAAAAGTTATAAAACCGTTTGTCACCAAACAAGTTTAATGTTTACGATATATGAAGAACAAAACTAAAAGAAAAGACGTCTTGAGAATCGTTTGGGTATAAAAGCACGTCGATTGATTAAAATTGAAAACAGTTCTGCATTTTTATTCTTGGTGTTTAGTTGGTTTGTGTAACATTTGGATATAACACCTTTGAGTGGATTATATAGTGAAATAATATAATATTTAAGTGAATTTTTGTGATAATTTAAGTGCGTTTTTAAGACACACACGGTAGACCTTTAGTGATATAAAAAAGTTCTTTTGGATTAAAACAAAATCAATGGGATTAAGTTCGTGGTAAATTTCTTTTAAAATATACAATTTTATAACGGTGTTCTGCTGCTCCTTTGGGATCTTTATGAACATAGTGAATAATTATAGTTTGTAATGTATTGTTCTGTATGCAAATCGCGTAATGTCGTTATTCTTTTGTATATTGAATGTACGTAAATAGAGATACCTTGAGTCAGTTGGCTTGAGGTTTTGTATTCGCGATGTTTTAATATTTATTATAGCTGTGTGTTGGTTAAACGTATATGATTTATGAATTCATTACACGTTTGACCATTGATGATTATATGTGATGTAGATAACATGTGAACTTATATTTCAATTGGAAAATCATTGAAATTTGATTGTTTTGTGCTCAAAATTTATGAACTTACATATTTTTCTAAAATTCTAACAACTTAAAGGAATGTGTAATGTACAGTTAGATTAAGGAGGCACTTTAATCGGATATTGATCGGGTATTGACCTCATCGGATTCTCACAGGTTATTCACATCGAAACGATACGATAAATTAACACCCACCTGTAAGAGAAAAAAGCTCATTTGCATTTTTTCTTCTTAATCAAGTCTTCTGAAGTGATCTCAGGTTAATAACCAATATCAAAAGATGATAACAAAAAAAATTAACACAGTCAAATTTTATTTTAATAAAAAGATATAAATAAAAGTTTAAAAGAGAATGCGATCAGATAACATTTCAGTTTTTAATGATATTGCCATCATTAAAAAAAATATTGAGTTGGGATTTAAGCGCACGCATTTTGTGCAAGATCTAAATCCTAAAACTCGAAAGAATACAGAAGCAGTGGGGGATTGAGCCACAATACATTATTAATAATTCTCACATACATATATATGTTATCAGGCATAACAATCTTATGTTAATAAAATCCCGTTATGCAACCAAAAGCTATATTCATTCATTTGATTGGTTTTAACTTTTAATCCGATAAAAGCAATAAACAAATTAATGACCTGTTACTGAAAACATGCTGCCTGCATATTTTAAATGCATGTTATTTTATATTTCCCTGGCATCGGACTCTCTTCGAAGCTTTTTGAATAATTTATTTTCATGTAAATTAAAAACATGTTTTATTTTTATTTTAAAAACATTTTAAGATTTGTGTTTAAAAAAAATCAGCGACAAGAGGCATTGACATTGACACTGTATACCGATTTTACCATACATGAATGATAATAGATGTTACTTTAATGGACTTTCTGTTTTGCCGCGTCCTTTGAGACAATTGGTCTTTTTTCCCGCCGCGCGCATTTATAACATGACAGACATGCACATATTATAAGAAGTTAGTTTGTAAGAAGAAAACGTAACGCTTAAAATATTTCATTGATATATTTTTATTTTTTGCTTATTTGCTTTTCGACATTATTATTATACTCATAGTAGAGTAAGAATATTTATACAAATCTCATCATACCGTTACAACTACATCAAAGAAAACATAAGTATTATATTAGCACGATCATTAAAAATAATCGCGAGATAATACTTAAAGTCAAGTTCTTTGAATACAACAGTCGCGTGGCTGCATTATTATGAGGTGGATGACTCAATTTAATAAGCACAAATTGTTTAATTTTATATAGTAAAAGATTCACTTTCAAAATAGAAAATGAATATAAGAAAATGTAGAAGATACAAACACAAGGTTAATAAAAAATTCTAATGGAAGATGACATGACCGTATGATATGAGTATTATGGATACTAGAATTGATGAAAATCTTAAAGTGGGCGTTTTTCCAGTGCCGATCCCCGTTGAACTTTTCACAACATCATCCACTTTTGGCACTCAAAATAAAATGCTGCGAGTGAGTTAGAGGAGATTGCTCTGTAATTTATCCAAAAGGGGATATTGGATAGTCGCATTAATGAATAGAAATCTTCTAGTATGTTTATATTATTTTAGGCTACTTCGTTGCTATAAGTGGCTACAAATTGCTCCTAATTTATTTATTTATTTATATTGAAATAAGTCTACAAATTTGACATGAAAATTTCTTAATGTAAAATACAACAGAAATGAGTCCACTGGGGCAAAAAAATGCTCCAATCTATTTTTAAAATTTTCTTTACTTAAACGTCTTTGCTTATTTTATTGAAACTCTTACACATCATGTTCAGTGCAGGTTCATTATCATCATTGTTGGTTCTGTGCCTATCTTAGTGGAGGAAATTATGCTCCCTTAGTGGAGGAAATTAGTACATCCGGTGCGTCGATCTAGCCTAGAAGAAGGTTACCAATACAAGTACTCTTTAGCAATTTGTCAGTCTTACATTCAGTTAAATATGGTGGTAATAGCAGTATGTTTACGATTTTCCTAATACTCTGGATATGTTCTTCGTAGAACACAATATGCTTTATAAAGTTGCTTAGCAAATTGATGATTAGTTCACATCAATCATTCATAGGTGGCAAAAAACAAACCCTTTTTAATGTTTAACTAAAATTTGATAAATAAATAAAGATTTATCAATTGATAAATCTGAACTAAGATTGCATTTTATACAATTAAGTAATGGCACAGTTTGGTGTATATAGTATATATTAGAGACATCTATCAAGAGAAGGTATGAACCTAGCGCTCAATAGTTAGTCGGAAATTTTAACAAGAAAATCGGGGTTAGTTTCAAGTGAGTAGTGCATGCCAAATATTTTTCATGTTGATTTTCGGACAATAATCATCCAAGTATTTTACATTCATACAAGTATCAAACGATTCATCGGATCGTGGAAATGTATTTGTCAATAACATTTTAAGTGCACCAGGTTAGGCTTCTGTCATGTGCTTACTTTTAGTAACAATACGTCAGTTTGTTAAACAAGATGATTAGTTTAACATTCCCTGAAGGGATTTGACCGCCTTAACAAGCTGTTCAATCCTTAACGAGAGAGTTCCAGACCGAAGGATGAATTGATTGAAGGTTCTATTCGACTCTATTGTTTTCGAATCTAGGACATGATACAATTTTGGGAGCATAGAACATGTTCAAACCTAGATGCTTTGATGGTATTGATGATTTAATTTCTTCAAATATGTCAATGTTATCCAGATCATTGGAGTAGCATCATACGTACTAGCTTTTGGCTGACCTTTGTAGTTAGTGCTCAAAACTCGCTAAAGTGATTGCTCGTCATATCATAGCTTTGTAGATGATTCGATTTGTTTTGCACGGTATCTAATATTTTAATGTTAGCGTAGAATGATCGGTGCGATCTGCAATGTTATATCTAACTAAATTTTTCACATTTACCATCTTTACCAAGTATTTTTAGTCACTTTTTTGAAAATGTGATGTTTTGATTGTGTGTTGCCTGTTAGAAATTTTTCTCGAGTTTGCATTCTTACGACAGTCACCTATTTGTTTTCCGTTTCGTTGATATGGAGGCCGATTTGTTGGGCTGGTGTCTCCAACGGGAACAAAACTTCTTGAAAAGAAACGATGATACATAAGCTAATATTTGGCTTGATTAATATCATAAGAAGCCGCACTGTGCTACGTTTAGCTAATAGCTGACGAATGACAGAATTCTATCAAAAGGTTGCCCTTGATTTACATCTTGTTTAGAGTCATCCATTAATACTTTGCACGTAATTATCAATTGAGAACGAATGCCTAAATGTGAGAAGACACTCCGTAATGAGTTTTTCCGGATGTTACCATAAGCTTATGAAATTTATAAATGAAACAAAACCGCACTGGTAGTCACCCAAAATACATTAGCTGTAAATTGATGAAGTGGCAACAAACGTTGGCCAAAACCTGGTAGCTGGTATTGATTAGAGGACTGTGTTTATGTTCATTTATAACTCACAAATTCATTACGAATAGCGCTACTAGCGCGATTTGTTTTATTGAACGGTATATCTACCTCTTAAATTGGCAGTTTTGAGTTTAAGCACTTGTTGTCTATGTCATTCCCGTTCTTTTCTTCTGCTCAATCTGTTGGAGTGCTTCTTCGCTATCCTATCTTATTCTATTGAAGTCGCCGATTTTTTTATGTTCCACTGTTCTTCTACAGATTGAGGTAGTGGTAGCTGTTCACGGTTTGCGATATGCTAGCTTCGAAGTTGGTCTGGGTAACTTACTTTTCAATGTAACAGTATTTCAACGTGAGATTCGTCGGAATCGGTTATTATATGTGATTTACCAACAATCTATGTTAGCGCCACTTTTGGTCTTAGTTATATCTTTGATGCAAGAAAAGTGTGTTTTGAACACAGGTAGTCGATTGACTGTAACTCCATCTTTTAATTTCCGTGTGCCTTTAACGAATTTGCTTTTGTGGGCAATATATACTGGCAAACACCGATTTGTGGGTTGTAGTTATCCAAAACAATTTTTAAAATTCGTTATGAATTGTTATGCAAAATATTAAAATTGAATGAAATATAGAAATATAAATATGTATATATTGAATTTATGTAAATATAGAATAATATCGAATTGTTGTTCCTTTCACACCATCTTATAAGTATGTCGATCAATTCCCAATAAATTTATATCATTGCAGAAAACTTCAAATTTAAAGGAATTAAAACCCATTGGTTACCACTAACAAAGCTTGCGAATCAGCCAAAAGCAAATAATCTTTAATGAACGACCAATAGCAGAACAGCAATGGATACGTTTATTTATTACATATTCTTTGCATTGGCAATACTTCATACTCATGGACAACATGAACCACCCCCAAATGCGCCATCCTTCATACGATCATCGGTTGAAAGTATGCCACGCGAGGATAAACTAAAATATACCGAACCCATTGGATACGGCGAAGAATTCCTTCCACTGCGAAGTGCTGTTGAAAGTGAACCTAGTATCGAGTAAGTCTATATACCAAAATATGTACATATTATATAACTTTCTACTGTACATAACGGTAAAATTATTATTAAATTATTCAAATATATTCCAAAATTATTCTAATGTGTTAAGGTGACGTACTATAGATAAACATAAACGAAACAAATTTAGAAAAGTTCAATAAACTAATATGTTGCGTCTATTTACTTTTGATTGTTGTTTACAGTTTATCGCCGAGAAAACCTTTACGTGATGCTGTTGAATATCGCCCAATTGATGATGAACTAGAATTCGGTGCATCTGATGTCGATGAAGTGTATCGCGTACTAAATGATAACGAGAAAATAGAATCGTTAGTCGTCGAAAAAATTAGTGAATATAATCCGCCACCCTTTCGTGTAGATTCACCATTTCAGGAAATCGTGGACCTAAGCGCGGAGCAACATGTCCATTTAAAATTGAGTGAACCACTGCGGCAAATAATTAATCATCGTGGTAGCCCATTAAATGACTACAAGATTTTATGTTACATTACAAACTGGTCGTATTATCGCAAAGGTGATGGAAAATTTGTACCCGAAACCATTGATCCACGTCTTTGCACTCACGGAATATACGCGTACGCATCATTAGATGCTAATCTATTGACCATAAAACCATTCGATCCATGGATAGATATAACAAATGGGCTATATACCCGAGCCACCTCAATTTCAGATAAGTTACCCTTTCTATTAGGATTAGGCGGATGGACAGATTCAACCGGGGATAAATATTCTCGATTAGTGGGCGATAAAGCGGCACGAGCCAAATTTATCTCAACATCAATACCATTCTTAAAAGAATTTAATTTCAAAGGTTTGCATATAGATTGGAATTATCCGAAATGTTGGCAAAGCGATTGCAAAAAAGGGTCAGCTTCTGATAAGCCTAACTTCACTAAATTTATACAAGAATTGAGGGCTGCATTCAAAAGTGAAGGATTATTACTTGGTGTTGCTATTTCTGGATACAAAGAAGTTATTGCTGAAGCATACGACATCTCTGCGTTATCTCGAGCTGTTGACTTTATGACTGTGATGACATACGATTACCATGGTGCTTGGGAATCACAAACTGGCCATGTCAGTCCATTATTTGGCAAACCAACTGACCGTTTCCCACAATACAATACGGACTATACTATTCAAAGCCTAATTAAAATGGGAGCTGACCGCGAAAAACTTATAATGGGAATTCCATTTTACGGACAATCATTCGTTTTAACAAACAGTTATGATGGTGTATCAGTGGGAGAAGGGGTTTCGTCTTATGCACCTGGAGATGCTGGTGAATTAACAAAACAGCCTGGGATGTTATCGTATGCCGAAATCTGCCTAAGAAGTAAGCTTACTACATTTTTTATTGCCTTTTACTACAGATTATATTTTTTTTACCTTTAGTTAAACAGCAAGGATGGCTTGTTGGACGTGACAACTCCGAAAAAGCAGGCCCTCACGCAAATAACCGTAATCAATGGGTTGGATATGATGATCCGAAGTCAATTATTATAAAAGCCAAATATGTCAAAAATACGGGAATAGGTGGTGTTGCCGCCTGGACTATTGACTTAGACGATTTTACAAATAATTGTTGTTCTGGTGCATTCCCATTGTTGCGTGCGATTAACGAAATTTTAGGTGACGTAAAAATACCGATAGCTAGACCAAATGACTGTACGCGCCCAGCCGAACCAGTTACTCCACCAGCTGTAGAAATGACAACGCCAACTGATAATGGAAATCCTGGAATTCCTGGTGGAGGTGATGGCAGTCATCATGAACATAATCAATGGGAATGGTCTAGTACAACGGCAAAACCGTCCAGTTCTACATCATGGTGGTCGTCAACTTTATCAACTACACCAAATCCACCAACTACTTCAACAACCCAACAAACTTGGTGGCCTACAAAATCTACTACAACACCAAAACCAACAACTTCAACAACCGAGCAAACTTGGTGGCCAACAAAATCTACTACAACGCCAACAACTACCACGACCACAACACAACGTCCGACCACAACGACCCGCACGACAACAACAACTACCACTACACCCCGTACAACTATAACTACAACAGTAAGACCTTCTACTACGCCATCTACGTCTCAAACCACAGGAACTATTATACCCGGAGCAGCTAATCATCGTCCAACAATTCTTCTAGGTGAAAAATGCGAACAAAACGAACATAAGCCCCATCCTGAAAACTGTAACTCTTACTATCGTTGCATCAATAATGCATTCCATGAAGAGTATTGTGCAGGAGGTTTACACTGGAATTCGGTTATAACTAATTGTGATTGGCCAGACTCTGCCAAATGTAAGTCAATGGCGACGAAACCAACAACTGCAAGAATCCCAACAAGTCAGGCGTGGACTACTAGAAGAAGTAGCCCATCAACTGCTACTACAACACGTACAACAGCTACGACTACAACTACTCCACGAACCACAAGATTTACAACCTCTCCATGGACAACTACGGCGAGAACAACCATAACAACCTTTACCACAACCCCTAGGCCACATCGTCCGTTTAGAAAGAAGTGCAGCAGTGGGCAATATTATCCTCACGCTGAATGTGACTCGTATTATATTTGCGTGAATGGTGTAAAACTAAGACAGCAATGTGACCATGGCAATCAATGGAACCAAGCTGAAAAATTATGTGAAAATAAAAAGAAAGTACGATGTATCTCGGCCAAACAATATTTACGATGGACCAAGCTACGTGCCTCGCTTAATGATCCTTGTAATGGTGAACAATTTGTTCCGTACCCAAGCGATTGTGGCCAATTCTTAAGATGCGTGTTTAGTCGTCTCGAAGTTCAAGATTGTCCACCAAAATTACACTGGAATGCCGAGAAAAAGGTTTGTGATTGGCCTGCGGAAGCAAAATGCGAAGCCAAGGGAGGTGATGAATCTGGACTAATCGACGAAGATGAAAAGGGCACAGTTCAAAGTAACAGCGTTGATCAAGTAGTCGTACAAAAGCCAGTTACTCAAAGGCCAACAACCACAACGACAACTACTACGACTACGCAACGAATTCCAATTGATCCGGCCGATATTGTCCCGGATGAAGACAAAAAAATTGATGGGTATTACAAAGTGGTGTGCTACTTTACAAATTGGGCATGGTACCGTAAAGGCCTTGGCAAATATACCCCAGATCATATAGATCCTAATTTGTGTACTCATATTGCATACGGTTTTGCTGTATTAGATTATTCCGAACTCACAATTCGCACTCACGATTCTTGGGCCGATATTGATAATAAATTCTATACAAGAGTGGCTGCAATGAAAGAAAAAGGATTACGGGTTGTATTAGCGTTAGGAGGATGGAATGATTCACAAGGCGATAAATACAGCCGCTTAGTAAGGAGCCCTGCGGCCCGAGCCAAGTTTATAAAACAGGCTATCGGTTTTATTGAGAAGTACGGATTTGAAGGTTTAGATTTAGATTGGGAATATCCGGTTTGTTGGCAAGTCGACTGCAAAAAAGGATATCCAGACGAGAAGGAAGGATTTGCGGCACTAGTAAAAGAATTGTCAGAAGCATTCAAACCGAAAGGTTTACTACTGTCATCCGCTGTTTCACCCAGTAAAAAAGTTATTGACGCGGGTTATGATGTACCAACGTTGGCTAAATATTTTGACTGGATCGCTGTCATGACCTACGATTATCATGGTCAATGGGATAAAAAGACTGGCCATGTTGCACCATTGTTCCAACATCCTGAAGATGAAATCAGCTATTTTAATGCGAACTACTCAATTAATTATTTTATAGAGAAGGGAGCACCATCACGAAAATTGGTGATGGGTATGCCACTTTATGGCCAATCGTTCACGTTATCGGATGCTAAGAAAACCGGACTTAATTCACAGGCACCAGGACCAGGAAAAGCCGGTGAATATACCCGTGCGGCAGGATTTTTAGCTTACTATGAAATTTGCGATCGTATTTACAATAAAGGTTGGCAGATTGTTAACGATGAGCGTGGCCGAATGGGTCCTTATGCTTATAACGGTAACCAATGGGTTTCGTACGATGATATAAATATGATACGCAAAAAATCACAACTTATCCGTCAGTTAAACCTTGGTGGTGGAATGATTTGGGCACTTGATTTGGATGATTTCAATAACCGATGTGGTCAAGGAAAACACCCACTTCTTAAAACGATTCGTAATATTTTGGCTGATCCGCCAAATAAGAATGATCACCAAACTATAATTGAACCAGAACCGCTAGTGGAAGAGGAAATTGAAACTAGCGCTGAAGAGTCAATGGGAGAAAGCAATTTGCAAGAGATTGAAGACCCAGAGAAGAACGCTGATCATGAAAACTCTGTCGAGGTGATAAATGAGTCTAATGAAGTAGATAGTGCGAACGAAACCGATGGCGACGAGGAAGAAGAGGAAGAAGAAGAGGAGTTCCACGATTATAAAGTGGTATGTTACTTCACGAATTGGGCTTGGTATAGACAAAGTGGCGGAAAATTCATTCCTGAAGACATAGATGAGAATTTGTGTACACATATCGTCTACGGGTTCGCTGTATTAAACCGAGGCACTTTAACGATTAAACCACACGATTCATGGGCCGATATAGACAATAAGTTCTATGAGCGTGTCGTTGCTTACAGAAAGAAAGGTATTAAAGTAACTGTGGCTATCGGAGGATGGAATGATTCAGCAGGTGACAAATATAGTCGCCTTGTAAGAAGTGCAGAGGCACGCGAACGTTTTATCAAAAATGTTGTGCAGTTTATCGAGAAATACGAATTTGATGGATTAGATTTAGATTGGGAATATCCAGTTTGTTGGCAAGTTGATTGTAAAAAGGGATATCCAGATGAAAAAGAAGGATTTGCAGCTTTAGTCAAAGAACTAGCGGTAGAATTTAAACCAAGGGGATGGCTTTTATCATCAGCCGTCTCACCAGCTAAGAAAGTGATCGATGCTGGATACGACGTTCCTACTTTATCAAAATATTTTGATTGGATTGCTGTTATGACTTACGATTTTCATGGACAATGGGACAAAAAGACTGGCCATGTTGCTCCAATGTACGAGCATCCGGATGACTTTGATAAGACATTTAACGCAAACTACTCAATCAACTATTGGATTGAAAAGGGTGCAGATAGAAAAAAAATTATAATGGGTATGCCAATGTACGGTCAATCCTTCTCATTGGCAGACAATGTGAAAAATGATCTGAACTCGCCAACGTACGGTGGAGGAGAAGCTGGGGAAGCAACTCGCGCACGTGGGTTCTTATCATACTATGAGGTAAGGTTTATTTAAATTTTTGTGACGCTTTCCTAATCAACGTGTATTTCCAGATATGTCAAAATATTCGCGAGAAAAATTGGAATGTTGTACGTGATCGTCGCGGTCGCATGGGCCCATACGCCTTTCTACGGGATCAGTGGGTTTCATTTGATGACATTCCAATGATCCGGCACAAAAGTGAGTTTGTTAGAGCTATGGGATTAGGTGGTGCTATGATATGGGCTCTCGATTTGGATGACTTCAAAAACGTGTGTGGTTGCGAACCATACCCACTTTTGAAAACCATAAATCGAGTATTGAGAAATTTGCGTTCAAAGCAACCAAAATGCCAACTAGAACGTGAAACATATGGTATGTATTGATGTAATAAATCAAACAAGACCGCTGCGTTAACACAATTTTACTAAAATAATGTAGAACGGCCTGAAGAGCCTGTAACCACCACCACGACCACTACAACTAATAAACCATGGGAGTGGTCTCCTTCTACAACATCCTCCACAACACTAAAACCATCCCGAACTACCAAAAAAGTGGCGATAACCACAACAACCACTATCGAACCTTCAACAACGAGAAAGCCAACATCAAAGAAACCTCATACACCAGAAGTTCATAGTCCCAGTGAAGACAAACAATGTGTTGATGGTGAGCTCTTCAAGGCCCATGAGTCAGATTGTAACAAATATTACATTTGCCAACATGGCTATTATCTTGAACAAAAGTAAGTCGATTTAATTTATTCTATTTGAACGACTTTAGTTGAAAAACTATTTTTACAGTTGTCCAGCAACACTTCACTGGACCAAGGATCATTGCGCTTTGCCAACTACTTGTGTCTCGCAACTTGGCGAAGACATGGAAAGTGAGGAAGAAGTAATACCCGAGAAAATGACATCTACAACACGTCGCACTACTGCCAAACCAAGGCCATCTTCTCGACCTCCGGTCTCCACTAATAAACCTAAACCGAACAAGAAACCAGTGAAGCCACCAGTTTCGACCATTAATGACGTATTTGAACGACCGCCGGCCTATTATAAAATGATTTGTTACTTTACAAATTGGGCTTGGTACCGTCCTGGTGAGGGTAAATACACACCAGACGATATTGATCCAACGCTTTGTACTCACATCGTTTATGGTTTTGCCACACTACATCCAACCGAATTGATTATGCGAACTCATGATTCATGGGCTGATATCGACAATCGATTCTATGAACGAGTAGCCGAGTTTAAAAACAAAGGCGTTAAAGTTACATTAGCCCTTGGGGGATGGAACGATTCGTTGGGTAGCAAATATGCCACACTTGTGCGAAGTGCTTCGAATCGTGCTAAATTTATTCGGCATGCTGTTGAGTTTATCGAGAAATATGGTTTTCAAGGTTTGGATTTGGATTGGGAGTATCCAGTGTGCTGGCAAGTCGATTGTGATAAAGGACACCCCGATGAAAAGGAAGGATTTGCCGCTCTGGTTAGGGAATTGTCTGCTGAATTTAAACCACGCGGCTGGTTCTTAAGTTCGGCCGTATCACCAAGTAAAAAGGTAATTGATGCTGGTTACGATGTGCCAACCTTAGCTAAATATTTCGATTGGATTGCTGTTATGACGTACGATTTCCATGGTCATTGGGACAAACAAACAGGCCACGTAGCACCTTTATACTATTATCCAGGTGATACGTATGATTACTTTAATGCCAATTTTACTATGCACTATTGGATGAAACTGGGAGCTCCAGCTAAAAAATTAATTATGGGTATGCCACTTTACGGTCAATCTTTCTCGCTAGACGACTCGAACAAACGCGGATTAAATGCAAAAGCCGGTGGTCCTGGCGAGGCGGGAAAATATACCCGAGCTGGCGGTTTCTTAGCGTACTATGAAATTTGTGAGAAAGTGAATACCGGTGGATGGAATGTTGTTCGTGATCCAGAAGGTCGCATTGGTCCGTACGCAACAAAAGGTAGACAATGGGTTTCTTACGATGATGTTGAAGATATAAGACGAAAGACACGATTCATAAAATCGTTGAAATTAGGAGGTGGTATGGTGTGGGCGCTGGATTTAGATGATTTCCGCGGACGGTGTGGATGTGGAAAACATCCATTATTACGAACAATAAATCAAGAATTATATGGTTTACCAGGTGCTAAGGCACATGATTGTACGTGAGAAGTTTGGGTTCTAATGAGAAACATATTTTATTTTAATTAATTTTAATTAGATTGATTACGTATTTCTTTTGTAATACTGTTATCAATAATTTTAAGATGTGAGTAGGTCTGTAATATTTAATTATAAGTAAAAGCCAATAAAAATTACGTGTAACTTTTATAATAAGTTGAGCTCTACTATTTTGAAAACGTTACCGTTGCGCATGCCCGCGAGGTCGATTTAGTAAACTAGCATTACTAGTTTAGTAAACATATACTTTCGACGCTTCTAATTTAACATTTTGAAAAGTGATTTTTCAATACGACTTAAGGGTCATAAAGTATGAGTTTTGGAGGGACATTCCAATGCATGATTCGAGAAGGCAAAACGTTCAAAACTAACTGTCCATCGTAAAAGGATTTTGAAATAATCTTGAAAAATGGTAACTTGGAACTGAAGACTATAAAATGATGTGAGGATGAAGGTCCTGAAACATGGATATTACTGAAAGCCCTAAGCCGTTTTTTAACAAATTATACAGCGAAATTCGGCGGCTTTGTTGAACAACACGAAAATACACAGCACTAGGTAGTTTTGAGAAGGGCTGTGTATTTTTCTTTCACATTGAAAAATATTTTTACGGTAACCTGTTGGTTGGTCTTTTTCTTCACGTTAAATATGATTTTTGTCCAAACACCATTGAGTTAAAAAGTAACCTAGTTCCCTTTATAAACATAAATACTCACCATGAAATCATGCTGCGTTTCTGCAAAATCGGTTGGGTGACATGGCTTGGTTTCACCCTATTTTCTTGCGAACTCCCTAATGTACTTCTGTGGCCCTTTGGGCATGCGGTTTATGAAGAATTTCATTTGAACAGTTTCCTCGTCAACCTCATACATTTTGTCCTGTTGACATTTTGATAAACAAGTTTTTAAGAAAACCCTTTATGAATCTCGACCAGTTTTGATCGTCAAAAATTATTGACTAAGTCTTCCTTCCTTCCTTCAGGTAAGTCTTCAGTCAAGAAACATTTTGTTTCTAGATCGCAAGGTCCAAAATATTTGCGACCCATCACATTTTATTCATCAAGGAAGCGCTGTCTTCGATTAGTTTGATTTAAATTTATTAAAACTCGTTTGTTTCATCAACGAGCTTCAACAATTTTGAAATTCTGTGCAAAACTTACTTTAGTAGTACCAGTTTTTGTAGATTCCACAGTTTCATTTTATTCCGATAGCTGTCTTCTCTACTATTCATTTGTAAATTTAGAGAAACCTCTACATATCGGAATAAACATAAAATGTAAATATTCCTACTAGAGATGATCACCGGCACTTATAAAACAACTAAAGGCCAGGCACTTAAAGGACCGAATAGCAGGATCGATATGATTATTTTTTCCAAATAATGAAAGGAAGTAATACCGAAGTGAAGTAATTGATTAGTTTTAAATTAACAATATCTTCTTTCAAATTATATAAAGAACTTAAATTTTAAAATTTCTCTAATAAAGTATTAATTTATCGTTACTAATTCAAAATTAACGACGATAGATAAACATTTTATCTGAAACTATATATTTTTTTATAATAAAAATGTAACTTTTATAAGAAATCGTTCAGTTAAAATTTATTCTTTGCACAATTTTTAAATACTTCGTAAAATTAAACAAATCGTCCTCGTTAAAAAATTTGAAATTTGGCTAGCTGGTACCCAATTCCGCACATGCTGCTTACATTACGGCTACAAATTTCCAACTCAACAAACACCAGAAAAGAACATTATCATTTAAAATATAAATTTGTTAATTATTTTCATTATTTTATTGATAAATTATTCTTTCATGAATTATGTTAAACGGTCGTTTAAAATTATTTCAAAAATTCTACAAAAATTTCCCATCATTTTGCGTATCATAATCCTACTCCAAAGTGATAATGTTCAAGTTCAGATGTCGGATTTGTTCTCTACACAAAATTAAGACACTTGTCAAAATTGGTATTTTGTTTTTATTTCATTTTCATGTGAAAATTGAGTGGAAATTGTACCTTGTTCGTGTGTGATACCAAATCCGTGTATAAAAAATTATAATTTAGAAACAAAATATAGTTATATATCATTAAGTAATTTTAATAATATAACGAAAATGAATTTTAATAGTGTGCTAATAAAAGTGTTGACACGGAATAAAAATAATATCGGGATGACAAATAAAATGTTAATTTCTTCGATAATCTCATCGCCCTCGTATAGAAATTTAATAACAACTTGTAGTAATATAAACATAATTAATAGACAAAGTAATAATTGTTTTTTACCCATAATAACAAAACGTTTACTATATTCATCAAAAAATGTAAATACATTAAATAAGTGGTATACCACCACGGAAATAAAAACAGAGATGAATGAAGCTGAAATGTACGCGATAATTTCGAGTATGACCGAGCAGCAGAGGAATTCATTCACGAGAGCGCTTACTTTGTGGGAATCCGAAAAGGTCAAGGGACAGTTAGAAGGTGGGCGAGATAGATTTTATTATCCTGAATCATAAATATACGATTTCATGATTTTGTTTTCTATCTTTTAAATCCTGTAAAAATTTTGTTCATTCAAATTTTTTTACAGAAATTAATTCCAATCTTACATCCGTACCTAAATATATTATATTTACTTAAACCCTTATTTGATTTGCAAATATTTCGAAAGTAAAACTCATGCACGATTTTTTTATCTAATCAATTTCCCTTCAAAATATCAAATCAAAATATCTTTTCACTACACAAATACCCTTTTATTGTAGATAGATATTACACCTTCTTATAACACTATAATTATTATTATTCATTCATTATTAGTAAAATATAAGTATATACAACAAAATTAAATTGTGTGATGATGATGTAAGAAAACATAAATTTTGTCTGTGTGTTTTGGAGGAATTTGCAATAACGAGTTAAAAGCGGAATTTTTAATTTTAGAGTTCCAGCACCACCCCACCATCAATGCGCGACCGATATCGCATTGATTATTTTTTTGAAACCTTTTCTTTAATATTAAGTTAGTTTAGGGGCCAGTGTGATAACATTGTATCTAAACTAAAACAATTACTTTTCAATTAACATACAAAACATATCGAAAAATTTAAAGTAAACTATCATTAGATGATATCATATTCTGAAATTTTTGATAAAAAGTAGTTTAGTCTTGTATTTTACATCAATGTTGATGCATGGTACTAAAATAAAACTAATACGTATAGCAGTTTCGTATACAAATTGTGATAGAAATTTTTATGACTTCCGTGTTTAATTGGTAATTTAAGTGACAAGTTTTTATAATATATGTATTCGATGTAGTTGTTCCGCAATTTGTGATAGTAATTTGGCTACTAATTTTAAATTCCTAACATGTTTATGCTGGGGAAATATAAAACGCCTCGTTTTACAAATTGGCCACATGCGAGCCTATATGGTTATTTGTGTTTTAAATATAACTCACTTGTTAGTATACTCCTGATTCAAGAACTATTGTTCAGAAAGGAGGACGTATCGACTAAATTATAATATTTGGGTCTTACTAGGAACACCAATTAACATTAGATTTAAGTTTCTTTAGTTTTATGAAATTGTGATCGTTGTTATTGGTTATGCCAAGGCAAGGCCCGGATTAAGTGATTACCAGGTTTTCTGACACCTATTTTGGAAATATATGTTTGATTGAAATGGGAACCACGTAATGAAGATTTTAAAGCGTATTTTCTACTATTTTCACAGTTCTAAAAAGAGAACTAGATTTCCTTCCCTAGAGGAGGGAGAATTCACGTTTTGGCCAAGTTTAAATTTAAAATTGCGTTCCACTCGGTTGTCAAAAGCATTTGCCTAATTTATTACTAATTCATCAAATTTTTTCCATACAAACATAATTATGGAAAGACGTATTTTACAAAAATATTGTTGACGACTGTTTAAAACTTTCTCTGAAGGTTAAATTTTAAGAAGCATTGAATTATAAACCGTAACCCATAGTACCAAAAATGATCAAAACCTAAATCACACATTTTTAAAGATGGTTGGTAGGATCCCTTCAAAAACCCATTTTGGCAAGTTCTTTTGACTTGCACAAATCACAATTATTTGGTGCGAGTATTCGTTTTAGCCAGCAAATGATTATACGAACTTTAAAACGACATTGGTTGCATTGGCCTGCAACGACACGTCTGTTTTTTTGTCTTATAATAAACAGAAAGTTTTGTCCAGTAATTGTCCAGTGGTTTTATTGTCTTTTGAAGAATACCGCCTTCTTTCTTTCACGCACACACCATCCATTCACATAAATTACAGGACACCACCATAATACACATTACAAGCTCCATGTCAACCTGTAGACGGACATGGATGGTGGGTCGGCGCCAAATTCTGCACTCCAACACAGGGTTTTAGTTGTGTTTATTAAAATCACCGATCGTAATCGATGACGAAAATTTCCTTTAGCATCCAAAGCTTGTGGTGGAATTCGAACCCAGTACCTCCCGGTCTAAGTGCCGAACCCTTAACCACTGCACCACTTGCCCGGTCTTTAACACCTTTAGTGGTTTTTTATATCGTTGTATGTTATCAAGAAGTGGCTAGAGCCATAACGCTATTGATAATTAGAAATATATTTTGCACATCCCGTTAGAGAGAGCTACTACACGTCTTCTAAGAATAACTGCCATGTCTAAGGTCACGTGTTAATAGCTCTTTCGATTTACATGTAGTTATAGACATCTTTGTTATACTCCTATTCAAGGGCCTAACTATTGAAACAAAAGAGAAAAGAATAGTAAAAATTTAATGTTTTTTCCTTTTTTTTTGTCTACTATAGGAAAACGATAGCTTTCGAAAATGAACGTCGAATTCAATAGTTAGGCCCCAGTATTTGTTTATGTAACATATTGTACATCAATTAATGACCCCACCATTATTAACGTTTCTCTCTCTCTCTTTGGCACTATATCCCATCAAGGGATTTGGCCGCCTCAAATGAGGTGTCATAATCATATTTTTATTTCGGATAATGAGTGTTCATTGATCTTAAACCAGCCGTCATTTTTTTTTTGTCACCACCGGGAATCGAACCCGAGACCTCCGGTCGCTGTAGCAAGCATGCTGACCACTTTGCCACCGGGGCGGCAACAACGTTTATATTAACGTTTCGCTTCAAATAAAACCATCTAAACACTAAACTATTAAATTTGAGCTTAGTAATGCACAAATTAATAACAACATTACATAAACTAAATTATAAAAGTCTTTTTGAAAAACCTATATTTTTGGATTCCTTAGCAGATTCAGAGCGGAACATTATTAAAATTTGCTTTGTTTAACATCGACTTTTATTACGTGAGATTGTTTTTTATTACTTCAGAGCGAACAGATAAACGATTTTTTCTTGTAACGATTTTTCTATCTTCTAATCTTCAGGTTTTGTAGAGTGAAATTTAATATTTGATAAGAAAAATTTGATATCGTTGCTTTGCGTCGATGTAATAGAAAAAAATCGACAATAATCGCAACTCATTAGTGTTCATAAAAAATTTTAAAATCGGCCAAGATACATTGGAATATGTTTAGATTTAAGTAGGTAGTTGTTTTAATTTCCGTTTAAGTCATAGATTGTTTTATGATATGGTTGAGAAATGATATACGACAACGACCCCTTCTGCCTTTTAACATTTGTTAGATATCAGCTCTATTTAAAATCACAGTACACCATTTATAAACAGTTAGGCTGCTTATTTGGGTTTATAATTCACATTTGATGTATTTTAAGCATCCTAAGAAGAAAATTCGTTCTGGAATAAAACATGTGGTTTAATACAAGAAAGCAAGAACGTTTACGAAATATTTTAAGAACACAAAATTATGGCAATTATTACGTCCTAAACCAGGCTTAATTACAGAAAAAAGCGAATAGTATAGATAAGCCACTCTCTTGTAATGGTGATGCCGCACTTCCAAAGCGTGCCTCTTGTCTGTTTTTAGCGAGTCCAAAGAAAAATTTTAACACATTCGTTGATTAAATACAAAATCGTAAATTAATACCTAAAAGAAATATTTTTCGTGCTCATTCAAAACTAAACTTCAGATTGCCATCTAATTAAATATTCTACAATAATATTTGGTTTACACAGCACACTCGTTGTTTGTGCTCTGTGCTAAGCAAATAATAAAATTCATCTACATCTAATTTTCCAAATGGGAATTCTATTTTATGGTCAAAACAGTTATGATATGTTTTGTTTTAATTTCCTGCAAAATGATATGAGAAAACGTATAAAATGGAAATGGGAAATGTTATCATTTATCATTGTCGTCATTTTAAGCGTAAATACGGACAGTTTAATTTACAATCCTTGCCAAAGTAATTAATTGATTAGTTCATCTTACATAGATGCTCGTTCTCGAAATTAGCCTTTCATTAAAATAAAATTTTAAATTAAATTTTCCTGATATTTTTATGAAGATTTACTCTAAAGCTTTGAGCAGAAGAACAAACAAAATAAACTTTACATTTTATACCAATAAGTTTTACATTAAAAGTATATATGTACTTGTCTATTGAAATCGGAATATAATTCGTATTGATTTTTAATTAACAGTTTTTATGTTTTCTGTGCTGTATGTATTAACCAAAAAAATTTCCCAACTGAGGGATACTCAGATCAAAATATATTATGTTATTTATGTTAATCCCAGGTTTATGTAGAACAATATACCGGAGATGTTGTATCGTGATACGCAAATTTGAATTTCCTTTTTGATCGATTTTCAGTTTGGTCCAGCATTAGTCTGTTTCAAAGTTAAACGAAGAGAACATAATCTTGACGAATTGAAAATTTATTGCCACTACTTTTCCTGGAATGGGATACACCGTACAAGCAATTTGAGGTTCTTTTACATCAGGTCCCATTGTATTTTAAGATCAGAAGTCTGTATAATCTTTGCAAAATAGTGCTTTAACTTTATTGTGCGCATCCGTTATTATAAAATATTTTACTTTGGTTAGTTCCTATTTTTGTTAATAATGTTTAAAATTCCCTGAGCGATTAAGTTTTTTTTTCGATTTAGGTTTCCCAGAATAATAAAAAAATAAAGTGTTATGCTTGAAAACGGTTTAAAACTTTGTAGAGATAGTGTATGTTTAAAATTATTTTTTGTTCAACGAAATCGATTGCACTAAATAAAAAACTAACAGAACTAATTTCTTGAATGACATGAATGGTTTGGATGATAAATCTTGTTTATACAAATTAGAGCTGTAGAGAACCGGATTTGTGAGCTTAACCACTTTCATTTATATGACAAAATAAACCACAACGTTTAAAAATAATTTGTTTGTTGCTGTATTATAGACTTCTTTGAATTGTTCTTGGATTTATAAGATCTGTCGATGGGCTTACATTACAATACAAATCACTACGGTCTTATTTATTTTTAAAGGGCAGCAGTGCGGTTTTGATATTATCCAATATTATCCATGAATCTGCTCTTCATTTGGAGACTAACGGGTGTCTTCAAACAGTTGAATCAAAAGTTTAAGAACACGATTGTTCGGCAGCGTTTAATTCAAAATATATTAAAAACTGATTTATGTTTAGAATTTAGTCTTTTAAGCTTATTCTAATATAATCTACAGTCCTTCAGAATTCCAATTATAATTATTTTCTTCGTATATTTTAGTTATTAGGATGAGTAAAATTAGAATAAGCGAATCCTAGCACTTCTCGGTTGTATAATACTAATCCATATTTATGTTAAGCATACAAAATATTTTGCTTTCATTAAGCTATT
This sequence comes from Nephrotoma appendiculata, assembly GCA_947310385.1. NCBI lineage: Eukaryota > Metazoa > Arthropoda > Insecta > Diptera > Tipulidae > Nephrotoma > Nephrotoma appendiculata. The sequence continues at coordinate 8,510,442 of OX371224.1, read as the reverse complement.
TTATTATGTACTTAGTTCATTATAGAGATAAAAAATCTGCAGTATACCCAAACCCATTGTATGAATATTTAATATTTAAGTTAACTTTTATAACGAAATCGTCTAACAGAATTGTTAAATTTAGCTCCATGTTTTTATTTTCTGAATAAATTTTTTAGTATATTTAATTAATTTTAATGCGAGTAAATTTTATACGAGTACGAATATAATCTCGCGAGAAAATATGATATGTAGCCTCACATATTTTATCCATTTTCATGAATTTACTGTTTCAGAATTGTTTTTATTTCTTAGATTATTCAGGATTTTTCAAAATTATGTTTCTGACTAATCAAAAAAAAATTACATGGGCGTTCTAATTACATTTTCTTGTCTGCATGCAAATTTTGAGAGTAATTAAAATAGGTTACCTCTCTAAATTTTTTGTTCTAATTGCATCTTTTTTTTTGTAGGCTGTGCAAATATCAATATTCACAGCAAAATAATCCTGTACGCATCTGTTTTTGGCAAACATTCAATCTTATTGTGATAAATTGAATAATTAATTATATTTTTAATTTTTTCATTTATTTAAAATGTTTTTCTTTTGTTTAACAAAACGTAAATGGATATTCGATTTAATTGCAGAGAATAAAATACATGAAAACTTTAACAAAGGCGTTAAGTAATCTAATTTATATTTTATCATGTAGGAGTATATATTAGAATCATCTTATCAGATCGACCCTAAATCATAAAAAATCTAATTAATTCACAATATTCGTTTTCCATGATAATAAAATAAATAGACAACATCTAAATAAAATTTTGAAACGAATAATTTTTAGAAATTAATGTTGAAAAGAGTCTGAAATCGACTCGTTTGTTTTAGAAAAAATAATTCATCTGATTATAAAAATTTTCAATAAAAATTTTGTAATGCACATTTATTTATGATACATATCAAAATTAGAAGGAATTGCTTTATCGGACGACGAACTCATGTATTTATGTATGAAAGTTGATTATATCAACTTGATATGTTATTGATTTAGCATTTGGATGATATCTTGAGCTATAATCAGTTACCTCTAATCTAAACTCTAAACAATCTTTTAATTTGTGATACCTTAATACCTAATATATTGATAACGGATTTGTATATTTTAAAAATAATAAATCGCCAGTTTGTGGTCATCTTTAAGGTTAATAATGAGATGTTTGGAGATTTGTTTGAAAGTATAAAACATTTAAAAGGAATAATATTCAAAGAACTAAATTTCTACATTAATATTACACCCTTGGATTGTTCCAATTATGTACTTTGATTGACACGTTTAGTGTAATAGAATTTTTATTCACAATAAGTTTTTCATGTGTAATCTTCATATATAATCCCTATCCGTTGCTACGTCTCGGCTTTAATTGTATAGTCTTATCAGCAAACAAATATAACTTTATAATTGGATTTTCGCAGAATTAATGAGCTTAATAACATAATTATCAAAAATATATTAATTCCTTAAATGTTTTACCTGATTCATAAATTATGTATGAAATACACTGGCAAGGGGTTAAACAAACTTAATTTGCTCCCGAAATTATTAAATCAATGTGTAACGTAGAGTTGAACGCGTGAAAGATGACCCGATTTTAAACCACCTACCTTATATTGAATCTAGAATTATATTTGTCGTTTAAGATTGTTTAGATTAGTAATATTCAACCTTAAATTATTAAACAAAGCAAATTAATTAATTTCAATCTTTTACATTAATACATATATTATTTTCAGTTTTTAACAAGCAAGTGAAAGAGGTTTTTCTATTATGTAGATGTTCTAGGAAAGCAAAAATATTAAAGTAGAATTTGTAAAAATTTTTAAATATGGATCTTCTCTAGAGCATTAAGATGTTTATCTATTAATTATTACATAATATGATGGAATCTAGCTACAGATAATTTCGATCAGTCGAACTTACTTGCTAAATATCTATTTGGTTATTACGTTGTTCAGAAAATAATTTTCCAAACGCTTGTACTATCGCAATTATAATCTCTGGGATTTCGTTTAGCCTTATTAGCACTACTAAACGTATTAAACACTATTAGCAACCCCGTTTCCGACGTATGAAAACTCCGAGAAACGTGAGTACATCTGACTAAATGTTCTAGTTCTTTTCGAACTTTGTACTAACGCAAGCAACGGTGGACGATTTGTTGTCCGATTATCCCTCCCTGCCACGCGCCGTCATTTATTTTATGATATTGAGGGAATATTTCACCAATTTTCTTAATTTTTGGTAGAAGGGCACTGGGCGTTTAATACAAATTTAATATTCAACGACTCGGTTGATACTTAATATTCAATATTCATATAACTGCAAAATAAACTACCTAATAACATATGCAAATTCATAAATTCATTTATCAAATTGTTGAAACTCCCACACTCAATGAAACTATTGGGCTCACGGTGCAACATACAAAATACAAATACTTACTCAATAAACCCGGTCGTCGAGATATAATTTTTGTCACCATTGAAAATCGAACCCAAATGTCAAGGTTATCCATCGAGCTTCTTATTATGCATCTGGAGTCATCTGACAACTATAATCGAATACACAATTAACTAAAGTTATTTTTCTGTAATAAGCGAGCTTAGAAAATTTATATTTTTGGTCTGTTAACCTATAACCAATCAAAATTATCCTGTGCTAGGTTATTCCTTCTATAAATTTAAATTATATTCTTGGAAAACAATACAAGAAAAAAAATCGCCATTAAGTTGAGTATCTCTATTTGTATGAACGCGAAATTAGCAAATGAGGAAAAGCATTGTTATTGATGGTAATATACTCGCATTTTTGATTTCCTTCAATTTTTTTATCTAATAAAATAAAATAGCCTATGACTGTTTATTTTCTGCTTTGCATTTGAAACAATTATTGTTAGTAATATTTAGCAATCCAATTAATTATGTTTCAGGATTAAATTTTTTAAGTTTAAAAATTAATTTTCCTGGCTCTTGCATCAATCAACCCCCTTATTTCACTTTTTTTGTGCATAATAATTAACCTCGAAGCTCCGTTGGTTTTGAAGAAAATTATCAACTATACGGCATTCCGTGTTATGATATTATGACTATGTATGTATATTCGTTTTTTGTTTAACCGTGATGTTATATGGCCCTCTTGGGATATGGATATAGCCGAACACACTACAGGTTACAACAGGTAGTCTAGACTTTGTATTTTTATAACAAATTTCATAACTTAAATCCATTATTTCCTTGGTATTATCAAACTAAAATTATGAGGTGCACTAACTTGTAAGTTTCTGTTTTTTTTACGGGTCGAACAACTTATTTTTCAATTACTTGGGACTATTTGAGTCCTATGTTTGCCGTAACAAATTCACGATGCGTTGCTTTGTCCTGTGGCGATAATTTTGTTAGTAGGTTTCATTTTCGTCGCATGATGGTGGACTAATCTCAGAACGATTTGATCAAATGAAAAACCTTAGTCTAAAAGCCTCAATTTATTTTTGTTGATAAATATGAACATCGTATTGTTTTAGAGTAATAATTTTTGTAAAACTAATGCTGGAAACACATGGACAGAGTTCTGAAAGCAGAAAAATTATATGGTGAGAAATACATGTATTCTGTTTTGCGATCAGAATTCAGACTCATATCTCTATTTCTAATATTTCTGCGCTACGTAGAAGAAAACAAAACTAACAATCGCAACTATGTTCATGCAATTTTTACTTTATTACTTGTTTTATTTTGACGCATTACCATTGTGTTATCAATCAAACTGAAGTGCAGCGCTGCCGGCAGAAAATCTGTTCATGTGTTTCCAGCATAATGATAAATGTCTGAGCGAGGAAAATCCAAAGTGGTTGCACGCTGCTATTAATTATACTATGGCTTAGTTTTTTTTGATTTTTTGAATAACCGATTCCAAACAATTAATGTCGAGAATTAGAAAAACTATTTCAATCGCGATTCAATTCTTTTTAAAAGTTTTTTCATAATTGTTTTGTTTCATAAATAAGGATTCCGGATTCATTCGTTCATTCATACAATTTTTTCGACCAACCATTTCTTGTGAAAAAAATGCAGAATGTCATTTTGGAGCAATATGATTGGTCGAAAAAATTGTTTGAATGAATGAACGAAGAAGTATGAATCCGGCCTAAAGGGTCTTTCGCGTTTTTTTGTTATTACGTCACAAATAAATCGGTACAATGAATTGGAATGACTTAACCGACTGTAATAATAATATGTTTGGAAAACACCTCAAATCATTTTTTTTCTTTGGTGTAGTAGCAAAGCTTTAACGATGAATTAAACTTTTATTCAATTAAAATATAATTTGGTTTCTTTTTAATTTTGAAAACGAAATCTGTATGTCAAAACATGTTTTATAAAGACGATAGTTTCAAATCTGTTTATTCATGTTAATAATTTAAGTGTTTCCTACATTGATTATTATTATGAAAAATACATTTGTGTATTCTTGTTTAACTTTCTTTGCAAACGCAGTAGATGTTATCCTTAAGTTAAATGTATGTATACATACTGTTATTAAATTATAAAGAAAAATAAACAAGAAATATCACCTTTAATCTTATATCAAATAAGTAAATTTAAGGGTAACTTTTCGTGGGTATTTTTTCTGTTCCTTGAATTTTATTTTGTTGGTTAAAAAGGGATGTTGTTGGGGGCATCTACAAAGGTGAGATGAACATTTTTAAATTAGGATTTCCCTGTCATACATTTTTTTCAACACAAAAACCAAGGAAATTATTATTTAAAATTTTTAATTATAATTTGTTTTTGATGCTAATTAGTTCATACACAAAATTAGCGTACATATAATTTATAATATGATTAATGAAAATTTTATTATCCGATATTTTATATAAGGCAATTTAATTTTCCGAAATTCATAGTAGTTTTACGTATCATTTAGTTTTCTTACAATATTATGAAAATGTGTATTAAAATTAGTAGTACATTCATATTTTATAATATAGTCTAGCTCAGAGATTTTTAATCATTTCTTAGAATTTCTAGGAGGTATATCCCTTTATCAACCAAGAAAACAAAAAAATTGACTCAGTTTTAGTCCAACCCACACAAATGTGTGAGAATAAAACCATAGTATGTAATGGCGTTGTTGATAAAAAATTTCGCTTTATTTGAAGTAAAACCAACACAATTGTGTGTAAAGATATAATGTTGTTTTTCGGACGAAAATAAGTTAAAAAGGAATTCACAAATGTGTAAATTGGTTCAAAAAACATACAAAACTAAATTTTTAGCATGGTACTTATGCCCTACCCGCACAATTGTGTTAATAAATCACTAAAGGGATATAAAAAAAATGTACACGCGCAATGTGGGGGTCTATATTAACAAGGGACAAACAAACTTTTCAAAATGTTTGAATAAAAATTTAGATTTATCATAATTGATAGATATCCTATATATTTTAAAATCCATTATTGGGTTTTATGATATAAAAGATTTTCTTAAGCTACGGAATACAGAATGATATTGATCTATTTTACAAAGCTCTAAAATGACTTTGGATTACGTTATTTTTTGTTTTCTGTTTACATATTACTATAAGACCATATTTTATCTTTTGGTACGTGTTCTAGAACATTACATTTTCCCATCAAATGGAACAAATCGCTGTAAAATACGTGTCATCAATTTTGTCGTTACACACTCAACATTTAATGGAAAAGCAAAATTTTCTGGAAATTGTACATTTTTTCATAGGTACGAGTATTTATACAGTTCACATCTGCTGTGAACTGGATTTCTTTCTTCATTTTGTATAACACACTTAATGAAATCGGCTTGTAAATTTTAAGTCAACTGATTTATTCGTTATTGAACGTCAATTTCTTATCAGATAAAGCTAGTTATTGAAACTCAGTAATCTAATCGATTAGAAAACAATTAAGCTTTTACGGATAGCAAATTCTCTAAAATCACACACAAAATTTTATTATATCCCATATGACAGTAAATCACACACAAATAATTTAATAAAACAATGCAAAAAGTATATAACCTTCTATATTTTAATTATATTTAAATTTATTTTAATTGTTCTTTGTTCGTAACAATAAATAAAATTATGATACATTTTCCGCTCAGTTTGTTTTTCTTAAGACAAGCCACACTATATACATACACATTTTATAATTTATATTTTTTATTTATTTTACTTTTATTTATCTATATTAAAATGCCATGTTTTAAAAGAAAATTACGATAATAAAATTTTAAATTGAAAATTTAACTCAAATGAGACAACGAAAGTACAAACTAAGTTAACATAAAATAGAAGGGATGCGATTAAATGATTCAAAAATTTTAATTGATTTTCACAAACAGGATGAAGTAAATAAGGAATATACTATAAGGATAAATGGATTTTTGGTTTTTTGAGCTTTTTAACATCGTTTGTATATGCGTTGAGCTTTTTGCCTCTAAGCGCTGCCACTTTACGTAAATATTTAATTACTTACGTTTCCGGGTTTTAGTGTTTTCCTGAAGGTTACGCTTATGACAAATAGGACACATATTGTGGTAAGTAAATATTTTTGACGTGACAAAACAGTCATTTAGACGTAGGACCGAAACACTAATCAACTGTATCAACTGTGTTACTAGTTTTTATATCAAATGTTTCGGAAACATGATCGCTCTGAATACAAATAATCGTAAATAACAAAAATGAGCTAATAATCCGATATAAATATTTCAATTCGGTGGCTGTACTCCGACGTCTAAATCAAGATTTAGAAACTTTTAAACGATGACGATATGTTTTTTAGTGAATTCTAGAGTTTTAAGAAATAAATATTCCATTATTTTCCTGTACGGTATTCTCGTAGAGCATACATTTCTCATATTATGGTATGTGTTTTATAAAAGTTATTTTTAGATTGGAAATCGATGAAAAGTTATCTCTTACGAAATAAATGTTCATGTTTAGCCGATATCAACAATTTAACATTGGAAAAGATAGACAAAATTTAAAACGATTTTGTTTGATAAATAATAAAACTCATGGATCACAACGAGAGATATTTAACTCTTATTTTCATAGGTCTAATGGGTTATATTATTTTTACATGATCCAAAAATTAAACTTTTCAATATATTTGTTATTTGTAAGCGTTATTTGATGTGATATTTTAAAGTTTCTTTTCTTTCAATAAGAAACGGATTGGTCAATGTTAATAATATTTAAAATGTTGTATACATCTATGAGATCGGTTTGAGGATTGGAAAATGACAAATATAAAAACAGCCAATATATTTCGATTAATTGTAGATTTTTCAGTAATATAACATACGTGTTAAGTTAGGTTGCAGTCGTTGCTCTTGCACACTTAGACCGGTTAAGGTTGTTTTCCCCTCTAGTTAAACTATTCAGAGCTACTTATGTAGCGTGAAACGTTCGAGGCATTAGAGCTTTCGATCGTAGCGGTGCGGTTATGTGGGGCAGAAGTATAGAAATTGAACTTCAGTCTCCTCCTCTTTCTGGTCCTTGCAGTGTCTACAGAATTAGATTCCAAAAAGGCAGTATCGAGTTAGAGGCCTTGCAGTCTTCCTTTAGTCTAATCTTCACAGAGAAATTAAAGTATTGAAATGCCAAAACTTAGTTTTGACCAAACTTCCAAATCCCTAATTTTATCGGCGATTTAGCATTTGCACATCCGTCGTCCCAGTGATAGTGATATATGATATTCCAATCCATCGTTAAATATTATTATCAACTCAGCGCCATCTTTGATTGACGAAATTGATCCGAAGTGATGGCTTTTTGTTTTTAGCAAATTCTTTGTTCTCACATGACTATGAACAGAAACATTCTTAATTAAATTTGCAACAATTACGTTTTGCTTACTTTATACGGAAATTACGCATTTTTTGATAAACTGTTATTAACAAATTTTTATTAAAAATATTAATAGATAACATTGCAACGCATTTTTATTATTCATTAGGAACAAAAACTTCTTCTTTACTGGCGCTACATCAGAAATGCAGAAATGTAGCGATTTGGCCATCTCAAAACCCTTCGTTATCTCGAATTTTATTGTATTTAATGCATACATGCGATGTCAATTTTGGGTTATTCTGGATAATAGCCTGGGCCGACATGTTGTAACTATCGCTTTTTTCGCTTCAATGCACTTTCGATAGAATAACTAATATTTTGTCATGGCCCTGGTTCATTTTCATTGGAATTACCGCAAACCGATTCCTTTCTATCGCATTCAGCCGTTCCACACGGGTTGTCAAATGAAATCTGCTTCACGCTTCAAAATAAATCGTAATAGATTTTTCATTGCTAATTTAAAACCTTTATTTATATTTAAACACAAAATTTTGTTGTATTGTTTTATTCTGCTCTCCCGAAAATAAAATTTAAACTAAAATCTACATCTCAAAAATTGCCTTAATTTTTTTATTTCGTTTCTATTTTTGTTGAAGCTGCACAGAAAATTTTTTTGTTGAAAAATGAGTCGCAATTAAAACCGGTATCATAGGTAAACGAGGAAAGAAACGAAGATGAAACTGCTTCTTTGACAATCCGTGTGGACCGGCTATTGAGCACAATTTCTGAAATTCAATCGCAGAGCGTTAGTTTTTAAAACTCATTGCGAATAGCATTTCGCATTTACGCTTTCGGTAGACATATCGCAATTCGGATTTCACACTAATTTTGTTTTTATCGTCATTTCTTTACAACGCAAAGAGAACAATTTCAATTGAATTGCGTACATTTTCGAATAGCGAATCGCATTTATGCTTTCGGAAGAAATGTCGCAAATGAAAAGTTATCGCAAAAATCTTGCTGGGTCTATATCTTCTTTCTCTCTATCTCAGTCCACAGTCGCTTACACCAGACAAATTTAGATGTCGTTAAACGTCAGGCCGCGGTCGTAACACCGTCGCTCTATAGAAAGTAGAAAAATATTTAAATTTTATTTCCAAGAAATAGGATAGGATTTTCATAGGCTTAGTCGATTATACAACGGTATATTCTTTAACTTCTTTCCACAGATCCTATTGTTGTAGCTTTTGTAAGATTAAGGTTAATTGAAATAATACGGAAGATCCTGCGATGCTTACCTCATCGTCATCGTGCATACCGCTTATGGTAATCATCTTTATTGCTGAAATGGCATCACTTTTATTTTGTAGGTTCGACAAGGTTACTTCGGCGGTCTGGGCTGATTTGGGTCGATTTGGGCCGATTTCCGTCTTTTTCTTCTTGAATTCCACCTAATCGTTGAAACCTCTATTTTTTCCACAAGTGATTCGTATTTGGGTCAATATCGCCATCAACATTTTTGTTGGTCTTGTATCCAGGTTAGTTGCACCTCGGGAAGCACCGAGAGTACACTCTGATTTTGTGAGACAATTTTCTTGCTGTAATCTTATTTGAGAATTGTATAGACTGCTGTTTACGAGGAAAATTTTGTTGTTTAAGAAAACAAATAAATACGGAAGTTAGTTCAACGGCCATGAACTGATCTAGAAATTGTACATACTTATAAGTATAAATGGTTCGAAGTTAACAACTATTTTGGTTTATCAATTATGTGCTATTAAAGTTATACTGCAAATCACTAACATTGTTAAAATTCCGCAAAACGGAGGCAATACTACAATAAAATGACAAAAAACCCTTTTCCCCTACACTGGCCCACACATCCGAATCGAAAAGCGACCGAAAGTAGAAACGGTAACTCTTAGTGTTGGCTAAGCTTAATAGAGTGAGCTTAGTAGACAGTTTGATAGAGTGTTTAAAGTCAGAGTTTTTCAACGGCATTTTTAGCGAACCTTGTCTTATTATTAGAAAAGAATACTTGATTAATTTTTTGCTAATCCCGTTGCTAACCGATTCCTTTATTAAACCACGGCGTCGAATTGAGGCTGAGCTACATGTTAACGAAAACAAAAAATTCGATTTTTATCAATTTTCAAATAAATTGTCGCATAGTTTTAACAAAAAATTATTGAAAAGAGGTAGAAGTACACACCACGACGAAAATTGTTAGATCGGATACGAAAGAAATTATATGAAAACCTATACAATTTTGAAAAATATCACACCTTATTTGAAATTTTATTGAAAATAGGCGACAATCTAAGAGATAAAACCATTTTCTCTAAAATAGTCGTTTATTGAATTTTTCCAAGTCTACTGCGCTTTACTTTTGAAAAATAAAAGTTTCATTAGCCTTTTAATATGACTAACTTCGCTAAAAGCAAGTACCACAAATAACTTTGTACTCGTATATATAATGTTTAGAGTTGTAGAACCTGCCTATGTGGTCTTCAAATTAGTTTTCATTGTAATTTATAGAATGTTCAAACCGAAACGATGAGCGTGAAATGCTGAGGGAAATATGACAGCTGATACTTAATCAAAGAGTTCCATGGTGAAATTGATCACCCGAACCAGCAGCTCCTTTGGTCTTTAATAATGGTAAAAAATCTATATTAAAGACTTTATTTTGAAACTAAGCGAAGGTGGTCTAGCTTCCTTAACAAACCGAAAGGCGAAATATGGTACTCTTATAAAAAATTATTGTTTTATTTCTTACTTTGACTGCCGACAATTTTACTAATCACAGACTTTTCAAATATTTTGCTATCTTATCTAGCTTTATGAATTGACTAGCAACATTACATTTCGATTAAGTTTTCAGTTTATTAATTAATTAATATCTATGGTTTACGTAATGATTTAACAAATGATTTGGTGTTACTATGTATTTCAAACGTACACAAACTATTTCATTTAAAATATACTTCAAATGCAACTAGCTACAAACTGTTTGAATTTAGTCAATGAAAGAACCCAAAGTGGTATTGACATAATATTTATAAATGGACGTTTATTCGAAAAATACAAAGTTGTTGAAGCAATACTATCGAATACCCGACTAAATATTAATTTAATCCCATAAGGATATAAGAACGAAATTAAAATGTATAATAGCAAAATGGTTTTTCTGTTGATTCTCAAACGTACAAATTTATATTTGCTGGGTAAGCATAAAGAATTAGAATCATTAGCCCGAATATGTATTAAATTAACTAAACAGAAATTATTTCTTTAGCCCAAAATACCAAAATCATTGAATGTTCGTCCTTATATCCAATTTGAAGGTAACCCAAATGGGGTTTAACGTTAAATAAACATTTACTTTGGAAAATTAATTGTATTTACCTACTACATATTTTGAAGCCAACCAACAAATGAATTTGGTTTGGAAAAATGGTGATTTAAGGAACGAAAAGATCATTTATCATTTTCTTTCATCTGCAGGTGACGATATGATAAATTATACATACGTATTAATATATTACAATCATATTGTGATACTTGAGATATTAACTTTTTTTATTTTAGAACACATTTCTAATATTTAAATTCGTACCCGACAGAAAAATCGATCCAGAATGAATTTTTAATTTTCAAAGCGAGGAAGGAAAATCTCTGCTGTTTTGAAAATTGAAATAAATGAACTTTTTACAGTCCAGCGTTGGCGTCCGTATTTACATATTGAAAAAGATGACTTGTATAAGTAGGGTCTATAGTTTATTGTTCATACAACTTTTTTCATTTCCATAAAGCATGATTAAATTTCTAGTTAAACATGAATTTCCAGCAAAATTGTAATAATGGATTAAAGCTAGAAAAGATCAACTTTTTGCTATACATACGTACTATGCACTACATCAACACAAAGTTTTTTCATAAAACTTTATATTGTGTGCTACTATTTTTTGCATAATTTTTGACTTTGTGTGACAAATAAGTAAAAAATGGTTGAAATTTGATTCTTGTTTCTAATTGAACTAAACAAATTAAAGTCGCATGAATACAAATTTAGGTATTTTTAATTTAAAAACTTCTAAAACTATAAATTTCTGTAACAAATTTTTCCCCATTGTTTGCCCACCCCAGCCAACATCAACCCCCAATTTTCATCTGTATTTACCCTACGATATAGAATACACATAAACATACATACCGTAAAAAGATCAATAATACCAAAATAAATTGTAAATTCTAATCAACTGTGTTGTATATTTATTGTTGCTATTTAATTATTAAATTTTCTAAACCTATTTGCAATTAAAACAAATTTTAATTGATTGAACGTCAAAAGGAAACGAAACAATTTTAACAAATCAAATTTCACTATCGATTTTGTTCATAAAAATGTGTAGTTGTGCTTTTTATTACGTCATACGCACGTCAGATTGCGGAAAAACTTTGACGTTGGCATTGATCTTAAGTCTTTATGTATTGAAAGATAAGGAAAGCAGTTGATAAAAAATATTGAAAATTTATTACACATTTTGTTATCAAGTATGTGACGTAGCACTGTACAGTGCCAGCTAAAATTTTACGAATCATTAAATCGCATTCATCAAGTAAAAAAGAAAATCAATAAATAATCCAAACAAATAAATAAATTGAAATATTTATAAATCAAAATATCAATATGGTTAAAACCTACTTAGGACAGTTGGCAGCCAATCGATGGCGAAGTCGTTTTGGTCGTCCGACAAAACTAACTCCTGTGTTGGGAGCAGTCGATCCATCGGGGTCATATTGTGCAGTACCAGAAGATTGGCTCCAGAAAAAATTTGGTACGATTATTTTGTTTTTGTTGTTTTTTTGTACTAACTTTGATTTTGATTTTATGGTTTAACAAATTAATTTAAATTTTTAAGTTTTATACTAACAAAAAAAAATTAACAACAAGGCTAGAGGGTTGGTTGTTTGGGTTTTTAATGTTTGTTTTAGGATTATTACTTAGTTGTTTTTTTAGATTTTATGTTATAAATAATTACTTTTTATGTTAGATATAATTTTTTTGGTTTATTTTGATAAAAAGGACGAAGCTTTTATATTTTAATTTGAATTTTCACGATGATTATCAAGTTTGTTATTTTTTTTAAATACAGTCAGTTCTAATATATAATTGATTTTAAATTTATAATTTATTTAACGTAATCTAGCTTGGTGAATTATATCAATATTATAAGTTTTTGTATATACGAAAGGTGAGTACAAATTAATTAACCCAAAAATGAACTTTCGTCATAATCACAACCCATACTTAATCTTACTAAAACAAACATAAATTATATCGTGATCCATATTTTTTCATTATTCTTGACCCAATTAATCTTATGGAATAAAAGACATTTTTGTTTTTTGTTAGAATCCCTCACACCAATCAAACCGAATAGAACTGATTGTATACAAAAAATAAAATAACGTAAAATTGTGGTTAGAGAGTTCTTATTTTTGATAAACGAAAATTGTGTGAAAATCGTACAATAGAAATAAATACAATTTACCACCTACCTATACGAGTAAATTAATATACATAATGTATAACTGCGATTCGTTAAATATACATTTATAAGAACTCCCACTCGTATGTAAACTACAACTTAATGTTAAAGTTTTTGATTTTAGCATAACAACTTTAATTTTTTATTAACTTTAGGAAAGCTCCGGTACAAATAGCAGGTTAACTTAATTAGCAATTAAGAAGATTTGGTCGGGTTGTTGGTGTCAGATTTATCTGAATATTGTGAATCATAAATAAGGTAACGTAAAATAATTTAAATGATTTTTTAATTTTTGTCCCCTTAGCTTGCCGTTTTTTTAGATGGTGAAAGCTATAAAACAAACTTTTACTAACAAACGAGTTATTTATTTATTTAATTTTGCCCTTGCATTGCAAAAGGAATTGTGGGCGTTAAATTTAACCCTTATTATGTAAATTTGAATACATAACTTCAACACAAATTTGTGCTTTGAATTTTCTTTATCGGATTACATCCTTGTGTATAATGGCGGGCCTATTTAGTCCATCGTGAAATAAATTACCTCCCTTAATACGAGCAAGTAAAATTTTTAAAATCAATATTCTCAAAGCTTCTGTTTTGAATATGGTAAGGTTATTCTTTAAGGATCTAATCCAGGCCCCCTTTGGTAAAGAGAGTCCATCCAAATTTTGTCCTACTATGCTATTGCTAGTATATAGCATTTCTACAACATAACGCCGCAGAGCAATAGTGTAACAGGATTCGTCTATTTTCTGGGGGGGCAATTTATCCTTAAAAAATCCTTTTACGACACATCTTACTCTATTACATATATGAAGATAAGATATGTCGTAAAAGAATTTGTTAAGGACAAATTGCCCTCTTATATGTTTAATGAAATTTATCTTTCTTTATTACGAACTTGTATGTTATTAAATAAAATTTGAAACCTTTAATAATAAGGAAAGCATGTTTATCAAGCCCAAACCCGTGTAGATTCTAGATAAAATATAATTTTTTTATTTAATTGGCTGGAACCTATACATGTGTTGCATTATGCCACTAAAGGTCCATTGTACAAACCATGGATCCTCGGTTTGTTGTTAGTACTTCGAACAAACGTATTCTATAATCACCAAACTGCATAAATGTGAGCCAAGGTAAAGTAAGAAATTGATCTGCATTAAATCACTGTGCATTGAAACCCTCGAATCAAATTATATATGTCGTAACCGCAGTGATATACATCTTCAAGTGATATACATATATGAGATTTTAAAATAACATTTGCGTAACAATTTCCATTAAAATCCATCCAAAATCCATTGAAATTTTTAAAGCGAACGGGATTTTTATTGAAAAATTGTTTAGTTACTGAATTTGAATAAGTCATTTGTCCTTTTTTTAAATCATCGTCTCACAAATTGTTCTGGATTGCTCTCTGGCTATATGTAGCTACTATAGTGCTACTAACAGGGAAAAGTTCTAAATTTATATATCCTTTCGTTGTTTCCTAGACAACTCTAAATAAATAAAGTTGGCGTTTGCCTTGTATCAAGTGGCATGCTAGATACTCGTTCAAGACTGGATTCCTTAAGATTCTTGACCAACACGTAACCCACATCCAGCGGGTTGAGCGGCAGGCTAACAACCTTCTCACAAAAACATCTACGTTTAAAATCCTGAACAAAAGCCTCGGATTACAATATCGAATTAATCACAAATACGACGTACCTCGATAGCTATGGAAAAAGAGTTGGTTTCAAAGTGAACAGCGGTAAAATAAAACTCCTATCAACACCTAAGAGCATCTCTATGCCACATATCGAAATCGGCGACCTTAATTTTGATGAGCTAGAAGACTTCAAATACCTCGGGTCCATAATAATATCATCAAATGAATTGTAGCAAAACATAAAAGCCTGAATTGCTGCCGGACATCGAGTTTTCTATGCCCAATAAAGGGTACTGCGATCTAAACTTCTGTCGCAGTCGTGTAGGCACGCACTTTATAGAGCACTCATTTGGCCTGTGTTGGCTTTCGGAAGCGAGACTTGGACCTAGATCTTTAACGACAGCAAAATGTTTTTTTACTTTCGAAATGAAGGACATTCGTGCCATCTTAGGTCCAATTAAAATGAGGGAAAACGAAAATCGGATTCGTAAAAATCACGAAATAAAGCAACTACTCGGATGCAACGATATCATCGGATTTATCAAATCCAATCGGACTCATCAAATCCCATCCACAACCAGCTCGCGTGCGTCTTAGAGAAAGACCCCAACTGCACTAACGCGACGCATTCGAACAAGCCCTTAGCATAAAATCCCATCATTGGATGTAAAGACTAGAGAGAGAGAGACTGCTACTAAGACGGATATTCAGTTCAATTCAGAACCCTACGAAAAATACGAATATCTACCAAAAATAATGGATTAAATAGATACGGAATTTCAATATGAAGAAAATACCCATGTAGAAAATAATTTAATTTGTACAGCATTTGGTTTGCAATTTTTGACGAAAGAGAAGGTGTTATAATTCTACGTCTTTCTAACGCGTGCATTTTATAAAACAAAATAAAAACTAGCCGATCATCTATTTAAAAATCATACGAAGATCAAGTCATGAATGAAATCAACAATATTCGGACTCGGGGGTGGAGTCTGACGATATTTATTTATTTACAAATTTACAATCATACGAAATTACGAATAGACGCATGCAATTTATCATTTATATTTATTGCCTACCTAAGTAAAACAAACAGTAGCAGTTTCGCTTTATCCTGTGAAGGTTGCGTATGCGTAAAGCATGTACGTATTAAATATGTATTTTGTTTTTCAGATATTTTTAATGAAATCTGTACATGTACATAAATATATGTACATGCATATATACATAATTAAATATAATTTTACATACATATTTTATTTAACTTTAGTGTGATCTATGCGCATGTGTATTGTATTTTGTGTGTATATTATGGGATAAAAAAACAACGGGCGCTTATTGTAATGTTATTTTTTTTAACACGTTCGCGTAAACGACTTCTATAGCATTCAAATTTGTGTTCCTGAATAGCACACAGATTTAGAAAGTGTTCCTCAATGTGTTAAATAAAAATTGTAATATTTTCGTATTGTTCTATATAAATTTGGTTTTTGAATTTTTTTTGAAAGAAAAAAATTATAAATAATATTTTTGTTTTGTTGTTTTGTCTGGTTTACGAAAACAAAAATAATCAAATGTTTTTGATTTTACTCGGTTTACGAATTCCAAATGCATCAAGCAAAAGTGTCTACATAATTATGTATTTTTTTTCTTTGATAGGATTTAATGTGCATTGCATTTGTCTATGTATATGAGAGAAAAAACAATTTGGGTTTGTTATTATTATTTTTTTAATAAAATTTGTTGTAATATTTTCTATTTGTTGTGTATAAATTTGGTTTTAGAATATAAAAAGAAAAATTGTTTATAATTTAATTTTTGGGTTTATGTAGTTCAGGAAAACAAAAATGATCAAATGTTTTTGTTTTGACTGATTTTGAAAACAAAAATAATCCAGCAATAATTCCAACTGATCTTGTTTAGTCATACTTATATAGTATTTTTTCTTCAATTAGAATTAGAAATTATTAATTATACATTTGTATGTACATTCTATTGATCGCTCGGGTGTATATATACCAGAATTGTATATACTGGACAAATTATTTTATTCGTATATTTGTTGTCTTTAAAAAAGACAAATTTAAAAAGTAAATCTGTGTAGAAATTACTTTGTAACAACGCTATCATCTCAGGTTTAAATTTATTGTTAGAAATCGTTATCTTATGTATATACGCATAAAAAAATCGCAGAAGCAGATATAATTTGATTCGTTCGTTGGCTTTGAAACCCGCAGGAAGCAAACAGCTTAGCGGATTAATTAATTCACGTATACTCAGTTGTTACTCAAGCTGAGTAGTCTCACTTTTTCGAAAGATGTTACGAAATATGAGAGATAGAGCATCTCCTAACCGAACACCAGAATTGACAGAAAACATTTGCGATAGCCTGTGCTTAACATTTACACATTATTGGGAACTTTCAGGACACCCAACAGTTGGGAACATGTTGAGTAAAATCGCGGCTGACGTTATGAAAATGTTTAGCATTATAAAATTATCAAATTAAATACGCGATGACTTTATTAATCATGATAGGGTAACTAAAAGTGCCCATTGTGACTATGTCTTTTATTGATGGCGGAGGAGATCTTTAAAATAATTTACACTACATATAACTGAACATACTAAAGACTTTTTATTTTAGCCAATGTTTGTCGTCAGCTGAAGTTTCATCACATAGCGCCACGCAGAGTCGATTTGAGGCAATCGTTTATTTCATCGACAGCGGTCGATCTTGGAATCACTGGTATTTTTTGACGGAAATCGCCGGACAGTTGAATCATTGCGCCTTCAAAACATCTTCAGTCATTGCGTAGATTTTTCATAATTCGATTGAATGCTTCAAAAGCGCATTTGTGCGCCATTGTACATTCATAATCGATTATGATTTTACTTGCTACCAAAACTTTCGCCATTGCTGAGTGTTTTGCAATGTTGCAAGTCGGGTTTACAACCGATTGAAGGTCTAACGAAAATTTCAACACTGAGCAACTGCTACAGCAATATCGGATCTCGCACGAACAGTGGCCAAAATCAATGACATGAGGAGTGCCTTCCCAGTTCCACCGGGCGGATCGAAGAAAAATAATCTACCATTACCTTCATGAATTATATAGCTAAGTAGATGAAATAAAAAGATTGGATAAAAAATAAAATAGAAATTTGCATGCAGCCTCCAGTCGGATTTGAATCCAGTACCTTGCGGCCCGAGCGCCGAAGCTTTAACCACTGCACCACTCGTCACATACAAACACATACAAACACACATACAAACTAAAAAATACAAAATTCATATGAAAAAAGGTTTTTTATTAGATTTTTGGTGTTTTCCTTTAGAGTTTTTCCGACTTTTCCCTAAACCACCACTGTATCGAGAAGAAGAAAATAAAAAAAACAAAATGTATGAGAAAATGAATTTTCTTGATAATTTTTTTTTTTTTGTGAATTTTTTCGATGTTTTAATAGTTATTATGCTATTCGGAGCGGAGCCAAATCCAACAAAACAAAGATCATAAAAATCGGTCCAGCCGTTCTTGAGTTATATACATTATTTGTTCTATTTTGGTAAGTTTAAATTTTTTTTTGGTTTTAACTTTAATTATAGTGTTTTATTAATTTTTAGTTAATTTGTTTTTTCTTCGTCTTGAAAATGTATATAAATAATATCCAAACCGTCGGCGATTTGTTGTTATAAATGATAACACAATAAATATAAATATATAGGCTTAATCCAGGAGAAGTTTTTTAATTGTATTTAAAAAAAAGTCTAATAACCACGATTTAGAACTCACACAGTCCCCAATGCTATTATAGAGATAATGTTAGTTGGCTAAAATAAAAAGTCTTTAGTATGTTCAGTTATATGTAGTGTAAATTATTTTGAAGATCTCCTCCGCCATCAATAAAAGACATAGTCACAATGGGCGCTTTCAGTTACCCTATCATGATTAATAAAGTCATTGCGTATTTGATTTGATAATATTATAATGCTAAACATTTTCATAACGTCAGCCGCGATTTTACTCAACATGTTCCCAACTGTTGGGTGTCCTGAAAGTTCCCAATAATGTGTAAATGTTAAGCACAGGCTATCGCAAATGTTTTCTGTCAATTCTGGTGTTCGGTTAGGAGATGCTCTATCTCTCATATTTCGTAACATCTTTCGAAAAAGTGAGACTACTCAGCTTGAGTAACAACTGAGTATACGTGAATTAATTAATCCGCTAAGCTGTTTGCTTCCTGCGGGTTTCAAAGCCAACGAACGAATCAAATTATATCTGCTTCTGCGATTTTTTTATGCGTATATACATAAGATAAAGATTTCTAACAATAAATTTAAACCTGAGATGATAGCGTTGTTACAAAGTAATTTCTACACAGATTTACTTTTTAAATTTGTCTTTTTTAAAGACAACAAATATACGAATAAAATAATTTGTCCAGTATATACAATTCTGGTATATATACACCCGAGCGATCAATAGAATGTACATACAAATGTATAATTAATAATTTCTAATTCTAATTGAAGAAAAAATACTATATAAGTATGACTAAACAAGATCAGTTGGAATTATTGCTGGATTATTTTTGTTTTCAAAATCAGTCAAAACAAAAACATTTGATCATTTTTGTTTTCCTGAACTACATAAACCCAAAAATTAAATTATAAACAATTTTTCTTTTTATATTCTAAAACCAAATTTATACACAACAAATAGAAAATATTACAACAAATTTTATTAAAAAAATAATAATAACAAACCCAAATTGTTTTTTCTCTCATATACATAGACAAATGCAATGCACATTAAATCCTATCAAAGAAAAAAAATACATAATTATGTAGACACTTTTGCTTGATGCATTTGGAATTCGTAAACCGAGTAAAATCAAAAACATTTGATTATTTTTGTTTTCGTAAACCAGACAAAACAACAAAACAAAAATATTATTTACAATTTTTTTCTTTCAAAAAAAATTCAAAAACCAAATTTATATAGAACAATACGAAAATATTACAATTTTTATTTAACACATTGAGGAACACTTTCTAAATCTGTGTGCTATTCAGGAACACAAATTTGAATGCTATAGAAGTCGTTTACGCGAACGTGTTAAAAAAAATAACATTACAATAAGCGCCCGTTGTTTTTTTATCCCATAATATACACACAAAATACAATACACATGCGCATAGATCACACTAAAGTTAAATAAAATATGTATGTAAAATTATATTTTATTATGTATATATGCATGTACATATATTTATGTACATGTACAGATTTCATTAAAAATATTTGAAAAACAAAATACATATTTAATACGTACATGCTTTACGCATACGCAACCTTCACAGGATAAAGCGAAACTGCTACTGTTTGTTTTACTTAGGTAGGCAATAAATATAAATGATAAATTGCATGCGTCTATTCGTAATTTCGTATGATTGTAAATTTGTAAATAAATAAATATCGTCAGACTCCACCCCCGAGTCCGAATATTGTTGATTTCATTCATGACTTGATCTTCGTATGATTTTTAAATAGATGATCGGCTAGTTTTTATTTTGTTTTATAAAATGCACGCGTTAGACAGACGTAGAATTATAACACCTTCTCTTTCGTCAAAAATTGCAAACCAAATGCTGTACAAATTAAATTATTTTCTACATGGGTATTTTCTTCATATTGAAATTCCGTATCTATTTAATCCATTATTTTTGTATCTACTACCAACCTCAAGTTTTTTTATTGGTCACTGGACAGAATTATGCTAAATCGGTTTTGCTAATTCTCAATTTGTACAGCCTGTATTATCCTGATCAGATACAAAAATTATAGCGATCATTTCTAATCGTGATTGCGCTACAAATAAATAAAATCGCGATTTAAAAATTATGGCGACACACACAAACACATTTTTTTAGCTCTGCCAAACGTTCAATCCAAATTTTAAATTTGTCGAACTAATCACGGTTACCTAATTTGGTTTGAGATTGTATAGATAGTTCTTGTCACGATTTTATAAAATTGAACATTTTCCTGTACATTCAATAAAAATAACATTCATATTCACTTCCTGCCCCTCATACAATTCTACTGATTTTTTTTGTTGGAGGTAGCCCTCCAAGAACACGGATGCCCATTTTCTCAAATTACACGGTTTCAAACAACACGATTTTCGTTATTCTCTTTTATTTTGTTTTTTGTATATCATAACAAAAAATAAAACAACGTTATTTTTTTTTTGTAGTCTCGAACAACACGGTTTTTAAGAACACGGAATGAATTAATCGTGTTCTTGGAGGGTTTCCTGTAATTGATCTTGAGGAAAGTTCCAATCGGCCCTCGAATAAAAATGTCTGATTATCAATTAATATTTAATTTGGGAAAATTTTGTAAATTTAGAAATTACCAATAAATAGCAAATATAGCTTTTCTTCAGCAAAATATGCCGTACTACAATTTTTTTAAATTTGCATTGCATTAAGATTTGAATATTTCGATTGTCAAGCGCAGGTAAATATTATTCTAAGTCAAATGACATAGAAAACATTAGAACTCAATATACAATTGATATTCCAAGACAATTGGTCGATGGAGATGTAATTTCTAAGCTTCCTAAATTATTTTTAAAGTTAAATAATCACAGAATATGCATTTTTTTCTGTTGTTAAATGTTAATTGATGAAATTTAACACGAAAGATTTTAAGATTTTAGGGCTGTGGACGCCTATAAATACTTTTATTATTAAGAAATCTGTTGGCCACGTGCCTTTTGTGTTAAATTATATTTACTATTTGACAGCTATAAAATTGTTTAAGTCAAACCTGTATCGTACGCTATCCTTTCTAAAAAGAGAGGTGTGAGCAAGTCGACTGTAAAATCAACCCATTTTATGAGAATTTGAAATTATAAATCCTTTACCACATTTCCGACCTGTGTCATCTGTTTTGGTATGTTGCTTTAAATATTAAATAGGTAGAAAATGCAAAAAAATTCAGCTCCTTACTCAACATACAAATTTTGTAATCGACCTTACCTTATGCAAAATATAAAACATAAAGTAAAAGCCGGATGGTTTCATTGTTTTTGATATTTTTCTGTTTTATGTCACAAAACAGATATTCATGAATTTTTTTTACTGTAGGATAACCTAATTACGTGAATATGAAAAAATCGATGCTCTAGAAAAGTACTTCCTAATTAGAATTTTAAATGAGAAGTAGAGAGCATAGTAGAATTTTGCCACTTTTCATTTCAGATTGTATATTACAATACAAATAATTTAGTAATGTAAAATATATACATATTTAAAAAAAAAAATTCCGAGCTCCGAGCAAGTTGGTATTTTAAAATGTAAATTTATATTTTTTAGAAGATTAGTTAAGAAATTTTATCACTTGGAAAGTTATCTGAATTGATAGTATTCTGGTTTTAGTAACCGCAAAACATGCTAATAATAAATCAAGATAAAATATTTTGTGGCCATTTTACTGGTTTTATGTGCCTTGTCCCATGACATTATTAGAATAGTGATTATTTCAACAGTCACTTTAATACTCATCACCGATGGATCTAATTTCCAATAAATTTAATCATAAAAATCGTAAGAAGCTGTATCCGCACTAAAAAAATTTATTTGAATTAGTAACCTCATTAAAATTTGTTCATATAAAAAAGTTTCGTTTCGATACAACGTTTGCGTGACCAGGTAACATTATCTTAACATTTTTCCTCCGTAATGAAATTAACAGTCCTAAATCTTTAATAAACCGAATTAGTCAAATCATAAGCAATAAAAAAAGGATAAAAGTTTGTGGAAAATCGAAAACACTTAAAAACCTATTACTTTAATACTTGTATAATTACGGTTCGGAAATGTATATTGATTTTGAATCTACTTGTTACAACGATGATTTTATCTATTTGAAATTTTGGGTTATTCTGGATTGATAGCCAAATCAATGTTTCATTAGTTCGAAACCAAACTTCCATCATCTTGATAACCTCACCTTGATGTATTTTATCTATTCTTTTCTATCCGTTTAAGATTATTAAACATGTTTATTATCAAATCGAGAAAATCTTCACAACCAGGTTTCCTAATTTAATGACGCAATCAAAATTTTTTAAAGTGGCAAATACATGTTTTCAACCGCAATACATTTTTTAGAATTGCCCCCATACGGTGATATAATCTTAGATAACAGAGTACCATAGACATGTAAACTTATAAAAACAACAATTTCATTCACTTTTTCTTCCAAACCCAATAATTTAAAAAAAGTTTTCTGCCAAAATTTTCTCTTCTGTTTCCTTTTTTTATCCGCATATACACGTAATAATTTTACTTACATTTTGATGCTGAGATGGGGTATGATTGTGTGGGTTAAGATACAGTTTTATTATACAGCGGGAATATAATCCGGTTGTTCACAAAATTGCTTACAACCCTTGCTTCAAAAATTATATTTTGTATACCATGTACTAGTTAGTATTGTTTAAAACATCTTATTTCATTGGATGTATAATACATATATGTACACTGCGGTTCACTTGAATAGAAACAACCGTTTGTTTTGGAATATTTCGAGATTTTTTTTTTTCAAAAGTTGTTTGATTTGCTCAAAATCTTTAAATAAAAATAAATTAGTACGCCCGAAGCATTTTTTTAAAATATGTCTTTTGTTTGTGTTAATAGGGAACAATCAATAAAGCTGAAGTTTTTTTTAAGGTACATTTCACAAAGGTCAGAATGTTTAGGCTTAATCTGTAATCGACAAGCGGACCATACAAAGGTCAGCATCTTATTTTGCAGTGCTGAGCTACAATGTAAAGAATTATTAAACATTGAATTCATCTTATTCGAAGAATGCTTCTAACTGCTAAATAAAAAGAGGAAAAAATTTAATATTTATGCTCTCTATAGCTTAGAGTATTATTTCCACGACCTTCGAAAAGTGGAAATTTTCTTGGCAAAACACCATACGCAGAGGGGGAAACGTTAATGTGCATCGAGCTAATTTTGGCCTAAGAAATTTGTCATTTTCAGCCAAAAGGCAAGTATCGTTGATAAAACATTTTCATGCTTCAAGGAAACAGGCACATATTAGATTTTTCAAGGACAATTCGAAAGCAAAGAAAGCTTTAGTTAAGTGATAAATGAATTATGTTACAATAAAAGCACAAATTGTTTTTTGTCTTCGGCTGTTTGACTAATGTTTCATTGAATACAATTTGGGTTTTAAAACGATTTGAAAAGATTTAATGAATACATTTTTTATGAATCTTTGTAATCTAATTTGTACTTATTCAACATGAGTTTATAGAAACTGCGTCAAAATTGTCCAAGAGAGTAAAACCAACCAATCAAAATATTAGGGGATGACCTAATTTTTACAGATTTTTTCTTCGAACTTAAAATTATATTTGAAATAGAAATATTTTCACGGTATTTTGTGGTTTTTTACAGGATCGAGCACAAGGTTTCAGAACACCAAGTCTACGTAAGTTACATAACCTCTCAGTATAGCAGAGTTTACGATGGCAACTGATAAACAGCACATTCGGTATTGGATTCTATACGAATTTCAACAAGGAGAAAATGCTTCTAAAGCACGGGAATTAATTTGTAGTGTTCTTGTTGCCGCCGTTGTGTCTTATGAAACGTGTAATTATTGGTACAAACGTTTTAGAAGTATGGTGATTTCGATTTTAATGACTAGTCACGCCCTATGAACACCGTCGAAAGTTTTAAGATGCGGAATTGTAAGCTCTATACTGGATGAAGACTTAACGCAAATTCAACAAGAGCTTACAGCTTAGCTAGAAGTCATCCAAACAGCTATTTCCAAGCGTTTGCATCAAATGGGAAAAATTCAAAAACTTGGAAGGTTTTCACCCACATGTGTTTACCGAATGCATATCGATCGTTATATGCATGTCGATCGTGTATGTTTGTGGTGCAATTCGGAGCAACTGCAAACTTTTGAAGACGGTAATGAATGGAGCTGTGAGTCACATCCATTTTATAATTGACCTTGTAAATTGCATATAAAACTTTTAGAGAAAATTATAAACTGCACTCTCGTTATGAATGCGTTTTGATGCTCTGTGGCACTATTCTGGTTTTCCCTGGGAATAGAGAATTGGGAAAAATATTTTCAAAGCATTTTTGTCTAAATTATATTTTTCAGGCCTACTGTGGGAATTAGTTTGGTGTAAATATTTTTGAGCTGTAGCAACTGTTACATTGTGAGAATCAGACAAGCTTCAAATAAAAATTCCGTTATCTCAAGCCTCATCGGTATACCATAGCATTTTCACGAGTTTGAATTCTGAATTAATGATTCAACTTAAGCAATGTTTAGTGGAAAGACTATTTAATGGTAAGACTTGATAAATAAACCACTGCTAGATATTCCATTTAAAAAAGTGGACAGTTTTTGCTTGACACGTTTTTGATGTAATCCGTCCTTGTACCAGAAATCTGTCACTGCTACTCAAAATACCGAGCGATTTCCTAGACAGTTATGACACTATAAGTAGTTTTCAGTTTTTCACCAAAAAACTTTTATAATAAGAGGTCTGGTATTAAGATAAGCTCGTTTATAATTCAATCGTCAGATAAATTTAATTCGAATTGCCTTTTGTAAAACAGGCTAGTATGTTTTGCAGAGGATCATTCTAGATTTTGATACTATAATGCCTTTTGATTCTCCGTCGCCGCTTAATTAACAAAGTTTTATAGAAAAACTGGTTAGATTACATGACGTAATCCTGCCTCTTGTTTTTTAAACACTAAATATGGCTCGTCAATATTGTGTTGTATATTTTTAACTTTCGTAGATCTCAACAAAAAATTTTCAACGTTTTCTTCAGTCTCTTATTTTCCGAAGCAGTTGCCAATAGATCCTACTTGTTTCGAAACTTCGTTGAATTTCCGAGATATGCTGTTGAATTTACTCAATTACAATGAAAATAATAAATTCAACTTTGAGCTAAAAATACTTAAACCTTTAAATTGAATTAATACATTCTCCAGGCAAACCTCAAAAATACTGATGAATATCGCATCAGTTAAGAATAATTGAATTGGTATATCATACATAAATAGAACATACATAATTCTATCGTGAAATCAAATGTTTTATACCCCTGTAGGGGATAAGATAACAATTTCATTGAAATATTAAATTTAGGTTTTATTTAGGGAGCAATATAGAAATAATTTAGTGACCTTTTATAACACTTTATGAAGACAATAGCTAAACAATTTAATAGCAACGTTTAAAGCACAAAATGGGTAGCAAATCCTTAAATTGCGATGCGACTAAATAATATTTATTGCGAATGATTATATTTATAGAAAGAAAATATCTTTTTTACATTAGAAATACATAAGAAGATTAATTTTAGGTACATTTATAATTTAAATCAGCATATTCATGTTTACAGTATGATGGTGATAACACATATTCAGATCAATCGGCATTCAACCGTACCAAATGATCGTATACAATTTAGTAATTGATCTTATTTATGGGTTAGGAATTAATTATTTACATTGCGTGCTATTAATAAATATTATATCGTTTTAACTAAGACGTTTACTATAATCAAATTTCGACATTGGTAAGTAATAAAATAATACTAACAAATTAAAAAAGTAAAACATAATATTAACAAACATTTAAATAATTGTAATACTCTATACTAACATGGCTCTAACCAAAATACCACCAAACACAACTAATCTGTCTTACAACCGCTATATCTACTTAACTCTACTAACCTTTTTAATTTATTGTAATTTATATTTTCTTTTGTGGTAATTCGCTTATGTTTATTTATAAAATTGTTTTCCTATTTATAAGTTTTTCTTTAAGTTCTTGTTATGTTGCATGACTTTCTCTAATTGATACATTTTTTATTGCATGATTATAATTATTGGTAATTAACAAATTTTTATTATTATCAATACACATTTTTATATTTACAAATTATATTAAATATTATATATAACAATTTTTCTTTTCTTTTGTTTCCCTTAAAATATTGAAATAATTTTTCAAATATTTGATAATGTAGTGGAAACCACACCGCCACCATCGACAAGGGATTTATTAAAATGTAAGTATAATTTTTTGGTATGCTTCTGAAAATTACGTTAATATAAGATGATGTTCAAAATGATTTTTCATTCCAAATTTATGTTGTTATTGTTGTTTTGGGTTTTATGTTTTTTACAATCCCTGTTTTACAGGTTATATGATTTCCATTTTAAATTTTAAGTTATATTAAATTCACATAGGATAATTTTATTAAACTCTATTCTATTTTTATCCTTTAGCGACTTTCGTCGTAAAGAAATGTGTGCACTGTTTTTAATTATAACGTGAAAACGAATTAGAAATCTACAATATTACAACCCCGATATGATAATACAACATTTTTCTTTAATATTTCCTAATTTCCTGTGTGCATGCATAATTGAACAATATTATCCAAAGAAAAACTGACCAATTTAAATAATTGATTACTTTATGCTTTTATTTTAGTGGGATTAGCAAACGCTTTACCTTTCATTGGATTTGGCTTTCTCGATAATGCTACAATGATAATTGCGGTTCGTTGAATAAAAAATGAATATTCTGTATATAATTTACTAATTGTTGTTTGCTGTTTAATATTGTTACAGGGGGACTATATTGAAAGTTCACTAGGTGTATACATGTGTATATCGACTATGGCCGCTGCCGCATTAGGTAATACAATAAGTGATGTATTAGGAATTGGGTCCGCTTACTATGTTGAGCGAGCAGCCGAATCGATTGGCGTGAAGACACCAAAATTAACACCAATTCAATTGGAAATGAATTCGACTAGGCGTTATGCTAATTTCGTAAGTATAACCTTTGCTTGGGGATGAACAAATAAGAACAAATTATCACAATCTATAGTAAAAATAATCAAACCGAATACCTTTTTATTAAGTTCTTCAAACATGCAAACTCCCGAATAGCATCCAAGCAATTTGCTAGCCGAAATCCTGGCCACTCGATCAATTTTAGCAAAAAAGTTTGTATTTCAAATTATATTTTTCGTAAAATTTTAGATTACTCTGGCAATTAATTGCACAGTAAAACACCACAAAAATTTGTTTGTTAATTTTTTGAAGACGCGAATTTACACAACTCGCAAAAATTATTAAAAACTTTACGAAAAATATAATTTGAAATTCAAATTTCCTTAGTAAAATTGATCGAGTAGCAAGGATTTCGGCTAGCAACAACTACCCCAATATTTTTCATCAAATGAAATGAGGTCTAGAATGAGAACTTTAATTCCTCAATTATATTTCTTCCAACGATACAATTAAAAATACAGCCGATGTCTTGTTTTGTTAATAGGCCTATTCCTTGAGTAAAATTTGCAAAAAGTACAAAAATCCTGAGATACTGAAAAAACAGATATATGCCTAGTATCGTAAACCCATTTTACATCAACTTCATATCTTAAAATTTATGGATACAGCTGCTACCTCGCCATTCATCCAGCAGGAAAGGCAAGAGGAGGATCGTCGCTGTTTATAAAAGAAAACATCAAACACTTTATAGATCTTAAAATTGAAAAGGAATTTATGCAAGTAGTCACCTTAAAAGTATTTATAAATAACAAATAATATAGTGTATCGTTAATATATTGCCTCCAAAATAGAATTTAATTGAAAGACTATTGCACATTATTTAAAAAACTTGGATAATAAAATCGGAGGTGGTTTTAATGCAAAAAATACCTACTAGGAATCAAGGGTAACCTCTAAAAAAAGGAGAGAGCTGTTTGTAGCAGGAAGACTGCAGTAGTGATTTTCATTCTGAAGGTTAACCAACTTATTAGCCTACGGATAGAAACAAAATACCGGATATCGTTAACTTCTTTGTCACCAAAGGTACAGACGAAAACTACAATCATATACCTAGATAGCAGTGAGGGGATTATTTCGGATCATACGCCTGTTATTATGACAACGATTGTTAAGAAAACTTCGGTACTAATAAAAAAACCTATTGGGAGAAATTCCAGAAACTAGTTAAGGATAATATTGATCTTCAGGTGCCAATTAAAAATCCGATATAGCTATAAGAAGAAATAGAACAACTCAACAACAGTATACAAGCGGCATGGAGTATTACCTCCTCGAGTTCAAAGGAAATGCAGTTCTTGTGCTGAAGTGGCTGTATAAGTGCAGCTTTCCTATTGTTGCCATAGCCTTCAATATCTTTCAAAAAACTGTTCAATAATGACTTACTCCTTCCAAATTCTTGCACCTATAATATGACTGCTTTGTTCTTCCAACTTGAACGTCTCTATTTTTGCTTTTCCAGCTACTAGCTTTCCTCTGCCCATTTTTGTTATTAAATAAGTTGATTAATAATGGATAATTTTACTAAAACTGCAATATCTTTTCACTATAACACAATAACTACAACTGGCCCTATTCTGATGACACAGTTAAATATTCATATTTATAGCTTCGCAAACAGGTGCTCGTAACGAGTTCTTATTAATAATAGTTGTATTTTCTTATTTTTGTTTCAGGGACGTGTAATTGGTATTACAATTGGTTGTCTTGTCGGTATGGTTCCATTATTATTTATGAACGAACCAAACAAGAAAGATAAAGAGAAAAAAGCTGCTGCTGCTGCTGCTGCGGCTGCTGCGGCTGGTACTGCGGCCACTGTCACTGAAAGTGTAAGTAAAACGGTTAGTAATGCTGCGGAAAATAGGGTAGAAATAGTTTTAGCTAAATAAAATAAAAATTGTATTCTATAAGAAAAAAATTGTTGAAAATTTTTTTTCATTCCTTGTTATCTATTTATCTAAAAGAGAATATTAAGAAAGATTCAAAACTCCAATATCTTTTATGGAACTTGTACATAGAAAAATCAATTAAATGGCCTTCTACTATAAAACTATTACATTTAAATTTTTAATTTAATTACTTATTGTGAATTGAAATGTTCATTTATTTATTTATAAAAGTAATTGTGATCTATTTATAAAAAATTAAAATATTATGACTTCCAATACAAGTACCCTAGTTCTCTAAAAAAGATGATGCGTGTTAACGTGAAAACCATAGTAAGCTTATCCACTTTGCAAAAATTACAAAAATAATCCTTCATGATACTAAAATTTCTGTGTACAGATAAGTTCAACAGCTTGTATTCAAAATAAACAACTAAATTGGTGAAACCAATTTATTACTGTCTTCTCTACTCAAACACATTAGAAAACTTAAAAACAGGCAATGAGAGGAATAAAATAAAACGTAATATTTATCGGATATACCCGAACTATAATTGTGTTAACCTGGTAGCAGCTAGGGAACTTTTAAACGTGTATTGGAAAAAGTGTTTTCACAAGAACACATATAGAAGCGACGGGTCCCATTTGAAACGCTATATTTTAAATCACAAATTATCAAAACGCGATATTTCAAAACGCTATACGGTACAAAACGCGATATGGTACAAAACGCGATATTTTAAAAATTTAAAATTTAAAAATCGATAGGAGCGGGAGTTTAGGATCGCGTTATATCAGGCGGGTCGGTGCGCTCCCGTCGCTGCGCTCTCGTCGCTGCGCTCCCGTCGCTTTGCAATGCACATTCTGTACCATATCGCGTTTTGTACCATATCGCGTTTTGAAATATCGCATTTTGAAATATTGCGTTTTGTACCATATCTCGTTTCGAAATATCGCGTTTTGTGCCATATCGCGTTTCGAGCGAATCCCAGAAGCGACAACCGGTTTCTATTGAGCCTTTCTGATAGAGAATTTTTTTTGTATCATGCAATCGTTTATGGTTTTGTTTATTTTTGCGTTCACACATTATCGATTTAGAGAATCAGGGTGAAGTAGTGACCAAAAATAAATATCTTCCAAATCGAAATTTAATTTCACTTTTTTAATTCGAATTTAGATTATAAGAATTTTTAGCATTAAAGTTTAATAAATAACCTATTGATGATATTGATTTTCTTGTGTAATATCAGCCTAAAATGCAATAGAAATTGTAATACCTAATTTGGTTTGGTTTCTTTGTATTCGGTGGTACAGTTGCCAAACTTTATTGCGTGTGTGGTTTAATGATTTGCATTGATATTATAAAAAGATGAAAAATATTCCGCCCAGAAAATTTAGCGGTAGTCTATTTATTGATAGATATTTTTAAAATACCGCGTCTAAATCACGCGTAGTCAACTTGATATAATTTTCGACCTTATTGTTTAACTCATTTATCAATTGTGGTTTTAGTAATACATATATTTTTGTATTCTTGATTTTAATAATTTAACAATTCAATGTTCTTCTTTTCTACTGCAATAGTAATCACAATTGAAAATACCTGATGCCATAAGATGAAGATATTCTGTTACAAGGAATTCGAAAGTGTTTACGATAATATTATCAGAAAAAATGTAGATTGTAGTTAGAACCAAATTTTAAAAGAATTCTGTCTGTGTTATAATACACAGTCGATCTATAAATTTATAATTTAGATTACGTCAAATAATTTTAAAACTAGGATCCACACATTTTAATTCAAACAAGTTTTCATTATTTATTTAAACAGAAATAGTTTTCGTTGCCATAATATAAATAAAATAAGAAATTATAAACGATTTAATAAGCAATAGTATGTAGGGGAAAATACATACCTTAAAATAAGTGTTAAGGTAAGATTATACTACCCATTTGAAATCGTCTATATATTATAATATATCCCTTACAAACACGTATATATAAATAATTTTAAAAAGTACAAACATAATTGTTATTAATAAAATAAAAAAAATACTTTGTATGTCACGCAAACTATAATTCTTTCCGTGGTCATATATAGTATGTATTAGAGTATTTTTGGCTTTTAAGTTATTTAACGTTTTTCTCATCATGTAGAGTTCAGTCACTTGTTTTATTCAATACCCCTATTCCCGAATTACGATTTACGGCATACCGTTATTGACCCTATAAAAAGTTTGTTCAAATTTTATATTTAGTAGATGTTCAATGTCGTGTACTATTATTATTAGAATTAACCAAATTAGAAAATATAAAACATTTATTTACAATTTATATAAAAAATCTAAAAACCTAAATAAAATCGATTTCTATACATATAGTGAAAAAATACCATTTTAGTATTGTAATAAAAAATAATTAAACTGATAAAGAAAAAAATATTACATTAACATACAACTAAAAGCTTTAAATCAAAACAAATATTTAATAAACTATGTATAAGAAGAAGGAATTGTCCATTTAAAAAATAAAAGTTAATTGAATTTAATACCCGAAAAAATTGAAAATCTTATGAATAGCTTTTATTTAAATAATAATTAAATTAATAATAATTAGTAAATAATAAAAAATATTTTGAACAATTTACTTATAAATTATGATTTAAAATAAGAATTTTAAACGAATTTTTATTTTATTTTTAACTGATTTTCTGTAACTATAATTATTTTATCTGTTTAATTTAATTAACAATTTGTAGTGTTTATTTTAAATAAAATATTTCTATGAAATGGTTTTATTTGCGTGTTTAAGAAAAGAAAAATGAATGCTTTGAACAATTAATGGCGATAATAATTCAAAACAGACCAAGATAAGTAAAATTAAATAGGCATAGTATCTAAAAATCAACGATTACGTTTAACGAAATTTTACATTTGCATTGGCCCACAAACGTCCACGTGAATAATTTTACCACATTCCTTTGACTTCCCTTCACGATGTTTAAAACTTTCAACATGATTGAAAACTTCACACCCAACATCCTCGTCCACGAAATCGATTTCATTAGTACGTAAACATTTCTTCACGTGTGTGACGTTCTGATGTTCGAGTCGTTCATGTCATGGGCGAAGGAAAACTTATTCGATTGCAACATTTGCGATGGCCTAATCGACCTCCGATAATTTCTAAACTAACAGCATTCCCACAAGCACCCCACAATATAATTAATTAGAAATGGACATTTTTCCGCAGACTTAATTTTTTATTAACGGATGATTCTCCATATAAATAAGTATATTCCTAACGAATATAAAACACAGTCTCATATAAAATCGGCATGCACAACAAAAACAATTTTGTACACAAAACAAAATTAACAATTTTAACCGATTTTAATCGTTACCAGTAATAATTCACATTATTCAATGTCGTTTGAATCATATCACTGAAACCAATAGTATTGCGATCCTATCATAGATGCCACCCATCATCATTAAATGATTGTGATAACCAAGATACATTATTAAATATATAACTAAAACGATGCCGTGGCATTTGCTAACATTAATAAATTTATCATTGCAATGATGTTCATAGGCGTACATTTATAATTCATTTAAATTAGTAACCAACTGAAACCAGACTTGGTGGATGCAATTCAGACTTTTATTGTCTTGTTTACCATTAACAATACTAGATCAATCTGAGTTTGAGCACCAGATTTCTAGCTAAAATTTAAATCATACAAAATTACACAATTATTCTAATCAATTCTGGGATAAAGTCGCAGCTACACGCGGAAGCACCACAACAAATAAAGATTTTTTTATTAATTTTTAAAATAAAATTAAAGTCTATTTATTTATATTTTATTATTATTTATCCAAGTGTTCCGTTTCACGCACCGTTAAGGATGAAACACACCAAGCAGCAGCTGCGAGCAGCAAATTTAAATATTGGCTTACTCGCTTATGTAATGTTACAAAATCATAGTTTGAGTGTAAATATACGTATTTCCAATAAAAGACAATAAATAGTTTGTAATTTTAATCTATTAAAATTACAAAATATTTGATTTTTTTTATTGGATATACGCATATAGTATTTACACTCAAACTATGATTTTATAGCATTACATAAGCGAATAAGCCAATATTTAAATTTGCTGCTCGCTTCTGCTGCTTGGTGTGTTTCTTCCTTATACGTTCTTCAGCAATTGGCAGCGCTTGCTATTCAATTGCAATCGATAGTCACGATTCATTTATTTATTCATTGGCAACAATTTTGGTAAAGGAAACGCGCATATGGAAGCATTATAAATAAACAACAACAACAACACAAAATACTTCCATTAGGCATAAAAACAGATTTTTTCAAAAAACAAATACATTCCATGCTAAAACCCTCCGGACACATCCAATTTGCGCCTATGAATCACCGTTGAATGCAAGAATGTTGATATCGCCATTTCCTCGAGCCATATCATTTCATCATTTTCCACCGTTGTGTAGCGATATCTCCACAAAGTTTTTGAACCATTCAAGTCGATGACACATATGGTCCCTCTAGCTTCTGAGTCCAATCTCAAGTATTCTTATCTCCACTTAATCTCGAGCCATGACACAGAAATGCATCGTCTAAATCATTTTTCTGTTTCTTGTTATCTGAATTGTTCTTTCTATACTTCTGGGTACAGTCGCGTTTCCAATGGCGACTCTCGTCACAGTGAAAATAATTGCCTTTTCGCTTTGCTACTATCTTTGGCTTTTCCTTTATCGTTCCGTTCCGAAAAAGGACATTTTTTTGAATTTAAATTCTTCTTCGAAAAATTCAGGCTGGTCATTAACACTTCCGTTCTTTTACTCTAACCCTGCGACTTAAATCGAAACTCTTCTGCCATTAATCGTGCACGTAAATTACTCATAGTATGGTTGTTCGCACTCGTTGATTCCCACCCACTCGAATCGGAAACCTTCATCTTGATCCTTTAATCATTGTCGCCATTGTTTAATGGAAGTCACCATGAGTTTTGACATACCCATTGCAATATCATTGTTCGGCTCCTTTGTGAAACTGTAGTACCGCCGCTATTGCAAGTACATAATATTTTCCTTCGATGTTTCCTCATACATACTTTTGAGCGTAGTCCACATAGAAGCAGCTGAATCACAATTTATTATTTGTAGCAATAGCAGCTTCTTGCACGTTGTCGAAATTGTATGTCTTGCCTTAGAATCATTCTGTTTTCATGCCTTAATATTCATCGCATAAACTGCATTTGCAATCGTTGGTTTCTGATCGGTGCCATCTACTACGTCGAACAATTTACTAGTCTCTATAATTTGGCGCATGTGAACTTCCTTCCATATTTTTAATGTTTGCCCTATCGCCTTCCATTTTGTTTCGCTTCGAAATTTGTACCGAAATCAAAATGAATAACTATAGCAAATATAGTTTCGTATTTCAAAAAATGGGGTTTTTCCTATTCGGACGGGTCCTAAGTAAATTACACCAGAGTGCGCTCACTAATTTCACTAGGAATATGTAAGACAAAGTTAAATTTCTGAAGGAAAATAGATAAAGATCGCGAGACATTTACTTTGACGGTGTAGATTTTAGAGTTCTTATGGGGTCTTCAAACTAGGTTTAATTTCCTTAATTTACGCTAAATTCATAGCTAGAGTGTATCAGCTTTCTCGTTCTGTTAGTACCAAATATTTCTAATCTTCCAACCAGTGAGGACACCTAATTTGAAAAACAGATGGATTGTTAGACATTGTCAAGTAGAATTAACTATTTTATCAGGTAATAACGGTTTATCTATTTAGGTTTTCTAACTGAGATTGACAAACAACCACACGCCTAAACAATCTACGTTTTGCACAAAATTTAAAAAAAATTCGGGCTCAACCGGGATTTGAACCCGGGACCTCTCGCACCCAAAGCGAGAATCATACCCCTAGACCATTGAGCCACACGAAGTTACAAAAATAAACTTTCACCAAATTTTTCTTTATTAAACGAAAAAAAACTAGGTTAGTTTTAATGTACATATATAATTTAGTATAAATTCTGGGGCTAATTAAAAAAATTATTTCAATTTTCAAAATTTTTGTTTTATGAAGAATAATATAATTTTATTAATTCACATCAAATATCGGTATGTTGTTTCAACCAATTCGAAACAGCTGCAACTCGAGAGTATACTCCCGGATAACTCGGTTGTGCACATCCATATCCCCATGATACCACACCAATTAGTTTTTTGTCTAAAACTAATGGACCACCGGAATCACCTTGACACGAATCTTTACCTCCCTCATTATATCCAGCACAAATCATGCGCGGCGTTATACCACCAAATGACTGATATACATCATTACAATCCTCTTGATTAACAATTGGTACATCAACCCGGCGCAGTATATCACGCGATTGATTAGAATTTTTGGTTGCCCCCCAGCCCGATACTTGACACGGTGTACCAACTTTAATTTGCTCATCTTGTTCTGCGATCGCAATGGCACTGGCATTTTCGTTTAACTCAATTCCACCGTCCACCTCTAGCAGTGAAAAATCAAAATCTATTGCTTGCATACTAAAATTTTCGTGTTGCACAATTGATTTGATCTTGTAAAGAATACCGCCTTTACCATGATGCGATGAACCAACTCGGACTTGGAAAGATTTTGGTTGACCGCCACTATAAGTTTAAATGTGAATCAAATTATTATTTATTTTAGAATTCAACGAGAAATTATAGATTACTTTGTACAATGGGCGGCGGTTAGCACCCAATTTTTGTTCAATATTGAACCACCACAAATATGTGCGCCTCGTTGTACCGAAACCTGATGAGGGGCATCTATTATGCTAATCTCAACGCCACCAACAATTCGGCCATCCAACATCGGTTTGAAAGAGTTCTTGATTTGGTATCCGCACACAAACACTACTAGTAGTACACTAGGACTTATTAATTTTAAGGACATCATTCTAATGTAACGGTTTTGAATTACTGTATTATTATTGATACTTTTTAAATTCTGTTTTTTCTTATATCAAAGCCTAACAATTTATATAAACCTGTCGAGTGGTTTTTTACGTATGCAATCAATAATAGCACTATATACATATGTAAATAGTTTTAAAATTATCTTATCACTTAGAAAATTATAGAGCATGAGCTGAATTAATAAAATCGTTTTTAGCGCAGTTTGTATTCTACTAAATGTATGTTGAATACTCACAGCTTGGCATGCAGGTGGTAGGTGGTATGTGGTATATGTATATTAGATTGTGCCTAAATTTATTAATTATACTCCCTCTTCCCAAGTTGTTGCTTTTGATCCAACAATACCAATAAATAAAAGTTATAGCAGAGCGTAGTTTCGATCTACGGACCTCTGGGTTATGGGCCCAGCACGCTTCCACTGCGCCACTCTGCTCATACATATTTATGATTTTAATGTTATTTAATTCCCATACTCTGATGATGCAATATGTATTTTATTTACTCATTACATACATAAAATATACATAGAAAATATAACTTATATATAAACGGAATTCTTTTAAGCCGTAGTCAAATTTTAGCCATTTCAAATAAATATGCGGCCAACATTTTTTTCCCTTCACTAAAACTCCTTAATGTAATACATTCATTTGCCTGATGTTCATCCATTTCGTTATTGCCCAGTGGCAACAGTAAGATATCCTTGTGGATCTGCCCTTTTAAAATATTGATTACTGGAATTTGGTTCATGTCCCGAATAAAATTTGGTTCTTGTTTGTAAACTGCGCGAATTGCGTTTCGTGCCGCATGCAAAGGTTTAGAGGCCAAATCCTCTTCCCAGGGCCTAGAAAAACATGGATTGTAACACGTTATTTTATTTTCTACATTTCCATTTTTCCTTATTTCAATCGTAAGTTTTAAACCATTTTTCGAAACATTCGACACAATCTCGTGTCGGCATCCAAATCTTTGGAATATTATATATTTTATGCGCTCCCAGATAAATTGTCGGCTTCGTTCTGGAGTAAGTGCTGATACTAGTTTCAAGACAAATCGTTGTTTAATTCCATCCTCGTTTTGATCTTCTTCAATATTTTCAAATGTAAGGCTTGGTTGGCGCCACAGCCTCATAAGAATTTTTCTTTTACACCAATTTTGCATGTAATCGGGCAGTGTTTGTTTTAACTCGTCCAGATCTAATTGAACGAGTTCCATTGTTTGTTCGATTAAAGGATTTACATTTTTTACCTCATTATTGAGATTTTGGATTAATATATTTCCATTTTGGTCAACCAAACTCGATGTTATAAAATTTAAAAGATCTTTCCCTTTTCCCGAGCACATTATCTCGTAGTTGCAGATTCCAACCATTCCAAAAACGATGCATGGTACTTTTTCGGAGAGCCATTCTGATTCACAGAGGGTTACGTAATCGATGTTACGCAAAAAAAATAAACGTTGGCTATATAAAAATTTTTCTAGGCCTATGCTGCCCGATTCGAACATACCTTCAATGATAAACTTTAAATTCACCGGCAATTCAATTTTTAGCCTTTGAAACGCTTCGATACAGTGGAACCAGCTTAAAAGTGCGCCTTTACCTTTCAATGCGCCTCGTCCGTATAAACGCCGATTCCTATTCTGTAGTCTCCAGGGATCAGAAATCCATTTTTTATTGACGTCTGCCACATCATAATGACAATATACGCAAAGTGTTTTCTTTTTTGGATCCTTGCCAAACGTTGCTAATATAACCCATGGTATATCAATTATTTTCCCATTTACTTCATATTTTCCGAGCTCATGGCAGTCATGGTGGCCGCCAAGTTTTTTAATCCACCCCTCAATCCAACGAATAGTTTTTAAAACTTCCATGTTGTGTTTTAACGAACCCGTAATCGATTTGAACGAAACAGCTTTTTCTAGATCGGCGATTTTTCGTTCGCGACACGTATCCAACAAATGCAAAATTTTTACTAAATTTTCTTCGATCATCACGATTAGATGGCTTAAACGGATTGGGGTTTTTGGTTATAACGGAGTACAAACACACAATGTTATTGGAATGAATACGCAGAGAATTCTAATTTCATTTGCAATTTATTTTGTGAGATTACTACGATTAACAAAAATTTACTTTACCAAAAATTTAACTGGGCTGACTGTGTTCAAATGCAGTTTAAACTAAAGTCTGGATCCAGTCCTTGATGAAATCAGTGTTAGAAAATATCATGTACTTTTTGCCATGTTCGTCGCCTCCCTCGGTTAACAAGCCCCACAAATAGTAATGACAAACAAGCGGATTGCCTTCTTCAATAGGAAGCTCTAGATCATCATTGTAAATTGCACAAAATGCGTGAGTCAGATCAAAATCGATTATTTGACCAACAACGTAAAGAGGTCGACAATGCCTCAATAACTCCGTTGAGTTGACGATTGCTACATTAGTTCGAATTAATTCAGGATTAATTGTGTGATATGTGTTTATTAACCATCCGGTAACTGAACAATCTGAGCCTCTCAATAAGCCTGCTGTTGGTAAAAGTATTGGAGAAATATTTGGCCCATACGTCAATGTTTTTTCCAGGTGTAGTGCTGCAAAATTATATTTAAGACGTTCGGGCGAATATTCAGGATGATGCTCGACATGGTCGATTTTTAATCGCAAGCCGTCTTTTAAGGAGAGCGAGGCCAAGTGGACACGTAATTTTTTAAAGCTACCATTGTTGTCTATACAAGTTCCACTTGTTAAAACCCAAATTGCTGATATCAAAGCACCGGAGCAAACATGGTTGTGAATCAATAGTCCCTTTATCATTTGAGGTCGTTGTATTGAAGCATGGTATCGCACCTCATGAAAGGATGGCACTGATTGAGCTGCAAACCAATTGTAATTTAGGTACCAAATTCAAATGTGTTTTCTGTTTTTGCGCTAACTACCAAAGTTCGCTTTTTTTACTTACGGGCACTTTGTGAAATTAAGTTAAAAATCACCGCTACGCTAAACAATCCGTACAACAGCATGGTTATTGTATTATTAGTGAACAAATACGAGTCAAGTTAATATAAATCGCGTACGCAACGAATTAATTAAGCGAGTAGAATTTGTACAATTTAATAAGTTATGGTATACAAGTATCTACAAAAGTAATTTTCTGTTATATTATTCAACGAAGCTACCGCCAAATTTACAAAAATGAGAAAAAATCGTACCATTGTCATTAAGTTTCATAACCAATTTGTAAGGTTTGAATCTGTACTACAATAAAATATAAAATTAAAAACGTCTACATTTGGGCAAATAAATTTTCATCACCATTTGAACGAACTATTAAAGTTTTATTATTTACTATCATACTTATAATTAATAAATTAAATATTTTTTTTAAACCTACACTTATACAAGACAATATACATACACATATATAATATACAATTTTTTTAACTTAAATGTTTTTTAAACAAAACTTTCATAACGTTTTTTAGTGATCGTTAAATGATTATCATTCGTTATATTTGTCACTGTAATTATATTGTTACCATCGATTAGATTACTGCTGCTATTGGATGATGATTTGTACACCAGTTGATGGTTATTTTTATATGTTAAACTTTCATTAAGTTTTTTATTCAAAAATTGAATATCACTTGAATACATTTGATTATTTTCACCGCCACTATGATGATCACCGAACTTTTGTTGAGCCTCAACTTTCTGGAAAATGGGAAGTACATCATTCTCTAGAATTTCTGGATTTATTATGGATTCGTGAATTAAGTGCGATATTATGTAGAGAATATTTTTAATCGTTTTCTTCTGCGAGCCCGATTCGGATGACGATTGATATTTCTCGTAGAATTTCGTCTGAAATATTTTGGTTATAAAGTTGATAATGATTTTGTTGCTCAGATGGTTATGACACTTTTTATTTGATGCCATATTTAAAAGCATCGATGTAATTTGCTCCTGAAAATAAAATAAAATTTTTGTTAGCGTTAACGAAAAACTGTAATGTTACTTCAGAAATTTAAAACTATTGTAAAATTGTATTGAAGAAATTTGTTCAATAGTTTTTGAATTGAACAACAAGTGTTCGGTCTTGTAAACAGAAAAACAAAATTAGCGCAGAATTATGAGATCTTGAAATCAGCAAAAAATAAAAAAATTCGGTTCGCTAACTTCCTCTTTCGCAGGGCGGCGCGTAACTCGAATTCATAAAAATAATTTTAAATTGTGGTTATTAGGCTTTTTTTAATATAATTAAAAAACTTCTACTGGATTAAGCCTATAATATTGTATTTATTGTGTTATCATTAATTTACAATAACAAGTCGCCGACGTTTCGGATATTATTTATATCCATTTTCAGGACGGAGAAAAACAAATTAACTAAAAATTGATAGACTATAATTAAAGTTATATAAACCAAAAAAGAAAAATTTAAACTTACCAAAATAGAACAAATAATATATATATAGTGTATAAGCACTTGTATATTATTAATTTAAAAAACTTAATAGAAAAAAATTTGATTAAAAAATTAAAATTTCTTTTGTAAAACTCTGTTTCTATATTTTCTGACAACGGAAAAACTTATTATGAAAATAAAATGTATACATAAAACCAAAAGCAAAACTGATTTCTAGACTAAAAAACGTAGAAAACTTTTTTTAAAAAATTGGTAGTACATATACTAATATAATTCCGAATACAAATATAAACCACAACAACATATTACAAGATTGACATAAAAATTCAAAAAACAAAAAACCAATTAGAAAATTAACGAGTTGTAAGTATCTTGAAGATACATACACTCAGATTGTTTGTTTAGACAATCTAAAGTTTGTCGACTTCGTTTTATGTGTATCATTTCCAATACTTGGCGTGTTCGGTAATTTGTTTCCTGTTCAATCACTTCTATATTTTCCATAAAAACGGAATGGTTTGACTCATGAAGATGAGTAGACAAACTACTCGGGTCTGTAGTACATTGGTTAATTCTATTTAATCGTATTGCGTCCTTTTTGTGTTGGCAAAAACGAGAGCATAAAAGTTGTTTAGTCTGGCCAATATATACTTTGTTACAAGTACAAGTAACTTTATATACAACTTCTTTCTTATTATTTAACGGTGTGGGATCTTTCAAAGATGAGAAACCAGTTTTACCTAAGAAATTATTAGCTTTTCCCACAACTTTTAAATTAAATTTTTTCAGACAACAACTAATTTGTTCATGTAAATCTTTTACATATGGAATTCCAATATAATTGACATTAACCGCTTCTAGTTGTGGAACATTTTCGGCAGATTGATTATCAATATTTAAATTTTTATATAAGGTTGAATTTATAATTGGTCTAATAAATGAATTTGGATAACCATTCTCCAAAAGGGTATTTTTTAGTAGCTGAAAGTTATCTTTATGAAAAATGGGGTCCGATAAAAGAATAATCTTGTCACATAATAATTTCACTGTGTTACGTTTATAAGAATTTGGAAGATGGGAATCGAAATTAAGATATCTACCAGACCAAGTAGTTTTGTGAAACCAATCAGTCGAAATTGAACCATCAATGTTATGAATTAACGATTTGTTGGTGTGATCAGCCAAGAAATTGCAGAAACGTTTCTCCGAATAAACAAATTGAATAAATTGATTTTCCGAAATTTGAAAAGTATTAAAGACGCCATTTCGATATATTTTTATAAAAATTTTGTAAACAAAATAGAGCAAAGTTTTAAAACAAGGTATGATTTTTATAAGGCTTTACATTTAAGAAAATTTGATAATTTTTTAAAAAATTTTAATTTAGATAATCATATAAATATAAACAACAACTTTATTGACAATATTGATGTAGACAATGTAAATCATTCATCAAATATAACAAACTTAAATAATTTGATAGTTAACGATAACACTGACAACCAAAAATGGCTAGTCAATTTGACGAATAATGAAATTCCCGAAACAGTAATCAATGTTTTAAAACTCGGTGAAAAATTTTGTTCGCCTATTACTGACAAATTTGTACCGTATACAAAAATTATAGCTAATATAGAAGGTAAACTTTTAGACATCCCGGATGAAAATATTGACAAAGCCCGTTTGAGAAATGAACTTGTTAACATTTTAACAAATTTAAAAACCCGAAGTAGACACAAAAAACGTTTATCTCAGGCCGAATCTAAAATGTTAAATGATGTTTCTTTTACAAAAAATTTTATTAAACAAAATCCTGAGATTTTAGTGACTAGAGCTGATAAAGGCAATATTACAGTTTTAATTAATAAATCAGACTATCACAATAAAATAAATTTAATGCTTGACGATGCGAACACATATCAATTAATTCCAAAAGACACTTTAAATTCGGTACAAAGAAGATTAAATATTATGGTTGGTGAATGGAAAAAACAAAATAGAATTACTTTATATGAATCAAAAAAACTTAAGAGTTATCATGGGGTCGTGGCAAAGTTGTACGGTTTGCCAAAAATTCACAAAGCTGGCATACCTTATAGACCTATAGTTAGCTCCATTGGTACGCCATTATATCAACTGTCAGTTTTTCTCTCAAATATTTTGAATAAAACTGTAGGTAAA
This sequence comes from Nephrotoma appendiculata, assembly GCA_947310385.1. Lineage (NCBI taxonomy): Eukaryota > Metazoa > Arthropoda > Insecta > Diptera > Tipulidae > Nephrotoma > Nephrotoma appendiculata. The sequence goes on along the minus strand of OX371224.1, from coordinate 8,466,922 downwards.
TCAACTACTAATATAAAAAATTCTTTTGATTTTAAAGATAAAATTAAACAAATTTTTTTACCGGCAAACCACACCACATTATCTTTAGATGTCATTTCTTTGTTTACTAATATAGATAGAATTTTGGTATTAAATTTAATAAGTGAAAAGTGGAAAGATATTAAGAGAAATTCGGGAACAATTCTAACAAAAGTTCAATTTAATTATGCTTTGAAATTTGTTCTTAATAATTGTGAATTCTCATTCAATAATAAAATATATAAACAACTTTTTGGATCACCGATGGGTTCACCCGTTAGTCCCGCGGTTGCAAATTTAGTTATGGAGTTTATTGAATCAAGTGTTCTATCTTCTCTTGATTTTAAGCCAATTTTCTTTTTTCGATACGTTGACGATATTATAACAGCGATACCTAATGATAAAATTGATTATTTTTTTAGTGTTTTCAACTCATTTAATAATAATATTAAATTTACTATTGAATTGGAATCTAATAATAAATTACCCTTTCTGGATTTGTTGTTAATTCATAACATTGATGGTTCAATTTCGACTGATTGGTTTCACAAAACTACTTGGTCTGGTAGATATCTTAATTTCGATTCCCATCTTCCAAATTCTTATAAACGTAACACAGTGAAATTATTATGTGACAAGATTATTCTTTTATCGGACCCCATTTTTCATAAAGATAACTTTCAGCTACTAAAAAATACCCTTTTGGAGAATGGTTATCCAAATTCATTTATTAGACCAATTATAAATTCAACCTTATATAAAAATTTAAATATTGATAATCAATCTGCCGAAAATGTTCCACAACTAGAAGCGGTTAATGTCAATTATATTGGAATTCCATATGTAAAAGATTTACATGAACAAATTAGTTGTTGTCTGAAAAAATTTAATTTAAAAGTTGTGGGAAAAGCTAATAATTTCTTAGGTAAAACTGGTTTCTCATCTTTGAAAGATCCCACACCGTTAAATAATAAGAAAGAAGTTGTATATAAAGTTACTTGTACTTGTAACAAAGTATATATTGGCCAGACTAAACAACTTTTATGCTCTCGTTTTTGCCAACACAAAAAGGACGCAATACGATTAAATAGAATTAACCAATGTACTACAGACCCGAGTAGTTTGTCTACTCATCTTCATGAGTCAAACCATTCCGTTTTTATGGAAAATATAGAAGTGATTGAACAGGAAACAAATTACCGAACACGCCAAGTATTGGAAATGATACACATAAAACGAAGTCGACAAACTTTAGATTGTCTAAACAAACAATCTGAGTGTATGTATCTTCAAGATACTTACAACTCGTTAATTTTCTAATTGGTTTTTTGTTTTTTGAATTTTTATGTCAATCTTGTAATATGTTGTTGTGGTTTATATTTGTATTCGGAATTATATTAGTATATGTACTACCAATTTTTTAAAAAAAGTTTTCTACGTTTTTTAGTCTAGAAATCAGTTTTGCTTTTGGTTTTATGTATACATTTTATTTTCATAATAAGTTTTTCCGTTGTCAGAAAATATAGAAACAGAGTTTTACAAAAGAAATTTTAATTTTTTAATCAAATTTTTTTCTATTAAGTTTTTTAAATTAATAATATACAAGTGCTTATACACTATATATATATTATTTGTTCTATTTTGGTAAGTTTAAATTTTTCTTTTTTGGTTTATATAACTTTAATTATAGTCTATCAATTTTTAGTTAATTTGTTTTTCTCCGTCCTGAAAATGGATATAAATAATATCCGAAACGTCGGCGACTTGTTATTGTAAATTAATGATAACACAATAAATACAATATTATAGGCTTAATCCAGTAGAAGTTTTTTAATTATCATAAAAATAAATAAAATAAAAATTAGGCCCATATATGAAGCAATATACTGTAGGAGGGTTTGCTCTATTTCCATCAATATTGGGGGTTCGTAAAGAGCATGATCAGACATCCTGAGCATGGACTGTTATACGTATTTGTGCTTCAATCAATTAAACATTATCGACAGTTGGATAGGAGAGGGGAACAACAAGATCTACGAGTCCAGAAGGTCAGAAGAACTTTGAATAGTTGCACTGAGTTGTGCGACGAAGTGCATGCACACCTATGGATCAGATCAAGAAGGAGACCTAAATATCGAGAGATGTGGAGTTGAATCAAGATAGTAATTACTGCTTTGCATGGGTTATACAAAGCATGCGTAGGTATTAAATGGTTTTGGAAAGTGAGTTAAAATGATACTTCTGATCCGGATTTGATGTCAATCACTCGTGGCTCAGAATACAACTGACCAACGATACAACTTTCAAAGCTATTAAATTAACTGAAATAACTTCTCTTACCAGACTAATCAGATGTTAAGGTTAATATTGAAAGTACGAAATTCACCGATTTGGACATCGCAACTTAAACTTGTAAAGCAAAATAATGCATCCCTCATCCTATAAGTAAAAGTAAAAGACTCTGAAAATCAGGCAGCGCGTCGAATAACACGAGTAGCTAGCTACGTTTCGAGGTAGAAATAAATAGATGATGAACGTTATAATCGCCTACCTTGCGGGCACTTAATCAACTACTGTGGAAATAATTATCACTAGGTGGTGATTCGAATCTGTGAGAAGTAATTGATTGTGACTAGAGACGTGTTGAAGTTTTTCTATTCTCTTACTTAAAATAACGTAATCAGTTTGTTTATTTTATGTTATACTTTTCTTGGGAACTGGTGGCCTACGGTACTCTACGTTGGAGCTCGTTCTCGTTTGCACCGTATAAATTAAGTGGTCCCGATGAAATATTTCATGCAGACTTGCAACATGTAATTTCTATAATAAATGATCATATGTTCTATCTATCTTCTATCTTCAATCTATATGCTTAGATCCTAGCACTATCTAGTTAGACTTTGGTACCCAAGGTTGGCAATAAACGTCATAATATTGAAGGCATAAGAGTTGTAAATTTCGTGCTTCTACGATTACCCAATCATATTTGTATCGACTGGGGGGGGGGCTCTAGTTGTAGCACGATTACGACTGAACAGTTTACAAATCATGCTTGTATCGGGCTATCACTGATACTTTTTCAGCGACCCAAGTCATTGTTGGTTGTAATCTTTTCTTTTCTTGAATCTATAATCTAGGCTCAGGGGTTGTTCTTATCGTATTAATTTTAGACTGTTACATAGATTTAGCTTTTATCAATCGTTATCGATAGTTTAAGCACATTAATTTGGAACGTATATTCGCTGCTTGGTCATAAATCGTCAGGTAGATCATATTTTGTACTGTTTTGCAAGCTGAGATAAGAATAGATTGGAAACAAAAGGTGAAGTTTAATTTTGTCTTTTGGACCGACTCTAAGGCTGCGCTCAATTCATTGGATAACTTTCCAAACTTATCAAAGAGTGTAAGATCTCTTTAAGTGCCTAATAAATGCTAACAAGAGTTCCAGTTTGGGAGTCAGCTCATTGTTAACGAATAAAACCGGTGTACTTTTGTGTTTTAAAAGTGCCACTTTCAAAAGTAACAGGACACTCTAGGTTGCCGCTCGGCCAATTATAATATAGAGAACTAATCTAGCTAAATATTCTTTTTTGAATTTTCTCTTTAGAAAGGACAAAGTGAGAGTTTTCGTTGCAACGTTAATGATGTATGACCTCTTTAAAGATCATCTGCATCGCATTGGTCTCACTCGGACTATATAGGAAGATATTGATGATGACTGCATATTTTAAGTTTTTAGTTTCGAACCTAGGATGTAGATCAACTATCAAGCAAGATATCTTGATCGAAGATGGTACAGTTTGCTAACACTGCTGAACGTGTATTCGTATCTTAATAAGAAACACAAAGTTCCTTTACTTTCATATTAAATTAATAAATACAAATAAATTACTATTTGCTGTTCTTTGTGTTAAAACTTTTAATTTTAACAATTTTTTTTTCAATTAAACCCAAATTTTACCCTAAAATGTTACGTGCTAACCACGTGCGTGAAGCTTGAAATACTTACAAATAAAAATATTGATGCTCCAGGTCCACGTTTCTCTACCGCTGTATTTAGCTTGCACACGGTTTCGTGCGACATTAACGAGTATATGGACGTTGGTTCAACTTTTGAGAAATTGTTCAGGCATGCCGCGCTCAACAGCAGCGTTTGGCAGCAACTAGTTGTCGATAATAAATCTGTTATAGCCTCTACGAAACACTCGACACAATCTTTTAATCCTTTAATTTTATGATCATCCCCGTGCCATGGTGCCGTCAATTGTGTTAAAACTGATACAGTTTCTCGAAGTTCTGGTTCACATCGAATATGCTTTTGATCTGTCATTATCTCCTTCAAAATTTCTAATCCGCCACACTGGTCAAACTGTTTGATAGCCTCTTGTGTAGAACAAACCGTCGCTAACGATCTAAGTGCCAGTGCTCGTATCGACGACTGTTTAGAATCTAGTATCTGTATGAGTAGTAATTTTACCGTTTCATTAGCCAAAAATGCAGAGTTTAATGAAGCAAATCCATTATACTCAATATTCGATAACATTGATAGTGTGCTTAAACTCGATCGTAGCATTAATTCGCACTGATTATCTTCAATTGAGTTGACTATGATTTTAATTAATTTTTCAAATATTTGGCGCACCGTAATTAAAACATACCGTTTTAACACTATTACATCCTCCCGAATTAAATCAATATCAAATTCATCAAACTTGATTGCGGCACATCGTAAATCAATCGACATTTCAATAACGTTAACGATATTCTCGCTGAACTTTTTAAGTTCTTGTTTATCTTCACAGTAGATTTGGGATCGCAATTTTTGTTTTTCCATGAACTCGATTAGGGATGTTGCCAAAATTTGGAGCGCCGCCGAAATTTCAAATATTTCGATATTTGTTTGTAACATTTTTTCTAGCTTCTCGAAATCTTGTTGCAGCGTCATGACACGTGTTTGTGTGTTACGTATTAATTTAGCTGCGATCGATGCGGTAACTTTAAGATTTCGGCTGGCCTCGATCGCAATAGATTTGGTTTGTAGGGTGGACAGAACTTCATGGTGATAAGAATTTCTCAACTCTGAAAGCCATTTTTGTACACATTTAGGTATTTCGTTGTGCTCATTTTCAAGATCGTATGGTTTTGGTGTGGAGGTACGAAATGGTTGATCCGTATCATCCAGCGAACAAACCGTTGCGTTACTATCCGTTACAAGGCTTGTTTTTTTTAATATACTTTTTCGTGGTTGGAATGTTGTCTGCTCGCTATTATTTTGTTCGTTATCACTATCGTCACTAGTGACGTCATTTTCTAAATAATTTTTCTTTCTAATTTCGGGCACACTTCGATTGGTAAATTTGGATGATGATCTCGAAATTGTGCGGCCACGTTTAATCGAACGATCCTTATCACATTTACATAATGTCGTATTCGACTGAGATTCATTTAATGTATTTTCATTACGAATATTATTATCTTCATGACTAGAATTGGATAATTTACTGTTGTTATTATTGTTGTCGTCGACTGGTGAGGTTGTACTGTAGTTTAGACTGTCGATCTGTTGATTGAAATTATTTTCATCGTCGGGCGTTTCATTGAACGAAATGCGACGTGAAACACAATGTTCACGGTTTAATGTATGGCCATCCGTTGTGCGACGGATTACTGTAGGTGGTGTTACGGGCGTATCACATACCGAGGATGGGGTTAATCTTTGGCTTTCGTCACTATTTATAAGAATTTTCTTTGGTGTTAATTTATCGGGCGATTTATTCTCACTGTTCAGCAAATTTATTGATTCGTTTATGGTTTCGATTTTGGATTTAGTGTTATTGTTGTTGAAATATGATGGTGGCGATGTTTCTGTATCACTAAATCCAGAATCTTGACTTTTATGACTAGACGGACTACCTTGTCGTAGCCAAGTAAAATTTGTTGTGGTTTTGCGTTCCTGAATCGTTTCGAAATCGGACCACCATACCTTACTTTGGCTACGCTGGAAGTTTGATGCGTGCATTTGTGTATGGGAATTCTGTGATTTATATTTTACATCCATAATATGTGTTTGATTTATATTTTGCTTTTGCTGTTTGTCACAAATCTGAAAAAAATAAAAGACAAAATATAATTACTACAATATATTTTCATTCTGAGTCCATTTTGATTTATATTTATTGCAAATTGTGTATGACCTTAGCATAACTGATTACAAAAATGTTAAAATCTTATACAATGTATGCATTTGTAAATTGTTGAGTATAATAGAATTTAAGCCAATAAACGGCGCTTAAGATGATTAAATCAGATCGTGTTACGCTGTATATCAGAAAAATTGCAAATTGCAGTTCAGTAACACCAGACTATGGCGTATGTTAATAGTTTATTTTCCTTTTAATTACCTATATACAAAAATGATTTCCGGTGTAAAATCGATGATTTATATTGCATCAACAGTAACAGAAATATCACGTTTCAATTGGATTAATGCTTATTTTTTATTTAAATGCAACGTGAAGCACTATAAGAGTTAATGATTTATATTCTACTGAAATTATTAAATAACCAGCAGAAAATCAAATAACCGCTCGCACCCAACCACAGCAAATGTTAATATACGAGACTTCTTTCAATTTAATTAAACTCGCGCTATAACTCGAACAATAAAATAAACATTAGACAAATTAGTCCAAGAAAGAAATATAATAAGTATTATCACGTTAAGCACGGAAGATTGCTTGCGCTGATAAAATTTCTAAAGAACCGGCTGTAATAACGAAACTATACTGTATAAACTGCTTAACTCCGGAAATAGTTTTATTCAGTTTGTGATGATTTAAACGCGAAAATGATAAAGGTGTGGTCGATTTATTATTTATTTTAATGATTGTATGTAGTTCTCATTATACAATTATTTTTGTAGATAGTTTACGTTTATCACAAAATGTATTGATGAAATATTTCACACAAAGCAGGTGCCAACTGCCGATCTCTAGAGGAGGGAACAATAACAATCAAACCTCTTCTGTTAACTCGCGTAGCACCGTCTGGATATAGAAAAATAAATTAAATTTAGAAAAATAATTAAACAGCTTGTAACGAGTTATGTCACTTGTGTGGTTTGATTTATAATCGATAGTGTATTTTACACGATGTTACAAACGTTAAAGTCTAACTATAATTACATTTTGTATATAAACAATTAAATCGGGGTTGTGACTCATTTAATTAGAATTAGTATAATTAGTTTGTAATAGTGGCATTGATAATTAAATGTACATTAAAAATAAATGTGGCTGCCGATTTTGCTCTACTATAACGATTGTAGCGAACATCCAAATGGGGGAAGCAAAAGATCTATGTTCTCGGCATAATACCCTTGATTTTAAAGGATAGCCCGTTTTACATACTATAGTGCGTAAATACGAGGTGAAAGAACTCATGTAATCGATGGCCTTTATATGAAATTCAATCGAAGATGCAAGCTCTTCAGAATAAAAAAGGAACTACATAGGTATGCAGAAAGAAAGACGAATCAAAAAATAGTTGCAGATTTAATTCGCTATAATTAACATGTTAGAAAAACAAAACAACTGTTGTCAATGCGAAATTTTACCATTCTTCAGTGGTTTGACAGAGGTAAATAGTTGGATTAAGGCTGACAAGAATAGTCAGCCTAGTCGACAGCTGCATAATACTGTTACGATCTCGAATATTAGTCTGGTGAACTAACACAGTGTGGATTGGTCACTTAAGCAGGACATTAATTCAGCTTATAAATTGGTTAGCTGAGGGTTAGGAATTTAAGGATATTTATGAAATAATGCTTTATAAGTATTTTTTATAGCAGATTAATGCACAACTGAACCGTTGTGATTGTTAGTAAAGAATCCGAAATACTCAGCGAAAAATTATTAGTGATGTTTAAAGTGAAATAAATTGTGTGACTTATTCTAAATTGTGGAAAGTGAAATAATAATAAATAACAGTGAAAATAATTGTTGGTGTGTTTTAAGTGCTGGGTTTGTGTATGAGAGATGTTCTGAGATTATTTTCAGGAATATTGAATGTGAATTGAATCGCGAGGGTTATTCTTATAAACAGTCGATATCCGAGGCAGGGATCAGAAGTCAATAATTCAAGTATGATCCTTGCAATTTTGGTAAAGGAACTAATCAAAATGAGTTTGTTATTGGAAAATTCATCGCTCTACAAGGGGATCGACGACACATTAAAATTGTTATAGTATAGTATATACTTCATTTTCTGGATATAATTTCAAATCTTCCAACTGGCAAGGAAGGCAAACCGAAATTTCTACGATTTTTTAATACGTTTTAATAGGGTACTAGAATCTTAATTAAAAATAAATGGGAGTCTAGTACTGTTGTACTTCGTACAGTATTTATAAATAGTGCCCAATCCTTTTCCGTAAAAATTATCTTAAAATCTGATTAAACTTAAACCGTGAAATTCAGAAAGTCCTTTAACTGAATAGAAAAAGACTCGCCAAATGTCAACATTTTGCAATTTACATGTCGCATTGAGGAAAATCCAGATTAAGTCAGCTTAAGATATGTTCAACAGCAGCCAAGAGCCAAAGATACGCCCAGTAAGAATTAACTTATACTATCTTTAACGAAGCGCCCGTTCTGTACAACACCTGTTCATCCATTGAAAAAAACCTCAAATTGGGATTTTATTACTACACTTCGCTTCGAAAAGAAACAATTGCAGCAGACCAAAAAGTTAATTCCAAAAGTTGCAGCTTAGGCTATTTTCGATGTTTACTGGTTACAGACGGAACTATTTGTTGGGAGGAATTATGATTGAAGTTTTCTCATAATTTAAAAACAATCGATTGAGAGAAATTTTCAGAAATATTTTATAGAGAGGTCGGCACTCGAAGTGTTACTAATTAAAAATGCTGCAAATTAGTCAAGGTTTTTTTTTTTTATATCATAATATTATTGTTCGATATAGCCACCTTTAGCACGGATAATAGCATCGTGTCTGTCCGAGAAGGTTTCACACGCTGCACGAATGTGGTCTGATGGTGTTTTGTCCCATTCTCGGCCAAGAGCAATGTTTAATGCGTCGACTGTCTCATATTTTTTTAGTTCATATGGTGGCCATTGTTGTGACCATTGAATGAATGCTGGGAACTTTTTCTTGTAATAAACGTTGGGTTGTTCGTAAAATTTTAATGGAAGTGGTAGTTTAATGTCAATACACGTCACTAAAGACTGTTTTATTCGTTTATGGCTCAGTTTGATCGGCTAACATTTCCAGTTCGTGAAGTACCTGATAAAGGAACAGTTAATTTATGATGCGGAATTTGATTCTACTTTGCGATTAGAAATGTTTGTTGTGTTATACTGTCTAATGCGTTGTCTTCGCGAGGAGACTTATTTGAATAAGTACGTCTTCACAGAAATGTCCTTAAAATTGTGTCTTGACTAAATGTAACCATCAAGGAATAAATATATAAGAAAAATCAAGTAGTGCAATTTTTATAAGCTAATTTTTCCGAGGTTAATCTTATTTTATAGTTTTGATATATTTATATACACAAATTTAATTTGTTTCTATATTTAATCCATATATGCATATCTTATAAACATATCGGCATAGGTATTTCATAGTTCATTGTTCTTGTTTAGCCCCGGAATGTCTACATGAGTATATTTGTATGTATATTTTGCTCCATGATGTAATACATGCAGTTTTTATTTTCAAATCTAGTGCGATAACGACCAACATGTCAAGATTTTTTTCTTCCATATAATAGAAATTGAGTTTTGTTTTTTGTTATTACGTCACAAATAAATCGGTACAACGAATTGGAGGGACTTGACCGACTTATTCAAGATGGCGTCAAATAAGTCAATAAGTCCGTATAAGTCGGTGTTTGGAAAACCGCCCAAGGGCATTGTACCGACTTATTTGTGACGTAATAACAAAAAACAAAATGAAAATAAATTTCTTGGCATGTTGGTCGTTGCCACTAGATTTGAAAACCGCATGTATTACATCATAAAGCAAAATATAGATAAGAGGACTCATGTAGAGATTCCGAGGTTAATCTATTTTACATTTGGCAATCTGTATAAGTCTAACAAGAACAATGAACTATAAAATAACTATGCCGATATGTTTATAAAATTCGTATATATGGATTAAATATAGAAAAAAATTAAATTTGTGTACATAAATATATTTAAACTATAAAATAAGATTAACCTCGGAAAAACCTGCTTATAAAATTTGCACTACTAGATTTCTCTTATACATTTATTGCTCGATGATTACATTTAGCTAAGGTACATTTTTGGAGACATTTATGTGTAGACGCGTACTTATTCAAATAACCCCCCGATTCTAACGTACAGTAAGAGACGTATTTTTAGTCTTAGCAAAAACTTTTGTCTTAGCGAAAACTATAAACTTTCAATTCTTATTCTGCACTTAGTGTTATCTGTCAATAGTCTTAAACAATTGGGTATATCCAGCCCAAGTAGGCCTACATTTGAGATGTCTCACTTGTAAATTTTCCTCAGTTGTAGAATTCTACATGGGCTGGATGCAATATATTCGTATTATTTTTGTTTTATGTCTAATATAATTGATTTTAATAATTAAGTAAATATGAGATTCCTTAATTTATTAAACTTCAGACGATGAAGGTAAAAACAATAAAAAGAAATGAAAATGGAACAAAATAAATTGTTATTTAAAGTACAGGTTCACTCAAAATATATCTATTCAAAAGTAGACAGACAATTTTTGCCTCACTAAACAGTGAGATATCTACATTTTTTGAGTGAGATATTTTGCATCCAGCCCATATTATGTGTGAGGCCTACTATTGTTTAGTGAGGCCTACATGGGCTGGATACACCCATTGTCTTCGTTAATATCAGCGAAATAGGTGGTCTTAGGAGTCATAATTTTGACATTAAACAGAAACAATAATTATATGTATGTCGAATTGAACTGTTGCTTTTCGTTCATAAATTTGAAACAATATGGTGTAAATTTGGTTTGGCAGCTCTACAAAAGTGTTTGGAGAGTTTATAATATATTATTTAAGACTACTGCCTGCAGAATTTCAATAAAGACTTTAGTCTTAAAAAAAATTCTTTATAATATAGTTTTAGCTAAGATGGTGTTAGTAGTCTTATCGTCAGAATCGGGGGTAAGTCTCCTCATGAGGTGTTCTATCTCTTTCTATCAAAAAATTTAAATTATATACAAGGTAGTAAGTAATGATAAATTAATGCGCAAATGTACCAACGACTGACTATTTCTTTTAGTCCAGTAAATGAAAGGGTGAACCTGTAAGTTATTAGTTGCGATTTTCGTTTTCTGATGATAAGTGGCTTTTGGTACCTCATTAAAAATGAGACCGAGTTTTCAAGAAAACATTCTGTTGTAGGGGGAGAAAATGGCCCCAAAAGACCTGGAAAATCGATTTTCCGCGGATATCTTCCAAAATATGGCAGATAGAGATTTTTTGTTCAGATAAGAATTGAAGATCAGTTAATTCTCTACAAAAAGAGTCCCGTTGATTTGTTCCAAAAAGTTGACCGTTTCTGAGATAAACGAGCACAAGTGCACTTAGAATGTTGAGTTTCTGTGTTGTATGCCGGAGGCACAGTCCGTGCATTTACACATGAGCGGGTGGACAAATTATTCAATAACTTTGTTAAAAATGCATATTTTCTCATGATTCAAAGTTCATGTGAAAGAGAAAATCTACCGCTATCATACCTTGAGACTTGAGTCACGTTTTGACTCTTTGACCATATTGGAAAAACGGGTCAAACTTTCTGCTCCCGCGCAATTTTGACATCGCCAAGAATTTGTTCATATTTTTTTTGTATTGCACTATTTTGCTCCAAATTTTCTTGATTATGGGTCCTCAGAAGGTCATTTGTCATCTGTGAAAGTTGTATAATGTAATTTTCTTCCATTTTGATTAAAACTTTGTTTGTTGAATCCCAATTTTTTGCTGTTTTTGGAGCGCGTTGAAATTTTGTAAACAACCACCAATTAAAAATTCACATACGATCGGATTGGTCTCTATGACATATCATTTTAAAGCTGAGAAAATCTACTTTTCGGCTGTGCTGTGCAATTATTTTTTTTCACAAAATCGGCCATTTTCCAATAAATTTGGAAAACACGTGCTCAAGGAAAACGCGCACTTTTTCTTTTCGTGGCTTTTTTCTCCCGGCTCTTTATTTTTGACGTTTTGACACCTTGACTAGTGTAAAGGTGGTATTCTCACCTTTTCATCAATGTATATAAAGTCATCTCATTAATTCACGTGGTGAAAAACCCGAGTCCTAAACGTAATGCTATAATTTCATTACTTTCATTTCTTCCGTCGTTCGTCGCGTACGTGTGCTCTATTTTTCGTTTTTCCTACTATTATCCTTGTACTGATAACAGCCCTGACCCCAAAAGATCAAACAATTTATTTCTTGAAGCCTGGAAAGAGAAAACAACCCCAGCAAATGTTTTATATATGCAAGTATATCTGCAAGTCCAGCAGTGGCTCGGAAACGAACTGTCACCAGAAAAATGGGGATGAAAACGTGTAGGGGGTATACTCATGCCGGTCCAAACCACTAAAGAGCCAGCGGTTCTGGAACTCTTAAATATGATATTTTGTCAATGTAAGAAAGAATATAATGGAACATGTTCATGCAAGAAAGTAGGGCTACCATGCTCATCTATTTGTGGTTCATGTGAGTCCCGCCAGTGTTCGAACTATAAAGACAGTCAAGATACGTTATCCGAAGAGGTAGAACTAGAGGAAATTCTAAAACCAGAAGGAGTTGTTGGCGAAGGCGACGTTGATGACCAATAATTATTATTGGAGTTTTGTGACGGGGACTGGTGATTAACAGATTTATGTCATAATTTCAATGTATTTGTATATATTTTTCTATAATAAATGAAATTTAAAGAAACTTTATAACTCTTTATTCCAAAAACCTCGATCCGGCTGGTTGCAAAAAAATTTGCCGAGAATCTGCAAGAAATTGTTGTTGAGTATTATGGGTAAATATTCTTCACTCTTTAGAGATTATAGTTTTCGTTAGGAAAACCTCATTGGACAATAGTTCGTCATATGGGCAAAACTGATTTTCGCTAGTTTTTCGCCAATTGGTGGAGTCCATCCTGCTGTAATTAATCTTATGGTCTGCATTCCTAATAGGTATAACTTGAGCCCTCATCTCCGAGAAAAACAAGACGCTCGGGAACATAAAATGTTCTGAAAATTACATGGTTTACGGCGTTTCCCATTTAAGGTCCCGAGGATTTTGTCAGTGGATGGATTGTAGTGGCACCATCTACAATTGGTTTCCACAGTTCAAAACATTGAAAATAATGTATTTGCAACACCCCCCATCTCAAATTTTGTAAAAAACTTGCATATTTCATGAGTCTCAAAATTTTGGATTTTTCAACCCGACTTTTTCAAAAAATACTAATGTTGCGAGAAAATCGTAGGACTATTTTTGTAGAAAATTAACTGATCTTCAATTCTTATCTGAACAAAAAATCTCTAACTACCATATTTTGGGAGATATTTTCTTGAAAACTCGGTCTCATTTTTATTGAGATACCAAGTGCCACTTATCACCAGAAAACGAAAATTGCAACTAATAACTTACAGGTTGGCCTTTTTTCCGCCTTCATTTACTGGACTATTTGTGTATTTTGCTTGATGAACCATAATTGTTCTGACGTCAGGTAATTTAAACTTTTTCGTTTTGTGTGGGAATCAATCTTGAACAAATTTAAAAGTTCATGTGCGCCATCTATGCATTATAAACCAACTTGGTTTTTTCGTTTATGAACCGAGTGCTACAAAATGAAATAAGGCTGTTCTGTAGGCACTTGGCGAAACACAATTATACTTAATAAACACATTTTTATTAGCATGTTTGTTTATTTCGCGAAAATTATGCAATTAAATTATGCAATTAATTATTGAATATTTTAATTAAAATTTTTTCTCAAAATGTTTAAAAAACTACTAAATTGTAGGCTTTAATAGTGATATTAGGCAATACAAATTTTCTATTTTGCTATAAATGTGGGAAATTTTGAATATTTTATTTACTTTATGATGGTTTAATTTCGAGCAATTCATAATTTTCAATCGTTGAAATATGTCCTGAAGGATGTTTATTGTTTTTTTTTGAATTTGGAAACGGGAGGAATTGTTTTGATTTATGATGACATTTGAAAGAATATCGTTGTAAAAGGAATTTGTAAATATGTATTAATATGTCAGCTGAAACAAATTAACCTTACAATGTAATGTATAAAATATGACTTACACACTTTTTTGGACATTGAAAGTGAGGGCCACCCCACACATCATGACCTTCATTTAATCTATTCGTTTTAAAAATTGATTGCAATATACCGTAACTAGGATATTTTAATACCAAGAGCCTGCCAGCATGGAATTACTATTTGGTTGAAAAAATGTAGGTTCATTCCGAAAAAAATGTTATACACAAATAAAGTTTGCACTAAAAAATTTAATTAAGAAGCCAATACCAGAGGTAAATTTAATTGCTAAATAAACAAATAACTAAGTTTAACTGGAATCTTTTATGAAAATATTTTACTATGTACGACTATGTACATAAATAAGAATCAACATTTATATATTACCGCCGAAACATGAAAAGTCGATGATTAGGTACATTTTAAATTTATTCGAGAGCAAAGTTAATTGCGGCATTGTATTTTTATTTCGCGATAAAGCTACACCTTATCCGGGCTGGATACTTTTTAGCTCAAAAATTTTACTCAGTAATTCATTGTAAATTTCCATTAATTTTGTAACCCAAATTTACAAAATGAAAATAAAATAAATATTAAAAACAAATCATAAAAACTAATAAATTCCGTTGAACAATAGACCACAAAAATGTATACAAACAAATCAACATAAACGTGGTTTCGTTATTTGATTACCAAATTCTTATTCCACTGTAAATATACAGTACACTACACATGCATTGATCGACTTAACATAAACAAATAACAAAACAATAACAATTTGATGTAGATTAGGAAATCTTATAACTTTCAAATGAACGTTGAATATACAACACAAACGATAAAAATAAAAACAAAGTTTGTAGTTTCGATGGCGTTCCAATCCAACTGGCGGCAAATAAATATGTAAAATTTATTGCCATCATCATACAACAGTTAGTTGTATAAGAAAAATCGAAGTTAAATTTGTGTTCCACCACCTCACGATATTGATTAATTTATTCAAGTTTCAGGTTTCTTAAAATACGCCATTACCAATTTATAATGCCTTTATAATATAATCATCAAATTAATTTATTTAAAATTATTAGAAAACATTTTTTTTTTGTAAGTTTAATCAACTTTTCGAAATTGTGTAGCACCTAAGACTTTATATATTTATATTGTGGAGGACATGGTTCTAAAAATTGTGTAATCGCATCTATGTCCGATAAGAGCGTCTGCCATAAAAGTGATGTCAAGTACAAATCAAACGATTATATTTAGCCATGGAATTCATGGGAACCTAACGATGACTAACTCACCTTATTCTTATCATACATATTTCGTAAATATTAAATTATGATAAGACAGTGCATAACTCATACACGGTTTTTTATCAGAGTAACATATTATAAAAGTTTGTACAAAACAACATAACCACTTGAGATTTAATAATTCAACATTCCATTATTATTAATTTATAGATCTAATCTGATTTGATTACCAATCCTTTATATAGTTTTATTGCAATACACACCTAACCTTTGACATTTTTAATATTTCGCGTTGTACATGGAAATATTTCATTATAAAGCGCGAGGATGAAGACGATGGCGATGACAACCTAACAACAAACGCCATCCAATTATTAACATTTTTTGTATAAATTAAAAAAAAACTTTGTGTTTTATCGTTTTAAGCAATCTTTCGTTTTAAGAGAATTTTCTAAAAACACATAAAATTAATGAGAAACCCTAAGTGCTTATCAGAGTTACCAGCCTAGCAACTAATAAGAAAATATTTTTTCATTTTATATTTTCTTTAAGATTGCAGATTATTAATTTTATAAATTTATTGCTGTGCGCGCCTTTTCCGTACAGGTACTTAGTTATTAGATAAAATTTCATAATATGTACGATATTTTATAGCCAGATGATTAACGCAGCTGAATCATATCGGTACACAATACACCGCTGTACATGAACACAGCCCATACATGGATCAAGTACACTTTCTTACACGTGCATAAATACGTTCAAGGCATAACACATTGTTTATGTAATATGTACTTACTAATAATCGATGCCATTATAAATTTTGAGCTGAATATTATCGAAAACATAAAAAAATGGAAAATTTCACAATTTCCCTTTTATAAAATGCGAGTACAACAAAAACCCATTTTCATTTCATTTTAAATAAAATAACAAGAACAATGAAAATTTATGCTTAAAATGGAATTAAAATTTTACTTAATTAGTTTTTGTTTGTCGTCGTTGTTCTTTTCTTATACACAAAATCGACAATAGATATTTTTCATTATAAATATTTTCATGGATCTCGGCCGTATCGAAATCGAAACGACAGAACTTAATGTGGTGTGTTCTGTGTCCGGAATATTTATAGGTGTACGGATATATAAAATGTGCATTAAACATCACTTTCAAGATTAACAATGCCATGCTTGCAATATGCAGCATTATGACCTCATTTGAACCAATTACACAACGACAACATACACGAATGTAAACATATCGCACTAATTACATAAACATTACATATTAAGTGTAGACCAAACAAGTGTTTCTCGTATGGAAAAGAAAAATGTCTTAAAAGAAAGACATTTCCATGCACACACACACACAGACCCATTTACGCGTATCGGTGTATGCTCACCATACATTAAAAACGAAAGGAATAATAATAAAATGCTAAGCGTATGATTCAGAAGTGGCAAACAATAATAATAAATAAATACTTAACGATTTGTATTGTATATTTGTAATTAAATTCGAATTTAATTAGTATAATTGTTTCGAGCCACATGAATAATTTACATAAATTATTTAGTCTGGATCTGAATCACATTTTTGCAATTTAAAAATTTTCAATCATAGGTTCCATTTTAATTTTTAAGTGATTTATAGGCTGAATATTGCCGTAAGGAATGTGTAAATTGTTCAAATAGGATTTGAACAGGTTTGAATAATTTGTTTCTAATTTAGGAATACCAGAACGTCCAACCTATAATAAAGTTTCAATGAGCGCACTACAGGTATGTAGTGGCCTAGCTTTGTATGCAAAACCCACCAACTGTTGAACGAAAACAAAACTATGATTTGAAATGTTTTTTTGGAAAATTTTCGTCGATTCTCAAATTATGAACATTCCTCTTGAACATACTCATTTTATAAAGCTTAAGGAAACGATAAGCACGATTGTGCCAGAAAATGAGTCACAAACACCAATCGAGTTCAAAAAATTGAAACCTTGAATATTATTAGTCACCATATTGTTAGAAATATTCACACAACTAAATCGATTTTTGCGTTTCGATTACTAAAGATCACGTATAAGTCGATTGAGAGAATATATTCGACATAAATTTTTAAATATAAAAATACCGACAGGCACCGTTTGAAATGTATATCAAGAAACCTGGCAAAGAAAATTATTCAATCCTCAGAGAATTTAATATAATCAAACTGCCACGAAAAAAAAAATCTCGTTATGACATTTTTCATCTCACCGATGGAATATGCAAAGGATTTTGTGGATCAAAATAGTGATACTATAATGGCTGGATTAAATGAGACAGTTGTTGATGAAGGTGGATATATATTCCATTCCACTAATGGTGCCACGCTAACAACTTTAGCATTAAATTGGAGATATTGTTTGAAATGCGACTCCGTATTGATGTTTGCGAATGCTGGCCAGAAGCGATTAACACGAATTTCTCGTCCCTACTAACTGATTCGGACTCACAGTGTCTTATGATATGGAACTGCCTAAGACTCATTAACATCCTGCTGGACCTGCCCAACTTCTATGAGCATATCATTAAAGACCAGTTGGTCATGTTTATTGATGCTAGTCATCGCTTTCATAATTAGAATGGTTTCAAACAGCTTCGTAGTACTATACTACTAATTTCATCCAGGACATCACCGAAAAACATGTCGCAAAGTTATGGATGCGAATTGCCTGTGGTCTAACCTTACCGGCAGAATAGGTTTACTAGAGATTCCCTATTATAGATGGCCGCCTCCTTCACCCGATCTTCAAAGACGTTTTGCACCGGTTTTCGGTCCTTCCCACTGCTTCTCACACCTCTTCGCGAATGACCTTCAGTTTGTTCATTCGCTAAGTCTAAATTTATCCGTACGTTAACTTTACCTTATTTGATGTATGATGCCAGTTATACCGTAATACTAACCTCCAAAATCTACTAATTCTTCAACTTTGTTCCAATATTTTTATTCGGTCATACACTGTCTAAGACACCTCGACCATATTTCGGAGTTTGCACTCGAGTTTTTGGGAGTATCGTTCCAAACTTTCTCAACCTACCAACTCGCTGGGACCATTCGTGATTTCTGGGTCGGTAAATATCTTTGAAAATATATGTTTGATTTCCTAAACGGTACCTGGATACATTGGTTATAAATTAGTCTGTTTGTTGCCTCCCATTACCACTATGAAGATTTAGCCTAGGTATTATTATTGTATTTTAACAGATGGTAACGGATGGGAACCACATAGCTGCAGTTTCCTCAAGCTAATAGTTTTGATAGTTTAATTAAAGCATTTTTTTATTGTTTTTACCTAATGTTTTTATTAGTATTAGTCTGCCTTTATCTAGCAAATTGAAAGTAAGACTTCTACTTTTGTATTGTTATAAATGTACATGCAAAGAAAACAGATAAGATTCGTTCTTGCATTCTTACTAAACGGGACCTAAATATTTTCTGTTAAATAACTAATGAAACCCTGATGAAACTAGGATAGCGTTGGGATGGATTACAAACATCTCTCCCGATATCAGGCTATGCATTCCACATGATTGGGATGATACCTCACCTAGAACTCTAGTAAGCTTATTAACGAAAACTGAAAGGTTAAAATTGGAGTCAACCATGTAACATTGTAAAACAACCTTTATAACCAGCAATATAATATTGGGTGTGTGAATATAACTCTGCCCTTTCCAAATAGGTGTCGTTATTAGTACTGCAGTATGCGACATTTGTTGGTTGAACTGTGAAATTGTTGAATTTTATTCCAAATAAACACATCATTTGCGGGAAGTTTTATCACATTATTTTATTGCAGAGAAAAGTGCAGCGGAAACTTAGCGTTTGCTTGTGGAAATTTACGGTGAGCATGCTCCATCGAATAGAACGTGCAAATAATACTTTCGACGATTTAAAAATGATTTATTTTTATCCAAAAAATTTGAAGATGCTGATTGGAAAGGTTATTGCTGAACATTCTTCTCAAATACAATCAGATTTGGCTGTAGCATTAAATGTTGAGCGATCAACTGTTGCAAAACGTTTACAAACAATCGGAATGGTTCAAAAAACTAGCAAGTGGGTTCGAAAAACCATTTATGAAATACTGCTTCAAAGAAAAAGTTTTTTGCATCGAATAGTTACTGGAAATGAAAAATGGATTTATTATGAGAATCCCAAACGCAAAAAACCTTGAGTGAAGTGGGTCCATTGTAACCAAACTCTGTTCTCTGTATCTGGTGGGATTAAAAAGGTGTGGTATATTAACTGCTGTAATTAGGTGAAATTTCAATAGCAATGTCTACCAACGATAACTAATAGTTTGAACTAGTTTCACCTAGTTTGAAGCGAGCTATAGAGGAAAAAGGACCAGAATGGGTTAATAAACACTACAAATTAATTTTTTAGCATGACAAAAAAGGGATCCGTAAATTTGGAGGAAAGCTGTAGCTGCAGATGGAGCATACTTTCAATAAATAATTCTTTCATTTTCTGTCCAATAAACATTCTATTTATCATCTTCTCCAAACCAAGTGGGATCGGTTTAGAACCATTCTAAGAGATTTATTGACGGGTATTGGTTCTTAACCCCCCTATGTATCATTACAAAAGTTTGATGAACTACAGCGAAAAAGCTAAGTAGCGTTTTTAATAAAGATACTTTAGGTGCGCATCCTGTGATCAAAGAATCTTCAAAACACCCGTCGAAAATGATAGAAACTTTTCAGAAAAGTAAAAGCTGATGTAAGGGAATAATCAGAACGTACACATATACGATCTAAGAGGAGCCTGAGCTAACGCCAGGACGTTTAAAGGCACTATCTACCAGTTCTACCACTCCCAGCTATCTACTACACCTGGGTGCTATAATTGTGGTAATCACAATCTTTTGAAGATAGGTTAAGGACTGACATTCCCGCCACATATAGGACTAGGTGGAGGTAGCAGTTTTAAAGGAGTTAATTTCATCACGGGTGGGTAAGGATGGGATAGTTGGCATGTTATGATTTGTGATGAATTAATTGAAGCGTATGTTACAAGCTGATTTAATCGAAATACGAATGTAGCTCAGAATAAGCAAAATTTAATATCCAATGATTTAACTCGTTGAGGTACATTCCGGCTCATCCTGACTATCGAATGACAGAAAGATGAATAGTTTGTTGAAGGTATCATACCCACGTGGTGGTGGTATATTACACTATACTGTCTCATTCGCTCGTAATTAAGCAAGCAGATTTGGAGTTTTCTTTCGTGAATTCATACAAGAACAGAACGCCAAGTATATTGAACTTTTCCCGTTTACCACTAAGCAGAATGAAATATCTGGAACCCCCTTTTCTAAACGACCTGGCAGATCTTTGCAGAGTGATTGTTAGGGCTATTCCGCTTCGTTGGAAATTTTGAATGAGTTTAATGACTATGAAAAAAAAAAAAATTATGTAGTTCTTTAGAACAGCCACACACATTTGGATAATTGAAGTAATAAGTATTCAATATTATTTTGTATAATTCAAAATGTCGAATAATTGAAAGAATAACCCGATACTCCATTTAGTGAATTGGAAAAGTTTGAGGCCTCTTATAAAGTGATTTCAACATAACCAACACCTGCTTACTGTCATATTATTTTTTTGAAATTAAAATATTTCAATTAAATTCACCTTATCGATTCCAGCCTTTGCGTATCAATTATTGAATGAAATGTAAAGTAGATCACAAACATATCTTATCTAAGAGCGAGATTAAAGTAGTAGATGGCCAACAATATTTTGTATCAAAATACATATAAACAAAAATTTATTGGATTCATTTTAGTTGCAACCATGCTTAGGTCAGAAAATCATTCAAGTTCGGCCCGTAGGAAAACTACCAAAAATGACCTAAGTTTACATTTTTTCTCCTGTAGTTCCAAAGGTTGCTGGATCCGAAAAAGCAAAAAATGTTTGAATCTGAAATCAGAAGATCATCATACATTAATTTCTATAAGTGTTTTCGCTTTTATAATAAACTAATAATTTGCCATCAACGCCATTGTTATTTAGTGAAAGACCTATCAAAGGATATTTCACATTATACCGAAATGAAAAATTATGTATTTGCCTCCAGTGCCATATATCGGTAGTCTTAAGAAATAAAATGCTTCAGCTAAATTTGTCATGGTCTTCAAAATCTTTTCAAAGATATGCGACAAGAATATATTCTAAAATAAACCAATAATGTACCATCAGCGCCATAACGGTGGATATCTGAACAAAAGTGGTATTATCAAAATTGTTTTTTGTTCAAAGCCATTTAGTTTGTACGAAAGGACAATTGGCTGTATTACCTCATTCGGTAATCATGCGTCGCGCCCATCAGCATAGTAGATAGAGTGACTGGGAGTTTTTAACGTGTCGTGTCACATGTTCGCTCCTTTATAAGTTTTCTCTATTTTCAAGCCGGGAAAATTTACGGCTTTTCCCCCTAAATTTGTTCCGAAATATATTGGATAGCTCTTAGCAAATCACTTTGATTCTTATTATTGCTTTTTACACTATTTGCCTTAGGCATTTGACGAAACACACACACACACTAAATGAACACATTTTATTAAACACTGGTTTTTTTATTTCGCAAAAAATTAAATCTTTGAATATTTTGATTTAAAAATTTGTCCAAAAAGTTTAAAAAATCACTCGATCGATTTCGACTGGTTAGGTCATAAGACTTGACAACTAGTAATTTCGGATCTTACTGAACAAAAAAAAGACGCATCAGTCCGAGTTTCGAGAAAAATAAATCTTGGAATAGGCTATACAAAAGGACGAACCTGCTAAATCAGCATACAATGTTTTCGACTTCTCGCAGATAATCCTAATTCGACTTTTAATGTGATTACTGATTACAAACGTGATTAACAAATTTTAAATTATTTTTAACATAATTTTAATAGCTAAATTGATATCACAGATCGATTTTCTTATTAAGTAGGCAGGCTCGAAGTTTATAGACAGCTTTTAAAATTGGAAATTACACTTAAAAGTTCATTTATGTACAGATCAAGACCGTTTGTACGTAAAATTAATTGGGACATTTGTGAATGACTCTGTGCTAAACATTAAATGGAACTCAAATATTAATGAGGAAACACTTTGTAATAATGGCGTATTGGAGTTAGTTAATATTGTTGGAAGAATAAATAACAAAATGAGCTATACCAATAAGAGAAGCCTGTCATCTCCATATTAGATTAATAAAAATAATTATTCAACAAAACAAGTTTTTAGGACGTTTCCTTATTGAGATATACTTCTAAAATGTTATACTGTTAAAAAAAACACGTTACTAGAGCCTAAATCTAGAAATTAGCAATTGTTTGCAATTTGTGCTGAAATTTTCACTGATTACCATCTTCATTGAAAATATACTGTACATTAGCTTGTTTCAAAACTCTTTTCCTTTTGATGATCCGATGACATGAGCGATGAACGACAACGTGATAATGATAAATTGGTAGTAACTGTTATAGACACAATCAATTCACACGCTTAATTGAAACATTCCAATTCCCAAAATTATTGACAGATACCAAAACTTGAATATATTCACTCGAACAAACAGTAATTACATAAAAATTATGATGACATATTTAAAAAATATTTATAAATAAATTTATTGAAGACAGACTTTGTGGAAAAAGCTTGTTTTGTAAATTAAACTCAATTGCTTATAGCTTATACAATTTGATTTATTTATTTCATAGTTTCGAACCTTTTTCTGTACACGTACGCACATATACTCGTATGTATTTACATCTCGTAGTGGTCAACTACTGGATTTAAAATGCAAATCACCAGAACAATATTGAAATTCAAGACGCGGTTTTGTTAATTTTCTTTTTAATTTAAATATGCATACTTACACATGCGGTGCGTGATATGTTAACAACTACATATAAGTAATTTGAATTTAGTAAACATTTTTTTTTTATATAAAAACTAAATTGGTGACTGGACAAATGGCGCTTAAACTTAATTTTATGGTTGAAATTTCACAATAATTTGCACTAAACATTATTTACATATATAAGTATCTGTGAATGATACTCGCAGAACGATAAAATTAATTTAAATCGCGAATTAGAAATGCGACAGTCAGTTTTGATGATGACTTTTGAATTTTAATTTGATTTTATATACGCGCGTACATTCTAATACATAATAATCTCAAAATTAGTTATTCAATCGAAGCTTTGGTAAATGAATTAGAAATGTATGTACTCTGGACAATATTCAAAGATACTTTCAGTTATCTTCCCCGAAAAGTTCAACTTTCATTTAAATTCTACCCAACTGTAATAACACACGAGTATGGCGTATGCATATAATTATAAGTATATACAAAACTGTCATAAAAGCAGAAAATGTACATTACACCAGCTTATCAAAATACCATTTATTCGTACAAATTATTATTATAAACATTAAATAGAATGAAATATAAATTTTGTATAAAAAGCATTTATATTATTTTTTCAATTATTCATCAAATTTTTAAAATACAAATGCAGTGTATTGTTGCTTTGCTGCCATCGCATATATACATACATACGAGTGAGTATATATACGAGTATGTAGATATTATATGCTCGTATAAATTAAATTTCCCACCGTTACTAAATTCCATTTACACAGTACTGGTGTATATGCATAAACAAAATGACATTTGAAACACTTTGAATTTATTTTTTGATTCGCAATTAAAGAAAAACATAAAAGTCATCTTAATTACAATACGGGTATCTTATTATGTTGTGAAAGTTATTTTTTTATTATTTATTGGCAATTAAAGATGATTTTGTTATATGAATCAACGTGTGCTTGAATGCATGCCTAAGAAGTACATAATAGTCATACGTACATAAAAAGTAAATAAATAGATCGACATAAGAGTTGCAGACTATACAGAGGTAATTATTAGGTACTTACTCAAACGCTGATGTTGCAGATAAATATTTCATAATTTATGAAACGTTGTTAGGCTATTTAGTATTTATGTAAGCATCTCGAGAAATCTCAAGTTATTCAAAGAAAATTGTATGAAATACATCCTGAGGATACACAAAATATTGGAAATACCCATATGCATACTCGTATATACATATACGTATACAAATTAATTTTAATTTTAAGTAATACTACTTAGGATGGCCCGTTACTTTAGTAGTTTTTAGAATTTATATAATATCGATGAAGGGGCTTAATTAATTTATAAAAACCTGTAGTCGACTCGACAACCATGTAAAAAATTGGCAAATAACATTAACGCCGTCATCAAAATCATTTTGTACAAGTTTTGTACAACAAAGTACAAAAACTACTGAGAATAAAATTCAAACTGTTTTAATCGAAGTCAACCATGTAAAGTTAATTTTCAATAGATGTTCATTCGTTTCATTATTCAGTTATTTTATTTCTTTTGGAGCCCATATACACTACGACTATAATAGTTGTACAACTGAGTTGTCGGGTTGTCGAAACAATCGCGTTGAGATCGCTTTGTGTGTGGATCGTACTGTGTGTGGCAATGTTTGGCAGACTCACAGACTAAACTACATAAATGTGGTCTTACTTTGGGAAATTTTATTCCTATTCGAATAGGAATGCAATTTGTGTCCAAAGTAACAGCCAAGCAATTTTTTTTTATACTTTTACTTTTATGTCATAACAAATATTTATGGAAATATAAAATGCATTTTCGACGTAAATATATGTCTTATTTTTCAGATTAATTTAGCATCGAAGTTCTTTTTTTGTATCGTTGATTTATGTCATTTGGTTCTTTATCATTTATGCAATAAAAATACTACATTACTCCCACAGTGAAAACTCATAAAAGTAAAATTATTTTATTAAATAACTGGGCGGTGAACATTTGAACTACACGAAGAATGAAATAGTTCTATTCCTACTTTTAGGTGGAATGAAATTATTCATTCCGGATTGAAATTTACATGGAATTGTTGTTGTGGTTTTGTTCGATATGAATGACATTTGGTTATTTATTTTCCCTAGTTCGTACCAAAATTAAATGTTGACATTGATTCCAAAGGCGTGCAATTTTTTTATAGATGTATTAATTTTCACTTGAAATATCATTGTACATAATAACATAAATACATGATCATTTTCAATGTTTTGTGTATTAAAAGTGAAATATAATTCTTTTTGATGCTTATTTATTATTTTATTTAGGTTTACTATCTAAGATAAATGCGACCCATCAAAATTTTTATAATTTTTTTTTCTACATCACTGAAAGCTGCGCAGAACAATTAAAATTTTTTTTTTTAATATCTGAATAGGACTATACATATTTCTTAAGAGTTGTTCGCAACAGTTTAACAATTTACATATTTTCGAATAACTATAACCAAGTACAAATTGTAAATTGAGCAAACTGTTCATGTAAAATCATAACACAAATCCATCAAGTAAAATCGGCGTGTTCAGTCCGACCAAAATGATAAAAAATATCATAATATTTTTTGTGACCCTAACTTCACTCCGTATAATTTTATGTCAAACCCGAGTGAACAAACAAATCGAAAAAATAACTATAAATTGATTCTGCACGTCAAAACATTGTTGACGCTGTCATAACAAAAATTTACTATTTACTAATGCCTAAGTGTCTTTTACAATAGTTTAATACTTCACATCTTTTCTTAGTGAATAAAACAAACCGGGCAGTACATATAATATTCACTCATTTTAACATTCATTCAATTATAATTCACGTAGCAGAGATTTGCAGATATTTAATTGCGCTAAAAACTTTCACAAATCGTTTTTAGGCTACATTTATATGTGTGTGTAAAGGAAATCACATTCTCGGCCAATTCCTGAATACACGAATAATTTTATCCACAGAACGTCACCTAATCAATAATTCAGAGGAAATGAAATAGACATAGAACAAGAACACAGAAAAGAAACTACACACACAAATCATACACAAACAATATTGGTTGTTGATTTTATTCCAGACACTGATTTGATCAATTTGAATCAAAAATATTCTTGGTTTTTGTTTTTGTGATAAATGAGTGCGTTTAATGGCGAAAGCTGATAAAAATTATCGTGATATTTTTTATCATTTTTGGCCGACTGAACAGTAGAAATATAATCCCATTTTGTATGAAATCAGTTTAGAGCGTGTGCGCTTATTGTACAACTGTGTTGTACGAATAAATTGCACAACTAATCGTTCCGTGTCTGCGGGTCAATTCGCGTTCCATGAAATAATGAAAATGAAAAGTTTTTTTCATTTGCAATCGAGTAGGTTTGAATTGCCCATAAGAAATTATGATTTCACACAATGGAATTTAAAATTACGTGCAAATAATTCAAACTACTAGATTGCAAATGAAAAAAACTTTTCATTTTCATTATTTCATGAAACGCGAATTGACCCGCTGGGCCGCATTTGATTTCAATAATTTTAAAAACAATTTCGTCGCCGACTTGTTTTTTTTATGAATTGGAATTTTTGACAACGTATTAGATGTTAAACTTATCTTTTGAATTGTTTCTTTTTAATTTGACTCGATATGGTCTCTCTCTTTCTTTGTTTGTTCAGTAAAAAAGTTAAAGTTTATTGAGTGATTTTTTAAGCTTTTGGTTTATAATTTTCAAAAAACGCAGTGAAATTGCAAAAATGTAAGTTTTTATTTGAATCGATAAATCAATGGTTGTCATTTACTTTTTGAAGATTGTTTCATGTAAATGTTGGCCACGGCTACTTTTTAAGTGTGAGATGTCCAATTTTTCACGATTTTTTCAAGCATTTCGATAATGACACGTTTAATGTTATTTTCCAATTCTGCAATTGTTGTGGGTTTATTGGCATAGACGAGAGACTTCATGTAGCCCCATAACAAATAGTCAAGAGGCGTCAACTCACATAATCTAGGCGGCCAGGCTAATGCATCTGACCCAAATTTGAGATAAATTGCTCACCGAACTCACTTCTCAATAAGTCCATGGTTACCCGTGCTATGTGGCATGTAGCACGATCTTGCTGAAACCACATATCGCCATCGACGGGAACGTTGCGGCCATCGTTATCTTTGAAAAAATAAGGACCAATTATTCCATCACCTCATAAACTGCACCAAACAGTTGTTTTTTTGAGCTTCAAAAATGAACTTCGTTTGTGAACACAATTTTTCGATAAAAAACGGATTTTTCTAAAGATGTTCTAAGGTCCACACGCCAAAACTTCGACGCTGTGGCAAGTCGTTCGGCTTCATTTGTTGCACAAGCTGTATTTTATGTCTTCAGACCAAGAACCTTGCGTAAAAACTTCCACGAAGTCGACCAAGAACCTTGCGTAAAAACTTCAACGAAGTCGAATAACACAATCCCAATTGCTGTGCCCTGCGACAAGAAAAGTATATACTTGCCATAAGCCTATACATATTTAGAAGCAGCGAATTTTGAATGATTTACTAATTTGGGGAAATACAACCAAATGGGATATTTAAAGTTGCATGTGATTTAGTCACAGATGCACTAAATGAAAAACGGAATTTTTTAAAATGATATCCGAATGTATGAATTGGCGGAAAGTTATCTGCAAACATTGCACTATACATCGCTCCTGTTGACCTAATGTCGACCTATTTATAACGCTATCAGATTTCTTCGACAAGTATCACGATACAAATTATCAAGTTGGTTGCAATTGCAGTATTATTGCAGTATACTCGACAATCAGCAGAACAAATCATACGTAAAATCAAACTATGCATCTGACGAATAACAACAATCTTGGTAATAGTCATATACAGATGCAATATCCTGTAGGTTTTTAAGTTTTACAATCGAACACTAAGGTTAACTACCGACCACCAGATGGACAGATGTTTGTATGCTGTGTGAATTATTAATCAACTAAACTAAATATTAGTACACTATTTTCGAATGTATATTTTCGAATGACATTATCACAGGCTAATAATTTAATTTTAATGACATCTGTTTTAATATTTTATGAGCTACTGGCCATAGATTTGTTTAATCCATTTAATCGGTTCGGTTTTTTGTAATAACGCAGCATTAGTGCATTACTAAAGTATAACATTTTCGGAGACAGTTTATAAGATTTGAATAAAAGCTCTGCGACATTGCCAATATAGCAGCGGCTTTTTTATAAATTTCAATATAATCAAGGTGAAAATTTCATGATATTTTAAAACCCATGCTAATATCTCGATGACTTACGAAATCTGAATTGGCAACCAAGCTTCAAAAACTTGCCACTTTTGATATAAATACGACTCAACGCTCTACCCTGGCCGAGGAGAGGCTAGTTGGAAATAAATCGATAGGGTGCGCAAGTTTGTGAAAAATTTAACACATGCTATCTATTTATAAAATCACCATTCAACAGTTTAAGTCTCATCAGGACTACCAGCTTTAAACGGTGCAAAGGAGAACAAACTACAAGACAAACGAGGTAGCCAAAGTTTGATGAAGGCAAGAGATAAGAGCCGATTTTACAAGCAAAAAGTTTAATATAGATATCTTTTGCACCAGAACAGTCTGATGATTCATCAGAGCTCTGATGTAAAAATATCATATCTTACCCTCCAAAATAGAATTAGATAAATGATGGACATCGAACCCAGCTTATAGCAATGGAATGGAATTGATAAAGGTTGATTCCCACCAACGTGTCAAAATTAGAGGAACTTAGAGTTAGGGATTGCCCCTTCTATTAATATTCGTTCGCGTTACAACCAATAACCAGAATTTTATTTTCAAATTCTTTGACATAAATGCTTCAAGTTCCAGAAAAATCTGCTGTTCTGTATTCCATCTAGATGCCACACCAACAATAAAGTATAATTTTTGAATTAGAAAAATGTGTCATATTGAGCATATAAATAGTTAAATTATAACTATAAATTAGAATATTCTGTCCTAGATGTACGGTCACGAGTTTTTGGAACCAAAAATTAATACCCCGAAGTTTATGGCAATGCGCTTGATCTTCAGTTTGTGACAATATTCCAAGCATTAGTTGAGATATACAAGTCTTTTAGGTCTATCCGATTATTACCTATGATCCACAGGTGAACCAAGCATGAATTAATGTTTGCAAAACTGGGTTGCAAATTTAAACAGACTTACGAGTACATTTCAAAGCTGAGAAATAATCAGTCGTCTCCTTTAAATTAAAATTTGTTTTAACTTTAACCGAGAGCTTTGTCGCGGTAATTACAAACATTTCCATTCATACAGAAAATATAAAAATGCGTCCAACTTTAAAGGGCGTACCAACAAATCAGTTCTATTTCAGTCAGATGCTACTTAAATTTTTTCCCAACTTTTTCCAAAAAAATCCCCAACAAAAAATTAAATGATATAGTATTGGTAAAAGTAAACATTTGGGCGAAATTATGTTGAAAGACGAATTGGAATTATTAAAATTTTTAAATAATTGGTCTAACTCATGAAGTTAAAAATATGCTTCTTAAATATGAAATAGGTATATTCCAAAGTTCTTTTTAGCATTTGGCATAAACTTCAGCAATTTTGTCAAACTGCTTAGAACCAACGGAGTCTAAGACTCAATGAGTTTATAACAGTGCTGAAATGTTCTAACGCAGCAATAAAATACCGAAATTGTATCGAAAATGGACCGAAAATTATGGATTACAACATTTTAGCACAGGGTAAGACGAAAATATATAATTATAATAATTATTTATTAGGTCTTTAGTATAATCTAAAGCCGTACTAAGTGATTTCCATGCATTTAGAATCCGCTCCAGTGATATTGATGAACTGCTTAGATCGTAAGCAGTGCCCTTACTTAAAGAGTTACATGATTTTCTAATATGTGTTAAAGAACTAGTCCACTTGAGCACCTCATAAACGAATTATCCAAAAAATCAAGAACCTTCGATTTTTGATATTCGAAAAATCACTTTAGCAAGTTTTATCTAATTCGTTTGAACTAAGAAAAAAAATAAGAAAAAATCAAGAACTTTGCCGAAGGGCCCAAAAGTTGTTTGGGAAAATAGAAACACGGGCCTCTTCGGAGGTCATCTAAAAGGAGTTTTGAATCTTCGTATTATATCATTAGAAAATCATGTAACTGTCTAAAACCCTTCTTTGGATCTAAGCAGCTATAGACGCTACATCACTCTTGAAATGTTCCTAAGACCTATTCAATCTTATCGAACGTTAAACCCATTGGAACTGCGTATAGACACTCGTTTGGATTTAAGCAGTCCATACTTTCGTCTGAATGTTTACTTTTATCAATACTATAATAATATATTTGTTACGTTTTTAGATAAGTTTGGATACAATTTGTTATCTTTCAGATTTTAAATTCAAATACACTTCATATGATGACCCTAGACATTCAGTGAGAATTTAAATAGCAGATTTGAAATCAAATCAGGAGTATCACTCCATATATCTTAAGACTCTAGGTGGACAAAATGATCTGGAAATTATTTGTCAATATAAAGTTTTATATGTTAAATCAGTGACACGTGCTTAATACAATGCGTGACTGACTCCATCGATTGCTAAATCAATCCAGAAAGTAAGAATATAAAATTTAACTTAATTTTGATAACGATTTCTTACAAAGCCAATTAAAGTGATATAATTGATTTTTTTAAAGTGACAAGTGATAAATTAAATTTAGTTATGTGCCTTTTACATGTATCGTAACAATAACATTGCGATTTTTGAAATGAATTGAAATATTTTAAATTGAGTTAGTATCGAGCATGCGCCAAATTTTCGCAGTATTTTTTTCAAAGAAACCTGCCAGGGGATTAATTAAAAAAAAAGCATTAATATCTCTGTCTATGTACGTATGTACCCTTTTGTGGTATACTAGAGTAATATTTTATCTTTATGATTAATGATATTGTAAAATGTAAAAATAAAGGTCAAAGTGAAAATTCCGTTCCATAAATACTTATTAAAACCTAAACATTTATTTGAGATTCACTGTATATACGAAAATAAATTAGTAAATTCGAGAAAGGTAAAACCCCAAACCTTAATTCATTCATACGAAATTTTTTAAAATTGATACACAAACATCATATACAGTAGTCGTACGACAAGCCGTAAACTGAATGAATTCGCGCTTGCATACATGAATCATAAACACAAGAATTTTATTTAGTAGTAGTTTTTTGTGTATTTTGCTTAATAAATTCACGGAATTCAAAGGTAACTGAAGGTGAATCAAAACAAAATTATTTTTATTAGCGGAAATAATCTCGAATTGTTAGTTGTTAATCATTAATTTTATGTAGAATTTTAAAAATATTTACATTAAATAGTTTTATTAGCAATTAGCATTTTGGGTACATAAGTAAATTCTAAATATTTATTTAGGAACATATGTAGCAAATTTTTATATGCGGGAAGTGACTATAGGTAGTGATGAGTCGTGTAAATGTGTTTTTAAAGGTCATACAAATGTTTTGTTGAGCTTTAAGCAGTTTGATAGACTCGTATTATTGGTATTTTTTAATAGTACATTTCCTTTAAGTAGTTTGATCATATTTTTAAAATGAGTAATACAAATTCGATGAACTAACGGATGTAACAATAATAAGTAAATACTTCATCGCGATGTTGTAAATTGTACAATATATAAGAAAGAAATGAAAGTGGTTATACTTTAAATCACACATAAGTGATGATCAATAAATAACTCGACTGCCAAAATTCGTTCGAGAGCTGATCCGATCCGAATACGGGTTCAGCGATATACGTAATAAGCGAATTTATAAAAATCTTGTCACGTTACAATTTTTTTATTTATATGACAAAACAATGGCCAATTATTATTAAGATTACAATGCTATTCTGTAAACAGTATTTTATTCACAAATAACTGTGATTAGATATTTAAATAAACACGTGATTTTTGTTCAGTGCGGCTACAATCAATAATTCAAACGATAGATTGTTTTGTTACAATTTTGTAAGTACAGCAACTTAAGGAGCTTATAATGGGACAAAATGGTATAATTTTAAACACCAACGGTTTTAATTTAAACCCTTTCTTAGTATTACGATCCGGATCAATAGGTTATCTGATAATCACAAAACCCACAGAAAGACACGCTAAAACATTATAAATATCAAGTTAAAATGGAATAGAAGTTCATTATTTTCATATTATCACAAAGTTTGCGAAGTGCATATTATGGTCACACTAGTCCATCAAAATAGTTTGTTTTATATATAGACAGGACAACATTCCATAAAATAAAACTGAAGACACGATCATCCTAGACGAATTAGACACCACACCACACATTAATAAAATTAAAAATATCACTAATCAATATGCTACGTGATGCTATGTGGAAACTCGTTATCGGATGATGTCAGATAATACAAGACTATAAGTAAAAAAAATCTTTAATTTCAAGAAATTTATTGATATTCCGAATAGGATTTACCAAAGCAAAACGGATCGCATGAAGAATATTGTATTTATTATTTTGTTCATATGTCTCATATCGATCAATTTCGATCGCGCACTTAAAATAAAAATGACAGTTGAATTTTTTTTTATCCATAATTCCCCTATATTCAAATAAAATGGGAAACACGTTTATAAATTGTACTCATCACTGTGCGCTTTACGGAATTTTATGCATTGATAATTTCTAATACATATTTTAAATAAATTAACCAACCCTTAAGGCAAAAATAAATAAAATTGGGTGCCGCCACCACTTCACAGTTGAAAGATTTCAACATACAGAAGAACATTAAAACAATATGTCACGTGTCACTCATTTTAAATTAAATTTTAATTGCAATAAACATTAAGAGAAAATAATTAACAAGAAATATTTTGTAGTACCTTTGGGCAAAATTTATTTTGGTGTGTGGCCAACCGCAGCACCACTTAAGTTAATTAATAAATTCACAATTTTACTTTTATTGTTCATAATTTTCTTCAAACAATTTTTCACTAAGTCACTATTTTGCTTATCACTTATCTATATGCGAAACACTATAAACAGTTCATCTTATTCTCAATTCCATTCAAACCGGCACAATTTTTTTTCGAAACAAAAACAAATCGAGATTTATACGATATAAACGATATGAATAACTCCGATTATATATTCCAGCTGCTTGCGCGATGATACTAAAATGCTTACTGTTTGTGTTTTGGATTTTTCGATTTGAAAATGTGTTGTTGCTTAATGGAAAGTGAATTATACAAAGGAAAGAGATAAGTATACGGTATAATATTAACAAGTTGGTAACCAATGTTATTATACTCTACTAGTTATAGTGTTATTTTTCGAACGAAAACGAATAAGTAGAATGCACAAATGTGTATTTTGGTTCAAAATATATACAAAAATAAATTTTTGACATGATTTTTTTGCGTTACCCACACAATTGTGATGGGAGGCAGGAAAAGGTTTGTATCCCTTTTCCTACGCACAAACTTCTTAACTCTAAAACGATTCATTGATCAAAAATATTCTGCCAGCCAACATGTTATAATGTATGTACGTAGTCATATTATATGACGTATTAATACGGGTAGATCAACATTTTTAATAAAATTCATATCATTGGAATAATTGGTGAGTCACACATTGATTCATGTTTGCAAATATCTCAGGTGAAAATTGGTTCATGACTCACATCTGAGATGGAATAGAGCTGCCACATGTGTACATATACATAATAGATAATCGTGAGAATTCAACTTCATGGTAATGATGGTTTACAAAATTTTTTTTGTCATTGAACTGAAGTGATTCAACATTATTTCGTCGCATGTTAAATCTTAAAGTCATGAATCGTTTAAGTGGCATTGAGCTTGAAATTATTCCGACAAGGACGACGTAAGAGCATACAGAATAATTTGCATGATATGCTAATAGAGATGTATTTTGTGTAGTCAAGATCGACATCCCCATGGTAACACAAGATAAATTTCAAATTCTTGGAAAGGGTCATATATCTATAAATCAGGATTGCAAAAAAGGAGGGGTAGTGTTTACATAATTCAACTAATAGATTATCAGGTATAAATACTAACACTAACTCGTTTGATTGCATTGCATTGCATTATGATCAATTTTGTTTATCATTTTATCATTTGATGTAGAATTGATAACAAATATATAGCCTTTGACTTAAACATCGTTTCTCTCCAGCCATGTAACGAATCACCCGGTAATGATATGAAAAAGGTTAAATAAACTGTTATTGTAAATTTTTAACAATTACAAATTTTATTTAGGGCGCAAATGTCTTTTGAAATAAACAGCTAATTTCTTAAAACTATACCTTTAAATCTTATACAATGATTTTGGAATTATGTAGAGTACGGATTATATAATTCGATTATTTGTTGTGCATTTAAGTGGATTCTCTTTTCTAAATGACTGGAATTACCAGAACATTTAGGATGGCATCGAAATTCATATCGAGCTAGAATTTATACAGTCGAACATTTAATATTTTTAGCCCCAGAAGTCATATTTGCTCACGGACACAAAATGACGTAGGAATGAAAATATCTGATGAAGAAGTGATGAAATATTAAGTGTTTATTAGCAAAACTACCTAACGAGTACGAATCATTGGTTTTAGACATACATATCTATGCTAAACGAGCTTAAATTACGATTTTTAAAGTTTATTTCCCATAAGGAGCTTGAAAAATAACGTAAGAGGTACGTTTATAAAATCCATGAATACCTCAATATCTTCTACATTTAGAGATTTAGATTAGTCGTAAAATTGAAAATCTTCGATGTGATATGGATGGAGGTGAATAGATAAAATGTTAAAAAATGGCTCGTTATGAATAATCGAATAAATCGAAAACCAGATTATAACAACGATTACGATTATGAAAAACGATTTGCATTTTTCACAAGAATGACTTTTCAAAATGTGTTCGGCGTGTTGATGCAACACAGTGGTGCAGAGAATTGCAGGAAAAGATAGTTTCAATTCAGCCTAATCGACTTGGAATGTTGCTAAGCCATAATATTGTGTAATAAGTTTAAGAGGGATTTTCAAAAGAAGGCAAGATTAAATTTTTTCTCAGTGTAAAACGAGATTTTTTGCAAACGGCTACATATGCAATTCAAGGTCCGGTGCCACTCGCAACGTGTATGAAGTAACATTTGTTGCCGAAAAAGTTAATTAGAGATACAAAATTTAAGATCTTTTATTTACTATATTCCAAGACAATTTCGGTAAGAATCATGAAAATATTATAATCGTATGAACATCATCAGTATTCGGAAATTGGCATGGGTTTTGGAATTATCAAATTTGAACACAGTATGTAAATACTAAATCTTTTAATTTTATGATTCGATAAACATTTTTCCTTAATTAATTATAATTAATTGAATTTTCACAAAAGCTTCAATGAATTGCGCGAAAAGTTTTAGTTAGTACAGATTTTGGTGACTGCATATGGTACCAACGTAGAAGATAAAATAGACTGAAAAAATACGTTATCCCCCCTCCCTCCCAATTTTTAGTATCTATGACCCACCAGTGCTATGACCTAGCTAGGATTCAATGGACAAGTCAATCATTAATCCAAACATAACTTACTATATACAGAAAGGATGCTTGTTAAAATAATTCTGAGGTAGTAGAATGAATTATGATAATTACGAGATTTGAAAATATCTTTATGGCTTTATTGTAAAGGAGTGCTGAACTACCAGCAATTAAGGGAAATCAAGAAAATTGCAGCCACTCTGTTAGAAGAACATAGAATTGTCTAAAGAAAAATGTAATCTTTAAAGAGCATTTCAAACTCAGGCAGTATCAGAGACAAATAAAGTTAAAATCAACGATAACTATTGCCATGCCATTTAATGAAGAAGAATTAAAAAGGGAAATAGCTTGGAACCTAAAAAATTACCTAGAACCTAAAAATTATCTATACCATTATGTAACCAGTTATAAAAGGTAAAATAATTGTAAAAATGGTTTACCTACACAGAGAAGAATGATCTTCCAATCAAATTCTCCATTCAAACTGCACTAGAGCGGGTATAGTCGTAAAAAATGCCTGTGCTTTAATTTAGAGAGTGTTTAGTGTTGTTGAATGATATGATTGATCTAACGAGTTTTATATAAAGTTTTATAAAACCAAAGAGAATAAGAGTTATAGCGAGAGTTATTTTGTATATGATCAGAAAATGAGTGTGAAAAAATTTAATTCTGTTTGTTTTTTTAAGAGATTAGAGTACATAATTGTAATTTGCAACAATACCTGTCCAGATCAGTTTTCCACCGCGAAACAACGATTTTTGACAAAAAAAAACTGTTTTTCAAGAATAATTGGTCCATGCTGATTGATTGGTCGTGATGAAACTCGCTACTTAAGTTTATTCCACAAATTGGGAAATCCCCGTAATTTTTGGCCGACCGGAGGTGACAGCTGCCAAAGGAATTGTTTCGTTTAGTTCAGATCATGTTTTTAATTTTACCGGAAATGACGAGTTTGATAAAAAAACTTTAGTTTGCCAAAATTCGGCCCCTCTACAGTCCAGGTGCACTGACTAGTCAGAAATGAATTTCATACTTAAACTTTTTCCATTAATTGGGAGAACCGGTTAATAAATAGGAGCAGTAGACTGTGGTAAAACGTGGCATACGAACTAGTACAAGCCACTTTCATGGTTGACTTTATGCCATTTACTAAATCAAGAATTAATTTTTAGTTTAGGTGATCTTAGGAGGAGTTGGAGCGGAAACGTTATTTCTGCTCGATGACAAATTTGAAAGATACAATGTAGATCATAACATCGGAATCAGATGAGTAGCGAAAAACAGAACAAACAAACACTTGCAAAAAACTAAATAAATATCAGAGGCTAATCTGTCTAAGTGAAACAGTAGCTATGAAAATCCGCCCCTCTACTCTGAGAACAGCAAACACATCCAATTCTAGAGCCCA
This sequence comes from Nephrotoma appendiculata, assembly GCA_947310385.1. Taxonomy (NCBI): domain Eukaryota; kingdom Metazoa; phylum Arthropoda; class Insecta; order Diptera; family Tipulidae; genus Nephrotoma; species Nephrotoma appendiculata. The sequence goes on along the minus strand of OX371224.1, from coordinate 8,429,300 downwards.
TAACAAAAAATGAAAATTACGGTAGGCTCTGTTCAGTGACATAGCCGCAGGGGTTGTTAGGCGTCTTGCTACTCTACTCATATAAAGGTAAGTATTTTTTTGGTGATAAAAAGATAGTTTTTGAAACATTTTATTATTTTACATCACTATTTTATGAAGAATTTGTCTATGATACGAAAAGTAACAAACCGACTAAAGAAGTTCTTGAGTTGTTTTTCTAGTGAATGAAAAATCTATGTAAGTATTTCCTAATGTGCTTGGATAATTGGTCGGAACCATATCTAGATTGAAATTGTGCTTCATAAACTCAAACGCTCCTTCATTCCGTTTAACATCTACATTAAAATCACCCATTAAATTATTGAAACCTCTGTATGCATTGTAAAACGTTTATCAATTAATTTTGAACTTTATGTGTATTCCAATAATGCCGCAAGGAAGAACATATTTAAATCGACCTCTTTAGTATGCGGATGAATGTAAATGGAACCAAGTATAAATTTTGACTAACCATTCAAAGTAACATCCACTAGAAAAATATGAGGTTCATAAAATTGAGGTTCATAAAAATTTCGTGAATGCTTTGTGGCCCTGGTTGTGGATTTAAATTAGCTATTTAACTATGATTGGGATTATGACCAAAATTTACCATTCCATGAAATTGTTACCTCCATACTCAAAAAAATGCACGGATTACAAAATATGCTCACTTGAAAATAGACGACTTCTCTTAGGTGCGGCTTTTATTGGTAACGTTTTGCTTGGTCACGTTGATTCAGCTTATATCTTGGAAAACATATGAATTCATGTGCCATATCAATTAATCTCAATCTGCCGTTCCTTATTTTCATTTATACGCGCTACTCCCATATTAGAAATGTGCCAACAAAGTCGTAATTTTAACTTGTCATAACTTTTGATATAATTGTTAGATTTGTATAAATTTTGTTTATTATTTTAGAGTCAGCCTCGATCCAATGAGATATTAACCACGTTTCTACCATTAATAGTTTTGAAAATATAAACGTGTACTATATGTAGAAATCAGATCGATTGCACTCTTGATAGACGTAGTTCTACGTCAATATTAAATCAAATAACAGCCAACAAGTCACAACATAGCAGTATCTTGACCAAGCTAAATCTGGCTGAAATTGTCCAATTGATGATAAAAACAATGAGTTTTCAGCGATTTTTCTCAACGGAATTCGGAGATTTTGAGAACTGAGCAAGGAAAACAATATTTTTAATACGGTGTCCAAGCCAAGCACCTTCAGTACCACCGAACAAACCATAGCCTATTCTAAGAGTCACTTAACTATAAGAATTACGGATTGGGTAAGCCACCTTCGAATCACGTTGGAAAACATGCAACGAGATGCGACTTGGGATGGTACAAGAGTGAACACAGTCCAATTTAACGGAGACTCGAAAAAAATATGGAAATTTCTAATAAACCGAAGCAAATTCTGCAACAGATTACTGCTCAAGTAGTGGCATTTATTAAGGAAATCTCACTTTATGTGATAGACTAAATGAAATACACAATAGATCTAAAGGTTGCAGTGCAAGAGCTTTCCTCTAAGTTCATTCTTATATTAAAACAAGCATGGCAGGAACAGAGTTTTAATAAAGTCATTGATCGCCGATCCCGTGCGAAATTGAGCGGAATTTACATGAATATTTAAAGAGACTCGCCATTACCTCTTTCTCAGATCGAAACTCGTTCCGGGTAAAATTAGATTTTTCTTTATTATCAAGTACACAAAAACATTTCTGCTTAGGCACTTCTATGAATTTTTTTACTCATACAAAACTAACAATAGACCTCCTAATGTAACATTTGTTAATTGGCGTTCCTTAAACAAATTTTCTAAAACCAATACAAATTTGCGCTAAAAAATAAATAAATTAACCTTATAATAATAAATGTAAAGATACCAAAATTGAATTTCTTTTCATCTATTTGCGGGAAGGTCCATATCTTAATCCTTTCCTTTAAAAGGATCGTATATTCATATATGCAAATGAAGCTAATACCTTTACATAAACAGTACCTCCTTAAGTTTACAAATAATTTCAATGTGCACCTTCTTACCTTTTATTATCACGTTTGTTTCCTTTTCTTGTTTCTTAAGAAAATCAGCTTTGGCATAATAAGTACGTTCGCATCACGTTCATTCCATGTATTCGCTAGTTTATGTCCCTCTGCTTATTTTTCTAAATTTTCCTTTCCGTTTGTTGTTGTTTTCATAAACCATCTGTCCCCTCATATTCGATTCCTCATATTTTATGTTACACCGCTTACATTTTAATGACATGATCGGTTATACGAGACTACAATAAGTACAAAATATAAAATTTGATCGTTAAATTTCCAAGGATTGTGTAAATAAAGTTTATGTGTGCTGTAAACTATTTCGATTGTCATTCGAATCATAATTCACATAAAACAAATTTTATGATCGCTGGCAAATTTCTCTCGAGACATAATTAGCGGTCATTGACCTAATTGGTTTATTTTTAATGTTGAGCTTGATACCACTTTTTACGTTTGAATAGCTAATCCATTTCGAGGAACGTAAAGAAATGCATATCAAAATATTGAGCATAAATCATAAATACAACATACAAAAATTTCATCAATGTAAAAAATTTAAATTTAAAATTGATTGCTATCGTTCATACCTCGTATGTAATCATGGGTAATTTATGTAAAGTATTCTGTATACCAAAAAGCTAATAAACATAAAAAATAAAAACCATTTCATCTCTATATCATCTCATATACTCGTATGTGTATTATGTATATGTTTTGATTTCTGTTTTACATAAAAATTCAATTTAATGATGTAACATGTTTTTGCATGTAGCGTACCTGAAGGCAACGTAAATATAAAAATTTAAAGTAGATATCATAACGTTATCACCATCAGATTATAAGAACGAGAATCGCAAGTTACCTTGACATAATCTTTACTTGTTTCCAACTAGGTAGCTCGTATGAATCACTTACGATTTTTTTATGTTTCAATTTACTTAATTTCAGATGACACGAAAAACACAAAAAACCGTTAGATGTTTTTGATATCTTGTTTTGTTCTATGTTAATGATAACATTGATAACCTTGTTTAAAACTAAACTGATAAAGCGGTTTGTCGTTTTCATTAATAATATGAGTATTGTGTTGGCACAGAATGGTTATATAGAGAGTAGATAGTTGGATTTATGGACATCTGCCTAACATTGGCGACGTCATGATTTAAAGGGAATATAATTCGTTGGGAATTGTATATCTGTTAAAAGGGATGAAAATTTAGTGTAAGGGATGAATTAAAGCCACAGCTGTTTTGTTTTTCCAAAACTAAAGCGTATAGTTGTAAGGAATTTATAAAATTGTGGTATTTAAACTTTCCTCACTGTAATATATTATGTAATTACCTTTCCGTGACCTAATTAATTTGTAGCATATTGTTATATTATTTTGAGTGATCGTAAAGGTTTGCCAACGTGATCATCAATCGCGATATAGGTATGTTCAGATGATCTATACTATACCATTTATAGTTGTATTACTCGTTCTCATTTGATTTTTGAATTGACAATGTATTTTGGAGGTAGCTATATGGAGAACCGGAATGTACTATAGAGGGGAGTAACTCTAACCAGAAAGGTGGGGCTCCCTCAACTGAGGCAAGGGTAAGCAACACCATGACATCGAAGCCAGGTGGAAGCGGAACTGCCAAACAGAACAGTGGGGACCGAGAGAGATCCCCCCATCAAAACGACGGTACAGAGAGAGACGGTCGGCATTTAGAGTTCTGGAGAAACTGGCTGCGACCCCTGAGCGGCAGCTTACAGTTGTGCAGAAGGAATCTGTAGCATGGGCTAAGAAAACTGTCGGCTGCGATAGCTCGGAGAGGGTCCTTGTGTCTAAAAGACAGAGGTCCCAGAATGAGCTTCAAGCAGAAGGCAGTAAGCGGGCCAAAGTGCAAGCAGACATGACGTCGGGTGCTCCTAAGGAGCAGAAACTGAAATTATTCAGTGAAATCCTGAAGGAGCACGTGCTAGTGCTAGCCGTCATTGACAAAGGTCAGGAAGATGGGAGCATCACGTCGGAAAAGTGGAGGGTAGTGTATAATGCACTAAACTCCATTTTCTTGAGGATCCTTAGAGAAAATCCGGGAGCCGGATAAGCCAGAGGAGATCATTGAGATTATCCGGGCCAGTAATCCCGATCTTCCAACGGAAGGATGGAGGATTGTGAAGCAGGAGGAGGCCAAGGGGGGCTTTAGATTGGCAATCATGCTGATCAATAAGGAATCCTTGGTTTCCCTTGCTAGATCTAAGGGAGAGATCAACTTCGGTTTCGGGTCGATCACTCTTAAAGTTTATAGGAAAGACGAGGTCGATAAGGGCGCGGAAGACCAGCCTGAGGGCGACGTAGAACGGACCCGGCAGGAAACGGTCAAGCGGGCTGAGGACGACCATGTAGTCATTCCGATATTTCGGACGAAGTGAAGTTGGTGATGGGAGGCAGCCTCCTCTCTTTGAAGTCCGATGGGAGCAACCCGTCTAACACACGACGAGAGGGGGTTTGCGACCAAACCAACGAGCCAAATGACACTATCCTGATGCAGGGAGTGCATGAAGTGGTGAGTAAGGTAGATTACAATGGTTAGCATTGTACAAATAAACCTGCACCACACGAAGGCTGCCTCGGCAGCTCTCGTGCTCAGACTGACTAAGTCAGATGAGGACTTGGTGTTAATCCAAGAACCTTGGATTAATAATAACAGGATCTGTGGCCTCGGAATGAAAGGGTATAAATTATTATACTCAAGCAACTCTGAAAAGATCAGATCGTGTATCTTAACGAAAAATAATTTGAATATTTTTCTTCTTCCACAATTTAGTAGCGGGGACGTTACGGCGGTGAGCGCTGAGGTAGGCTGTGAAAAACTATGGCTAGTCTCAGCCTACATGGATCGCGAGAAGGAGGTTCCACCGGACAACCTGGGGGAACTGATCCGGGAAGCAGGTCAGAAAAAGGTAGGTGTGATACTTGGATGTGATGCAAACGCGCATCACACAATCTGGGGAAGCACAGACATTAATGAAAGGGGTGAGTTATTTTTTGATTACTTATTAAATACTAACCTTGTAGTTTGCAATATTGGGTGTGAACCAACATTCATTGTTAGAAATCGACAGGAGGTTCTAGATGTAACCTGTGCGTCAGAAACAATTTTTGATATGATCAGTGGGTGGAGAGTGGCGAAAGAGCACTCATTCTCTGATCACCGATATATTACATATAACCTCAACATCAAACCTGTTGCCCGGAAAGCCTTCAGGAATCCCAGAAGGACAAACTGGAACAAATATGGGGAGGTGTTGAAGGAACTATTGCCGCTGGAGGTTCCTGGACTTCCGGCGACAGTAGAGGAATTAGATGGCATGGTTGATATTGTCACAAAGGGATGCAATCTTTCATTTAATACTGCGTGCCCCCTAATAAAGCCTAGGGGCAGGCAGAAACCGACATGGTGGACCACGGGGTTGGGAACCTATCGGAGAGCGTGTAGGACAGCCTTTAATAAGGCTAAGAACACCAGGGAAAATCGAGATTGGGATTCCTATAAGGAAGACCTGAGAAAATACAAAAAAGAGTTGAGGAGGGCACAAAGGGGGTCTTGGAGACTCTTCTGTTGTAGAATGGAGGAGGTCTCCGAGACTTCTCGCCTAAGGAAAATTCTATCTACTAACCCAACCAGTCCTAGTTACTTAATTAGGCCGGACGGGTTATGGACAGCTTCAAGTGCGGAATCATTGGAGTTTCTCATTGAGACCCATTTTCCGGGAAGCATTGACGACTCGATGGAGCCTGGAGCTCATCGAGGAACACGTTTAACAGATGTGGATGGCATCGTGGACAGGAAACGAATCCTGTGGGCACTGAACGGTTTTAAGCCTTATAAATCGGCGGGCCCGGATCGGATTATACCAGCAGAGATCCAAAGGAACTCTGCAGTCATCCTCCCCTGGCTGGAGGTTATCTTCAGGGGATGTCTGCAATTGGTCTATATTCCCAGGAAAAGGACGGAGGTCAGAGTGGTTTTTATCCCGAAATCGGGAAAAAGCTCACAGGCTTATCCAAAGGACCTGAGGCCTATAACTCTATCATCCTTTCTGTTGAAAACCTTGGAAAGATTGATAGACGTATTTATTGGAACAAAAGTTGATCCGAGGAATTGGGCAATGTCTCAGCATGCATACTGTAAGGGAAAGTCGGTGGACACAGCTCTGCACGATCTAGTACGCATGATTGAGAAGTCAATTTACTCGCAAGAGTTCTTTATGGTAGCATTTCTCGACATTGAGGGCGCCTTTAATAATGAAAAAACGGAGGCGATCATGGAAGGATTGTCATTTTTGAAGGTGGATTATCCTATAAGTAGGTTGATAAATCAGATGCTGGTAAGCAGTATTATTATCTCGGAACTGGGAGAGTCCACCATTAGAAGGCGGGTGGTTAGAGGAACTCCGCAGGGAGGAGTAATGTCCCCCTTTCTTTGGAGTGCAGTGGTGAATGGATTGCTGTTGGAACTGGAGAAAGAGGGGATGGGGGTTGTAGCGTATGCAGATGATGTAGCGATAGCTGTCTCAGGCAAATATCTGGATACGATTAGGGATGTTATGCAGAATGCACTCCTGATCGTTGCGAAATGGGCCGGCAAATGCGGATTAGGGATCAACCCGTCCAAGACAGAGCTGGTACTATTTACTAAGAAATATAAAATTCCGGTAGTTAGCCCTCCTACTGTGAACGGCATTAGACTGGCTTTTGCTGACAGAGCGAGATTTTTGGGCATAATCTTGGACAGTAAGCTCAGCTGGAAGCCTAACCTTGTAGAAAGGGTGAATAAGGCTAATGTAGCCCTTTACTCGTGTAGAAACGCAATAGGGAAGAAATGGGGTTTGAAACCAGAGCTGGTACACTGGCTCTATACCGCAGTGGTAAGGCCTGTGCTGATGTACGGGGTGGGCGTGTGGTGGCCAGCTCTGGAAAAGGTAACCTTCATAAGGATGTTGGAGAAGGTGCAAAGAACGGCCTGTATGCTTATAAGCGGAGCGCTTAGGACAACACCTACACGCGCTTTAGAGGTTATGTTCCACCTTATTCCAATCGAATTTTTTGGTAAGCAGATGGCAGCCAATGTGGCTACAAGGCTCTCGGCTGTCTCTCAGTGGAAGTCTCTTCAGGTGGGACACTCGACGATAGTTAGATCACTAAGGGAAGAACTGGTGAATCTAGATTATATTAAACCAACGTTGTGCTTCGATATAGGTTTCCGGATCATCTGTCCTTCTAGGGAATCCTGGAGGAACGGATCAATACGGGAAAACAAGGCACTGACATTTTTCACGGACGGCTCTAAGCTAGACGGCAAAGTAGGAGCTGGAGTCTTCTGTGAGAAGCTCAATATTAATATTTCTGTTCGTCTCCCTGACTACTGCAGCGTGTACCAGGCTGAAGTGGTGGCGATAGGGGAAGTCGTGACATGGTTGAAGCATAACGTGGTATCTGTTAGGGATATCGCGATTTATGTAGATCATCTCTTAATGAGATGAGCGAGTATTTCAGTATCCAGATGATCTGGGTCCCCGGTCACTCGGACGTCACGGGAAACTGCAGGGCAGACGAACTAGCTAGGTACGGTACGACTCTCCAGATGCAACCGGAAAGGGCAGGTCTGGGGAGGCCTATAGCAGCGCTCAAATTGACGCTCAGTAAAAAGGCAATCGCCTTAACAGATGAGAGGTGGACCAACACTCTCACGTGCAGGGTAGCAAAACAGGTTTGGCCAAAACTGGACCTGCGGCGCTCCAAGGCACTTGTATCCCTGGGAAAACGAGATTTAGTATTGGTCGTAGGGATACTAATAGGACACTGCCTTTTTGGGGAACATGCGAGAAGGCTGGGTCTAGAGACGAATGACTTTTGTAGAAGTTGTATGGACGAAGAGGAGGAAGAGACGCTAGTTCACTTCCTATGCTCATGTCCGGCACTATCATACAAAAGACGTAAGTACTTGAGTGTGTACAACATGGACAGCCTTTCTGAACTCGCGGACTGTAGGGTGCGAGATATTTTACGCTACATCAGTAGCTCTGGTTGGTTTCAGCGGGAGTAAGGGGAGATTGGATCCTGTGGTATCACAATGGGCCATTATTGGCCTAAGTGTGCGATAGCAGCCACTCTAACCTAACCTAACCTAACCTATATGGAGATGACAAGACTGATAGACATACTAAAAATGTAAATCTTATTTTTTAGACCAACACCAATTTGTTCAAAGCTCAATTATTGCTTCGATAGTAGGTTTTTCATGTTATGCACTTCCAGATCATTCTAAAAGAGCAGTACCAAACGAGGAAACGAATCTGTGCAATTTTACACAGGCTAAAGCTATACATAGTAGAATAGAGGAACAGTAAAGGATCCAACTGATTGGAAAAAACAAGAATGACCCAAACATTGAAACTGTTATCAGTAGAGATCGAAATCGTTGTATGAAAATATAGCTTAGCTAGGTGGATCTAAAACCATCCTCAAAATATGTTAAAATCATTTTTCAATGCATTTTCGCATTTGCGATTACGAAACATGGATGCTCACAGCCTTGGACTATGATCTGAAGAGATTTTGACAAAAATGAAATCATCGGATTCATAAAACCATTTAGACTGAGATTTAATCAAAAAAGTATGACCTCATGAAAGATCGCACCTAGTCGATGAATGAACGACGTAGAGAACACTTTGCACTTATTTGGTCATCATATCTGGCGTTATCTTGTTGCAGGCCGAGCTATCTACAGAAATATTATTGAGACAGCCAAATCCCTTAATGGAATGTAACGCCATCAATAAGTATAATATAAGATTTGAATTGTGGATAAACATATCATAAACTAGCGCTAGTGGCCACACAAATAAACCGATTGGTTTGGTGCATAACTTAAGTATTATACTTTATGGTGGTCTAATGAAACGTGCTTGCTCATACCAAGGTTTATCTGTCTTACCTATCTCTAAGATTACCTGTCATTAACCCAATCAACTTCACTTTATCTTGGCAGTTTTGTAGTTTTGAAAAACCATGGTCTGACAGGCCACGAAGGTTCTTGGTTTTGCCCATCACATTACTTTAGTTTTGTTATCATAAGCTCTGTTGACATGTTTTTGTCAATACGCCTACTGCGCCAGTCCTGACAATTGAAAGGTAGACGAACATAATCACATGTCGTACAGCAAGAAAAATTTAGCTATAATTGGATTTTAGCGCCCCAATACTTTAAGTGAGATACTCACCACACTTCTAAAGAAACTTCTTGCACGAGGAAGGGAAGGGGACAGTATTTCTTTATCTCAACTCCTGTGCAGTGTTAGCGAACAGAAGTCAGAGACACTTAGTTAACTACACAAGGATGACCTTCCAATCTCAAAAGATTTAAAATGCGAAATAACCCCCCATAACAAAATCTAACCTAACCTCTAACCAGATTAAATTTTTTCTATATCTATACTCTTAATACCCCAGAGACCCGGATTGCAGTTTCCTCAAATAAGCTAATTGAATCGAAATGATATAAGAGATTTGTTTTTGAAGCTACTATCCCCTATATGCTATGAATATTTAAATAAGTACAAGAAAATGCCCAAGTGCGATCCCTAAATTTTTTTCTGAACAACCTCTAAATTACAATTATGTACCTTTTAAAATTGTCTACGTGCTGCTGACTAGTGTTTTCGGAGGTTTCGGTTAAACAAACTAACCAGTGCCCTATAGGTAGATTGCAGCAACTTCTCATCCATATTGGTGTAGGCTTAGAGGTGCCCAATGATTAATGGTTCAGATTTTGGAAAGGGGTGGCCTAATTTTTAACCACATTTGTTTTTCGAAACTCAACATCAATGTGTCTTAGAGATTGTAACTTATAATTGTAAGCGGTGAATGATGGTTAGTGATTATCTATCTATTTTATTAATACTCTTAATTTTTTTAAACTAAACCCTAAAATGACCCCTAAACATGATCCGATCCGTTAGATTTTTTCAAAGTGGGTTGACATAAATAATTGCGCTGTGCATAGGCTAGAAAAATCGGAAAAATTCCACCGGGAAATACCCGAAACGGGTACCTCAGGTGGTTTCAGAAAATTTCCAAGGTTTGACGTTATGTAAGTTTGCCATTAGTTTGCTTTATTAAAACCCTGAATTTGTTATTGGCGATTTTCATCGAATGTAGATAGCGTTGGTTTCTACGTCTACAAGAGAGACGAGAATTATCAAATTCATTGTTATAACAGTTTTAATCCAGCTTGCTTCATAGCAAACTATGATTTATATTTTGTTCACCATAATATGTCAGTAACTTTGTTAAAAATCGCGATATCAAATTATTTTTTATCGAGTCAAAAATATATGATCGATCTTATGCGGTGATGCGTCTTTCTGTCCACCTACCGAATCAACAAATAATTACTTTGAAGCAGGTAATGAAGATGAAGCGTTGCTTGCAGCACAAACTGGCCGAACGAAGCTTGAGTCATGGTTTCAGCTCAATTTCAATGATCAAAACGCACGTCATTTCCTATATACTGACATTCCCCACCATCACGTTTACCTCGCGGTAAATGGCAAACTTCGTCAAAGAGGTGGAGAGAAGGTTGTTGCACAAATGTATACAGTAAGCTTGAGAGATGAGGAGCATTTCTCCCTGCGGCTGCTTTTGCTACATATTCGAGGTTCCACCAGCTTTGAATTTGTACGAACATTCAATGGTTTTATTTACAAAACCTTCAAAGAAGCTACAGCTGCACGGGGTCTGGTAAACGATCATGAATGGGATCACTGCTTAACAGAAACAGCAGTTTTTCACATGCCTAGACAGCTTCGAGAGACTTTCGCTTATATTTGTTGCTTTTGTCAACCTTCAAAACCTCTTGATCTCTGGATGAAGTATGCAGATGACATGACTCTTGATTATAGCCGACACCATATTGAAAATATAGCAAAAAATTTGGCCCTCCACGATATCAACATAATTTTTATACAGCATGGACTTTCTTGCACTATGATCGGCTTACCAACTCCATCGAGAAGTCCCGTAGAAGTGCAAGTCTTCGATACAGTTCGAGAAGCCGAAGAAGCTGAATTACGAATTCATCTGCTAAAGGAAAAGCAGTTGGATGCATTTCGTAAAACAACTGGTCCAGTGGATAATGAAAATGTCTCCAGCCGAAGTTGATATTTGAATATTTGGTTTGGGCGCGTAAATGGTCATGTAATGCCGAGTGCGTGCTTTCCGTTTGAGATAAGAATATTTGACTTAGCACGTAAGTCATACTGTGTGCATTTGAGCGCGTGCTTGCCGTTTAAAATTTAAAAATTAACCGCGTATATGATTTTACTTTATTTTTAGATAAAAGTGCATCAAATTTACATCTTAAAAAATCTTTCATTTCATTTCTTAACCAAAAATTCAATAAAATGTATTCACGTGACTGATTATTCAGTCACAGGTCAGCTAGTTGATATTTAATATCTAAAAAAGGTGTATTGATTGGAGTTGTATATATGAAAGCTACCAACGAACGATCAAATTAGATTCAGCAGATCAAGTTATAACCGTTGTTTTATCTACTATTCCAGTATTTCCCAAGGTTGGCCTTACGGCCCCCTAAAGAGCCATGCCATATATCTGAGGAGGCATATGCTAAATTCATAAATATAGAAGGCCTTGGACTTAATTAGACAGGCCATGCAAATTTTATTTATTACTAATACAAATATGAAATTAAGATATAAGTAACCAACATATAATTAACCGTTTGAGTCCCAGGGGGTATTGAAAAAACACTGTCGAAGAATCCTAATCAGCGCGACCGCGCTCTCTCTCTAAAAGTTATAGACAATCTATTGAGACGAACCTATTGTAAAATGTACTATTTACATGAAAAGGAGCAGTGTGATGAACTTGCTTCAGTAAATCTGAAAGCACGACTTCGATAAACGGTAACGCGCGCCGTCAGTTGTTGACAATGTTCGATATATACTGGGTTTTCTCGACATAAAATCTCAACAGCGCGATCGCGCTGCTTGGGACTCAAACGGTTAAACACAACGTTAAAATTTTACTTCAATCACCTATAATTACATTTAATGAAAAATCTGTAAGAAGCTTTGACACGATTCTAATTAAGTTCTCTATATATTCACCGTATCGAGACGAATTGATAAAATGGCAGATGATATGGAAAATCAATTAATCGCACATCTTCAGATCAATAAATTTTCTTTACAACTCGATGAAACAACACTACGAGACAGTGAAGCGCTTCTAATGGCATATGTCAGATTTTTAAATAATGATCAGCTCTGAGAAGAAATGCTTTTTGCTCGGATGCTCAAAACAAACATACAGGTGAGTCAATCTTCCAAGAAGCTAAGACTTACTTTAATGAAAAAAGTATTCCATTGCAAAATATAATCGCGTATACCACCGATGGTGCTGCTGCGATGGTAGGTAGATACCGAGGTTTCATTGCTTATTTAAAACGAGAAATACCTGAAGTCTTATACGTACATTGTGTTGTGCACCTCCAATATTTGGTTGCAAAAAAATTCTGAAGACGTTTGCTTGACTCTCTTGCTATTGTAATAAAAGCCGGCAATGATATTAAATCCAATGCATTGCACTCTATGTTTCGACAATTCTGTGAAGACAGACTTAACTCGTGTTGTTGCTCTCTGGGATAGCATAGTATCGTTTCTCAATGATAATTCGCTTAGAGAACAAATAATAGCATCAACGGGCGATATTTATTCTATTTATGAGACATTTATGAAAAACTTAATTTGTTGAACAAACTAATGCAAGGAAAAGATAGTAATCTCTTGCAAAGAATCCATTATTACTTTTATTGGAAAGTTTGAACTATTTTTGAATAATATTGGACGACGTGAACTTATGCAGTTTCCGTTATTAGCTACTCTCAACGATGAAGTGCATTATGATGATATTTTTGTTTATATTGCACATTTAGAAAATTTAATATATGCAATTACGATTTAACGATTTATCAGATATAAATATTAGTGACTGGGTGATAGATCCATTTGCGGTAGATTCTTGTAAAGTAGACTTATTATTACAAGAATGCCTTATTGAGTTACGAAATGAAGTTTCAGCTTAACTATTGTTCAGAAATAAGTCATAATTTTGGATGAACTACTTTGGGAGAGTACAAAATTACTTTATATGGTATTTCCTACCTCGTATCTAGTAGAATCTGGATTTAATCGAGTTCTACTTTTACTCTCAAAAAGTCATAATCTTTTTGACATCATGAAGAGACGGCAGCTAACAAAATTTGAACCAAATATTAAAAAACTAGCAAATTCTCATCAGACACAAGGTTCTCATTAACTATGGGGTCGATTCCGGGATCTAAAATTTTGTGTTATGTTATGTTATTTTTGTTTTTTTAATACAAATTCCAATAGGAAGCGGGGAATTAAATAACATAACAGCAATTTTATGCCACGAGAATCGGGCCCAATATTGTACATTTTATATTAAGACTGTGTGCCAAACTTAAGGTAAAAGTCCATTTTAAGTAAATTTTTCGGTAAATTCAATTATTTTTCACAAACTCTGCCCTAAAGTTTGGCACACAGCCTAAACAAATTATATAAAAAATGAAGTTTTGCAATTCTTTATGCGTATACTATAACTATATAATCCATGTTTATTATTTTATGACGAGGTCGACCACAGAAGAAAACAATAATCGAAAGTGGGCTTTTGGCAAAATAAGGTTGAGGAACACTATATTATCCGACGAACAGTTCTACTACATTTTGTATCTTGAATCCTTAATGAAGTAAACTGAATTCGGTGTTTTTACCCTTAATACTTTAATAACTTAATCTAAAACGCCGTTAGTTATCGATAATTTAGTAAGTGTTTTTTATTTAAAATTTATTGAATAAGAAAATGTACTGTGGGCAAAAAACGTAAGACTTTGTTCATAATTTTAAAATTCTTGATTTATTTCTCCAAATCCATTTTGTCCCCTCAAAGTAAGCCCCCCCCCCCTTCCCCCGGTCTCAATACAATTGTGCTAATGCTAACGCTTTTCCAATCCTCGAAACAGTTGTTAAAGTCAATTTCCGGAATAGCCTCCAATTCGCGTGGCGATTCACGTTTAATATCTTCAATTGACTCAAAACAGTTTCCCCAGAGTGATCGTTTGAGTTTGCTGAACAGCCAAAAGTCACACAAAGCTAAATCAGGCAAATACGGTGGTTGCGGAATGATATGGGTGGAATTTTCGGCGAAAAAATCAAGTAAAACCAATGCAGTATGAAAAGGTGCATTATAATGGTGCAAAACCAAGGGTTTTCACTGATCCTTCCGATTTTTCAACGATGCCAGTAAGGTCTCTGAATGTTAACCGTCGATTCTCGAGCACCAATTTCTTGATTTGACGTGTTAATCATCAGGTGATGTTGATGGCCGTCCTAGACGTGGTTCGTCGTCAACATGTCCTCACCCTCGTCGTCACCCTCTTTGAACAATTTGTATCAATTAAAAACACTTGTTCGCGACATACAATTATCACTGAAGGCCTTTTGTAACATTTTGAACGTTTCGGCACCATAAAATTGATTCCGTACACAAAATTTAATGGAACTTCTTTGTTGAATAATTTCACTCATAATTACTTCAGAAAGACAAGCGTATACTAAACACTAATGATTATTTTGATGTGAAATTTGGCACAGATGTCACTGACAGTCATACCAACATAGAAAAAAAAATATTTCGACGAATGGTTTTCCGCGCGAAATTTAAATTAAAAAGTCTTACTATTTTTTGCTCACAGTAGTTTGTGTTAAATTTTGATCGTCAAAGATTATAAAGCAAAAAGTTACATGATGTCACACAATCACTTAGTACATTCAGATAGCAATCAGTTGGTAACTTACTTTCA
The DNA here is from genome assembly GCA_947310385.1 of Nephrotoma appendiculata. Classification (NCBI taxonomy): domain Eukaryota; kingdom Metazoa; phylum Arthropoda; class Insecta; order Diptera; family Tipulidae; genus Nephrotoma; species Nephrotoma appendiculata. The sequence continues at coordinate 8,414,231 of OX371224.1, read as the reverse complement.
ATTTAATAACCAATTTTTCACAATTAAAACCGCCAAAGCTTTCACTTTCAATACAAATTTTTCAAACTTCTTTAAGAAACAAAATTCTTAAATGTCTAATAATAAGGCACAACATTTAACCATCTGAATGATAAGATAATACAAAAACTTGAAAAAGTTGTTCTGAATGCGGTACCAACTTACATTAGGAGTACAAAGTTTTAAAATATTACGGAATTTTACAAATTAAAAAGTTATAAAATCCATTAAAATTCATGACATTCAATCATATAAAGTTTTTATATTCTAACTCATTCAAACTTCATCATTTTTTCACAATTATGCGTTATTGTGAACTATGGTTGCATATTTGTGTGTGGTTGAACATGCGTGTGGTGAACTTATATTAAAAAAAAAAAAAAAAAATCTGGCCGGAAAAGGGATATGGCGATGGAGCATCAAGTTGATCGAAAAAAATTCGTACGTGTTGACTACCAAAAGAAAAGTAAACCAATTGCCTGTGGCACTAATAGCGGCCTCCATTAGATACCTTGCAGTAGAAACAATCACCATTGATGAATTGGAGGTCCACCGTACAAGTGCAATCATTGTATTGTGAGGTGTGGAAGCTAGAGAGAGAGCTTTATTTTCTCACAAGTTTCTTATTCTACTTGTTCGAAAAATTTTAAGCCTAGCAAAGAAAATTGCTTTAATCTAAATTTTTTTTTGCCAGTAGCTAAATTAAACCTTTAAATTTTATGTAATAAACTATTTATTAAAATTTATAGGATTTCCTATATTTAGAAGTGTACTTTTAAGAAATTAAAAAAATCGAAATTTGGGCTCAGATGGCGAAAAATTGATATTAAAATTGAAATTAATTAATTTCCTTTGGGTGATGGCAGCAACCAATGTGGGCAATAGCTCACAAATTTTAGTTGAAGAACTCAATTGGATCAATAGTGATACCCCTGCGGAGGACCTAACAAGTTGAAATACAGTTAAATAAATAAAAATTAACTAAATTTTGAGAAATAAAACACTTTATTTTTATCATTTTAAAATCCTATTCAGTGTTTTCTGCCAAGAGCAGACTGCAATATGGCCAAACGGTATAATTTTGAAATTTTTATCCCGCTTGTCTCTCTATATATGATGCAAGGGATTTCTATCTATTTCCCAATACAAGTGAGGTCATTGTTGCTGTAGTATATAGGAGAAAACTGGTAGGGTAGGTACCTAGTTTTTATTTCAACAGGGACAGGAAGAAAAAAATGTCTCATCATCTGAATATTGCTATCAGTAATGTAAATGTACAGATCTTACAACAAAACAAACAATTTTTTCTCTTCCTAATTGTTTAAACGGAATACGGAAATTGTGTAAAAACTTAAAGTCGGCTTTATTTAGGAATCAACCGCGAAATAATTGGTAATTAGTTGTAATTAGAAATAGTTATGACCTCCTATGGATAATCGTATAGGATGGTTTATAGTTGAATATCACAAAATGTATCAAATATCAACAACAGAACTGAACCACAACAAAAAAAACAATACAACATCGTTAATGTGGCGCGTGCCAACAAACTTCATTCATATTTTTTTTTTTCAGAACAAAAATTAACAACCGGTGGGTGAATTACAAATAAGTGATAAGCTGCTTTGTATACGGGTACTACACATATATCTTAAGACATTTGTTCGTCTATACAGATAGTTTATATTTTTTGCCTTACATTTAATTTTTAAATGTCTCTTCGCTGCATATGCCTAGCGACACATACAAACCAGTCTTATCTAAGGTTGTAACGGTTTTTTAGACTACTAAAATCAACAAACTTCATCGATCACACCGTTGTTATATAATATACAACTTCTTGTATTGTACACACATGACACAAACACAATATAACTATACAATTTATTTCACATATGTGAATTATCGTATCGGGCAGATGTTCAAGACTGTTTGATAAAATTAATTCATGAACCGTATGCGCTAGAAAAGGACGAATGTGTGTAAAGGTATAAAAATGCTTTGCATTTATGGTACACGTAGTAAAGGGACCTCTTCAGTTTGGTGTGCACCCTAATTTTATTTTCATTTTATGTTTTTTATATGAAAAGTAGGGTCGTAAAGTGAAACTGATTTTTCTTTTTTCTGTGTTTTGATTTTTTGATTTTATGTATGTGTGCTGTTGGTATCCTGAATTTGGTTTTAATTGTTCATATTGTGTGTCAGCTCAAAAAGAGGATAAAGAATGAATGCAAAAATCTGCTCTTAGTTTGGAACTGTGTATGCGCGATTATTTATTCAAGTTGGCTGGGATCAAAGAAGATGAGCTTGAATCAGGGCATACAGAAAGATCTATAGTGACGAAACTAGGAACGGGTTATGTTGAAAGCTAAACTATTTCTGATAAACAAAGTACAGAAAGTACAGTTATCATCACCTACTAGATAATCGCAATGAATTCGATAAAAGCAGCAAATATTGAATAAAAATATAAATCGGAAAATACAATCCGATGGTACGTTCAGACCGCAGATGTGATATAAAAAGAATGAAACATCATTAGCCATTGAGTCGATCGCAGAATGATTTGATATTGCATTTTATAAAACCAAACATAATTATAGGTCTTATAATAGGTGCGAGCTAGTTTTCATTTCGCAGGTTTTCCTTCTGATTTCCAAAACTCAATTTAGAGAATCAGGGTCAACCTGTCAGTGCAGTAATATATTTAAAGGTTTCATTATCGCCTTGGAGAAAATTAATCAGAAGATGAGCGATGCTAGGTTTCTAACCCATACAGTTGCAAAGTAAAACGAGAGACAGCGTGATATATAGCTTAAGTGTGTCTTAAAGTGATGGTACTAAACACTTAGTCTACCATCTTTATGCAAAACCACACATCCCATTTTGAGCATCAAAGCTCATTCCGAATGAGGGTGCAGTTCGAAATTTCTCCAAAAGTTGTATGTGCAATTTACAAGGTCAATTATAAAATGTTATTATTGGGATCGATTCCGGTATCTAAAATTTCATGTTATATTATTTTATTGTTGTTTTTTTTAATACCAATTCCAATAAGAAGCGGGGAAATAACATAACAGCAATTTTATGTCGCGAGAATCGGGCCCATTGTACAATATTTTTCTCTGATAGGAAAACTTTGCCTACTTGGACCCGAGGACTTACAAAAATTATTTTATTTATTGGGCCCGATTCTCGTGGCGTAAAATTACTGTTATATTATTTCCCCGCTTCTTATTGGAATTGGTATTGAAAAAAACAACAATAAAATCCCGGAACTGACCCCATTATTTTATTATTTTAAAAATCACTTTGTGTCTCACGCACACAAGTATGCCAAGATTTCCAACCAGAAAAAAATATTGTAGAGGGTTATCTTTTTAAAAACGCTTAATGTGTATATGTACATCTTTATGTTGTGAAAACTTTTTTTTTATTGTGTAGGTTGGATTCCTCGATTTTATGAATGCAAAACAATTTCGTTCATGTGGCTCCCTTTGCGGCCCTACAGTTAGCCATCCTATGAGTTTTTACGAACTTTTTCTTATGATTTTTGCGCCTATTTCGCGAATAACTATCGCAATGTTATGTTTTAATGCTTGAATTGTCTCTGGATTATCTGCATAATATCTATTGCTAACGAAACCTCATATAGAAAAAAGTCTAACGGCTTCATCTCGCAGCTCCGAGCAAGTCAATTGACATCTCCAAAATGGCTGATTATTCGGTTGCCAAATTTGGAGCGCAAGAGGCCAATTATCAGCCGGTTTGCTTGGCATGTGGCGCCATTTTGTTAAAACCAGAGCACTGGCCAATTATGCCACAACTTCACACCAAACAGGCATTCTTGGTGAATACATTGGCTTCTCTAAGGTTACGTGTGGATATTCCAAACCTCAAATCAAGCGTTACTGCTTGTTTACATAGCCCCCGAAATTAAACTGTGCATCTTCTGCAAAGTTTATTTTTCGACCACAATTGACTTCATTATATGAAGCTGGTCTATGGTCCATGCAGAGAACTGATATCGAAGCCATTATCATTTGCCTTCAACATCTGAGTCGTCTGGACCTTGTAGGTGAATAGTCCGAGGTCTCTGTGAAGTATTCTCCTCAGGCTGGTACGACTAACGGCCAGTTGGCTGCGATCGGCGTCGAGTTGAGGTCGATGGATTTTGTCCTCCACTATGGATCACAGCTGCAATATTCTCGGGCGTGTGCCCTTTTCGAGCTCGGGGATCACTTCTGTCATCCAATAGAAAACTTTCTCACGAATTTTTTAAAACAATTTCACTACAGTGATTCCGCTTGGCGCTCTTTCATGACCCATATTTCTTTGCAAAATACGCACGGTTTCGGCTACACAACTCTAACTTTGAAAAAAAGTTTTCAATATTTCGAAACGTTTCTCAAGCATGATTGCTTCGTGACGCGGAATATCAGACTGACGAGCGTTCAAAATTTAAAGAAAATCGTTCATAATGTGTTACCATAGCCTATGATTTAAAAGCAAACCAATAGATTTCCCACGAAAGAACTGTTTCACGCAACATATTGTGAAACAAGCATTCCACAGACTAATCAAAGCTAAAACAATCAACCGCGAAATTAATACATTTTGAAAACGAACCAATGTTTGGCAAAAGGAATGTAATCATTTGATAGATATGATTGTTCAGTTTGTGTAGCTTATATTTACTAATGCATGAAAATCCTAACCACAAAAAAATCACCCTTTATAATCGAATTGATTGAGTGATCTCATCAAAAGCTTTTGCAAAATTTGTTTATACAACATAACTTGCTGCTTAAAAATATAAAATTTTCTGGTATAGAAGGAAGTTAAGAGATGTAAAGAGTAACGATAGACCTTTGTGAAAAAATACTATGTTGAGCGGTTGAGATTAAATTTTTAAGACGAAACTATAGAAAGTTTTGTACTGTAGCCTCAAAAAGGGCCACGACAATTATCAATTTAACATGTTTTTCCAGCTTAAAAAGTTGGAAAATGGGCAAAATTGGGACCATTGATTGCTCACAGCACAGTTTGTTTTATAAGGATAGTGGAAATATCTTTAGATCCAACTCGTTGTTATTATTACGAAGAAACGAAAAATCAAAAACATCTTTCTCCGAAATGGTCAAATGGTTAACGTGACAAAAATCACTTGTAAATTTGATTCTATGTATTTTTCGTGAAAATATAATAAAATTCATTGGAGTATGATGAATGCTATCACAGGTGATAAAGTGCAAGTTCACGCACAATGAAATATGAGGGTTGGCGGAAAATTTTGGACCTCAACATGAAGATGGCAGCACTCGTCAACAGGCAGTCTAAAGGTCTATGCAGGAAGTCTATGTCTCTGAGAGGTGAATCTACCATCGAAAATTTGCTTGACGTGAGTAAGAAATAGTTTGTAGCCAAAATCTATTTAGCATGACGCGCCAGTTAGTTCGTCAGAGAAGTTAATCCAAGAATTCATGCGAGCTTAAACTTTTTTTATATTCGTAAATTACAACTAAAAAGTCATCCCGATCTTGAGTCTTCAGCAGTATCTTGATTCCCTGTAGAGTCTTTTAGTAGCTCTCTTTCTTTATTCAAGATCAGAATAAAGAGGTAGTCTTATAATGAAGTGGGTAGTCTTTACCAAGGCATGCTCTACGACAATATTTGACGTCCCCAAACTTGGCTTCATAACTGCCTAGCTAACACTAAAATAGATCCCAGATTCAGTGAGGACAATATCTGCTCTTATTTTAATCCAGAGGTGATACTAACATTGCAGCTTTAATTTAGAAACTTTTAGAAAGAACTTAAAGTAGATATTTCATTCTATTTTAGTATTTGCACCCAAATGCCTTGTTAAAACTTGCAATACCTGGAGACTTTAATTGAGGCCACCATCTTAAAGTACGTCCCTTTTGAGACTTTGATTCACATCATTAGAAAAAAAAATAAAAATAAATGAAATAAATTCTTGTTTGAATTAGCTTTACATACATATATTAAAAATTTGCTTATTATACCAATAAATGTTATCAATACTTTGTCCTCGTCTCTTCATTTGATCATTACAAAACCTGAATGAATAAATTTTTTAACCAAATATCGTTGCGTTTTCACATCACTCATCACATATTTCTCCTCACGATATCTCCCGACCTAGGTTACGTTCCCCCTTATAATCTGCCGGAATTATAGAAATCGAGTAGATTGACTGACTACTTGAGAGTAGATGCTCATTTAGTAGTTGTAGAGTAGGCAAGTTTTTGTTTTTCGACAATCAACACGAATGCAAATGATGAAACCAATTGCAAATAAAACCAATTTGATGAATTCTTCATTTTGGATAAAGAGCGAGTCTATGCTGACTGCAGATTCATCGCATTTCACATTGAAGTATTTCATTGGAGCATTTCAGCACAACAGTGCTATTTTTACAAGCTTAAACTATATGTATCTGTTGTCGGATGCAAGAATGCCATTAGTCACTTCCCATTACTGAATTGACAAAGGTTGGCTCTGTTTCAATAAAAAGAATCGGGAACATAGCGTATAAATGATCTATGACTCTTAGATGACCTTAGAATGTATTTCGTAGGAACGTCTCGAGAAGCGGATTCAGCTTTCGAAAGGCTTTCTTCGATAAAACACTCCGATTCGTCAGGTCGACGTTAGTGTAACAACATTTGGATTCTCTGGAATCTTGGGAACCCTACTGTATAATAAATTTGTTTAGAGAGAGTGGGTTGTGTATAAAACGATAAGTAAATAGAATAGCTGCAGTATTTATATGCGATAACAGAGTCTTGTTTATTGTGCCACTGGTACTAGTGACTTCACATGGCAGAACAGAAGCCAGCGATGTTTCGAGTAGTTTCCAGATTGACGTGGATGAATAAAATCGGTCAGTTTAAATTCCAAATTCCAAATCTAAACAGTTTGAGCAAACACGAGCATCCATATGCATCCTCAATAACCTCACAAACATATTGGGCCCAATTCTCGTGTCATAAAATTGTTGTTATGTTATTTTATTTCCCCGCTTCCTATTGGAATTTGTATTGAAAAAACAAAAATAACATAACATAACATAAAATTTTAGATCCCGGAATCGACCCCATTGTTAATAAACTTCTGACGTAACCTAATCTTAGATCAACATATAATTTATACAGCATAATGTACAATATGTAATTGAAGACTTCAATTAACCTTGAACAGTACGTAAGACACAAAACGTGTTAAATTTTTCAAATGACCACCGAACCGAAATCTAGACAAACAATTATTTTGTTATGGCAATACGATTTTCTACGAGTTTGTACAGAGATTTACGGAAATGAGGTGTTATTTAGCCATTCAATGCCAAAGCAAATTTTTGCATAATTCGCACACACAAATACAAGTCAAGTTGAAGTTCATATTTAAACATGATCTTCTTTTTTCAATTTGATTTATAAGAACGTCTTCGTTGCGATGTGTTTTTGGTTGAAGAGGAAATCAAATAGTTGTATACACATTTGAATTGTTATGGATATATGGATTATTTATGGTTACAATGAGGTGTTCGATAATTGAGTTTTATGTTAATTTATAGATGTTTGAATTAATTCGACCTACGCGTTTCTTTCATACCGCAAGTCATGTTTTGAATGCGACAACTACTGTTTCGAGTATTCATTATAGTAACCACAATCAAGTACACCATAAAATGCTGACGAATCGCTTCGAAATGTTTACAATTATTTCAATTTTAGTGAATATTACAATATTATTGTGTACACAATTATTGGTGTTATGTCAATAATATGTTTAGAATACAGGGTTAGGTTCATACACTTTACAGTGTGCACGCTCGCGATAAAATTGATAACAGACCCCCATTTAACGTGTTCTGTTAGTATTTCCGAAACCATATTTGTTCTTAAGGTATGTGTAAACAATAACAGGTGTGGTCCCGATTTTGTGTTGCTTGTAAACCGTCAAATCTTGGGTTGCCAACCCGATTTATGTATAAAATCAATATGGTAAAAAGTTAAATGGTTGTCTTCCGAATTGGTCGATTTAGTTGTTATCTGCGAATTTTTTTGGACGACAAGATAGCGGTACTTACTCAACAATTTAAATGTTTGTAAAAATATTTTTTACCTAATCTACTAAGTTCATTATTTATTTACCATTTTTTACACTGCAGCAGATTTTTATCAGAATGGAGAGCTGAAAACAAACGTGGCTGATGTTCTCTCAGTATGGCAATCCATACTTTCAAAATCTGCTAAATCGGAAGGACGAAGTGATCCCCATTATGAATATGCTATAGCTGCTCCAGGTGAAGAGGTCTTTGTCGAATATCCCACAGTAGAGGAAATAGATGCAGCTATTAGTCGATTGAAAAATGGTAAGGCACCCGGTCTCGATGGAATCCCCGCAGAATTAATTAAATTCGGAGGCTCTACATGTATTTGGGAAACAGAAGATTTGCCGGAGAATTGGAAGACCGCACTCATATGTCCGTTGCATAAAAAAGGCGACCGTCTTCAATGTGAAAACTTTCGTGGCATAGCTCGATTGAACACTGCTTACAAAGTGTTGGCTAATGTTGTACTTGCCAGACTCATCCCTTTCGCCGAAAACATCATTGGCGACTATCAGTGTGGTTTTCGTCCCAACCGATCGACCACTGACCAGTGTTTCATCATGAGGATGATCTTGGAAAAATGTTGGGAGTACAACATAACCATACATCAACTATATATAGACTTCAGACAGGCGTATGACAGTATAAACCGCGACAACCTATGGGCCGCACTCATATGCCTAGGAATTCCAGAGAAACTCGTTTCTCTGTGTAAATTAACAACGTCCGGGTCTGTATGTAGAATCGTAATTGAAGGAACAGTGTCAGACTCTTTTGAAATAACATCTGGTGTTCGACAGGGTGATGCACTCGCGCCTTTGCTGTTTAATCTGGCGCTTGAGTACGTTGCGTAATTCAGGCCAAATTCTTGGATATGCAGATGATATCGTGCTTTTTGGCCGAAGACCTAGCGATATCAAAGACAGTTTCATGTCACTCGATCGCTGCGCAAGAAGACTTGGTTTGGAGGTGAACAGCAGTAAAACCAAATATTTAGCAACACCTAGGAACATCTCTATGGCAAATCTCGGAATTGGCGACCACAATTTTGATGGCGTCAAAAACTTTAAATACCTCGGATCAGTTATAACATCGTCGAATGATATATGCAGGCAGAAATAGAAGCCCGAATCGTTGCCGAACAACGATTTTTCTACGCCCAATCAAAAGTATTGCGATCTAAACACCTATCGCAGTCGTGCAAGCTCGCACTTTATAAAGCACTCATAAGACCTGTGCTGACTTTCGGAAGGAGAGCTGAACCATGACCTCTAATGACTGTAGATTATTATCTACCTTCGAAAGGGAGGTCATCCGTTCAATCTTTGGTCCAATTAAAGTTGCGATTTGGAAACAACGAATATCGGATTCGTATGAATCACGAAATAAAGCAACTCCTCGGAGGCAGCTATATCTTCGGATTCATCAAATCCAATCGAGTGAGATGGCTCGGCCACGTTACAAGGTCTTCACAACAACGGATGATAAATAAAGTGTTCCACGGACAACCAGCCAGAGTGCGTCGTAGAGGAAGACCCCGACTACGTTGGCGTGACGACATCGAACAAGATCTACGAACATTAGGATGTCAAAACTGGAGATCGATAGCGGTGGATCGAGATGGATGGAGGCCTTAGTGCAGGCGGCGAAATTCCTTCAAGGGATGGGAAAGCCAGAGAGAGAGAGAGAGAGTGAGAGATTTTTATTGAAATTTTAGAAAATCGCCCGCCATATATATTGATGCTGGAGTTTGGCAGACTTCCATTGGAAGACAATACAGGTTACCCTGTAATAACTAAATCTCAAACGATCTTTTATTTATTATATTTTGCCGAAGCTACATCACACGGATATATATAGGGTTAATGAAAAGTTCGCTGCCTTTTTTCGGTGACATTGAAACAAAGAATTTTCTTATTCCAAATAAACTTTATTAAACCAAACAAGTACCATTTCGATCGATGACCGTTTGCTATTTTTTGGTAGAGCCATGATCCCATCATTGTAGAACTTCTGTGGTTTAGAGGTGAAAAATCGAGACAACTTATTTTCGCAGGCCACTTTTGAATTTAATGTAAAACCATTAAGATGGTTCTACATGGACCGGAACAAATGGTAGTCCGATGTGCAAGGTGAAGGCTATATGGTGGGTGCAATAAAACTTCCCAGCCAAGCTCTCTCAGTTTCTACTGGGTCATCAATGATGTGTGTGGTCTAGCGTTATCATGATGGTACACAACGCCCTTTCTGATGATAATTCTGGGCGTTTTAACGGAATTGCTTGTCTAAACGCGTTAGTTGCTGACAATAAAGATTAGAATCAATCGTTTGGCCCAATGGCAGCACGTTATAATGCATGATTCCTTTTCAGTCCCACCAAACACACAGCATTACCTTTCTTGGCGTCTATCCTGGCTTTGATATCGTTTGGGAAGCTTCACCTCGTTGCCATGAAATCAATCTTTGAAAATATTTGGAAGTGACAGTTTTGATAACATTCATTATATAATCGAGAAAATCACAGGCATGATCTAGGTAGTGTTGAAGAAGTTTTGAAAGAAAATTTTCATTTTCATTTTATTAAATTGAAATTTGTAAGGAAAGTACCTTACTGTTCCTTTCATAGCATCAATGGTGTTGGCCCTAGAACCTGTACTTGAGTTCCCACATTTTGCACGGAGCCAAGTTTTCCGAATTTTTCCGCCATGCACTTCTAACTTCCATCAAATAATAAGTTGAATTCACTTAATAGTTTCCGTTCTGTTTCCAGCTGTGCAACAATTACATCAAAGTTTGAACATATTAAGAAAACTCAGCAAAATTCTAAAATCAGGATTTACTAACATTATCACATTATATAATATGCACCTACCCCATTTTGCTAGGTCGTATTCCTGAATACGATACGAAAACGAAAGTACAAGATTCCTATTCAATTTTAAATAAGAATCGTACGAATCTACACATTCCGTATTGAGATACTAGTGCTGTGTGTATAAAACCATAAATTACATGTTGATCCTTCCTTAAAATTGTGTAAAAATATTTAACGTCGTTTTTCAAACGTAGCTGTTTCAAAATATTTTTTTCAGACCCCGAATTTATTGAAACCCGATTAAATATTAGTAATAATGTATTAAATTGCAAGTAAACTAATTGTAAAGTACACTAATTGAAATTGGTACGAATGCATAAGTGTTTTTTCCTACATCAGGCTAAAGGTTAACTGAACAGGATGAAATTTTGAACGTTTTGTCATATACACTAACACTTTTTTAGATTTGTACAGGTAAAAATGTTTATCCACTATTATTTATTTAATTGACACAACCTTCGATTAGGTTAAATAGCAAAAAAAACGCAGGAGAAATAAATTGTAGAAATATACGTTTCTGCTTTTGCAGTAAAGATGTCTCTACGAAATGTGTCACCGCTAAATTAAACCTTACAAAAGCCGTAACCTTACATGAACAAATATTTTTAACGAACATTTTTAAAACGTTTAATTGAACCAAAAAATTAAGTAAATTATGATAGAAACAGAATGAGTTCTTTTATTTGTGCCGTATTTCACGATTGTATTGTGACATATGTATATTTAAAAATGAAACCGTTACAAAATTCAGTTACTACTAAAATTACCAGAATAATTAAAAATAAGCCACGTAATCCCCTTACTCAAAATAAACACAATTTATTTAAATTCCTGGGATTTAACCCCCATTCACTTATAAACTGATCCCATTTTGATCCCAATTTTTATTTTCACTCTATAAATAAAAAAAAATCCATCAATTACTTAATTTTTGATGCACATTAGAAATCACAAAACAATCAACAGAATAATAATTTTCCATTTCAGTATTTTGGTGACAATTTTTTTTTACCACCCACATATTTCCATTATTGTTATTGAGATTTTGTATTAAGTTTTCCCATCACGAAAACGTTTTTGCTCTTTTCTTGTGAAAAAGTTGTCGTTTTTCTGAATCGAGGAATATTTTTATTTTATGTTATATCACAATGCGGTTGGTTGGTTGATTGTTGTTCGTCTATAGAGCATATTTCCTATCATTCTACTACACAAAACAACATACACCCAGATAAAATGGAAATATATAGACTAAAAATGTTAAAACGTACAAATATATAGAAAAATTCGTTTTAATTTTGCAATGTCACGGAAAAATAAAATCTTTATTTTCCACTCGTCGTTCAAGCATTATGAATGATGTTGTTCATCTCATCATCAATTTGTGATGACGATATTATGCGATGCGATATGGTGATGATTTTATTTATTTTATTTTAAATGACAAATATATTTTTATCATTTTCCCATTTCCATCCCTTTATTAATAATAGAACATCGCCCAACATGTTAATGTAATTTGATGGTGCGGTGACAAATGGATTACAAGAAGGAATATTGAATAAACATTTTTTTAATTTGATTGTATTATTAGCGTGCACTTTAGGTTTTAAGGAGTTATTACGTGTACTAAATGTTATGTACTCGTAGATTATAAATTTTATAATATTAAAACAAAAGTAGCTACATAGTGAATATTAGATATCTTGCTGTACAACACCCTAAGAGCCAAAATTAACCAATATGTAATTTATTTGTTTTTCATTGCTTCAGATCAAGAATCAGTTCCCACCATTAGTTTAGGAATGGTACTGTTCATCAAGAATGCTGGCTTATAATGACATTTTGGTAAAAGATAGAAATCGAAAATGGCTTTGCTTTCATTCATTATGCTTACAACACATATTAGATTATTTCATGACATAGTACAAGTCTGATTTCATACTAGATCGGTTAAGAAATAACATGGCTAAATCGCTCTCTGGAACCAACATAGTCCTAATTGTTTTATTGTAACACTTTACTAAAGACAACGAATCATTCAGTCATCCTGAGTATACCCCACAGTTTTTGGGTAAAATAACACCTGATATAATTTCAATACAAATTATTACAGGAAAATATAGGAGATTTGGTATTTTTCTCATTTGGCCATTTGTTAACTATTCGACGTATACTAGCAATTATTTCGATAATAAGAAGCAAAACGGTGGCAAAAAATTGTTAAGATATTTTTAAACTCCGAATCGGTAGCAAAAAGCTGTTGTGATTTGAAAGATCAATATGATATGAAACTACTATGAAGTAAATTTAGTTTATGGAGGTGATATTCAAATTGAATTTATCGTCGTTTATAACTATTAAATTTTAGATTACAATCAAGACATTAGAAATCGGATTGACTGAATCGAATCTTTGGAAAGGTTGATGATGAAGTTGCTTTCGACTTTTATATAAATGCTATCATTTTTGGATTTTTTTTAAGAATCTATGTAGCCAATCGATTTTATGTACTTTTAAAGCCAATTGATTAATGCGGGACCAAGGATTAATGAAGTGGTAATGATATTTTGTTGGAGTATGAGTTAGTATTTGTTTATGTCACACAGTCATTTAACTCATGTGAAATTAGTGAAATAGAAGTGCAAAATCTGTTTACAAGGCAAACAGTCCAGTCCATTCAAAAGCAGTAGTTCTAACGCTTCGTGCCAGAGATAGAAAAACGAGTAATAGAGTAATTTCAAATTTGGATTACCGAACGGGATCATCGTGGAACCAAAGTTAAAAATGGATTGGGACGAAAACTACCTCCGGCAAACCAGTATGCATTATCTAGCAACAAAGAGACCTGGCTAAATTCAATGAACTAATCAATCATTTATCCTAAATAAAACAATTACAGCAACTAATATTAACAGAAGAAATAACGTAGACCAGCAAATACGAACATCGACCTTGACTATTTGTCACGAATTGAAAATTTTAGCATCAGAACTTTAACGGAAACATAAAGGCTAGTGAAAGTTGAGAAAGTAATGAAGTGGTACAGATAATAGGTATTTAGTGGAGATCTAACAACAAGCTCGGGCACAACTACCTTAATGTACACGTTCGGGCAAGACTCACTATATTAACAATAGCTAAAACAGAAAGAAAGCGCTACTCGAATGGAAATGGAAACCAATAAGAACTACACAAAAATTATGATATTGAAGATCTGATTTGAAAAGTTACTCAATTTAGTGACGTTCAGCTCAATTTTAAATTTTAAATTTATTATTTGGTTTTTAAACTTATCATTTAACCCATCCCATAAGAAAGACATAAGAAATTTTACACTTGGCTCAAAATAACGGGTGATCCAATAAGAGCTTCCGGAAGTTTTTTGAAATAAAGCGCATTAAAATCAATTTAATAATCAAGAATTGCCAGTCCGCGACTTGCTCTTTTCTCGCACACGTTAATTACGCGTGTAATAAAATTTTCGAGCACACGTTAATTACGCGTGTTATGTTTGCTTCTAATGCAGGAATCGATTGTGGTTTATCGATATAAACAAGTTATTTCAGATACCCCCATAAAAAGTAACCTAACGGGGTCAAACTCCAAGATCTTGGAGGCCAATTCCCGTGTCCATTTCTTAATATAATGTTCTCATTAAAATTTTCTTTCAATAAAACGATGGTTTGGCCTGCTGTGTGGCACGTTGCACCATCCTATTGAAACCACATGTCGGCTAGACCAATATCTTGAATTTTTGACAATAATAATTCATTGATCATTGCTCTGTAGTCCTTCCGAATTTTTAAAGAAATGCGGTCCGATGATGCCACCTGCCCATATACCACACCAAACAGTGCATTTTTCAGAATGCATTGAAAGCTCTTGAATCAGTTCTGGCTGTTCATCAGCCAAAACATGACAATTTTGTTTTTTGACGTATCCATTCGGCCAAAAATGAGCTTCATCGCAGAACACAATTTTGCGATAAAAAACGCCCATAAACCAAATTGATGACCCAAAGGAAGGTCAATGTGCGATGAAGATTTATTCCGTTTGCTTTCCATGAACTACTCAGAATGGTTAGTTTCAATTTACCTCCCAACCTTGATCCTTACAGAACTGAGCACAATCAAAGTGAGGCCAAACCGCCAAAATGATAGATATTCTACGTTAGCTCCTCCATGGTTAGATAATGATTCAGACCTTAACAAAAACAATTCCGCATGGAAAATCTACGTGAAATCAAAGTGCAGTATTCAGGATGTGTCATTTATTCAGCTGTTCAATGAATTTGAAGCAAAACTGAGCAACTTTACAGAGAATATCTTTTTAAAGTTCAAACTAAAACCTTTCTTGATTATCTAAGCAATTCTTTTAATGACCCCGGAGGTCGGAGTAATTACGAATTTATCTAAAACTTTTTTTTCATTTCCTCGTACTTTTGGTAATAACAATTTTACAGATAACATTTGAAATAAATATATTTCATGTTTATATAACGACTATTCTTTCATTTCCGATGGTATCAAACCAATAGTTATCAGGAAGTATTGTGAGACTCTTTCATTTTCCATTGTATGGAGCCAGCTTAACTTATCGTATCGTGGGAATGTTTAACTTACCGTTACAATACAGATTAAGGCAGATTAGCAAACCTATTACCTATTTTAAAAAAACTAGATGACTATACATCTCAGTTGTCAAAGAAAAATTGTAATCTTGTTTTTCATTTTCCTACTGAAATTGGGATGAAATCGGCCCATCGGATTTGGTGACTTTCAGCGGAGTTTTTCGACTTTGGCATATATCTCGAAATCGATTGTAAGTCAAAAAGTTTCTAAATTCAATTTTGCACAAAATTGGTGTAGCCGTGTAGATTACTGTACCAAAATTTTGTCACCGAAACTTGGCCCCTCTACAGCTCGGGTATAGACATGTTGATTTGACGAGATGAAATTTCGGACGTCAGATTTTTCTATAAATTACGACATGTAAGAAAGATTTGTCGAACACTTGAAGATTCATGAAGAATAATGGAAATCATGAAGATTTTCAACTACGAGATTTTTCAGATGTACCGTTTCGCTATATCACCGAAGTCAAAGAAAGCTGATTTTACAAAATCTCTGTATATATGTATATGTGTTTGTATCTGTGCAGACTAAAAATATGTGGCTTCTCTAATGCCTCCCAGACTGATCGGTGTGAAACTTTAAACTTAAACTTTTTCCATAAATTGGAAGATCCCAGTGATTTTCGGCCAAAATCGGTCCACCGGAAGCGGCAGCTTCTATAGAAGCTTTTTCGTTTGCAAAGTACTACATACAAACAATGTATTTACGTAAATGTAAAACGATTAAAATAATAAGATTGCCAATTAAATTTCAAACAATATTATTATTACATAATTTCTTAAGTTTTAATGGAAATGACGAGATTTTGTTAAAAAAATAAAATCACCAAAATTCGGCATCTCTACATTCTATTTCCATCGGAAAAGACGGCGTATGAGCTTTTTAAATTTTTACAATGGAGTTGAAAAGTACAGCATTTACAAAAAGCGACAAAGAATTAGAAAATTCAAATATTACAAGACAGTGTTAGCTAAAATTCCGGTAAGTTTATATTTTCACTTTAGAAATCGAGTATGATGTACTCGAGATCTATGTATTCATTCGTGGTAAAAGAAAATCAAAAATGTACTAGCAGACACAACACAGGTTAAGGTTTCAGTGGTTGACGACACTTAGGCCAATTTTGGCCCATTGTGATACCACGCATTCACGCCACATCATTATAACCCATTCACCACCTACTTATCACAACACACAACTACAGTATACCAACTGCACTGCACATTGCAAGCTATGCCAACCTGTACATTGACGTGGACGGTGGTTCGGCGCCGAATTCTGCACACCATCAGAGGATCTTAGTTGTGTTTATTAACATCACCGATTGTAATCGATGATGAAAAAATTCGATTTGTTCTGATGGGATTCGAACTCAGTACCTCCCGGTCCAAGTGCCGAAGCTTTAATCACTACACTTATGTGCTTTTCCTTTACCAAAATTGTAATGTTAATGAATAAATAAATAAATACACCACTTGTCCGCTCACGCAGAAACAACACAAGGTACAATCATCTTGGCGGAAATCGATTAACCACAAAATGTTAACGGTTCCTTATAGCACTAAAACGAATAAAATCTAACGAATTTTACCATGTAAGTTTCTTGTGAATAATAAAATTCTGTATTTTACTCACCTTAGTAATCAAATGTAATGTATTCGATTCACGTGCATTCATAGTAAAATAAAGTCAAGTATTGGCCACAATAAAATCCCCCACAATTTGTTTAAACTCATTTTGCTGCACTACCGTCCTTATAAACCTTCGAACGCCTTTAAATAGGCACTGTTACTTAAATACATAATACACCTACCTTATTTATTCGTTCCCGTCGTTTTTGGTCTGTTGTGTGCGGTAAACTTATAAACTGCTCGATGGCAGGCTACAACTACTAAATTTAGGTAAGTAGTAATAATAAAACAATTAAACTGAAACATTAAATTAAAATAGTTTATTTATTTTTAGTTAGTGGCAAGTATTCAAATTGAATTCCATCTCGCGAAATTTTGTTCTTTTAAATCGGAAACGAATGTATATTAATTACAAAATAGAATAAAATTTTCTAATTTACAAACAACAAATAGTACGAGAGGATCTTTTTAAACTTATCGACTAATAACATTGTTATCGTGTATCACTATGACGGTAATCTCTTAAAATTGTACAAATTGATGATTGGCCATTTGAATTAAATAATTTTAAAAAAGTTTGTTTAAACATTATCGTTATTGTTAAAATTTATCCCGTAATTTACAGGCGATGAGTACGAGTTGAATAAAATTTCACTATCCGTGTCTACGGTAGTCGATGATGATTGAAAATGCTGTGATTGCACTGCATTATTCTTAGTAATTGACGACAATAATGATGTGGAATTATGGCGACTGCTTCTATTTGGTTTTGTTAAATTTAAAAGTTTCTTCGATTTGGAACAAGTTTTATGATTATGGAATTTTAAGAGATGCTGCTGATTTTGATAGCTGTTTTCGACGGCCGATAAGTTTATGTAACCGGATGAGGTTTGCTGAGTCTCGTCTTGTTGTTCATAATCGGTGATGGTTGAAAGCTGATTATGGTGGGATTGCTGAGAATGCTGGTGTTTTGCTGCGGATGCAGATGAAATTGAATTTGATGTATTACCACTTATTGGAATATATGATATTTCGTCGATAAATGTATCAAAATATGTATCGATGTAGGGTAAACTCGGTCAGAATTTCAAATCCTATAAAAAACAAAATATAAAATAAAATTTTTAATGATTGACTTTTGCGCAACATGAGGAATAAAGCTTCTGCCATCACTAATTTTAGGGGATGTGAGTAAACCCAATGTGATTACACTAGATTCCCAAAGAACTTTATAATTAATTCGAACTGGAACAAAATCATATTCCTAATGCAATTTATGATTCGGCATTAAAATAAGATCCCAAACAAATATTTTAGAGTGCCATAGTTTTATGTTGCGACTAAGCGTTATGTACAGTATGGGGGACTAAAATTGTGAAAACAATTTCGGCAAGATACCAAAATAAAATACAAAAACTTACATTATGAAAGCCCTAATGAGGCGTTTGGAATCCATTGTCAAATCTATCTCCGGTGTAAATGGCCGAATCGAATAATTTTGCCTGTGAGTGAAAAATGTTTTAAATGATGAATGGTTAATAATCCTATGTTAATATGACTTCCCTATAATGACCCGCTTACCAATCAAAAAATACGAAACAAAGCATGTTAATTTTGGACTTCAGGACAAGTGGGACATGTATTTTACACAAAACTCAACCCATTACATATAATTGCTTACCTTAATCGCTTGAGGAATATCAGGTAATTTCATATCTTTGATCTGCTGTGGTATATTCATGCTTTTTACCGCACTTACAGCTCTTGCCGGTGCCGCCGAAATTCCGGCCTCTTGTTTAACTATTTTATTCTGCTCCTCTATTCTCGCCAGTATATCAGCCATATTTGTCTGCAGAACCATACCACCCATAACTAATTCTGAGAGTATATAGTGCACAGCATCCGCATGGAATATTAAGTCCAGTTCACACACATTCTCAAAACATTTGTCTAGCGTTTCCACAAAAACTTGGATCAAATCCAAAATACCTAGTTCACTTTCTGATGAGTCAACACAAAATACAAAGTATAGAGTGGCATAGTGGCGATATATTAATTTGTAATCTGAACCACCGATTAAACTGAAATATACGAAACAAATATTAGGTCACCTCACCTGTGAGAAGCCATATATAAAAATCGTGGGGCCGAAAAACCTTACCTTCCTCCCTCCAAAAAATTGCAAACATTATCATCTCGTTTCGATACCAGCTGAAATGTTTCTTTAATTATCTGTTGTTGCATTTCCTCGGTCTGGAAAATCAAAAAAATTTTAGTTAAATTAATTTTTACATGAAAACTGGTGAAAAATCGATAAACATAAAAAATTTCATTCTACTCACAAAATATTGATAGAATTTGGATAGCCGCGGTTTCCCATGATTGTTAAACACCAATATCGCTTTTATCATTTTTATTTATGGTTTATTTAATTTAAGTTTCACTGAATAATTAATTCTAAGTTAGATTAAATCAATTTTTATTATTTTAACAAATTTTATGTTTGCTGATTGTTGTAAACGTCATTACCTTTGTTGTTATTCATAAAATGTCAAAATATGGCGGGGTTTACAATGTCGTGCTGATTTTCTTTTGTGGAGAGTTTAACATTCTTTTGAGAAAATTGTGTCGCGGGTAAAAACCTTACAAATGTATTTATTGGCTATTGGTATGTTACTTTGAAGCGATTTCAAATTTTTGTGCAAGAGAAAGTTCGTTTTACAGTTAATAACTGGAAATATTTCAATTCAAAATTAATAAAATTATAGAAAATAAATATCGGTCGGCTAGGAGAATAATTATTAAAAAATAAATGGTTATAATTGCTTAACATGTACATTGTACTCAGTTCGTACGAATTCGCTGTACCAATTGGCGAACTTGGATGAGTTGTCAAGGCTGAAAATATCAGACATGCCTTCATTGGAATTCCAATTTCGAATTTATCTGTTTAACTGATCGAGAATTATCTATTTCAAAGTTCAATTAATCACATCCAGTATGCGCTCGTTGTTGTACTGCAGAAAATAACCGAAGTTTGCGGAGATGTGGTTTTAACACTTTATAGTAGTGTATGGCTTTTTATGGTAGCTTTGGTGTATAATCTCAGTTGAGTTGTAACTTCGTTATACACTTATCCCACACGAGTATCCCTTTTTATACTATGTGGACAGACATATGTATAACTTCGAGATACTGGACAGGTCGGCAGAAAAATGTTGCTAATGAATTAAATCCATTGTCCATTCGATTAATCATAGATAATATGGCGTGTGAAATACATCATTTATTGACATGCTTTTCATTCAATTTAATGAATAACGAAATTGAAACGGCCTTCTGTCGAAAACTACCTACCCAACGAATGAATGTAAACGGATTTTCGCACACAACCAAAAAGTTTGCGAAACCATTTAAATAAAATAAGACGATAGTATAAAACTTTTTTGCATTAAATATAAACTAGCTGACCTGTGACTGAATAATCAGTCAAGTGAATACATTTTGTTGAATTTTTGGTTAAGAAATGATTAAGAAGATTTTTTAAGATGTAAATTTGATGCACTTTTATCAAAAATAAAGTAAATTCATATACGCGGTTAATTTTTAAATCTTAAATAGATAGATAGAGTGTCATGACAATATTGTATTTTTACACTCACAATTATTAACACCAAAATGTATACAAAATCATTTTATGTTCTCTGTTTTGTTTAATTGAGATTCAATTACGAATTTTCTACTCATTTTGTCATCACAGTGTTATGACAAAAACATCGGCAATTTTAATAAATTTTGTCATTGTCACGGTGTAATGCGCATGATCATAGATTCAATATAAACATATTTTGTCATGGCATTCTGGCGTCGTGACAAAATTTTGCTGAAAACACCTGAGGTACCCGTTTCGGGTACTTCCCGAAATTTTATAGCCTAGGCACACCACTATATTTATGTCGACCTACCCTGAAAAATTTAAACAGATCGGATCATGTTTAGGGGTCATTGTAGGGTTGAGTTTGAAATAATTAAGCGTATTAATATAATAGATCATGATTCATAAAGTACGATTGGTTTTAAAGTATTTTTTTATTTTAATTATTAGGCACTAGCCCCAAAAATTTGGTGCCTGGTCCAATTTTAGACTTTACCATTTTTAATAATTTTTTTTTTAAATTTGTTTACAAACAGTTTTCCATTCATACTTCGATCTTACTTCATACTTATATATGATTCATTCTTCTATAAATTAAATAATTCATACACATTCTTATAAAGATTTATTCCCATTCGTAACAAAACCAGATAAATTCCTTGCACTCAGTGGGATATCAAACATTTCTCTGCTAGAATTTTTAGGTATCTTAGTCAATCGGCGCTACTACATTTTTCACCACAGCGTAATTTTAAAATTTTAAAAATCTATGATTGCCTCGCCGCATAAATATATTGGCATCTACCGTCTTACCCCGTATAAAAAGACCGGTCCTGCTATTCAAGTTTTTTAATATTTTATGATTTTGAAAACATTTTATCAATTTTTGAATAGAAGGCCTTTTCAATAGAAGGACCGGCCCTTATAATAAAAACAAAAAAAAAAATTACCTTTCTTAGGCTTATTTATTAAATAAATCACAAATCATATCACATATATGTTACAAAAATTTCAGTTTGAAGAAATAATAAAATATAAATTTAACTTAATTGCAAAATCTTAAAACAATTATTTTTTAAGACCAAAATACCCATTAGAGTTTGCTAAGGTTATTGTTTTATTGGGGCAATCAACTTCAAAATTTGTGACACCAATTTTAATGCACTCTTCGTCTAACTCAATAACAATAACATTCCATTTCTCTAAAATCGAAATTGCTTTTATTTCTATTCCAGTATTGGTTGATTAGCCATTTTTAAAATCATCTTTATCTTGCTCGTCGATTAGTTCATCCATTTCGTTTTCGGAAATAATAATTATAACTTTTGGAATATAATCAACAAGCCATGTTTTAAAATCTGCAGATTCCCCACACAAAACATAACATAAGCACCTAAATAAACTTGTATCCTTATCTGAAGGCCAAAACCATTCCGCCGGATCTTCATCAAAATAGCAGGGACCTCCAATTGTATCACCGTACAATTCTACCCACTCATCTGAATTAAATCTTGGAGATAATATATTCTTAAGAGGTTCGTGTAAGTGCTCAACATTAAAATTTTCTCTTGATCCAATACCACAGATCTTAAATGATTTTTTCACACTTTCCTTATTTTGATTTGTAACCCATTCCATTACGGTTTTTGATGCCCAAATATACGAAGGTACCTTTGGGTTCCCAGTTTTTGTTTGCAAATTTTTATTTTCTAACGCTTGTGAAATGTACTCATCATACTTTGAGCTATAGAACTCTTGGAAGCTTCTATTTTGAGAGACATCAAGAGGTTGGAGAATTCCTGTTAAATTTGGTGGTACTAATATTATAAAAATATTGTATTTCTCAAAACGTTTTGATTTAAATAGTGAAACATGGGTGCCGTAACTATCGATAATAAGAAGCGTGGATTTACAGTAAAATGACGTTTCTGGACGTTTTACTACAGCTTCCTCAATAAACTCTTCCAAAATTTTTTCATTCCACATGACTGTATTATTCACACTAATCAAACAACCTTCATAAACTGTTGGTTTATTCTTTAAATGCGAAAACAGCAAATGTGGCGCATAAAATTGTCCTTCCATATTTATAGCAAACGTCACCGTAAACCGCTTATGGGATAATGACGCTTTTCTTAATAAAATATTCCGTTGCCCTTTAGTCGCGGTTGTAGATTTTCTCTCAGATTCAAAATATCTCGGTATTTGATCGAAATTTATAATATTTCGAGGTTCTATTTTCTTTTCATTAATTATTTCAAAAATTTGCTGGTGAAATTTGATTATCTGATTTACAGCGTCTTCCGGCAAAACTCGACTGGAAGTTTGTCTCCTGGAAACCAGCTTATATCGATTCTTAAATCGATTGCACCATCCTGATGATGCCAAAAAATTACTATACACATTGTCCGAATCGCTTTCGGTTAATTCTTTAGAAAAAGCTTCTGCTTTTAGTCTAATATATTTGTCTTTTACGCGCAATGCATTTCGATTTCTGTTTATAACCCACTCATGTAATTTTTTTGCCAATTCTACAAAAGTTTCCGAACGTCCTCCACCGGGTAATCTTCTCGATTTATTAACGCACGTTTCTTTGTCATTCAATAATTCTTTAAATTTTTCTCGCTGCATGTACCACCGTTTGAGATTGGTAACAGGTACTGACGTTTCTTTACTTAAACTAATGAAACCTTTTCCTTTTGTGTGGGGTTCATACTTATTAATTATATCCAATTTTTGTTTTATTGAGTATGATTTACGTTGAGACTTCTCCATGATAAATAAGAGCTATGTTTAAAAAGAAAATAATTGTGTAACAGTAACATACATAACCTCAATTCGATTTCATTAGCGCATAATAATATTGGAACGTTATTTTTTATTTGATTTTTTTTTTAATTTTTCTGTAAAAAATTAATAGTTTTGTTCGAATATAAGGACCGACAGTCCTTCTATTTGATTAAAAGGACCGGTCCTTTTATACGGGGTAAGACGGTAGTAAACACACAAAATCCCAATAACATGATTTCTTAAACCTTATCATTTGTAGCTTCCCGGGTCCCTATCATGATAGTGAAATAAGTGGTAAACATTTTCCTAGCTTTGACTTCGATTTTACTCAACATGTTCCGAACTACCGACCAAATGGCACAGTAGTTAAAGCTTTGGCGTTTGGATCGAGAGGTACCAGATTCGAAGCCCGATAGGGGCAGGATGCAAAAGGAAATTTTCATCAACCGATTACCATATGTGGTAAAAACGAACACAACTACGACCCCCCTATCGGCGTGCTAAATCTCATAGGCCAACTCATCTTCCATGTCCAGTACTATAGGCTGGCATGGAGCTATTCAATATGCAGAGTCTTCGACTTGGTACACGGTTGAAAAAATGGGTATAATTTTTAATACGGAAATCGGTGTAAAGGCATTTCAATACCATTTGACATATAGTTTTAATATTTTTCCATAATATAAAATCTGTTTAAACTGAAACTTATATATTTGTATCCGGAAAAAGTATAATTTTAATGTAACTCATATAATTCATATCTATACCAGTATACATTTTATAAGAAAGAATATAGGTGTTTATGATGAAATTGTTTAATAAGGTTAAGTTATAGAGTTTCATACATATTAGTTATAGAAGTGGCATATTGAATATCGTAGCCTATATAATTCATATAAGGATATAATTCGCTAAATCGATAAGTTCTTATTTTGTACTAAAGATAAAAACAAGAGTTGAAATTTTGTAGTTTGGTCGTTGCAATCAAGCTGCCAAAAAGGGACCTTATTTCTCATTTTTTAAGGGTTTGTGTAACTTATCTTTGTATACACAAGTACCCTGGGGTTGAAATGAGGAGGAGTGCATTTTTCTACTTTTGTGGTGGAAATATTGCGAGTAAATGGCCTCGTTGTTTTCTACGACTGGAACAGTCGTAACATTGTATCGTATGTATGGATCATCGATGGGCCAATGGGTGCCATTAAAGTAAGATTTTGTCCAAAAAGCCGAGAAAATCGACACTAGTGGAGTATACAACTTTTTTATACCCATTTTATTATAAAATTTTATACGATGACTTATATAATTGTTCTAAACCCTTCAGTATAAAAAAAAATCATAAATTCATATACATTTTTATAAGTGTTGCAAGTATTACATTTATACGTTTTATTTATGGATTTATATGAATAACAAAAAAGTATTAATTTTATACTGATATTTTCAACCGTGTAGGCAACTGCGTAAGGAAGGACGGGAAAAACGAACCGCGAAAGAATTGGGAGTGTTTCGGCCCCACAACAGATTGCAGAGATTAAGACAAAAAACAAAAACAAATGTTCCCATCAACTGTTGGGTGCCCTGAAAGCGGCTCATTGACCATCGAATCGCCACTACACTTTTTACTTTTTAGTGAAACTTTAAAATAAATTGTGAACTTTTATTTTTAACCGTCGTTATTTTTAATCGTCGCTCTCGTTAGCTTAGTAAGTAGAGTGCTTGCACTGTTATTCGGGGGTCCCGGGTT
Organism: Nephrotoma appendiculata; assembly: GCA_947310385.1. NCBI lineage: Eukaryota > Metazoa > Arthropoda > Insecta > Diptera > Tipulidae > Nephrotoma > Nephrotoma appendiculata. The sequence continues at coordinate 8,388,738 of OX371224.1, read as the reverse complement.
CGATTCCTGGTGGTATTTATATATGTTCGCGTTCATTTTCAGATTTTCAAGCCATAGTAGTTACGGCTTTGTCCTTAATATTTAATATTTAACAATTATTGGGACCGATTCTCCTGGCATAAAATTTCTGTTATGTTATTTTATTTCCCCGCTTCCTATTGGAATTTGTATTGAAAAAACAAAAATAACATAACAAAACATAAAATTTTAGATCCTGGAATCGACCCCATTATCGGTTTTCATTTTTACGGTTTTGTTGGTTTGCATTTTTTGCAGAGATGCGGTACGCGATTTAAAAGGAAACTTATTGCATTTTTCTTATCTCTTATCGGAAACTTATCGATTTTACGGTATGAATTAAAATTATGAAATGAAAATTTGTCATCAACAATATTGATAAATTGGGTGCTAAAGGTAATTGTCAATTAGTAATCTACTTGAAACGAATTGTGGGGCTATTTGGGAATTCGATTCGATAACGAGAGTACAAGATTCATATTTGATTTGAATGTGATTCGAACGATTCTTATTTAAAATCAAATAAGAATCTAGTACTCAGATAATTTGCCAGTTAACAATTAAGAGTCATTGGGGCCGATTCCGGGATCTAAAATTTTATGTTATGTTATGTTATTTTTGTTTTTTCAATACAAATTCCAATAGGAAGCGGGGAAATAAAATAACATAACAGCAATTTTATGCCACGAGAATCGGGCCCGTTATCTTAAATAGAACAGAAGACATTTGCTTCAACTTAATGGCATTTTGAACTCATATGATAGTAGTGATAAAACAAGTATTGGTAAAAATAGTAATTTATTAAAATGAATTTTTACCATCATATTTATATGTGACTATGAAAGTTAAAGGTGGGGCGGTAGGAGATATAAATAACTTGAAGGTAATATAAATTCATCAATTTTACAAATGGTAAAGAAATCCATGTTCATATTTCAGTTATCGACTGAAGACACACTGTACGAGCAACTACTACGGAAAGCTCACTCTCGTTTCGAATTTAATGAATTATTGCTCGAACTTACATCCTGGAATCTAGTCTGCTCTTTAATCAATTTACATTGGAATAAAACCATTGGCCAAGACAAACCATATGGAACTCTCAAATTGTATGTGATTTTGTCCATTCGATTGTTATTATTGAACCACCAAATATCCTTATACGAGTACATTATATCGGTTCGTGATATTTTGTCAAAATAAACATTAACCAACTGGACCAAATATTAAATATTTGTTTGTACCGTAAATCAAAAATCAGTATTTCAACTTGGTGAAAAGTATTTTATACAGTTTGGGATTGTTATATACCTTCGCATACGGTGTGATAATGGTGGGATGGTAAAATAATATTGAAAATTAATTTTATTGGTATGACAATCAATACAATAGAGGTGTGGGGTTGATTTGGATTATTTATATAAAGTAAATTTGCACATAATGCATATGATTGATGGGGCTTTTTATAGTCGTGCCACACTGTTTCAATCTCATGTGCGTTGAGATATAATTCAATTTCCATTGCCACAAAGCCATGTAACAAAATGGCATAAAAAATTTGTCCTACATTCAGAAATAATTGTTTTCAGAGAAACCAAAAAATTAAGAAAATAATAATTTTCTTCGTGTCACCCCAAAAACCCACAAAAATAGTTGTGGGAGTAGCAAATTTTTTTGTATAACCACAAATTCTTTTTAATTTTTTTTATGTAAATTTTTGAACTTTTATTTTAAAAATACAAAAAATGGAAAAATTAAGGAAAATCTTTTTACTTGGTGTTGTTGTGTTTTGAGGGTTTCTACTTTTTATACACGTCTTGTTCTTTTTGGTTACGAAAAATTTAAATGTTGTAATTTTTTGGTTTTATTTATAAGTTTTACTTGCTCGAGAAAGTTTATTTGCTTGCTTTTTACTAAAGAAAAAAGTGTGTTCTCGAATTTGTAACTTTCTCAATAATTTATGGATTTTAATTAGGGAAAAGTTATGGGGTTAAGAACATTATTTTCAAGAAGTGGGGAATATCTTACGTACATAAACATCTTTGTAACAAAATCAATGCAAACAAATGTAATTCTCCACCTTACAATACAAATGCCCGGTAAAGTATACGTATAAATCATATTTCATTCCACCATCTCATCTTCTAATTCACCAACCAGAAAGGTAGATTTTTTTTTTAACAAAAGACCTTATAACTTTCTATTCTTATGTGTTATTTGGTTTCTTGCTTTTTTCCTTTATTTTATGTTCAAATGCCAAAGAGCTATGTTTTGTATTCATAATAATCATTAAAATTATATTCAAAACCATCATCGTCGTCAGCATCATCATCATTATTTTCACCATCATCGCATCCCCATAAACACATTCTTTATAAATTTTGTATATTCTGTTTTGGAACGAAATGTATAATGGGGTGGGAAAGGAGGTGTGAAACACATATACTACTAGTACACAAAGTAATTTTTTCCGGAGGAAAATGAAAATATATTTAATGTTATGTGAATTCTTGCACATGCTTCTTAAGCAAACGCGAAATTGTACGCTTAGTATTTTATAGATTTTCCGATTTCTTCTCGAACCGTGGCAAAATTGAGGTAAATATTTCTTATTTCCTGCTTCGGTACAAATTTTTGGTCATTTAGCTTTTGTGCTTTGTCTAGGCTCCATACAATTATTCAAATGTTTATACAAATATAAAATACACGAACCTTTTTTCCATATGACCTGATTTATTTTCTCTAGAATTATCCAAAATAACATCCTTTTAATTTAATGACTCAATTAATTGAATAATGTCATACAAAAAACCAACAATCATACATCATATATAAAAGAAAATGTTCCACCCCCTAATGTTTACGTAACATACCAGAAAGATGCTGCGGTACCATCTTCTTACCCTCTTGATTCATGGTTATGGGTTTTTTTAAATGTTTGATTCGTTTTTTGTTTTGCTTGGCTGTAATTCACTACGGTCATGATATGGTTTTTTCCTTTTGTTATTGGATTATTTAATTCAATTTAACATTTTCGTGTTAATTTAATTTAACCACGTGAAGTGGGGTTGAGATGGAAATTTCTGCTTTGTGTATTACCTAAAAAGATTGTTTTTGCTCTCTCACTTTAGACTTTCGTTAATTATCATGTAGCATGAAAATAATTTATTTCCACCTTTCTTTGCAGTACAAACAAAAGGAAACAAATGTACAGTATTTTGGTTCTATTCGAATTTTTCATGGTGGAGTAAATAATGAACAAAAGCTTTATAAAACAACAATTGACATTTTTAACGGAATACCATTTCATCATTAGGAATCGACTAATAACTAAAACATAGAGGTAAGCTTTGTTGCTTTAAGAAAGATAAAATTCATTTGTCTAAATTATGTGCTGTTCAATTAAATTAAATTAAAGTTATGATAAATTTCAAAATAATTCATTGTAATTAGTATTCCACTCTCATCTTTACCATGGGCAACTATTTCAAGCCTTCAGATATGAACCAGAAGGGATACATTGAATTTTTCCACGTTTCCATCAAATTCGGAAATTTCATTTCCTCGAAATTTAATTTGAATTGTGTCGGCAAAGATAGCGAGCCTTTAATTTTATTTTCGAGATTTCTTGAAAAAAATACTTAAAACGGATGTATCTTTTTCACTTCTTCCACGGACTAAACAATGTGCGAATTTTACACTGTTATAACCAAATTGTAATACGAAAAGTTAAAGATTCGAACAGAAAGTTTAAGTAACAATCTTGCTATTTGAGTGTTTATGTTCGATAAGAGTGTCTGTGAACAAAATGCATAGTAATTTTTAACAGATAAGTGATAATTTAATGGGATTGAAATCTTCTTATACGCGTAGGTAAATTAAAATTAAATCTGAGTAACGAAAAGATGATTATTGATGCTGGTATGTGTTGACGAATAAATTGTAGTTACGGTCCTCTAATATGTTCGATATTCTTTAAGATCTATCAATTCCAATCTTAACCTCTGTTGATCCTTTACCAGATTGATCAAAGATGACATTATAAGGTTAGAATTATGCATCACCAGTTTTATTGTATTGTTTACACACAGCAGCACAATTAGAGGAACCCAAGTAACACTCGATTTATTAATAAAAAACAAAAGAACATAAGTACATATGTATATAATATTTTTGTTTTTCTAATTTATAATCTTTAGTGTTACGGCTGTGTTTCAAATATTTTAATTCCAAATTTAAATTATTAACAATCAACAGAATATCTAACTCTTTTAGTGGTAAAGATTTTTTTTTTATTTAATTGTATTTAATATGAATTAATTGTTTAACGTGTGAATATCAATTCAATCACTATTAGAATTTGAAGAAAAAGGGTAATTGATTCAAAATAAGCAACATGGAACCTACTGATGTCGCCAGGGCCGTGATAATGATCGAGAAGGCTACACTTACTGTCAAGTGGCCACAAGGTTCGGTGTGTCTACGTCTACCATTTATCGATCTGTTCAACAATACAGGCAAACGGGTTCTTGCGAGAAGACGAGACCAAGGCCGAAAACGTTGTAGTGGTCCCAGAGTTGACCGTTTCATTGTCCTTGAAACTTTGAGAAACAGTCCTCAAACAGCAACTCAAACCCGTAATGCTTTAAAAGAGGTTCGAGGAGTGATAATAAGCGATCGTACTGCGAGCATGCAAAGAAGCATTTTGAGATCATATGTTCTAGCCAAAGGACCCATACTACAGAGAAATCACGGAATAGCAAGGTTGAGTTTAGCTCAAGAATATCGATTGTGGACTTTAAACCAGTGGGGCCATATATTTTTCACATACGAGAGCCGTTTCTTAGTGAAATCGCTCTATGGAAGGCAAAGTGTTAGGAGACGATCAGATGAGCGGTATTCTCAATGTAATATTACATCAACCGTCGTTTGGGTCGGTATTTACTTAGGTGTCCGTACAGAATTAGTGATTATTGATGGCGGATCCCTTACAGCTGATCAATATTTTAGAGATATTCTGCCAGAACATCCAATGGATCAAATAGCCCATTTATCGGAGAAAATTTTGTTCTAATGTATAGGATAATGTCCGGCCGTATGCTGCACGCTCTGTAACAACTTTTTTGTCTGATGTAGAAATAAACAAGCTGAACTGGTTTGCACGATCTCCAGATTTGAACTCCATAGAACATGTCTGAGATATACTAGAGAGACACGCCCGAGGTCGAAATTAAGCAGTTCGAAACACAGAAGAACTTCGAAATATACTCTTCGACGAATGGGAAAATGTACCACAAGAAACGATCGACAATATCATCGGAAGCATGGCAAGACGAATGGAAGCAGTTGTGAAAGTTTGTGGAGATAACACTCGTTACTGAGGAAATCGGTTGGTTACAAAAATTGGTTTCTATTAATTCTATCACCTATCTATAAATCCATGTCTATTTGTTTTTAACACCTTTTTTCATTTTTTTCTTTGTTCCCCTAATTGTGCCGCTGTGTGTATTATTGACCTCTGCTTTCGAAGCAGAGCCCGTTTTGAGAACATTAACAGTAACCAGAATCATTTAATGGGATTAATCATTAAATGATTCTGGTTACTGTTTAATGTTCTCAAAAAGGGCTTCATACTGGTTAGCTTCGCGCTGGGGATAGTTCCAAATATGTCACACAAGATAATACCTGTTGTTGCGCCCAAAGCATGCATTCCTCGTCGGCATTTCTTATTAAAAGTTAATAAGAGATGATTGTCTGCGACCAAGTTGTTGAAACACCGTTGAATTTGTGAAGTTGTTGTTATGATTATGTCGCAGTTCAAACCATTGCAGGCTACTGCCAGCTCGACTAGTGCTTGTGTAAAGGCTCCCATTTCCTTCCAATAACTAGTTTTACATTTTTGAGGATTACTAGTTCTCCCATCTGGTGGTACGGTTTTTCTTGTAACAATTTTGACCTACATGGTCTCGCGACATAATTCTTACATATAATATTTTCCAAAAGCCTTGACTGAGTGGTCAACAAATTCCATGTAGTAACGGTCCGGAAGCCCTCGATGTCAGGCTGGGGCATTGCTATAATGGCCTTCCTTATCAGAAATGTCCCAGACTTAAAATTCCGAGTCGTCCGAGTCGTTTGAAATAGGAGCTACATTTAAAGTTTTGCTGTCTTCTTGATCAGTGCCAGTAGTTAAGCTATGGATATATTCGTTCATGAACTTGTAATACTTAATAATCTTGTAATCTTGAAGTATTCTTCCTTCTTGAATCGTTTATTAATTTGAAGTAATCTGGCTGCTGCTATGGCCTTAGCGTTTCCCATTGCCACTTCTCTCACTTTGAGGTTCTTCCATTCTATTTTTTCACCTCTTGTGGGTTTGCTCATAGTGCTCTTTACATCCTTTGATGAGCTCCTTCGCATTTTAATTGACTATGAGGTGCAGACAATATTCATAACGGAAGTGTTATGGAACAACCTAAAATTAGAAAAGTATAAGGCGCATGCAAATTTTATAGGTGTGGGTAAAACAGTCGCAGGGCCTGCAAATTCAGCTGTGAAGTTTGTGATGAGTCCACGGTTTCCATCCAAGTACAAGATAAGCATCAAAGTACTGCCAGAGCAGCTTTTAGATTCATGAAAATGGAAACACACTAAAAATTGTAAGGGCGGATTCTACGTTTCACATTCCTGGCTGATCGACATTTTACATAGTGCCGATTATTAAAGAGACATTGTGTTGAATAATAATTTAAAGCCATCTAGTTATCCGATTGTAGAACAAATAAAATTGGTCCCCAAATTCATGGGGCTTCACTTGAATGTAACATTTCAACACAAAAATGACAGCGCAGTGGATATAGATATAAATAACTCAACTCATTTTTCATTCGGCGAGTTGGTCGATTTTGTCCAGGAAGCAACCCAATCATTTGATTGTTGATTCTATGCACATCAACTTTCTTTGGGCATACAATTACTTTCCTCCACCTAGAAGGGATGTCATTTGAAGAAATTGTTTTTCCAAAAATTTCCGCCACCGAATCATCGTCACAAAAAATAATTTTCTGGAATTTCAATTGTGTCAAGTGGCAAGTTGTTCCCACAATCAAGCGTTCAGCTCCAATCTGTAACAACAAATTATTATAGTCTGATTAACGCATCTTAACCACAGCAGACCACATTGAATGTGAAACAATAGCTAAACATTGCCGGAAACCTAATCCAATTAACATGAACAGCATAATTTCCTGCAGCAACTTGTCAATCATATTGAGAAAATGACTGAATGCCATAGTGCACTCATTTATCTATAATAATCTATAATTTATCTATAATAATTTGCACGACGAATATCCTAAATCCTTTTTAATAAGTGAATCTGTTCGTCCATAAATTCATAAATTAGCAGACTCGGTTGTTACCGTAGCCAAAAATAAGTTTTTCCACTACCTCCGAGACCATCAAGAAAACAACGTTTTGGTTTTTTCGTTTCATCTACAGTTGCACCAACAAATTTGTGAAATACACTTGATTGTTTGTGGTTAAAAAGGGAGATCATATTTTCAGATTGCGAGAAAAAACCATAAATGGCAGTATTATTTTAGTCAAAGGTATGCAACCACCCATCTAATGTAAATGCGATGGCCAGATAAACTTCTATGTCGTCGACAAAAGAATCTGTTGGATACCCGTTGACAAAATTTCGTTGATTAATATTTCCCAATATTAACACCTTGAAATTCTTTTGGAATCCTTTAGAACATTTCCCTTGCACTATCATGACCTGTTTGGCTTACGGTTGTCATATGATGTATGAATCATATTTCGAACAATGATTTCAAAAAGATTAGGCGGTAACTCATGGTCAGGAAATTCAGCATTAACAATTTTGTCGAGCTCTTCCTCCGTTCGTAATTTTGATTCATCATCCAGAGTGATTAAAATGTTAGCATTTGCGGCAATACTCGCTTTTGAAATTCTATTTTATGAACTATTGTCTTCACAGTTCCAAAAAGAGATTTTTTCACAATTCCCGCTATCAAATTATTTAACTTTAGCCAAAAATCCCTAGCTACCAAGTCTGGCCGATGTTCCACTTTTATTTATTTACAATAAAAAATTTGTAAAAACTACACACTAGGTAAGCTATAAGCTCATTTATACAGAGGTGTGTAAGAAACCTATTATACTATTTAAAAAGGACTTTCTGCTAGCGGCGGGATCATGAATGCCGTGCGAAAATTTTAAAAGGTTATATGGAAAAACAGCACAATTCTACCGGTTTTATTCTGTTGTTTCAAAAAAAACCTTACATATTCTTTCGATTACTATAGTTGACGCATAAATTTGAATTTTTATGGCTTACTATTTGCATATTTGTGTAAAACAATGGACAAAGCCGGTAAAATTGTTATTGTAAGGCTGCGGGCCAATAGTCGGGTAAATTGTTTACTATGGTAAAAATCGGATTTAGAACAGATTTTTCGATCAGTTTACCATGGAGTTTTTGAACAATAAATGAATTTACCGAAAAATTTACTTAAAATTGACTTTTACCCGACTATTGGCCCGGAGCCTAAGAACTATGTAGAAAATTTCACTATCGCGTAAAATTTCCGCCAGGCGTTCATGATTCTCTCTCAAAGTTTTCCGCGATTTCTTTCCATTTAGGATTGCAGGTCATGGTGACAAAAAGCTCAGCTTTCGATACTTTCTACCAATCGCATAGCATCCTGGTAATGCTGTTGCATATTGAGGGGACTACAATCAAACAATGCAAAGCCGCTTACTAGATTTCAAATCAAAATTTATCACCTAAAACAAAATTTGGATCAGTTTTTCCATATAAAATTTGTACTGATCCGGATCAAAGGGTGTCATGAAATACGGCAAATATTATAAATTTTCCAACCTGCTTACTTTCAGAGTCTGCGTCACGATTTATATATTCCATTAACCTTGAGTTACTAGCCGCAATTCATGTCACATTAATACTAACCGTGGGTCTGATGGACCCATACTTTAAAATGCACCACTTTTAGTTAATGGGTTTTCTGGAATAACTACATCTTCTGGTTCATTGCAATTTATACAAATTGTAACTGAGTGATATCCGCAAATATAAATGTCACATTTAAAGCACTTAGTTTTTGTTTTTCGGTCGGTCTGATAACTGCATATTTGGCAACGGTTTTTTTAACAAATTTTTTCTTTTTGGTATCAGGTTGAGCTTCTTCAGCACGATGTTGTATCGGGTTAGATTGTTTGGCCTCATCTACCGTAGTTTTTTGGTGGTTAACTTTTGCCAACAAATTTTATGAACCGAGCTCATACTTAACTGGTACCGCCTATCAATTTGATGTTGCATAAGGCTGAAAGCTAGATGCTTTATAAATAATGATCTCTTTTTATACGTTAGTGGTGGGTTGTCAGTCAGCAACAAAATAATGCAAGCATTTATACTAGACAAATTCATCATCGAAAAAAATACAACCAATGGCCATCATCGGGAGTTTCCAGCAACATTGTATGAAGCACACAGTTGATCTGTTGTATCAACTCCGCCTTTCGTTTTGTTATAAAACTCAATAATTTCTGGTAACGATTTTGGACCAGAAACAATATTGCCATCTTTATGTTGTGTAGAAAGAAGAAGCACGCATTTATTTTTCTTAGGTACATAAGATAGTATCATTACTTTCTTTTGAAATCCGGAAAATGTAGATTTTATTGTCCGTTTTCTTACATTAGAAAATATGTTATTGGCAATACTCTCGTATTTTTTCGTATTGTTCCGACTAATGTAGTTTTTACTTTTAGTAGGTCTGTAGCCAAAGAGTAGGTTGTAAACCAATTATCGGTGGTTATATTTCGGCCTGCATTTTGCACGTGTTTTGTTAATCGTTGAACAATGGCTTCTGATTTATTGCACAAATTGTAGGGTCCAGGTGGTCTGTGCCCACAATAAATTTCCAATTGGGATGTATAATAAGAATCGAATTAACAGCAGAAAATATTTGTATACCGTATTTTGCCAGTTTGTTCGGTATATACTGTCGAAAGCTGCAATACCCACGGACACTTTCTAATTTTTCGTCTACAGTTACATAGCAACGTACGTTATAGTTGTCTTTACAACTTTTATTGAACATGTCGAAAATTTCGCGGATGGGCGCAAATTTATCATACAGTGATCGTTCTGTACGTGTTTTTTTATTATCAAAGCGTAGGGATCGCATTGAAAATTGAAAGCAACTGTAATTCATCGTAGTGGGAAATATTTTCAAACCGGTTCCGTCTACAGCCCACAAGTCTCTCACATGAACATGCGATGGTTTGTGTAATCCACCAAGGTACAACAAACCGAATAAACTATTGATTTCAATCTTATCTGTTGTAAGAGCATGTTTTATATTTTTGTAATTTACTTGCTGTTGAATAATATATTTATTTTTGTTTTCCTCGATTTTATCAACAAACGTGAAAAACAGGTTCCAACTTTCTAACGGTGTCTCGGCAGTTTTTGAGTATTTCGTTAGATTTGATTCATTGGTAAATAAATTCTCAGCTGGAGTTCTGGTTTGAGCAAAAGGGGGTTTTCTCCAAAACGACCCGTCTTTTCCAATATAGCTGTCATTATTCGGTCTGTTTCCAATACTCTGATCATTCATGTATCCTTCTTGATCGGTTTTCGAGTTATGATCACTAATTATTTCGAAGTCTGCTTCGTTTTCACTAGCTACCCCACTAATATCTTCTTCATCGCTGTCCAACTCTGCCAATATAGCCCGAAGTCTTTCTTGTTCCCTCTCATAACAGTACTTCATAAACTAATATAAAATTATCAGAAAAATAAAATTATCAATGAAAACTATAATTACTTGATGACTAACTTGGGTCTAAATGACCCAAACACTTTTTCAAACACATGTTGTTTGTTGTCACCCAAAGGTTAGTAATGCAGATTAGGTTAAGGTCAAGGTTAGTAATGCAGAATCTTTAAAGCTATCTGCTCTCTAGGCCGGTTGATTGTTTCGGATCCATTGAAAATCGTTTGACCCTGCGCAAACATAAGCGTTAACTACGTACTCAGGGTTAAATTTCTTGCGTTCAGTAACTGGAAAAATTCCTCTCCAACTGACAAACGGAATGGTTGTTAGTTATATCAACTAAACTTCTCATGATCGTTTATGAGTATACTGCTTGTTCTCTGGAAGGTTCATTCTCTGATAGACTGCATCATCAGAGTCCAACACGGATATCTGGGCAAATTTTCTGGCTTCAGTTTCTTCATGATAAACTGTTTCAATACGCTGAACTATTTGTCGGCACAGGCGAAAGCAATACGGGTATATATTCTATAATCTGTTTCGCTTTCTGGCCAATGCGCTAGTCAAAAGATTTTGTAAATACCCGGAATAATTGTCAAGTAGAGATAATTTGACTTGGTCGTTCTGGCAACGTTGCGTAGCTCATCAGTACTATTTAAAGTTTTTTTGATGATGTTCATGAATACCTAAAAGTTATCATATACTGCTTCATTGCTGACTGCACCTTCTGCCAGCTCTTGAAATTCTTGGGTAACCGTCGTTTGTTCTTATACGAATGATTTAGTTTCAAGATATCCTAAGCAATCATTTTGAAGTCGAGTACGACGCTGTTCAATAGTTTCAGCAGCACTTGAAGAATAAGTTCTGCTTCGATCGTTTTCAAGCCGCGTATCACTCTGTTCAGGTGTTTCAGCCGCACTTGATTCTTTCATCTATATATATATATATATATATATATATATATATATATATATATATATATATATATATATATATATATCAACATGAATCAATATTTAATCAGAAAACTATTTACTAACAATTACGACCTTGACAACACTCCTTACTAACCCGAAGCGACTTTTCTTGTTCCCTAAGGTAAAAGTTGCGTTCGGAGGACAGAGATTTTCGTCAAATGAGGAGACCATCACCTTCGCAAACAACTATTTTGCAAAGAAAGACGTCGAGTACTTTTTTCGCGGGTTGAAGACAAAGACCGGTTTCAGACCCACCAACCTAATTTAAATAATCCGCTTTATTCACAAATTAGAAATTTTAATTTTTAAATAATAATTTTAACACAAATTAAGCAATGATGTAACATATAACGTTTTCATTTCTATGTTCACCAAAATGTATCCCGAGCAATGAATGTTTGACGTTGATGGTAAAGTTGCAGAGTTGCCACATGTGAGGTGCAGAAAAAGCAACCAATCAGTTTTGATAATAAGCATAAGAAAGTTCTACCTCAGACTGCCATAAACGGTACGAAATGTTTTAAGGAAATTAACCCAATTTAAACAATTTTGCTCATTGGTATCAGTGGTACATTGAAGTCGAAAATAAATTTTGTGTGTAAAGAAATTACAGGCTATATCGCTTAGCAGTTTAAAGTTATTTGTACCGAACCTGCAATATTCTACTCTACAGTAATGAAATGTGTTTGTATTTTCTCAAAACTAGTATGTAGCATAACTAAACTATGCATAAGCTAAAACATCTAGATATACCTTAGAATTACTAATCCATTACCTTTCATAAAATGGTTTTCTCATTCTAAACAAAATAGTAAAGGAAAAGATCTACGTTAGCATGTTGACAAGACAGAAAAAAGAAAAACTATCTCATTTAACTTATCACAGCTTTACATGATAAAAAAACATCCCATTTATTTTCATCATCGCATTCATGAAATGTAATCCCTAACTCCGTAACTTCTCACTCCCACGTTGGCCTTAGAGATGGTTATATTTTATGATTACATAAGAAATCTGTCACATCTACAGTTCACCAAAAGTGAAACAATATTAGGGCGGTAAAATACGAATTTTCTGAATATGCATATTGTATGTAATACAATTTTACATTCTGTGATATGGATGCTGCTTTCTTTCATTACGTTTCCTTTTCTCTCAACAAACAATCGTACGAATGAATTTTCCTAAACTTATTTATATTACAAATTTTCCTATGGCTTTTCAGAGGTTGTATGAAAAATAACTCCGCCTTGCTATTTTATATACCAGACACAATTATATACTGTACATTTTGTACATAACAATATCCGACTTACTGAAACATTAAGCAAAAATACAGATTTGACTGGTTAATATGACCGCAATACAATAACAACAACAACATGGATATATAGTTCGAAGTAGTTGGAGTAAATAACATATAAAAAAGGCACAAATTACAGATGTCACCGCGTGAAGAGGTGAACTGTGTTGAGTTACAAACAATTTGTTTATTCATCTCTCTCACTCTCTCTCCCTCTCTAATCGGCTAGGGAAATTTGGTATACATACCTATTAGAAAATTTCAGGGTAATTAAATGAGGGGAAATGTTTTTTTGAATTTTGGATATTCACGGTGGCTGGAATGGTTAGAGATTGAGATTATGGGTTTATGATTAACAACGAAAACAAAGTAAAACATTACACATAATACTCGAACGCCGAAAGTGGGAAAATGTACTCGAATTAATATATATGTAGGTATGTTCAAAAATATTTTTTTGCTTATCGGGTTCTGTGTGTGGTATGAAACGACATGAAAAAGGTAAAATAGGATTTTGGTTGTACTGTACAGAACTATGAATCAGTGTGCGGAAATGAGGAAAATTGGGATGTCGGGTTGTTGTGTGAGATAGAATATTGGTTGATGTATTTATGTATAATATAAATTAAGGAGAATGGGAATACGGAATTTTTGTGGATAATAAATCAAAAGGTTATATGATTAATTGAGATATTTTTGCTTGACTGAGTTAATTTTCAATTTTGGCTGATGTTTAGTTCACTATTTGATTGTTATGTTTTGGCACGTCAGTTAATAGATTATTGATCTGTAAAGACAATACACAATAATACACACCACTCAATAATTTGAACTATTTATAATTAATTACAGACCGAAAAGGGATTAGGAAAGCTGAAATATACTTTAGAGACTACTACAACTATATTCCTTTGAGGTTTAAGGTACCACACCTTTCATACAATAAATTATCAAATAGATGCCGTCGGTATATTTATTATTTACACACGAAGTAATCACCCATTGAGATAGCGAATTTTTTATGAATACACTAAAAATTATTAAACGAATCAAAATTTAATCTTGTAGTATGTTTATCCTAATCATAGGAGATGAAACCGATCAAATGGCACAGTGGTTAAAGCTTTGGCATTTGGATTGGGAGGTACCGGATTCGAATCCCGATAGGGGCAGGATGCAAAGGGAATTTTCATCAACAGATTACGATCTTTGAAAAAATAGAACACATCTAAGATCCTCTTGTCGGAGTACAAAACTCATGGGCCGACCCATCTTCCATGCCAGTATACGCTGGTATGGAGGTATGCAATGTGCAGATGGTGATAAAATCGGACCTATAGCTGAATTTGGTAAGCAATGCGTAAAGTAGGACGTGAAAAGAGAACCGCGAAACAGTTGGAAGTACTTCGCGGCACCAGAACAGATTGCATAGATTAAAACATAAAAAGAGGATATGAATATGATTACAAGTATCATAATAATAATAAGCTCCGTTTTCATTGATTAACATAATTAAACAAATAGTATTACTATTTATTGTAATAGGGAATATCACATAATTTTATAATGATTTCTACTATTATAAAATGGTAAATGCAATCATGTATTTACCATTCTAATGGAAGTTTACCAAGGCAAAATATTTAGCTTTTTATTAGAAACACAACATTTTATCTTTCCATTTCGAAACAAGTAATGATTGTATTTTAAATTTTTCGATTGTAATTTTTCGTGGGATTCTCACTTTTCTTTTCCTGAACCCCATATTTAAATCAAGTTTCCCAATGTTCTTTGACCTCTAATAAGTAAGTGACTGCTGTACTTCAGCTCATGTCGGTCTCGTCATCTGGAACTTTGATTTTAGAATACATTATTGATAATTTCATAACTTAGGTTTAATAGAAAAGTTAATCTTTGACAAACTTAATCACCTGTTTGGTACAATCGTACTAAGAAAAGTAACAAGGTTCCACTTTTCAGGTTGTGTAAGATTTATTGGAATCCGTTTTATAATGGCTCTGAATGCATTGCGAATACGTATTAGAAATTTTTACGAATCGTTTGCGACTTCTTTCAATTACACATGTATTAGTGTTATTACCTGTACAAAACGAAACTTGAATTATACTCGACTTAAAAAAATTGGGACAAAGTATAGAATTAAACCAACAAAAACATAACCACCGTAATAATCAGATATTTCAAATCTCAATTGATTTAATTAGTCATATTATGTATTTAATATAATAATAAATGTTTAATTAATATGCCCAAAAATGCTCAAGATGGTACCAGATAAATAAAAAAAAATATATGAAATAATAGGAATCTGGTCCCAAAGTCATCTACACAGTGCAATAGATAAGCGAGCTATCCAATTTCGAATATTACGGAACAAGTCTTTGTGGATCGACGAGATTCCCAAACCGTGGCTCGTTCGATTTTCATAATTAGAACGAAAAAGTCCGAAAATGGAAATCCTGTGAAGCGAATCCTGGAGATTTTGCCACCTGGGACGGAACTCGATCAATTCTTAACCGTTTATGATGGGATTGGGTATGCTGGATGGAAATGGGATTCTTAAATGATTTTTGGAAGAAGTTCTGGAATCGGGCCACCTGGGACGAACAATTTTGTAAATAAAAATATTGATTTAAATTGATATGTTGTTTTATAATTTATTCAAAATGACTTATTTAATTAAAATGTTTGCTTTCCATGATACAGCTCCTACTCAATTTACGTAATTTTTTAAATCGTCTCGCAGTTTGTAGACGACATTCGTTGACCGATTTTGCCCCAGTCGTCTAACCGAAGGTAAAGGATCATTTATTTCGTCCCTCCATTGGCCTTTCAGCACCTCATCGGACAAAATTGCCCCAACGGTCGGATTGTCTCGTGTGACTTAATAAAATTATGTAAACACACGGTGGCCAGAACAATACTACTTGCATTTTCTGGTCGTAAATTGAGCTCTTGAAAGACGATAATTGAAGATTAATTTTTCGTCTGATAGAAAATTGCCTGGAAATGGCCTCATTAAATTTTCCATTAGTGGAAATATACAATACAAGTAAATATAGTTTGTGTTAACATCTTACCTACAAAATAGTGAGGGTAGTTTACAGCTGTATTTGGGACCATTCGATTACCAGGCAAAATTAAATTATTGGACAGGATGGTTTGTCCAAACCTGGACCTTCCTTGTTTATTTTTTTGATATTTGATGTGCAATCGATTTATCTTCTAGAAACAAAAAAAAAAACAAAAATCAAACCAAATTCAAGGCAATGGCAACCTAAAACCCATGTGTTCCATTTACACTTTTGATGTGTGGATTACTTGATTTTGCCACAGTTGCGAACAATGTCTTGTCTTCATTGAGTATCCGAGATTGATATTATGAAACATCTTCCGCGTGCGGTATTGATCTACAAGGGACGCCAGTAGATTAATAAACTATTTCCAGAAATATGGTTTTCTGTGATTTCTTTCGTAATATATTTTACATGTTTTAAATAGCGTTGAACATCCTTTAAACCGTTGGTACTAGATACATTTTACAGTTTTTCTTTCGGAAACGACTCTCAAATTAAAAATGACGTGTCCTGTCTCTTTTATACAATCATTCATTACTATTCTTCACTTTGAAAACAAGTATTCTTGCGTATAGCGATCGAACGGTATGAAACTGACCTTAATATTGCTAGGTCTCACGATAGGAAGCACGATATCATCTGCATATCATATAATTTGGCCTGATTCATTAAATATACAGTGCGAAGTTTCAATGTTACTGTCATTTACTACGTACTACGAGTACATCTCCCTATCGCATACCAGATGTTACTTCAAGGACTCTGATACAGACCCTTTGACCCTTTGATAACGATTCTACTTGTAGTCTTAGACGTAATCTACACATAATACGAGTTTCTTTATATAGTTGATGTTATATATAGTTGATGTATATATATTGTACTCTACTTTTTCCAAAATTATACTCATGGTGAAGAGCTGATTAGTGGTTATTAGAGTCTCGCAGGTACAACATTGGCTAATACTTTGTAAGCAATGTTCAATAGAGCTTTGCAACGATAGTTTACATTTAAGACGGTCCCCATTTTATGTGTAGCAGGTATCTGAGCACTGTCTTCTGATTATCTGCCGCTCTTCTTTATCCAATCTATAGAGATGATGATATCGTATAAATATAAGAGTGCAGCGCCTCCCGTTTAATTAGCGCTATTAATTAGCTCTATACTATTATCAGCTCTCCATTCCCGTTTATGATGGCTGATCTTCATGGGTGGATGATTTAAGTGAGATTTTTGGTTGGGAAGTGTTAGGAAAAGAGTCTCTCGAATTTTTTTGTTCCGCTTGAAAGCTAATGGTTTCAAGGCATTTTCTCATATCTTCGGGCTTCTTTTGCCGTATGTTTTTAGTTGTAGCTTTCCTAGCACAGAGATGTTCTGCTAGAGTGCTTCTAGTGTTACGAGCTAACCAGTTTGTACATAGCTTTTGTATTTGTTCGACGACTAGGCGGCACTAATCATCGGACCAATCATCTTGGTGGTCTTCTTTCGAGGGCAGAATACGCTGCGGTATTATGGCTGACTATATGACTATAGCTAGCCATTGCTTCTGGTTGGTAAGTGAAGGGTCTTAGTTATTACTGAGCCAGTTTAAGTTATCAGTGGCAGCTGATTGGTATAACTCTGCAGGGATGCTTGATCTTTTAAAGCATCGTCACTCCAACGAACGATCTTTTGTGCTTGTCTTTGAATGTAGATGTCAGTTTGCAGTTATATTTGAATAAGCAAGAGATATACATTTTTTTAAATGTCTGTTAGAGAATATGACATGATCATCACGTTAAATTGTGTATTCTCTTATATATGAAAAAACGAACTTGATATATACATCTTGATTGTACATAGTTGCGAGGTAGGTGACGCGTTGGCCGTTGCAGTTACTGGTGAAGAACAATATCGTGGACCGTGGTGCGGTATGTTATTGATGACTTCCTCCAACTCGATTAAAAATAGATCTTGGAGACATCATCTGAATTATCTTCGGTCGGTGCATATACATTAGCGATCGTAATGCAAAATCTCATAGTGTGGAACCTGATGCTTCATATCCACATATTGATAGTCATTGGTGTATCACTTTAATCAGTTGAAATTTTGGAAAAAGCATTAAAACTAAATTTATTTAGTAATTTATTTAGTAAGTCAATTCGTGCCGCTTTACAACTGGATTTTTTTTTTAAATAAACTGTTTTCATTTGCCGCCATCTTGGTTGATAAGTAATCTTAAGTTTTTTAATTATTTTATTTCTCTTTTGTTTTAGTTCTATGAACAATTGCGATTATTGGTTAGAAATGCTAGAAAAAATGTATGTACGATGTTTCTACAAAATAGAGTTGGAATATTTCTAAATTATAAACTTACATTTTTTTGACTAAACACATTTTGTTTACCTCCATTTTAGACGCTGTTCGTTAACTGGCTTCATTGCAAGTTTCGTTTAATTGACTAATTTTTGCTATAAAACCTCCTATTTCCAGCGAGAATGAGAGTTAATCATGCATGATATCATGAGAGGAATGAAGTCATTGTCTGATCAACTGTTAAAATTTACCTAGAAAAGATGTCTAATCATTTCTTTATTTGGTCATTTCTTTAAATTTAAAGAATGACAAACTAATTTTCCTGTCTATTTCGCTCATCTTAACATTCTGACAAAGTTCTGTTATTCTCTAATAACCAAAGGAAACAAAAGAACGATAGTGTATCCTTTTTTGTCTTTCGTTTAAATAAAACTCCTTAACTTATTATCTTTTAATTTTAAATGGTTTTCGTCCTTACGGAGCATATTTATAAGAAGAAACTAATTTTTTCATGAGATAAACAAAACAGAAATCTAAGGATAAATTTTTCTTTTATTTTATCATTATTATTTTCTTGACAACAAAATGGTAAAACCAAGCTTTTTTCCCATTATGTTACTTTTAATAAACTTTTCAACATTCTAACGATATAATAAAAAATTTATGTTACACAAAATCCTATATGTATTATATGTACATAGCGAATATATAGAACATAAATATATACGGTATAAGGAATACATATATAACTCGTGTATACATTTAGGAGTACAACATATTTAACTCCGCCCTAAATATACACATTCGGTAGATAATACACATTTGGTTGTTGCACCATTTTATTACACAGAAATCATCCTGCTGTGTATGCGGTGAAAGTAAAAAAGGGAAATAGTCAGATTCCGGAGAACACACCCTTAATTTTTTATATAGGGATATTTATTTGTTGTACTATTTTGACTATATACTGGAGACGTTAACATTAAAAAAACGAGAAATGGAATATATGACAATACTGTAAGTATATGGTGAAGTCAATAAATTTATTATACGTTTGTTGGGGGTAATAAGAAGTTGCTATCTTTCGGTTTGGCTCCTGTTTGATTTATTTTTTTTTTAATTTACAATTTTTATAATACATATCACAAATGGAATACAAAATTTCTTGGTGCTTGTGACATTGGGAATATAAAATTACTTGGTGCTTGTGACATAACACATCGTGCATTGTTAACATGGAAGTTTTGTGCAAAGTTAATTTATAAAAATATTGTGAAAAATAATTAATTGTGTGATAATTCTAGTGAATAAAGCCAAAATATTTCTGGGTTCTGTTTTTCAGTGCAAAAAATATTATACTGTAATTGTTTTGTGACCAAAATATATAAATTGTGTAAAGGCAATATCCGCACCTTAATTTTTTGTATGCTCCTGAGTTGTCATAGTGGAAAATTTAAGGTTTCGAATACGTTCTCATCGAAGAATGGGAACAGGTAATTTAACAGTTTTAGAACCTATATAAATTAAAAAATATAAATATCCATAAACTTTGGTGGATCAACCTGTCCAAGGCCATATTTGGAAGCTCTAATAAATAAGTTTAAATATAACTCGTTACCAGTAAAAACGTATTTAGTGCCAAATGCTAAAACATTCCACAAAATAATGAAATTGACATTTATATAAATTGACAACAAGCTTGATATTTACATTAAAATGAAAGTTAATTTTAATCCTTAAAACCTAATTTCTCTTTTGTATTGTATAGGTATAAACAAACATTACTCAAAATTTTTAATTGGAACAAGAAACATAGCAATTTATTAAATACTCAATTTCCTTAGACGTATCACTTCATGTGACGTGACTATGGATCTTCCTGGTTACTAGATTTTAAAATCAAAATTTTCCAAATAATTTTGTGCAAAACTCTCAATGAAAATTTTTTAAATCTTAGTTGGCT
Organism: Nephrotoma appendiculata; assembly: GCA_947310385.1. Lineage (NCBI taxonomy): Eukaryota > Metazoa > Arthropoda > Insecta > Diptera > Tipulidae > Nephrotoma > Nephrotoma appendiculata. Next base: position 8,368,252 of record OX371224.1, on the reverse strand, counting down.
GCATTAGTTTGAAATTTTTTTAATTTATTTCTCACGTCAAAATTTCAAGTGATAGAAATTGTCATTTGAAGTGATAGCAGTCGCAAGAACGACTTTATTGAACAATTATTTTGTAAGTTTCGATTTGATGATCTAGTAACCAAGCAGATGAGTAGTCACATCACTTGAAGTGACTAAGGGAATAGGGGTGTAATATTAATGTTGAATTATGTAATTAATTTACATGTTTTGTTTTGTTTTTTCTGTAGTTACATAATATGTCCAATTGCTTTATGTAACATTATAAATTTATGACCTTCGTCGCACATCATGAAATGTCACTAAATTTAATAGTATTCTAAAACGAACATTTAAGGTACAAACACTTTAATACTGGCAATATTTCGTCTTCCCTGGGAACAGGGAATCAGTTATTTGTGATGTTTTCTAGCAGTCGTCATGTTTTTATTATTTTCCAAAGTTAATTCTGTGTTTGGGAATTTTTTATTTTATCAAGTTTTTATTTTATAGTATATTCAACATCATTAAATCGTACATAAGTTAATTTTAAAATAAATTAGGCTTAAAGTAAAGTTTCGAATGCCTATTTAAGTAATTTTGTTACAAAAACAGATTGAAAATATTCAAAATTAACTCCTAACCTAGCTAGCACTTAGATCGACTGGAATAAAATCAAGTGAAAATTTTTCGAATCGAGTGAAAAAAAAATTAAATTGGTTCGATGCATCAAAGATGAAGTTCATAAACTCCCCAATCCTCTCCTTATTTCTTTCTTATTGTTATATTTATTCTCCGATCATTATTTTCAAATTTAAATAAATGTATTAAAAAATATTTATAAAATGTTTAATAAACAATGGGGTTGATTCAATTCTCGAAACATAAAATGCCTGTTATGTTATTTAAAACAAAATTTAAGCATTACCTACATAAAATTTTAGATCCCAGAAGCGGTTCCATTATACCTAAATAAAAGCAATATTCTAATCAATGTCATCACTATTTTGGTAATTTCTTATAAATAACAAGGAACCGGGAAAAGAATTGAATAACTTACCACTAAATTTTAATCTTAGTATGCCAGGAAAGACAATTTAATTTTTTTTCCAATTCTCACAACCAGAATAGACTGAAGCGATATAAAAAATATAAAGCATAATCTAGAGATGCTATTAAATCAGTTTGATCTTCATTTAACTGTATAAATTTAGCATATTATTTTTGTGATCTAACTAGTCATTTATATAGTCATGTACTTGTAAAGTTAAACTTTATTAACTGTAAGCTTAAAATAGAATAAGAACGAAGGCGACGAGCGAAAGCGCCTGTCATACTACAAAACACCGAAAACATACAATGCAATACAAACACAACCATCAAAGCTGGCGCTGACGATTTTTTCGTTGAAAACTTTTGTGTTAACGAAGACTGTAGATTTTATATCTGCACTTAAGATAAAACCAGCGAGTCTGTAAGAAATTTAAGTAACAAAGCGACATCTGAAAAATGTATGTTTATTGACATTACTGACCAGCGAAACTCAAAGTACTTTTCGTTCAGTTTCGTTAAATTTGAATTGTCATTTAGCAATCCGTAACAAGAGCGAAAATTATCGCTCAAACTGATGGAATAGTCAAAATTGTATATTTGAAATGACGGTATGATGGTATTTGTTAAATTTTTATAATTTATGTGTACAAATATTATTAATACTTTAATAATTTAAGTAATATTTTATGTACATTTTTCATCAGCTCTTTTCAGCTCAATAGATTCCGATTGTTCACCAACATTTGTGGCCGCACAAGGTCTAACAGTATGTTGAAAACCTCACATGTCATGCGAGTTTGCATAAAAAATTGCTGTTCATCATTTCTAAAATCGTAACCTAAAATAAATTATGTACATATACCGCTAAATACTCGTAGCTACATTTATTGTATTTAGTTAAATGTAAATACCTTGTAATATCCGAATCTGTCTCTTGTGCGATTTAATTTTTTTACCACACAAATCCGTTTTTTTATTTTTGTCCCTTCATCTTTTAAATACGATAAGAAGCTGTTCAATTTTCTCAAATAGAATCATTTTTGACGAAAATCGTAGTGTGGTAATTTGTAATTTTGCAGATTGAATTTTTAAATTTCAATTGACAATAATAATCGTGTTACAGATTCGCTAGTCAAACTGTCAAATAATCAGTAACAAAACGTTCTCGTTAAATTCTGTAAGGTTTCGTTACTGACTCTTACAGACCGCTGGTTATAGCTTTAGTCTTATCTGTCAGTAGTCTTAATAAATTGTCTTCGTTAGTATCAGTGAAAAAGGTGGTCTTAGGAATCATAATTTTGTCGTTTCCAGTAATAATTTTGACATTTAAACAAAAACCATAACTATATGTAATATGATTATTAAAAACAAAAAATATTTAAAATAAAATACTATTTTATATTGTTATAATACACGCTTAGGGGTATATCCTCTATTCGGTCGCAAATTAATTATTTGCGATCAAAATATGGTTACTAGATTTATTTTGTCATGCCAATTCTCACATCTTTTTTAAACTTAATTTTTTTTTGCGATTGTTAAGTAGAAATACATAAAAATACTGCGACCTCTGAAAAGGCGTAGCAGTCTTTTCGTAGATTTCTGCTCTACAATCGCAAAATAAATTTAAATTTGAGTCAATTGTCAAAATGAGTCAATTGGCATGGCAAATTCAATCTAATAACCATATTTCTGATCGCAAATAATTAATCTGCAACCGGATAGAGGATATACCCCTTAGCATATATAGCATAAATTTGAGTTCTTATAACAATTTCGAATTGAACTGTCGCTTTTCGTTCATAAATGTGAAAAAATATGGCGAAATTTTGCGGATCCGTTCGAAACGCGATTTTTCAAAACGCGATATTTCGAAACGCGATATGGTACAAAACGCGATATGGTGCAAAACGCGATGTTTCAAAACGCGATATTTCAAAACGCGATTTGGTACAAAACGCGATATGACAAAACGAGATATGGTACGGTATCGCGTTTTGAGTTATCGCGTTTTGAAATATCGCGTTTCGATAATTCGGGTTTTAAAATATCGCGTTTCAAATGGGACGCGAAAATTTGGTATTGACAGCTCTACAAAAGTCTTTGGAGAGTTTCTCATATAATATTTAAGACTACTGCCTTCAGAATTTCAATAAAGACTTTGGTCTTAAAAAAAGTCTTCTCAAGAAAGTCTTATCGTCAAAATCGGAGGTTAGAGTTTATTTCTATTTTTGTCACCGGCAAAACAATGTTGCCAACTGTTTTTTTTTATATAAGTTCTAACTTTTAGAATCCATTTTGACATAAATAAAATATGTCGTGGTTATGTCGTTTGTGGTTGTTTTTTTATCGCCGACAGCGTCCGCTCTTGTTCTGTTAGCTATAACGATATCGCGGCGATATTTTTTATTTTTCGTCGATGCTCATCGTTGTCGGTCTTGTTTTCGTTCGAGCTTATTAGTTACACGTAATACAACACTCTCACTTATTAATACTCTAACGTGGAATTGTTGTAGTTGAAACATTTAAAAGCGTTTTAGTCAATAAACAGAAAGTTTGCTGGTATAATTCAAATAAACCCGGTTAAATTATTATAAATTACTTTCCGTTTTGGATCCAGCTCCCTAAGTCAAGATTTTACAATAGGTTCGCGTAGATTTGTTTCTAGGAGCTTTGACCATAATAAAGTAAATCAATACTATTTTTGGGATAAATTATTTTACATCTCTTATAGAAAATTCCCCTTTATTTCTTGGATTCATGGAACATGCAAATCTAGAATTATAAAAAACAATTCTCCCCTCACCAAATAAACTTATAAATTTCTTTAGTATCGATTTTCACGCCAAGGTCATCTACACGTCATCTCACTCTGGAACTGCGTAGACACTTGTGACCTCCCCCCCAACCCCCTTCTGCTCCACCGACAAGATAAACCTAGACGAGTAGTTAGAGTCGAAAACAATTTTTAATCGGTGCTTAGTAGGGCATTTAAATCCAATTAATGAAGCTTAATTATTTATGTCACATCTCTCTCTCTCTTCCCATATTCAATCTTCGGCTCCGACACTGTTTTTCTTCTGTGTTTCTTGAAAAAGATGAATTTATTCACACCTTCTGCTGTAATGAAAGTATCCTCGCGTGTTTGCTAACTTCATGCTCGGCTATTTCTATTGGCACGGGAACATTCACATAAAGAACATAAGACTGATAGAGTTTGATCAAGTTTTATTATTTAGCTTAAGTTTCTCTCCAATTGTCCCGTTACGTTTATGGAAAACTGAATGCTCCGCTGCAGAGAATTTCAATATTTTTTCGAAACTCGTTTGTTTCTCAGTATTGAAACAAAATCGTTGGTCAATTGGTTCGCATTCACACATGATGGTAATTCCCGCGTGAAGACGAAGAGGGAGTAACGGTGGAGTTTCGATCTAAAATGTATGAAGGGTAAAGTGCTAGATCCGTAAACACACAGCTGCGTGAATGATTGCGCTTCACACTATCGATTTCTTTTAAAGACGGAGTTTTATTAAAATTGATTAAGAGATTAATAATTTATCAAATATTCATTATCCACGTTTAATTGCAAAATTCACCTTTATTCATCAACATAGTTTCCTTCAAGAGTGATACATTCATTACAACGCTTTTTTAACATTTCTATGTCTTTGGTGCCTATGATTTCAGTTTTTGAGGCAAATCTCTTTCTCTAGAGCATTTATTAAGGTAAATACGGCGAATTTTCTTGCAATTTCTTGTAATAATTCCATGTAATATTCGTTGATGGCCTTTCCTTTCTCAAGATAAGTGACGAATAAAATATTTTGAACATTCCGAAACACGGAGGTCAAAATATTCACGGCCGACTTTCACCACTCACTTGACTGACCTTTTGATTTTGGAGTATTGTGGGAAACTGTGTTTCATTCATTGACACATATCGACTCAACAAAAATTTGTTTATTATGGTTTAAAAGCTACAAACAGCGCTGTGAAACATCGACGCGTTGCTGTTTTGGTCTAATGTGAGAAACGTTTCTTCATATCTATTCATTATACTTTTAGTTTTTTAATAATATTGATGTATATTATTCGGTACTAATAAGTACATGATTTATTGTATTTGAAATTTTTTGAAATTTTAACTTGTAGCCTTTTCTAACGTATTACCTATATATAGCATAGACAAAAACACACATATCATGCATTTGGATTTTCACTAAGGTTTCTCGAATTTCATAAGTTGAACAGAAAATACAATATACATATGTATATTTCGAATGAATGATATTGTTATCTGTGCTTATTGGTAGTTTTTAGGAATATAATATACTAACTACTACTATACTACTAATTAAAACAACAGTAGTTGTTCACAAGTAATATTTTCAATAATTAAATTGAAATGTCAACATCAACCAAAATATCAAGATATCAAAAATAGTTAATTGTTAATTGGACAAACTGTATAGTATTCATACTTGTATACAATGGCTGTTGCTCACTCGGATGATTTACGACACGAGCCGTTAGGCGAACTTCTCCCTCGTGAATAACAGCCATCATTTTATGCTCGTTAAATAATATAGTATTATTCAATACACGGAATTTAGTTTTTGAAAATAACAGTAGTAGCGTTGAACAACTTAACTTGTAAACTGATGATCGGACTATCATCAAATCTTGACACATATTGTTTGAAGATTGTTACTTTCTAAAAAAAATATGTATTTTCATTAGGTGCGCCACCTATGTGTCAACTTCGGGACTTATTGAATGACGTAATACTGGTCTTTATAGCGAGACAAAACCCGAGGTAAGTATTCGGTTTTCAAGTTGGAATTCAGATGCTGGACAAGATATTAACAATCTTGTGATTGGAGTGTTTCAAATAAGTTGCGCTCAACAATATTCCACTGCGAAGAGAGTTTAAAAAAAATTAGCGGAGACGTTTTTTGTAAATTTGACGTTTCAAAACGCATGAACAGTATTATTGCCAAAGCCTACTAAATATTTGGTTTTGTCAAATGAAATAAAAGCGACTGGGAATATGGCCGTAACATCCATCTAAGTCGAAAGTTATTGAAAGTGTTCAATTCCTATTTAGTTAAGTATGTTGCCGATGAAAGATAACAGCCCATTGACTAAAATAGACAACATCACAGAACATAAATTCATTTTTAACTTGCCGAAGGATAACCAAAAAATAGATTGCGGAACAGCTTCAGCTCCAGAAAGATAGAGAAGCAAATTATCAATTTCTTATTAAATGGGAACTAAACAAATTAAATCTTCAGGGAATATTTTTAGGGGATATTTTGAAATCTGCAGGGGATATTTTGAATTTTAAACTATGTGGTTATCTCGAATAAACATCCGTTTAACAGACACAATGTTTTAAAAACTTTCGCAAATTAAGATAATTTTAATTCGTAATCTCATATTTTTTCTTATTCTTTTTAGTTAAAGTTTTCATGCATTTATTTTGAATATTTTGTTGAACTCAGCACTCTCTTTGATCCGAATAAGTTCATAATTTACGAGCCTTTCGTGATAATTAATGTTTTGAATTGCAGAGTTTGATTTGAAATCTAGTAGACATCTTTATGTTGTGACACATAATCTTATGTGCATAACCGAACTTCTGAATCAAATGCAAGAAATGAAAAAACATATAACTGTTGTAAGGATTTTTTCTGATCAGAAGTAAAATATCATTATAATAATTGCATTCCATTAACCAGTGACAAAATTTAATCGTTAGGCAGAATGTATCAGTAATGGTTATTGATTAAATGTTAAGGTGCAAACTTTCTGTGCAACAGAAATTTGATACAGCAACGCGTTAATTTGTAGTAAGTATACATGTGTAGTCTTTTATCGCGAAAATTAGTTTCGAAATCATATAAACAAACCTTGATAAAACTTATTTTATTTCATATAAAAATTTAATCGGTTAATTTTGACCCAATAATTTTTAACTACTATTTTTGGTACTCAAAGAGAAATTAAATTTTAACTTGGCGGCAGTGCTGCCAGATCGTAAGATTTATCTTTTTTTGAAAGATTTTGTGTCATCAAAAAAGATAAAAAGATTTTTTACAAAATAAAAAGATTTTCTTTAAAATGTTCATCTTTGTAAAATTCTGAAATGAACAATTAAACATTTCCTCCGTGACAAATTTTTTATTTTTTATTTGTGATAAATGACAATAAAAGACCAAATTTTATGTATATTTATTGGTTTAATTCCTTTTAAAATTATATATGGCGGTACGGTCATTAAAGACCATTAGGCCCGTTGCACACTTGAGTTATGTTTTCTAGCAAAGAGAGCTGTTTTAAGATCACAGCTTCTCGGTTTACTTTGGAAAGCCTAAATAAGTGAAGCCGAATTCGCGAAGCTTAGCTCAAGCCACTCGTACGCCCCGATTTATTTAATTTCTTTATTTAAACCTGTAGGCTGGAAACATTGCTCACAAGGATCACTGGGCGATGTGAGAAATTAATTATTACCAAAGCAAAAATAAAACAATTAAAATGCTGTACAGATTGAGGTGACCCTGAAATTTATCGTCAATGTTTCTCTTATTTGAGTTTTGGAAACCGAAACGGGAAGCTGTAAAATGAAAACAGCTCAAATCAGTCAAAAAACATAGCTCAATTGTGCAACGGCCATAGGATTATAAAATTAAACAAATATTAAAAAGACCACATAAATAATTAAAAAAGATTTTTTGGTCGAAAAAAAGATTTTTTTTGTCAAATTAGAAGATTTTATAAAAAATAATCTGGCAGCACTGCTTGGCGGTCTCTAAAAATCTATTTATTTTGTCGTGAAGTAGAAATCAACTTTTATTTGGAGATATTTCACTTATAACGTAAACAATTCTAAGCATAAGGAATATGTTTTTTAAGTAAATAAATTAAATTAAATTTTTTATTTAATGGCGTATTCTTTTTACAAAATACCGGCAAAATTTTGATGTACATCAAAATTTTTTGATGTAAATCACATTTTCGTGTTCTTTTAGCGAAAAAAATAGCAAAAAAATTGTATGTACATCAAAAAATGGAAATGTAGATTTTTACTTCCATTTTAACTACCACATACAAATATTCATATACATATAATATGCCAATCGTAAATATTGACAAATACGTCAAACGCGTCATTTGAAATTTTATCAAAGTAGTTTGTTATTGTTTTCGGCATCCCTTTCGGGTTTAGGCACAGCTCACTACGATAAAAACACATCAAATTTTTTCGTATTCTTTTTACTATTGGAAATTTGATTTACATCAAAAACATAAAAAGAATTCGCTATAAAATTTGTAGATTTATTGTATTTAAATTTGTTTTTTGTCAAACACAAGCTTTTGTGAGAATTTCTCGTGAAAATAATGAGCATTATTTTTACATGAAAATAATTTGATGGGTTTATGCGCGCCATCTTTGATGTATTGAACACACTTAGTTTTTCGCTGGTGAACTGAGTGTGTTTCGTTTGTATAAATAGAACAATTCTACTGCCTTGAGCGATAAAAATTCTGCCGATTTGCTAATTTGGATGAAATCTAAACTCATATGCCTAAGAAATCCAAATTCCATAAAAAAGCAATACTCATCAGAGTCCTGACAATCCTCCTCGCCACTTATATCATTATTTACCTAACCGTTCCGGCACTGTGATCAGATTAATTAGAACATCCCAAGTTTTTCAGTTATTTAAACAAATCTGTTAAAATCGGTTCTGTTTTTATTTGGGAATGTCAATAAAATATAATTGGAGAAATTGTTAAAATTCTCCAGAACGAAATAGAATTTTGTTGTCAAAATCAGGGAAGTTCAATATTCTAGGATTGTAGGCTCATCACTCACCCCCGCCCCCCTTAGTTAGAAAATAGCATAAGCTGTCACAAAATAAAGACGAGAGTCCGTGGATCTAGTAATGGCAGTACAAATCAAATCATGAAATTTGTAGGCATGTATGGTTCATTAGAATCAGATCAGACTATAAGGGGTGTAATCTGTAAAAATATAGAATACTAAATATCTTAAATATTTCAAAATTTTTTAACTCCAGTAAAAAGTACAATAGCACCAAGTAATGTTCGCCGCCCCAGTGACAAAGTGGTCAGCATGCTTGCTCCAGCGATCGAAGGTCCCAGGTTCGATTCCCAGTGGTGAAAAGGAAAAAATGTCACGGCTGGTCTAGGATCAATGAATTAATCACTCATTATCCGAAATGAAAATATGATTATGAAACATCATTTGAGGCGGCCAAATCTCTTAATGGAATATAGTGCCAGAGAGAGAGCGAGAGAGAAATGTTCACCACGATTGTAGTGCGCGAGACAAAAGTTATGAAATCGTTAAAATGTGCATAAAATCAATAAAAGGCATTCAGGATGCCGAATTGGTCATCTCGAGAGTAGTGCCCAATCTTATTTGTAAACGCACTGTCCGAGAATGAATGAGAATATATTGAATATATTAGTAGTTCATAATTTAATTTAATTGGCAGCAGATGTAATACATTGGAAGATTTCTTCTTCTTCTCTATATATTGGGACAAACATTCCAGGGTATGTAACAAAACATCAGTTGCTATGGTGTGATGTGATTTTTTAAAATCTGTATTCTTATCAGATCGAAACTGATTATTGTGTTTCTTACAGATTTTACATTTATATAGTAGAGAGAGAGAATTGGTTGGAATATTGTTGGAAAATCGTCAGAAACATTTTATACTTAGACCGCAGAAATAGGTCTATGTTTTAGTTTTCCATAAATGTCAGCTATAATTTGTAGGTATTTCTAGAGTCGACAGCACAATATATAGAATCGTGTCCAATTTTATAAATTTCTTTGGAAAATTTGGATTTAATTTGAAAAATATCAAATTTTACAATTTAATGATGTCGATTCCTTGTACATCTTCTATTTATATTTTCTTCTATTCTTCTATTATTTCAAAAGCCACTCGATATTTATTTCAAAATTTTATTTAAATTTATAGCTTGCTTCCTAAAATCCATTGAGTTTTCCTAGTAAAAATAGCAGCATAGAAGAAAATAAAAATTAACAAATATTTTAATACTTTTTTGAACAAATTTCATTATCATCAAAATATTAGTTAATTATTTTACTGATAAGTTCGTTTTTTATCATATTATTATTACATATTTGTATTTGCAGTTGGGCAAGAGCATTAATATTTTTAAGTGGTTCGCGGACAATTAAAATTGTCGTGTTCAATAAAATTTCAAAATAAAAAATAAAATTATGAAATATTTTTAATATTTGGTACGGAAAACTAACTCGTATGGATGGTTAATCCTAAACCACGTATGGGGCAGTAAATCGTAAACCACATATGACCCTTTGATTTTATGGTTTATGATCGGGTGTAAGGTGGCTTAAAATTATATGTACATGTTTTAAATGCCCTAAATCTACACCGACCAAATTAGCCCACCCCAATGAAACCTTAATATAATTAGTTACGCACATTTATTAGAATTTATTATAACAAATCCTGATTTTATTACAGTTACCGTTTTCGAGGAACATGATTTGTCCGTTCAGCTTATAGGTAAACCGTCAATCACTATAACTTTTGATGTAGCTATGATATCGGAGTGGTTCTTGGATCAGAATTTATTACAAATTAATTACATTCCATTGGTTAGTTCAAGATCACCTCTATGATTTACCTGAGGGTAAATTTCACCACAAAACGATTAGTATTATCATTAAATTCATTGAAATCAATAAAATTTTTGCCAAAATACCAAACTTTTAAAATGTTAAACTATAAAAATAGTCTTCAAATATGATTAAAATAAAAACGACTATTTTCCACCATCAATAATTAATTAGACCACACCACCACCAGATATCGGGTTAAATGTTACTTCATGAGTCTTGTAGAGCGCAGATGAACCTTATTCAGACCTTAATAAATGATGAAAAGCTAAAGACATTTACATTTATTTCAAATATTAGGTTGGGGAAAAATATATCCATTATTTTTACGGTTTTTTCGGGGCTTTATTTAACATGACTACAATCATTCGTTTTGGCTCGAATATGCGCCGTTTTTTCGATAATTCGTTGTCATTCAGAAGGCAATTTCATCCCTATTAACAAAATACTGTTTCCCTATTAACAAAATACTGAGATAGCCAGCTTTCACAAGCCTTTCTTGAGGCCATTTTTACACCACCAAGAGCGCTTGCCATGGACAGAAATAAATGATAGTCGCTTGGTGCCAGGTCGGAAGTCTGCATAATAACTTCCCAACGAAGCTCCCAGAGCTTCTCAGGGGTCATAATGGACTGTGCGGAATAGCGTTGCCCTGGTGGAACACAACGTTTCACATATTGGCTAATTCTGGCCGCTTCCGGTTGATTACTGTCTTCAGTTGGTCCAATTTCTGGCAGTAGAGGTCTGAATTAAGAATTTGGTGGTTGTGCAGTAGCTGACAGTAGATGCATCCCTCCCAATCCCGCCAAAACACACAGCTTTACCTTCCTGGCTGTCAACCCTGGTTTAGCCACCGCTTGGGCCGCTTCACCGGCCTTCGACCCAGATTGTTTTTGCTTGACATTGTCGTATGTGGCCCATTTCTTATCTGCTTAACTCGTACTGTTATATTTGAAGTCAGCTTTATGCAAATGATTTAAAACTATTTTGTGGTCGATCTTCAGTTCCAGGACTATGTTACGACACCTCGCATGCCGGTCTACTTCGATAATTTCCAGCATTTTAATAACATTTTGGACGATACGCCTTGCATGCGCCATTTTGATATCAAAACTACCGGAACGGAATTGACAAAACCAAAATTGCGCATGATTGGCTGTGGCTGTGGCAGATTGAGACCATAGACATTATTCACAATTTCAGCCGCCTGACATACGTTTTCGCCTTTATTGAAGCTAAATTGTAAAATATAACGAATTTTCTCCTTATTTACCTCAATCCTTGACAATAAGCTATAACTCACAACTGTGTTTGGGCCAATGTCACTAGGGTTGTTGCCGTATTGCAAAAATATTAAATTTTTAAATTTTAATTTATGAGTTAAATAAAAAGTTAAGTGAATCTAATTGGACCCAACAGCTGGTGGCGCTTTTGCGTAATAAATTATTAAAAGAGGTTAACTCTACCCTCGAAATGTACTGCCGGTGTAATAAATCTGTGGCAATTTAACATAATCACTTAAGAGATAAGTGGTTATGTTGAACCATAGTCTAATCGATTGCATTTCCCGTTTTTCCTTTTCCGTTTTTATTTTTGACCGAAATATAAGCAAAAAACAAAACCACTTAATTGATAATTGTTGATATTGTAACATAAAATAAATGATATTTACATCAATGATTTTTATTTGTAAAACCAGAAATAAGTTTAGAATATACACTTATCTTGAAATAAGTATATATTTTGAATTTAATTTTGCGTTTGGTATTTACTTATATGTGTATTTTTCTAAATGCTAATTAAACATTTTGAGAATTTCCGGTGAACCCAGAGTATGTAACAAGTGCTTGAAGATGTCAATAAACGTAGTTCAAAAATCCTGATACCATGGATCCAAAAATGGTTTAGTTATGTCCGATAATTTTACCTATATGAAGTTGGCTCAAAATTCTAGCCCAAAAAATTGCGGTTTTAAAAGCTGGCAACACTAATGCAAGTGTCGTGAAAAAATGAAACTATCGTGATAGAAAATATTAAGATACAAAAATGATAAATCTTTAAAAAAGTTGTCGTGATTGCCAATGTATATGAAGTTGGGCCAAAAATGTTAACCCCAAAACTATTAAGGTTCTGTAAAATATACGAACATTTGCTGCATCAAGTATCTGCCAAATGTTTTGTATTTTCGATATGTTAAATCAAAACTTATTCTGTTACCACAGCAAAACTAGCATATTTTCATGTCAGCCGAAAAACAAATATGTCGTAAAACTATCAAACCCACATGATATAGATAAATTAATTCTATCAAATCAAAAATAACCGAAATAAATAATACATTTCATTTCCGTAGCAGTTTACTTGAGACTTAAGTATTAATTAACTTCTGACTATAATTAGAATTCATGTTAAAGTATACATCGGCGCATTAAACGAACTAATCATTTGTTGGGGGAGGAGGTGGATCGGAGGTTTAAGGGACTCCCCTTGTCATTATTAAGATGATAAAACCATTCAATGAAATATGTAATCCGCACGACAAAAAAAATCGCCGGTGTTAAGTTAGAGGACGATGTAATTGGTATCTCATGGCGAGAATGGCCCGCATATAGCCACTTTGAGAATACACTGTATATCTTAATGGAAGTTGAGATTTTGGGTATTGGTCATCGGTCTCACTATGATTTTCGATTAGTTCTGCTTTCAACCTTTGCCGGGGTAAAGTTTTATCATAGTGAGACCGATGACCAATACCCAAAATTTCAACTTACATTAATTAATTTCGGCTTACTTCAATAATCTATAACGAAAAATATTTTTGTATTTTCGGCTGACATCAATAAACTGTCGTGACATATAATTGTTTTGGGCTGACAGTTCTTACGTGACAGAAATTATAGTTTTCGTGTTGCCGCTGCGTTTTTTTGGGTTGACATTTGGGCCAACTTCACATACATCATAACTTTTTCAAAAATTAAATTAAAATTTAAATTTGGTCCCCTGAAAAGTAGCTGAAAAATAGATAAGTGGTTTTGTTGAGTTGACACAGTATTCCACGTAGAAAAACTAACTTTATATTACATATCTGAAGGCCATATCGTCTGACGCTAATTCCATCTTGACAGACAAATAATTTATTACACACCTGGATAAGATTAACCCGACAACGCTTATTGAGCAACATTTCACCCAATATCTGGCGGTGGTCTGGTGTAATAAATTGTTGATATTGGTAAAATAGACGTTATAATTATTTTAAGCATGTTTATTCGTCCCTCGAAAACAGTAACTGTAATAAAATCGGGTTTTGTTGTAATAAATGTGTAACAAATAACGGTAAAGATGGTGCGGACTTAGTAAGTAAGTAGTGTAAGCAGTACATTTTGTTTCAACTTGTTTTTCTACGTATAGTTTTTAACTGAAACCTTTTAATGACTAAACGGAACTGGAACCTTATATGAATGTCATGGGTTTTACTTGAACCTAAGCTTGAACACTCAATTATCAGAACACCCAAATAGAAAATGTGAAATATTTTGTTATTCGATTAATTAAAATTTAGATTCTAGTATATTATAATATGCGCATGCATTACGACGTAACCAGTATGTATTTTTAAAATTACAATCCAAAATCTGTATCTTACAAACAACAATAGCACGTGTTGGTCTCTTCATTTTATTTATTTATATTAATAATCAACGGCCAAGATTACCATTCAATTAACTGACACACGTCCCATATTAACGTGAAGTACCCAACCAAATTAACAATTCTGATTTTCCGGCGCACCACGCGTGTCATTGCAACAACAAATGCCAACGTACGTTCAAAGTCAATAAACAATTGCGTTTTCCACAATATTGTAATGTCATATACACACAACCGGAAAATTCTTGGAAGACCTTATGGTGTAGTTGTAACTATTTGTAAACGCCTGACAGTAAATAATGTGTTATTGATAGGGTGAAAAACTGTAAAGTCAATAAAATTTATTGCGAATTGCATCACTGAACGCGTGGAAAATTATTCCATGTAGTATTTTACAAGTGTTTGGATTTAAGTTAAAGTGTTTACGATCCCTCTATATTTACATTATAAATAATAACACTTAATCCTGGCTAATTTTCCCTCTTTTATATTCTTAACCGCTTAAGCACGTTTGAGTATCGAAAAGAAAATAGTGGATATAAATTTATAATAATATGTCTATATATAGAAGGACGACACTTTTTTTTCGTCCATAAACTCGACGAGGAAAAACAATTAATTTTTTAGTGTAAATTCAACATAAAGAAAAGGATTACATATTTGATTGTATCCCTTTCGTTCACCCCGCGTGTTAAAAATATGTACTCGTATACGAGTAGATCTATATGCGGTAAAATTTTACGACGGGAAAAATATATCAAGTCCTTGTATAAGTGTTAACTGTGTGTTAAGTCAAAAATAATTCATCAAAAATAATTGAATTTTTCCTTAAACCCTGATATATCGTTGCCGTCATATCGTTTTTCCGTATTCCCGTATACGGTACTGTAAACGTGTAAAACAAAAAATTGCTTGTGCTTTTTGTTTCTTAATGAGATTATTTTTTAATTATAAAAGTTAAATAACACACAAAAAACGTAAAATGTAATTAAAAGTGAAGAAAATTGATTTTTCTATTTGTCTTTTATGCTTGTCTGTTTTTAGGGGATCGCTTGCTCGATATTCCATGTAAAGTTTGTGGAGACAGAAGCTCTGGAAAGCATTACGGAATTTATAGTTGTGATGGTGAGTGTAATCATTTTTATCATTCCTTTCATAAATTGAATGTGTATTGGGTGTGTTAATAAATTTATAATTAAAGGTGTATCTTTTTATTTTATTTGGAAGTTTGCATATTTAAATCATTTTTGTTGTAGTATAAAGGTCAGTGCACTTGCCTTTACTTTTATTTCAGCAAGACCAAAGAAATTACAGGCCTGATTATACACAAATAAAAATTCACCGAGCTTTCAATAAGGATGCCCACTCGATCATTGTCTATGAAAAACGGGTGAGGGGAGGGGGTTGGGGTAGTATAGAGGTAAAACAATTCAATACATTTTCCGATAAATTAAAATTACGTTTATTTAAATTTAATGATAGGTATATTTTTGGAAATAAACCAAGAGTAATTTTTGGGTAATTTTAACCTGGTTAATGTTGGTAACAAAGTTAATCAACTTACCCTGTCCCTACAAAAAGTAGAATTACATATCGTGCGTGAATATTTATATTCAGCAAAATTCAAAGACGTATTTTGGCAGATAGGAAATTTTTGTTGATCTTTCTTTGTATAGTGTGTACTTTAAAAGTTATACGATCAACAATTTTGGCAATCAACTTTGAAACTGACAAAAAGACGGAAACAAAAAAAACTAAATTACCCTAAAGTTATTCTACATGTTTGAAAATAGCTCGCGTAGTTTTTTGTCAGCAGTTACTCAAAAGTTAAAATGGTCTAAAAGAGATATAATATTCGATAAATATTAAAAAAGTTATGTTACAACATCCAATCCCTGGGTTGACATGTTATAACATCACATTTTCTTCGATACTTTATCGAAGTTTATGTCTCGCTTCTTTAAAATAAAATGTGACACTATTTCACATTTTATATCATTTAACAGGTTGCTAGATTGAAATATTTTGATATTCTACTCCGTTTCTATCACCAAATAACTTGTTTTCGATACTTGAACGAAATTAGAGAAAGACAGCTTGTTCTCATTTGTTCCAGTAGGTTGTGACAGCAATAGAAACGAAATAATTCATAAATGAAACAGCTGCCCATTTCAATTTAGGAAAACGAAACTTCGATAAAGTATCGAAAATGTGATGTTATAAGATGTCACCCCTGATATTTTGAACTTTCGACGATGTGCTAGATGTATATCTACATCATAATTCATTTTGAGGTACTTTTTCAAAATTAAAAAAAATCAAAAAAAAAATCAATTTTATCGAGTAATTTTTATTATCATAAAAAAGAATCATTCTTTACATTTATTTTTTAAAGATTATTTCTTTCAAATGTTGCCCGTAAAGGAGAAATTTCAACTTTCGAAGACGCGTTCGAGCATTTCGAGTGTTATTTGACCAATAACGCCAGTAATGTTGGCTTATAATTCCTCAATCGTAGCCGGCTTATCCATGTAGACTTTTGACTTTACGTAGCCCTAAAGCAAAAAGTCTAAAGGTGGGGTATCACATGTTCTAGGTGGCCAATTCACTGGTTCGAAGCAGAAAATTAACTGTTGGCCGAATTGTTCTCGCAATAAAGCCATGGTTTGTAATATGTGGCAAATAGCGCCGTTTTGTTGGAATTAAATGTTGTCGACATGACGGGCTTCAATTTCAGTCTAGATATAATGGTATCTCTAGAACCTCTTCGGGTCGCTTTTCAGCCCAAATAGAAATAGGCCTCATCGCTGAACACAATTTTGGCTGATAACAGTGGATCTTCCTCAAGCTTTTCAAGAGCCTAACGACTGAAACCTTGAAGATTTAGAAGATCGGCGGGCTTCAATTCTTGCACGAATTGAATTTTTTATGATTTTAAACCAAGATCCTTAAGTCAAATACGCCAAGTTGTTGCATACGATAAGCCAAGCTGTTGAAAACGGCACCGAATCGATTCATCCCGGTCATCGCGTACATTCTCAGCTACAGACGCTATATATTTATTCACTACGTGCTGGATGTGATCTATTTGGTCGCGTATTATCCAATAATGAAAATTGGGTTTCAAATTTTTCGATGGACCATAAGTTGCTCTAAGCGCACGAAACACAGCTGAACAAATACAGCTGAATAATTTGTAGACTTTATGCCGGGCTAAGTATTTCCATGATGAAATGTCTAACAATACTGAACAAAAATACCACAACTGTTTGACATGACCCGCACGACCCATGACAGATCCCAAAATCCCTACAATACAGCAGAACGCAGCATTTTTCGCTGTGACTTTAACATCAGTTTCCGGTTTTATTTTTTATTTTTACAAGAACATTTCGCATATTAGAAATTTAAATTAATAATAAATATTTGTGTATTTTAAGATTGAAATCAAGTGTAAATATCACAATCAGTGTCAGAAAGTTGTATAAAAAAATTGCTTTGGTTGGATTTTCGGTTGTGTGTAAAGCGGCAAAAGTACTACGTTCCAAGCAGATTTAATTAGGTGTGCAAGTAGAAACTCGGCTCTGCAGTTGGTTGCCGCTGGATCTATGTAGCTTAGTCTTTGCTGTTTTTATGGCATAAGTTTCAGTTATTTAAAAGGGGTCCCATTTGGACCGCGATATTTTAAAACGCGAATTATGAAAACACGATATGTCAAAACGCGATACGGTACAAAACGCGATATGATACAAAACGCGATACTTCAAAATGCGATATTTTAAAACGCGATTTTAATAATCGATAGAAGCGGGAGTATAGGAGCGGGTTATATCAGGCAGCTGAAGGGGTAATTTAATTTCAGTTTATAGGAATTTAAAAATCGATAGGAGCGGGAGTATAGGACCGGGTTATATCAGGCGGGTCGCGTCGGCACCATATCGCATTTTAAAATATCACGTTTCGAGCGGATCCCAATTAAAAGGTGTCGTTTCGTGTGAATCAATTTTAAGAGATGGATATCGATAAGCAACTTTTGTCATTATGTCATTGCATTCTATTCTGTTTTCAAATGAAAAAAAATGCTGCCAAGGTATGGAATTGACTAAATCGACTTTGAGTGAAGATTCTGTGAGACATTCAACAGTAAAAAAGGAGTGTGCAATATTTCGGGACGTCAATTTTAGCCATGAGGACGATTCACGTCCAGGTGCAGTAAAACAATTTGAAGATGAAGAACTTAACGTGTTACTGGATGAAAATCCGTGTCAAACTCAAAAAGAGCTTGCAGAACAGTTAGGAGTTACTCACTAAGCAATATCACTTCGATTGCATGCACAAAAGGAAGGAAAATTGGTTCCTAATAAACAGTCCGAAGAAAACAAAAACCGAAAAGTTGACATCCGTATGAATTTGCTTTCTCGGTACAAAATAAGGAATTGTTTTGCACAAAATCATCCATAGACTATCCAAGACTTGAAAGATCAAGTCGAAGTTGCCATATAGGAGTCCATACGATCAAAAATGTTCTGAAAAATTGGGTTGACAGAATGAGATACTGTAAAGCCAGCCGTGAAAGTTATTTGAATGAAATTGTATTCCATACTCAATGGCAATGTATAGTATACTCTTTCTAATAAAACAAACCGCTTTGAAACACATTCATTCGTCTTTGAATTAGAGCCAAATTAAATTGCAAACGTTATATGAGCCACCGTTTATTTTCTAGGGTAATATAATAGGCTCCTGTACCTGTTATTGTGTTCCTATGAGGTAAGTAGTTAACCATCAAAATTGTACTCTCATCTCAAAAAAATGATTACAAGTAACTTACCCGTATATGGTTGAACCTTAAACTTTTGGTGATGCGGTGGAGCATAGCGATGAAACCACGTTCCATCACCAGTAACTATCTGGTTTATAAATTTAATAGGATTGTTTTCACTCATTTTTAAATTTATCTCAGAAGTTTCCCTCGATATTTTTTTTGTTTCATAGTCAACATTCAGGGAACTCATTGTGCACTGACACTGATCAAGCTTTTAACGGCTTAAGACGATTGTGTAAAACGGTGATGGTACCGTTAGAGGCAGCACTATCACAAAAAGAAATCCTGCTGATATTTTTAAAATTACGAAGTTTTTAAACAAATCTATAGTATCAGCAGATGAAAAATAATAAATTTATAAAACACAAGAGAAAATGATTGTTTAAACGTTCTAACACGTTCTTAAATCTATCTGTATGGACAATATAAGAATTGTCGCCCACATTGGTATCACTTAAGAAATCTTTAAATTCATTAGAACTCAAACCTAGGGTAGTTACAAATCGCTTTGTCTAACTTCTTCGTCTTCGCTGGCGCTACATTCGATGAAGCAGATTGATCGCCTCAGTATTTTTTTTTTTTTTTTTTTTTTAAATAAAAAAGGGAAGTATTAATTGTCCAGTGGATTTAATGTCCTTTGCAGGTCAATTAATACCCCCCTTTCATTCACGCACAGACCACCCATTCACACAATTACAGTATACCACCTGCACATTGCAAGCTCCATGTCAACCTGTACACTGACATGGACGGTGGGCCGGTGCTGAATTCTGCACTCCAACAGAGAGTCTTAGTTGTGTTTATTAACATTACCGATCGTAATCGATGACGAAAATTCGCTTTGCATCCAGCCTCTGATGGGATTCGAACCCAGTACCTTCCGGTCCAAGTGCGCAAGCTTTAACCACTCCACCACTTGTCCGGTGGTATTGCTCTTCCAGATAACTTGATCCGT
The DNA here is from genome assembly GCA_947310385.1 of Nephrotoma appendiculata. Taxonomy (NCBI): domain Eukaryota; kingdom Metazoa; phylum Arthropoda; class Insecta; order Diptera; family Tipulidae; genus Nephrotoma; species Nephrotoma appendiculata. The sequence continues at coordinate 8,348,059 of OX371224.1, read as the reverse complement.
AGCAAGAGGGTGCCAAACACGATAACTAAGAGTTTGAAAGCCCTGTTCTATGTCGGCCATCCACTAAATAGGAGGTGTGCTTTGTTTTGCTGGATATATTGTGAGACTTAAAAATTTTAGTATTTCCGGAATGAACGAAATCTACGTGTGTTTGCATTGCCGCAAAGGGCATGTATTTGCAGGTTCTTCCTCGTTTATATGGATGCCGATTTGTTGAGCTCTTGTTTTCAGGGTCCGCGGAAGCTACTATTTGGCTAAATTTGTAATGTAAGCAGCTGTAGAACTCCTGACAATATTTTGTTTTCGAGAGTTTTAGAGCCATCCATTAATGATTCACAATGTGTAGCTTTGGAAGCTATTATACGCCTACAGAAACCCTATGAATAGAAGATGTCGTTTTTGAAGCATTTTTCCAACGCAAGCCATAGAGAAAAAGTTTGATCGGTTTTTGACCTACCTGAGCGAAACCCGTCCTAGTAGTAGCCCAAAATGTGCTCGCTATAATAGCAAATGATAGCTTGACAGCAAGCACGTTGAGCCGCTAGACTTTGTAAAGCTATTCAATGATAGTTGTTACAATTCAACCGGTGTCCCTTTAAATGAACTGGACATATTAGGGCTATTTTCCGTTTGCTTTGGGATTTTTCGCTGTGAAACCAGCTCAAACATGCCGCCGTTCTAGAGTATTTCATCACTAAAGGAAAACGTCTGTTTGTTTAAGAGTAACAGAAATGATGTCGCCACACCGTTGAGAGTGCGTTTATGTCTATTTACAACTCTCCAGATTTATTGCGAATAACGCTGCTACGTTCTATTATTTTATTTTGATATATTAAGGTTAACACCGTTTCATTATAATTTTATAAATTCCATTAATAAAACTTTGACGTTAGGGCGGTATATTCCGTCAGTCTCCAGCATGTTTATGATCTTTGGATGGAGTAATGGATTGTCTTTAGAAATTTTTTGCATATATTTTGTCTAATTATTATCCTAATGATGTACAGATTTCATTAATCTGGTAAACCAACATTAAAGCAAACAATTCTACTACTTAAATACTAAACTAAAATGTTTTCCAATTTTACAGGTTGTTCCGGGTTCTTTAAGCGTAGCATTCATCGCAATCGTGTCTACACATGCAAAGCTGCTGGTGAGCTGAAAGGTCGTTGTCCTGTAGATAAAACACATCGGAATCAGTGCCGTGCATGTCGATTAGCTAAATGTTTTCAATCAGCGATGAATAAAGACGGTAAGTTAATTTAGTTTAAAATTCAATTTTATAAAAGAAGCCCCCCCCCCCCTCCCCTTTTTAAATATGTCTATCCATTTTTAACATATAGTTTATCTTATTTAAAACTTTGACATTTAATCAAGCATATTCGTTTCACTTCTCGCATGTTATAAAAAACTTGGAAGAATTAAATTATGTAAAACATGTTTCATGTACATCCTATTTCCTCGTAAAATCTTATATATTGTTCATTTGTTTATATCTTTTCCTTATCGTGGTAGCCTTTATCTTGCTTTACTGCACACCCCATTACTATAAAGATACAATTTCAAATTCCGTTTTATTGTTTAAGTGATTACATTATTTACTTAAAGACAAAATGAAGATTTTAAATTTTTTTATTGTTACATTTAAATTATTTATAAGGAAGACAATAGCAAAAAAAAAAGTTCTTAAGTCTTTTTAAGCGACAGAAAAAAATTAAAACCCTAATATACAGAAGGGTAACAAAAATAGACGATTCATTTTAGCTTTATCGATTTGGCTTGAGATGCACAGACTAATTGAGCGGTTTACGCTAATCACCGCGTTAATTGAAAATCATATGCAAATTGCAAAAATCAGCGTTTTGAATCAACGTATAAAGGGGCAACGGTAAAATGCTACCAGCATAAACCATTAAAAATATAAAGACAATTTATGTAAAAATCAGATTCCACAAAATTTAAATAATTTTCATGTTTTACCAAATTTGGGTGGAGACATGAATATTTATGTTATAAACTCTTTTTACAATTTTTAAATGTTATAAAAGGCATATCTATATCAGATAGATACAGAAGGATGAGTTGATATAAATATATCTCACAAAACTGTTTTTCTCCTTGTTTGTGTCCTTGTTTACTTATCTGCTAAAGTTTACAGTTCTTTTTTTGGGTTACAAAAAATAACACACAATCTAGGTGGTATCATAACAACAAGAATACGATTAAGTTTTCTTCCAAATATTTTTTTTGTTTTTGGAAAAGTAAACTTGTTGATTTTGTTAGAAGGAAATAGCTAGATGGTTTATACTCGTATATGTACGAGTGGTAACCTATAGATTTGCCTCATCTCTTGCGAGTCATTTCTAATCATAAATATATTATTTGATGCATGCTGTAGGTTTTCACTCCAACTTTTGAGTATACGGATGATCGAACTAACATTCGACTCGTGATGCGATTGTTTTACTTAACCAGTCTTATGAGTTGTATAAAGCTGAATTTTACACCATTCAATACATTCTATCACCTTAATTGTTACAGCACACCACCACCAAATTATGCATCAAAATGAGCTTCACGGACCTAGTTAAGACCAGACCAATAAATTCAACTAAATTTGTTTCAACGCGTGATACAATATTAAAACCAATTCGAATTTGCCTTAACAAGCTTCGTTAAGAATAGACCAACTTCATTTAGACCACCCCAACATGAGCTTTTTAAAGGTCAGACCAGCCCTATCTAATAATTGGCAACAAATTGTTTAAGTGACAAATTCGATTAAATTTTACTTTAAAATCAAAATGCAGTCATCAGCTATTATGTCAAATTTGTTTTACTTTTGCGAGCATTTTTCATAAATTTTTAGAATCGTATTTGATCGAATGCCTGTTACCTGGTGGTGATTGATATCCTGCCTTGTCTACAAATGACAGGTTTCGTTCAATTTAAACCAAAGTGAATCTGTTCAAGGTCAATCCATTTAATAAAACCTATAAATCACAATTCGACTCAACCTGATGGTAGGTTCACAATTTGACTCAACCTGATGAGCTATTATAAAATATATTAATATATTGGTGGTAAATAATGTTATTTAAATTTAATAAAATAAACGAATTTACATGTACTATCAGATCGATCAAACCCTTTAAGAGGCTTATACAGCCCAATTCAACTCAATATCTAAAGTGTAACTAAATCCTTGCAGGTGTTGAACAGACCTTTAAATGCACAGTTATTACACACCTGAAAAAGGATAGGCTAAGCACGCGCCAGATCCATAAAGCTCAATACGCTCTACGAGCTTATAGTAGTTTGGTGAATATTACGCGGTCTTTTGCTCCATTGGATGAAAAACATTTTAAAAGCGATAGAACCATATTAAAATTTTCATTACGTTTGAAACCAATTTAATTATTAGTCTGGTATGAAAAAGGCAGACACAAAATTTATCGCGATTTTCGTTTATCTAGATTTCAAATTAAATTATAATAATCGTGCGTGATAAACAAATTGTGGTGACAGACAGAACCCCGATTTTCATTGAAACAAACTTCACTCTAAAAACGTTTCAAACCTTTGTCGAAGACAACACGTAAATTTGAATATTGAAAATGGATACTACATGGAAGAAATTAGCCGAACGGTTTTTGCTATAAAAGAAAACGAAACGGAAATTCGCAATTTATACAAAATATAAGGGCTTCCATTGAAATATTATTAATATTATTATAACTTTATATCGTTTTAAATACGAGTAGCTATATAAAATTAATGTTTAATAATGTAATTAAAACAACGGCACTAAAACTGACATTTGCTAAAAATTATAATGATATTTCGATCTCAATATTTCCCCGTCCTTTCGAGATTGGATTTAATTAGTTATGAAAACTTAATAATTCTGTTTAGAAAAAATCGTGTGCAGACAAGGACAGACAGGCAGAAATAACTTAATAATCTAAATAACGAGGTTATCTAGTTTGTGTCTGTCTTCGGTATAATACCCTTGACAGCCTAGCGATTAGCTAAACGCGTTTAACCATTTTTTCGAGTTTATCTCTTAATGTGTCAACTTCGAGATTAGCTAAACGGGTTTTGTTTTAGGTTTAGTAACTAAACCGGTTTAGTGCACTAATCTCTCAATATTTTGAAGTTTATCGCATAAAAATGGGTTTAGCGAGAGTGCCATCTAACAATGAAAGTTCAAATTTATAAATAGGACAATGTCATTTAGTGCAGTGAAACAATGATAGATGCCGCTTACTTTTTGAGTTATTCCTTTCGAGTTCAAAAAAATTTTTTTTGCTTCAATTTAAGGTCTACATACACAAATGTGTATGTAAATAATGACAGGTTGTAATGTCTTCCGTATTTTATCGGATCTTAGTTAAATGGGAATTCTTAAAAAAGAGCATAATAATTTGATAACACATAAATTATATAAAATATTAATTATTTCTTTTTGATAACATTAATTATTTTATTATTATTATAGTTAGTGTTATTTTTCTGAACAAAAAAATATTAAATAGTATGCACAAATGTGTATACTTGTCTTCAATTTACACATTCTTCTATTCTGACACATTCGTTTCTCGTAATCAAAATTTGCATACACAATTGTGTAAACTAGCCGGGCAAGGTTATATCCCTTTTCCTGCATGCCATCACACTTGTGTGGGTAACGAAAACGAATCATGTCAAAAATTGATTTTTGTATGTGATATAGACCAACATACATATTTATGCATTCCTCTTACCGTAGAGTGCGTATTATAATACCATGACAAATAAAAGCTGTTTTTTTTTAAAAACAATCGAGTAGAGTTCGCGATAGCTATTTTAAATTGGTCCAATCAAATAATTTTGATTTAATATAAATCTATGTTTAACCAAAAAATCCATCATAAAAGTTGTATGGTTTTCTTGTAATATCGTTGTTTTGTATAGTTCTGTCAATGACATTTGTTTCATACCGATTCCGGACAAACATAGCGCTACCGTATTTTATTATTAAAACAGGGTTTGCTAAGCCTCATAGTGTGTCAACCTAATTGGTTTTGTAGTAGATTAACTAAACTATTTTAGAGAAACGCATTTAGCTAAACCCTAGTCTGTCAAGGGTATAAGTCTCTCTTGAAATGTATATGAAAAATTAATAAAGTTCCATCTGTGTTTCATTAGCACAACTAAATAATACAACATAACATTTTTGATGTTTCCAAAGTTGTTCTCATATTTTCATTTTTGGTGTTGGTTTAAATAAACTTTACAATGTTAAGGTATCTGAATTTGTAGCAATTTGTCAACTTGAAATTTTATAGACTTTATTGACTAACTTTGAACCATTTTAGAAGCGAAAACTGTAGATTCCCGTCTTATATTTTTAAATCTGTTTAAATCTTGCTCAGAAACGCTCTGAAGAATGCAAACAAGAAGAAAATATGTTTCTTGTCCTTATACGTGTTTCTTGTTCATAAATATGTTTCCTGTCCATGACTACCTTAAACTATTTAAATCGCTTGGGCGTGATTTTGTTATTGGAGGTGACTTTAATGCAAAAAACACCTATTGGGGATCTAGACTTACGACGTCAAAAGGTAAAGAATTGCTGCAAGCAGGGCAGACATCAAAATGCGAATTATACTCTGGTGGTTCCACAACATACTGGCCCAGTGACGGAACAAAAATACCTGAACTAATAGACTTTTATGTGGTATATTCCAGCACTACATTCACATTGAAGACAGTAATTCTCTAGTATCGGATCATTCCCCGGTTATCATGACAGTCAGTGAAATGGTAGTTCAAAGGGAGAGGGTAATCTGGGTACAGATTAACAAATTCAAAAACAACCTGGGATCTCTTTCGTAAAGTAATGGTGTAACGCTGCACTGTTCACCACAGCGTTAACCTGCTGAATTTCTAATTGAATACTGAATACTTGAAAAGCGAAAACAACGAAAACCAAACAGATGTGTTGAGTCGGAAGCTATAAAAGACGAACTTTTTTTTGGGATGGGACAGTCGGTGTGATAAAAAAAAGAAAGAAAAAACGAGATCGGTCTTGATGAACGGTTAGTCGTTGAGTCGCAAACGAATTTTAATTGAATATAAATTTAATTAAGTGGTTCTAAATTTGTTATAAAATTCATGCGAATTTTTAAAATTGATATATACATATATAATTATTAAATTCTGTTTGTCGTTTATCGCTTCGATCGTGCGAGTGTTATTTCTATTGAATACGGTGATTGTCATTATAATGCAAGGCATACCTAAGTTATTCAGATAAATAGAACGGTGTTGTGTATGTAAACATTAAAACTTAGTTAATTATTACATAAAATGTATATTAGGTTATTTTATAATATAACTAATTACTAAACATATAGAGTGCACATAATAATGTTGTGAAATGCAATCGCTCATGATTTGGGGCTCAAGGACATGGTAAAAGTAATTAATAAACATTTTTTGAACATGTGATTTGTGATTTAAAATCTTGGAAAAAAAAACAAAATTAAAATAACAGTTATTTAGCTCTTTTATTGTTTTTATTTATTAGTACTTAAGCTTTCGGAACCATTTCGGTTCCATTCTCAAAAGTATGTAAATCAATTTAACAAAAAAATATTTTCTATACAAAATAAAATCGAAATCAAGGCTAACTAAAACGTAGCTATTTTCCTGTAGATATCGCTCGCTACTAGAAAAAATATATTCTTTATTTTAGCAAAGCAACAAAAATTGATATCTACAGGAAAACACTTTACAAAATAAAATTTGACTAAAAACATAAATTGAAAACAATTTTATCCATCTTAAGTAAAATATGAATTGTGTAAAAGCAAAAAATCAAATTATAAAAATAGATTATATGAATTGCCAATGTATGCAAAATCGTTAATTTTGTTTAGAGAATTTGAACTAGATTTTATATGTAACATTTCCAAAATAGATCGTTTCCTGTAATTTGATTGTTTTTCCAAAATTTCTACATCTTCAAAAATAATTTTATGGTTGGTATCTCTAATATGTTCCGAAAGTGCACTTATTTGATTTGAATTTGAATTTCCCGAAGCACCACGTAAATGTTGAAAGAACCGCTCCCGCAAAAACTGTTTAGTTTGTCCGGTATAAATTAGGTTACAATCGTTACATTTAATCCTATAGACCAGATTAGATTCTTTCTTTAATGGTATCGGATCTTTTAATTTTGAAAACAAAATATCATTTAAACTCATAGCTGAACGACCAATAATTTTGAAATTATAATTTTTAAATAAATGTTTTAATTTTTCGAAAAGATTCTTTATGTAAGGTAAAGATAAATAATTTGTACTTTCAATTTCAGGATTTAATGTACAATTTTGATAACTTCTTTGTTTCCAAATCACTTTATTAATTAATTTTTTAGGATACTGATTATTTACCAAAGTGTTTTCCAAAAGTTTGAAATTGTTGTAATGAAATTTAGTATCGGACAATTTTAGAATTTTTTGAGTTAAAATTTTTATTGTATTAATTTTGTAAGAAATAGGAAGCCAAGAAATAAAATTTAGATAACGACCAGACCAGGTATTTTTATGGTACCAGTCAAAAGAACCAGAAAAAAAAACAAGATCATAAAAAATATTCCGTGGTGCAGCAGACGGATTGTGCGATTTCAAGAGATCTCGATGAATGCGATTATCTTAAACAAGATATTTTTAATAAATAACTAAATAAATAATAACTAAGACTATAAATAAATAAGGTGTGTAAATTAAATATCACAGGCTCATATCACAGTGTATGGATAAACTTTAATTCCTTAGTGCGTAAAAATACGTACACAAAAGTGAAATTCAACTAATTTAATTACGATATATTCTATTAATTAAATTTAACCGTGTTATCGAATTCATAAAAAAAAGACAACGGAAAACATATAGTATAAAACAGTGTACTGTAAAAAAACGCTAACCAACCGAAAAAGTTCAGAACAGCGTTCATGTTGTAATGAACATAAAACCCAAAATAACCCCGAAATTAATACGGCAACTATAATAAAACTACAATAACATTAAATGATCCGGACGCCCGTGATAATATCGTTGTAGTAATAATGTTCAATTAATAACGTTAACTACGAGAGAAAACCTGTACCATCACGGACAAACCTTAGAAAACGGAAATATTATAAACTATGGGTTTCATTCAACGCTTTATATGGATATGGATATAACGGCAATCAACATGGGTCAGTCCACAAACGACATTCAACATCACGGTTGATTCACAAGTAAATCATTTTTTTTTTTATTATTAAATTTATAATTTTCATTGATCAATCTAGATTCTTATTAATAATCATCAAATTTAACGATTTTTTTTTTATTTCTGATCAATTATATAATACTTAGTTAAGTTGTTTATTTTTAAGGTTTTTTTTGCTTAGATAAGTTTAGCTTAGTATATAGGAAAGGTATACCGTTAGGACAACTACTTTTTTTTTGTATATTGCATATGCAACTTAGAAATTTTTATATAGATTAATTTTCATTGAGTCGTTGAACTTGACATAATTAAATTTCTGGTTTGCATTAAATGATAATCGTCCATTTTATGTAATTTTCAAATTTCTCGCATTATTATCAAATTTAAATAATGAAATAAATATTGAACCATGTTAAATTTTACAATATTAATTAATGTATTTCTATTTTCTTCATGTTAATTAATTAAAATGAGAACTTAATTGAATCATCGGGAGACCTGGTGAGTAGTGGAGTGACAATAGGACAATCACTATTTTCTTTCGATTAATTCAAGTTCTTCAAATTCTGGTCGGGGTAGTACTAGGATCTCAATTATGCGGTATATCAAGACTTCGTTCAACCCTTGGAAAGCCCACCACTTAACTCCTGAGCTATAGCCGCGCTCAAAATAACCGCCCAAGGGCAATGAACTTAGTAAATATGTATATTTTCTGACAACGAAAAGACGTACAACGAAGCCATTATCAAATGGAAGTTCCACACGATCTAAAGGTTTCGTTACAATGGAGGAAAAAATCAATCTTCAGGTACCTACCGATAAGAAATGCTCACCAGTTGGACGATGAATTAGTACAACGCAATGAAATTCACTATGCTGCTTTGGCAAGTACCCCCAGTATACAAAATAAGAAGAAGCTTAACATATCCTATTCAATTGAAGTTAGAGAGTTGGTAAGAGAAAAACGACGGGCACGTAAAAGCTGGAAAGTAACTAGAACACCGGAGAACAAAACAACTCTTGACAATTTAGGTAACAGTCTCAAATCTCTTCTTAAACAAGTTAAAAATGCATCAATCAAAAGATATCTAGTTATCCTAACCGATGAAAAAAATTCTGATTATTCACTGTGGAAGATGACGAAGGGACTCAAAAGACCCAAAATGTCAATCCACAAGCTAAAATTAGTAGCATGTATAATCTCAATCCACAAGCTAGATGATATTGATATACGCCTAGTAACTCTCAAAGAATGAGAAGAAGTAAAAAGCAACATGTATGATAAAAAGCCCCAGGATACGATTTGGTTACTTCCCAAATAATCAAGGCTCTACCAGGTAAAGGATTTCGTAAGCTGTTACACATAATCAATTCAAGCTTGCGGTTAAAATATGTTCCGTGACAATGGAAAGTAGCAGAAGTAATCATGATAGCAAAACCTGATAAACCACCTAACGATAAAAAATCATACAGGCCAATTTCATTGCTGCCAATTATATCAAAACTATTTGAAAAATTATAACTAAAAAGACTTAAATCAATAATTGAGGACCGACAACTAATTCCATAACATCAATTTGGATTCAGAGAAAAGCATTCCACAATTGAACAGGTGCATAGAATGACCAAAATTATTGAAAGAACGTTAGAACGTAAAAAAGTATGCCCCAGCATATTTCTGGACGTCGCCCAAGCATACGATAAAGTCTGACATAGTGGATTGGAATTCAAGCTGCATAGAGATCTACCGAGGCAATTCTTTGCCATACTAAGATCATATTTATCCAATAGACATTTTCGTGTGAAATATGAGGATGAACACTCCAAACTAAAGAAAATCTCTGCCGGTGTTCCGCAGGGGAGTGTCTTAGGACCAATCCTGTATTTATTATATACAAGGGATATTCCAACAACAAATGAAGGAACCATAGCCACCTTTGCAGATGACACAGCAATCATGGCGGTTGGAAGTAATGTCGCTGATGCAACGAGCAAACTCCAGAAGATTACCAATGCGGTTTGTAACTGGACTAAGCACTGGAGAATCAAGCTTAATGAGACGAAATGCACGCATATTAACATTATATATCTAAAGGCTTCACATCTACCGATAGAAATTAACTCACGACCGGTACCATATGCAAATAAAGCTAAATATCTTGGCATGACCCTCGAGGCCAAGCTCAAGTGGAGAGAACATGTCAAAAAAAAGAAGAACTTAAAATTAAGTTCAGAAAATGTATTGGCTCATAGGCAGAGGCTCTGAGCTTACGATTCAAAACAATCTGCTGCTATATTTATATGCCATTGGGGGAACTACATGAGATTTTGGAACTTAGCCATTTCCTCAAATTTTAACATACATCATCTCAAAACATCATTCGTTATTTCCGGCCCAGAAAGGTTTGGAAGTTATAGACGATTTTCATACAAATTTATATGGGGAAATTTCAAAGCTGGAAAATTTTGCCAATCCTAACATACGGCTGGCATTGGGGCGCTCATTATAAGTTACCCTTAATATTCTATGCTTATAATATGGCAATATTCTAAACTTATAAACTAATAATATATTATTTCTAACTTAAAATATACAGAATCACTATTGCCAAAACACAATACAAAATTTAAATAATCGAAAAAAACTGGAATGGGATATTTGATTTTTGTGTTTATAATTTAAATCGTCTTATAGAGGTATACTATAAAATGCAAAAACTGGATGGAATAGAATAGTGTCGTGTAAATAATATTTAAAAAAACTCCTGAGAAGAAAAATTGGGATAAAATGCATTGTGTTTTTTTTTGTTCAACCTGAGTGATTTTACACTTCACACTGCGTTTCTATTTGTGAACTGTGGTTACTGTCAGTGTACGAAGAGTGTGCAAAATAAAAACAATTGAATACTCTATGCACAATGCACACCGGATTATTTGACTCTGTACAACCTTCGCTCCATGTACGTATACGCGAAAAAAAAAACAAAATATTTTGTGAAGGTGTTCGACTGTTTACAGAAAATGAACACAAATAATCTCTGCAATAAGTTTTGCCAGTATATTCATAACCGATATGAAGCTTGTTTTATTGATTTACACATATTCAAAATTAAACCATCGCTGTTGACAAGCTACTTATCACATCATCGTGATGCAATTATTGGACGGTTGCGTCAACTTAACATGTTATAAGTTTCTCGAGCTAAGGTTTCTGATATTCTGTCAAGTTGTTGTCAAAATTTGGTAATCGTTGCATGTTAAATCCTCTTATCTCTAACAAGAGATATAGCTAAACGAATGTTTTTGATTATTTTTTAAATGACAAAGAATTAAATCGATAATATTATATAAAAAAAAATTTCAAATATGAACGACCGATTTTTCTACGTCACTCACAATCTTCTATATTTATTTATATATTATCATGTATTTAAATTACAAAAATTTAATTTTTATATTACCAATTTTAAGGATAACACGAAGAGTTCATGCCATATCATTTACGGATTAATTTATATTTTTATTTTCAATTTTCCAACGAAAAACCGTAAAAATAACAATAAAAAGCCAAAAAATGTTATAAAAACAACAACACTAACACGATCAAATTAAAATTTATCCAGATTACAATCAGATTTTCCCCATCAATTTTTTGAAAAAACAAACCTCACGTTTTAAAAATTTAAATATAAAATGGAAAATTGTGTTGTGTTTACAAAACGGTGCTGGGTGTAAAGTGGAAAACTGTGGGGGATATGTATATCACTTCTTAAGTAAATAAGTCTTTAAAAAAGCTTAAGTAAATTTTAAATCATATATAGCTGGGGTTCAAAAATATGATCTTTAACTTATCACCTCCTCATTTACATGTATGTAACGTACTTTAGGAAATCTTTTCCGATGTTCGTGAATTCAAAGGTATAAAGAAGATTTAAATAAAATTTTCAATAAAAATTATACAAAAATATATATTATAACATATCAGTAGTACCAACAGCATCAACTATAATAATAGTATACTGAATAACTAGCAACAGCATATAAAGTAGAAGAAGAGAAAAGATTAATTTTGATGATGGCGTGAGACTTTATACATATGCGGATTTTCTATTCCATCATTACCATGCGATGTTGAATCCTTGTGATGATTATTACTATTATTATAATAATATTACACTACTATTATTTTTTTTTCCTCGTGTATTTTTATGTACCCAGACTATATTTTGTATCTCTTTATTTATATAAAATACATAAAATATATTATGTATGTATATCAGTAAAGTACTACATATATGGGGGAGGCTGCGGATAAAGCTGAACTGTTTGTTGTGTTCATATTGTTATGCCATTGTACGAATATTATTTGATAATAAAATTGAAATATGTTTGCATGTTTTGTTACAGTTTTATGTGCATTCTCTACATGTATCGTATTATATATGTTATGTCCCTTGTTATCGTTTTATGTAAATATATTCCTAGAATTTGGCGTGGTTTGTACAAAATACCAGCAGGGATAGATCCCCAACATAAATAATAAGCTCTTTGTTAAAAAGATGTGCTCGTATGTTCTCGATTATTTTCCTAATTAGGTCTAAAATGCTATAGGAATTGAGGATCGCTAAACAATTGGGTTAAAATCTCGTGAAGATTTTTTACATTCTAATTCGTGTGAAATCATCAAATTTATTTATAAACTGTAAACGTTTGTCACGTACTCCTGAACGCGTGAAAATCGTTTTACTATAGGTTAGGTTAGGTTAGGTTAGAGTGGCTGCTATCGCACACTTAGGCCAATAATGGCCCATTGTGATACCACAGGATCCAATCTCCCCTTACTCCCGCTGAAACCAACCAGAGCTACTAATGTAGCGTAAAATATCTCGCACCCTACAGTCCGCGAGTTCAGAAAGGCTGTCCATGTTGTACACACCCAAGTACTTACGTCTTTTGTATGATAGTGCCGGACATGAGCATAGGAAGTGAACTAGCGTCTCTTCCTCCTCTTCGTCCATACAACTTCTACAAAAGTCATTCGTCTCTAGACCCAGCCTTCTCGCATGTTCCCCAAAAAGGCAGTGTCCTGTTAGTATCCCTACGACCAATCCTAAATCTCGTTTTCCCAGGGATACAAGTGCCTTGGAGCGCCGCAGGTCCAGTTTTGGCCAAACCTGTTTTGCTACCCTGCACGTGAGAGTGTTGGTCCACCTCTCATCTGTTAAGGCGATTGCCTTTTTACTGAGCGTCAATTTGAGCGCTGCTATAGGCCTCCCCAGACCTGCCCTTTCCGGTTGCATCTGGAGAGTCGTACCGTACCTAGCTAGTTCGTCTGCCCTGCAGTTTCCCGTGACGTCCGAGTGACCAGGGACCCAGATCATCTGGATACTGAAATACTCGCTCATCTCATTAAGAGATGAGCGGCAATCCAGCGCCACCCGTGACTTCAGAGAAACCGCCTCTAGTGACCTGAGTGCCGCTTGACTGTCCACATAAATCGCGATATCCCTAACAGATACCACGTTATGCTTCAACCATGTCACGACTTCCCCTATCGCCACCACTTCAGCCTGGTACACGCTGCAGTAGTCAGGGAGACGAACAGAAATATTAACATTGAGCTTCTCACAGAAGACTCCGGCTCCTACTTTGCCGTCTAGCTTAGAGCCGTCCGTGAAAAATGTCAGTGCCTCGTTTTCCCGTATTGATCCATTCCTCCAGGATTCCCTAGAAGGACAGATGATCCGGAAACCTATATCAAAGCACAACGTTGGTTTAATATAATCTAGATTCACCAGTTCTTCCCTTAGTGATCTAACTATCGTCGAGTGTCCCACCTGAAGAGACTTCCACTGAGAGACAGCCGAGAGCCTTGTAGCCACATTGGCTGCCATCTGTTTACCAAAAAATTCGATTGGAATAAGGTGGAACATAACCTCTAAAGCGCGTGTAGGTGTTGTCCTAAGCGCCCCGCTTATAAGCATACAGGCCGTTCTTTGCACCTTCTCCAACATCCTTATGTAGGTTACCTTTTCCAGAGCTGGCCACCACACGCCCACCCCGTACATCAGCACAGGCCTTACCACTGCGGTATAGAGCCAGTGTACCAGCTCTGGTTTCAAACCCCATTTCTTCCCTATTGCGTTTCTACACGAGTAAATGGCTACATTAGCCTTATTCACCCTTTCTACAATGTTAGGCTTCCAGCTGAGCTTACTGTCCAAGATTATGCCCAAAAATCTCGCTCTGTCAGCAAAAGCCAGTCTAATGCCGTTCACAGTAGGAGGGCTAACTACCGGAATTTTATATTTCTTAGTAAATAGTACCAGCTCTGTCTTGGACGGGTTGATCCCTAATCCGCATTTGCCGGCCCATTTCGTAACGATCAGGAGTGCATTCTGCATAACATCCCTAATCGTATCCAGATATTTGCCTGAGACAGCTATCGCTACATCATCTGCATACGCTACAACCCCCATCCCCTCTTTCTCCAGTTCCAACAGCAATCCATTCACCACTGCACTCCAAAGAAAGGGGGACATTACTCCTCCCTGCGGAGTTCCTCTAACCACCCGCCTTCTAATGGTGGACTCTCCCAGTTCCGAGATAATAATCCTGCTTACCAGCATCTGATTTATCAACCTACTTATAGGATAATCCACCTTCAAAAATGACAATCCTTCCATGATCGCCTCTGTTTTTACATTATTAAAGGCACCCTCAATGTCGAGAAATGCTACCATACAGAACTCTTGCGAGTAAATTGTCTTCTCAATCATGCGTACTAGATCGTGCAGAGCTGTGTCCACCGACTTTCCCTTACAGTACGCATGCTGAGACATTGCCCAATTCCTCGGATCAACTTTTGTTCGAATAAGTACGTCTATCAATCTTTCCAAGGTTTTCAACAGAAAGGATGATAGAGTTATAGGCCTCAGGTCCTTTGGATAAGCCTGTGAGCTTTTTCCCGATTTCGGGATAAAAACCACTCTGACCTCCGTCCATTTCCTGGGAATATAGACCAATTGCAGACATCCCCTGAAGATAACCTCCAGCCAGGGGAGGATGACCGCCGAGTTCCTTTGGATCTCTGCTGGTATAATCCGATCCGGGCCCGCCGATTTATAAGGCTTAAAACCGTTCAGTGCCCACAGGATTCGTTTCCTGTCCACGATGCCATCCACATTCGTTAAAGGTGTTCCTCGATGAGCTCCAGGCTCCATCGGGTCATCAATGCTTCCCGGAAAATGGGTCTCAATGAGAAGCTCCAATGATTCCGCACTTGAAGCTGTCCATAACCCGTCCGGCCTAATTAAGTAACTAGGACTGGTTGGGTTAGTAGATAGAATTTTCCTTAGGCGAGAAGTCTCGGAGACCTCCTCCATTCTACAACAGAAGAGTCTCCAAGACCCCCTTTGTGCCCTCCTCAACTCTTTTTTGTATTTTCTCAGGTCTTCCTTATAGGAATCCCAATCTCGATTTTCCTTGGTGTTCTTAGCCTTATTAAAGGCTGTCCTACACGCTCTCCGATAGGTTCCCAACCCCGTGGTCCACCATATCGGTTTCTGCCTGCCCCTAGGCTTTATTAGGGGGCACGCAGCATTAAATGAAAGATTGCATGCCTTTGTGACAATATCAACCATGCCATCTAATTCCTCTACTGTCGCCGGAAGTCCAGGAACCTCCAGCGGCAATAGTTCCTTCAACACCTCCCCATATTTGTTCCAGTTTGTCCTTCTGGGATTCCTGAAGGCTTTCCGGGCAACAGGTTTGATGTTGAGGTTATATGTAATATATCGGTGATCAGAGAATGAGTGCTCTTTCGCCACTCTCCACCCACTGATCATATCAAAAATTGTTTCTGACGCACAGGTTACATCTAGAACCTCCTGTCGATTTCTAACAATGAATGTTGGTTCACACCCAATATTGCAAACTACAAGGTTAGTATTTAATAAGTAATCAAAAAATAACTCACCCCTTTCATTAATGTCTGTGCTTCCCCAGATTGTGTGATGCGCGTTTGCATCACATCCAAGTATCACACCTACCTTTTTCTGATCTGCTTCCCGGATCAGTTCCCCCAGGTTGTCCGGTGGAACCCCCTTCTCGCGATCCATGTAGGCTGAGGCTAGCCATAGTTTTTCACAGCCTACCTCAGCGCTCACCGCCGTAACGTCCCCGCTACTAAATTGTGGAAGAAGAAAAATATTACTTTTATTATTATTATTATTAATTATTATTAGTTTTACTATAAAAGCGTGTCAAAACAAAACTGTCAAATCTTGTGATTGAACACTTCTTGTCCCCCTTGTAGCCGTAAAACGTAAGACTACAAAACGGTAAAAATCTACAAAAAATTTGCAAACAGCATTGCTAATTTGGGTGTAACTTAAATATGGCGATTGATAACAACGCAATGACAACACTTAAACATGAAAAGTTAAAAATGTGACATTTTACGCAACACAAAATGTTCAGCTGTTTCGAGGTTGAAATTTTTTTAATTTTTAAATATTAAAGTAGCTTGTAGTGGACGTTTTCTTGTTTTCTTGTTTTGACGTTTTGTTCTGGTTGTTTCCAAATTTACAAGTTACAGTTAAGACTGCAGTCCAATTCGTGACTTATTTTGTGGAGACTGACTTATTTGAAAGTCTATATTAAGACCCCTATCGGCTAGACTTATTGTAAACTTTTTTGACTTTTATGCGAAACTTGCACCCAAACTGGTAATTCATCAAAATAATTCTAACAAGTTTCCAATAAATCTGTTCGACAGGAGGCTTATTGTAGATTTTCAAATAAGTCAGTCTCCACAAAATAAGTCACGAAATGAACCGCAGTCTTAGTCATAGTTTACTTGATACCGCAGAGAGTTGCTTTAAATGGAACCACTACGACTGTATAAACGTTACGAACCTGTCTTAATGGAGATGTTTTTGTTAAGACTCTTTTTTTTAAGACAAAAGTTTTAATTGGTATTCTTGTTGCGGAAACTCTCCAAATACTATTGGGAACCTGTCAAGTCTTATTTTCGGAAAAAGCAAGTTATTTACAATTGATTACGGTAATATTTAATAAATTTCGTTAAATTTATGTAATTGGTTACATGAAAAAAGAAATAAATATAAGACTAATGTAATATTTACACAGAATAAATATTTTTTTTGATGTATACAAGGCAAATTACAAATGACAACTCTATAACACAAAATGTATAATATTTCTGCCAAATTAATATTTCGATAAGATTCAAAAATATTAAATAAAATAATCAAAAAAAAAGTATTTTATTGTTTTAAATAATTTAGTTTTGATTGCAACTGTTCAGTCATTCAATTTCCATGTTCGAGTATAATGCAAAATAGCAAAGAGTATCTAATGTTTGTTATAAAGAGTAACAAAATAAAGTAAAAAAATTTATCAAAAAATGCGTGGGTTATGCAATTCAAATAGGTTAAACAATACAATTACATATCTTTCTATCGTTTTCTATTAATAGTCACCGTATCGGCTCCGCCTTTTTAGCACCCCATCTAAATGTTTTGACAAAAGTGATGGATGATTGGATTCGTTTGGTCATCGTTTGCTCAGGATTTGTCACTAGTTTTTCTCGTTTGGTCACTTACGATTAAACGGTAAAGAAATAATAAAAATTCAAAAATAAAACTCCCGGGTAGGAGCTCATTGCAAGAAAATCATATGTTAAATTTTTATCAAATTTCGTTAGGTAATCGTTAGGTCAGGATTGGTCATCACATTTTGGAGTTTGGTTACCAAAGGGTCAGTTTTTAGTCCGAAAAAACAAAATCAAAATTATATTAATTCAATAAAACCAGGTTCGTCGCTTATTTCGGTATTTTACTTTACAAAATATTTAATAAAAAATTGTAACGCAACAGGCCTCCATATTGATACCCATTGTGTTATCAGAAAATTTATATGCATCGATTATGTTACTAACGCGGTTTGATTTCGCCAGCTGCTCAGCCTGGGGTGGTTCCAATAAGTGTTAGAACATAACAGAAAACGATGCTAACGTAAACCGCAGAAAAATGAAAAAAGAAGGAAAATTTGCAACAGCTCATCCACCATTTTGAATACTTACGTCCTCTTAAGCTCCCATTTATAGAAAAACTACTCCATATTTAATTTACACATCACGATAAATCAACGAAAAAACCATGTGATGAAATGAAATGCAAAATGTTCATTTTAACTTTAACAACATATTGATGGTTTATTAATATAAAAGAATTTTAAATATGGTAAATAAATAAATTAAGCAAAGCAAAATTAAAGAAAACTACTTAAGATAAACATTAACTAGGCTAAATTATATATACAAAGAAAAAAATAATTCATTTTAGTTTACTAGAATTACGCATGCGCACCGAAAAGAAAGAAATATATATTAAATACTAATAAATTTTTATGACTAAACATGAAAATATCAACCAACAATTTATAATCAAAAAAAAATATAAATATACAAAAATTTGTTTATATAAAAAAAAAATATAATATTAACTCACACCGCGTCCTCGTAAACCATGGCAGCCATCATGTTGAAATTTGGTATTTTGTTATCCATAAATAGTCCATTGATGAAAATGTCGTTTATAAATATTTGATGTTTTTTTCTTCTTCAACGATTCGAAGTATATAGACGGTTTATGTATGTATTATGTACAATACTATTTATACTATGTAGTACATAATAAAACTTAGTTGATACTTATATAATTATTAAACGAATAATTATAAACTTAGATGTGATTTATAAAATGTATGTTTTTTTGTGAGCTTTCATTTATAATGTTCAGAGCCACAACAATACACAACTTTTATATAGAATACATTTATACTTTATGTTTTTATCAAACAATTTCTTAAACATAACATTAATTTTGTTTTGAGAATTTTGGCTTATGATTATAAATAATATTTTAGAATTTTTTTAGGTGTATTTAATTTACAATGTTCACAATAATTATACATTTTTGATTTTTATAGTTTTTCTTTTTACATTTAAATTCCATAACAATTCGGCATTTAATCACTTAAAATATAGTTTATTTTTAGTTTACTTAAATTTTGCAATCTTTAATTATGTATTTTTTCTTGGTCGTAATTTTTATCTAACTGATTTACAGTTCATCACATCACACAACAAACGTAATATAAAAACCGAATTTAACTAAATTTTCTTGCACATTGTAATTTAAGACATTCTATTTATTTTAATTTATTTTATATTTTGGTTTTTATTTTCACCCACAAATATTTTTAAATAGTTTTCTTAATTAATGGGTGGTTTTTACTTAACCCACAACACAATTTTTATTTTCATTTTTATTTGCACAACTGACTAGATATTTACGAACCATTTACTAATTATTGACTGTCCTCAAAACGATCAACATCGTTTTTTTTATACCCGTTCGAACATGATCACCCATACTCCCTCACCATATCCAGTATTGATACATTTACAACCAAAACAATTAAACTACGGGAAATTTCTCCTATACAGCTGATTTTTAGGAAATTTTGTTTTTAGTACACATAATTTTTTTAACATTTTGACTGCCGAGTATCCATATGGAGGCTTACAAAATCCAATTGGAATATACCATTTAGACAAAAAAAATAATTTTTTTTTTCATAGAAATGTCATCTAAAGTGAAAGACATAATATATAATCAATTCAATTTCTTGCTTCTTCATATCTTCATTGATGATTTGAGGAAAACTCATAATTTCCACACGATTCGAAGTATTCGGTGCTGGAAACTTGACCAATACTAATAATTTTATAAATCCAACGATCGGAACTCGTTGGTCTACTGTCATTGAGGATTGGCCACTAGTTATTTTTGTTTGGCCATCCCTAGATAATGATTTATGCGAAAATTCTCTACAAACTCATAATTTCCAAAGAGTTTTAACGAATTTTTGCAATAAATCATTAAGTAAGGATGACAAAACGAAAATAACTGGCGACCAATCCTCAGTGTCAATTGAGCAAACGAGTCCAATCGTTGGATTTATAAAATAATTAGTATGGGTCAAGTTTCCGCAGACCCGAATACTTCGAATCGTGCGGAAATTATGAGTTTTTAACGATTTTCGTAGGGATGACCAAACGAAATCAACTAGTAAGTAGTGACCAATTCTCAACGAGTTATGAAAAACCAAAAAACTACAATTCTTTGAAAAGAGAAATATTTTTATCTAAATGGTATAGTCCAATTGGATTTTTTATTATTTTGTAAAATGAAATTCCTAAATAAGCGACGAATGTGATTTTATTGAATTAATACAATTTTGATTTTGTTTTTTTCGGAATAAAAACTGACCCAACGTCAAAATGTGGTGACCAATCCTGACCTAACGATTACCTAACGATATTTGATAAAATCGGTATAATTTTCTTGCAATGAGGTGCTACCCGGGAATTTTTTTTTTTTTTGAATTTTTTAGTAAGTGACCAAATGATAAAAACTAGTGACCAATCCTGACCCGATGACTAGCGAATTTAATCATCACTTTTGTCAAAACCTTTAGATGGGGTGCCAAAAAGTCGGAGCCTACCCTATCCAGTGATCCGCACAAATTGCACAAATTCTTTGTTGGGGATATCGACAGAAAATCAACAAAAATTGACATCGACAGGCTTAAGCCAGCATTCGGAATACTTTTTATAAGCCCAGTCAAAAACCGTTAAGTTCAATATAAAACGTTACGGTTTTCGATCCAGGAGGGAAGTGATGCAGCGGCAAAATCAAAAATACACTCTCCACTCCTTGGAGCAATTTACATTTTTGAATCGTATTAATATCATAAGTATCGAAATTAGGAAGGGAAACAATATTTTAGATTATTTTGTTTTCGCGTAATCGGACCATTCTTCTTTGATGAAACACCTTCGATCGAAAAATTTATGTAATTTTAATGGAAAATTTTCCCCTTTTTATTGGAAGACGTTTCAACAAGAAATGTTGTTTTAATCGTTCAATTATTCAAATAAATAAATAAATTGGATTGCGCATTTCCTCATTTTGGCAGAGCTTCTCGGGAACATTTAGATTTAATGTTTCCGAATAAATGGATGGTGTGTGAAAGAAGTAAAAGAAAGCAGAAAACGAAATAAAGAATTAATGAAATTCACAGAAATAATATTTCTGAATCCGAATTGGGGAAGTTCACATTAATTTTGAAATACAAGTAGAAAAATGTTTCGAATTAAATGGCAGACATTTTGAACATTTACTAAAATAACAAATATTTTTTGTAAAACCACTTATGCACTCTTTTTAATTTCTTTTTGTTTAATTTAATTTGGTGCCAAAATTAAAAATTTGACTAATGTCTGCAAGATCTACCACACCAGATAAAAATTGATGAATGAAAACGATGTTGCAACATATCGTTAGTGCAATTGTTCGTAAGTGCACTTCATGGTATAGGAACCAAACCTGTTTAGCACACTTGAGCAAAGCGCTTGACAAAGTCAATCACACCGTTTGCTGCCCTGCGGTACCCCGGAAGTAGCTATAAAAGGAGCAAATATTAATGACCTAAAGATCACCTGATACCTATACATTCCTTTCAGAAAAGAGTCCATCCATAGTAAGAGTTGAGGTGCCGAGTTGAGGTGCTAAGTGTCCTGAGTTTAAACTAAACAATCTTATGAGGAACTTTGTCAAATGGGTTACTGAATTCCGTGTTAATAACTTTAGCTTTATTCGAAAATTATTCTTTGTAAATGTTCAGATAATTTAAGTAATCCGAGTCCAATCTCGTATTTAAGAATTTGTTCCAGTTTTTATTTTTTTTGATTACGCAGTGAACCTATGGTACCATGGAGGAACTGCCAGTTTATTTCTTCGTACAGCATAAGGAACGGACTGCTGAAATCATTTCAAGCTCGCGGAATAAAAATTGAGTGTTCAGGTTTCAAGGTTGTGATTGTTGTCAAGAATGGTTTTGAAATCGGTGTTAGCCGAAAATTTGAAAATTAAAACTAGGTGATTATGTTAAATCTACCTAGTGCACTGAAAAATGTGATTAACCTATGTGGATGATATAAGTAAAACGTACTGAGAACCAAACTTGGTTCCGAAACTCTGCAATTATTGGCGTCAAAAGAGAACACTAAGTGAAGCTGCCTGTTTAGATTGTTTTTAACGTTTCTGATCTGCATCAAACCAGAATTTGAAGCAGATCGAGCATACGCATCAATATAATGAGTAGTATACTCAGATTCTGTCCATATAAGATCCGGAAGGTTAAAACCGCCAACGACAAGAAGGTCATATCAAATATCCATGCGATCAAAAAAAAAATCGAGGACATCAACGAGAAGCTGGTAAGTGATTGCATGACTATTAGTGCGAATACAGCGACACAGAGCATAAATATGTTTATTCTTATAACCCTTGTTGATTTTAACAAAAATCAGCTCAATATCAGTAGCGCAGATCAAGCGTTGATCAAGCGTAACTAAGTTCATTTTGAACCACGGGGATATGATACCTTGTTCTTGTCGACATTTTGAGCGGGAAACAACTATCAATGTCAAAATAAATATGATTTAAAAAAAAACGCTAGATGACTCACCCTGTATTACAAAAATATTTTTTATGTTAGGTAAAACATTTAGGGGACTAGTTTTGGGTTCAGGTTACACGCTGCATTACACGCTGATTACATGACATTTTAACGTTAAATGTTATATAAAAAAACTTCAATTTAACGAAAAAACAACTGATTGGCGAGTCCGTTGGGATTGAGTATGTGGGATGGAAATGGGATTCTTAATTGATTTTTAGAAAAGTTATGGAATATGGCCACCTGGAATTGAATTCGATATTTTCTTAACTTATTATGCTGAAATTGAATATGGTGGATGGAAATAAGATTCTTTAATAACTTTTGGAGGAAGTTGTGGAATATGACCACCTGGGACGAAACTCGGTAATAAGCAGGCGTCTTTTTTGAAGCAAGCGGCACCGGTACGTGACCCACTCATGTAAATAGTGGGTTGAGTGGCAGGCCAACTACCTACTCTCACAAAGAGCTTGGATAAATTTACAGTATTCTTATCAACAACGACCTCGAAAACTGTTCACGGGAACATGGAATATGATGACTTCTATGACCTTGAGATTTCCAGGTCATTTGGAATGAAATTTATACTTTTGAGGTACTTGCAATACAAGAGCGTAAATAATATGGGAATTAGTTTCATAAAACAACCAATAATTAGACTCTGCACTACAGCAATGATCAGGAAAGAGGAAATTTATGAATCGGTTTCTGATCCTTTGGCGAGTACAGCAGTTTATCATTTAATAATCCCATATTTATCCAACGTGCCGATTTCCATCGTTAGCGGTTAAGTAATAGCCTTGTCTCGTTCCAGGTGGTCATATTTTGAAAAACTTCTTCTAGAAATCATTTAAGAATCCTATTTCCATACAATGTACCAAATCCCATCATAATCGGTTAAGAATTGATCGAGTTCCGTCCTATTCTGGTAATTCCCCCGGAATAGGGAATTGAGGAAAGAATTTATAAGTAATTTTTATACAAACAGTTTTTTTCTGGCATACTGAGGTAAAAAGTTAATGATAATTTTTTTGAAAACAAAATTAAATGGTGAATAATTTTCCCTGCCAATTTAGGTATGGAATAATTATTCCCAATTTATAAAAATTTACATCAAAATTGTCGGAAAACAAATATTTGAACAGAAATTACATATAAATCCTTTCCCCAGTTTCCTATTTCCGGGGAAATACCAGAATAGGCCATATTCCAGAATTTCTTCCAAAAATCATTTATGAATTCCCGAATTCATCCATTACTCTTCTAACTGATCGTTTAGAGATAATCGAAGAAATAACTACGGCCACTGTGATTCAATGTGAATCGATTAGTCCTCTAATCCAAAAAATTAGAAAAATTGTTGTTATGTTTCGTGCGTTCATACAAAAAACGATAATCTACAGAAAAACATAAAATAAGAATTCAACAAAGAAGTGTCGTTAATTATTGATTCCAAAACCCGATTAAATAGTCTCTTAGTAATGCTAGAGCGATTTTATGAAGTAAATAAATACATAAGGAAAAGTTTAATCGACTTTAAATCTAGTTTCAATTTTACAAAAGATGAAATAGATTTGCTTGCATCTACGATCGCAACATTGTAGGCAGTAAAAGTCGCTGTAGAAGCACTTTGCCGTAAAGATGTAAATTTGAATGTGGCAGATCTAACCTTAAAGTTTATGTTAGATGAGATTAGTGCACAAAAATCAAATTAGGCAACGAGCTTAAAGAATGCAAGCATTAAGGAAAGAGGGAATTTTTATGCTAATATATTACAATATCTCCATGACCCATCAAGCGAGAAAGACGATGCTTATCAAATATTCAACAGAACCAACAAAACTGGTATTATCAAAAAAATTGTTAAATTAATTCAAAAATTCTCCACTCCAACAGAACCAGAAGTTAAGTTTACAGAAGCCGCTAGTTTATCTTCAAATGATTATCAATGTACTTCAACATCTTTATCCCCTGTTCTTATGATGTAAATGAAGGAAAAACTGCAGCGAGCAATTGAGTATAAAATTAATTAATCTCTTTTCGAAAGACATGCTCCAAATATTCCTAGAGGGTTATAGTGAATGTGATAAAAATAGAAATGGACTTCTTTCAAGAACAGAACATTAAAGGTAATATATAAAAAACTTGGTATTTACTCAAATTCTGACCATTCGTCCGACAAGAGTCGAATCGGAGTGTGCTTTTTCAGCAGCTGGTCTGATATGTTGAAAATTTAGATCAAATTTAAATGACGACAGCATGGATACGATGTGTTTTTACGAGGTTATTTCAATATTGAGTGTGTTATTTCCACTAGTTTTTGAAGTTTTTTTAAATTAAATTAAATTTATAATTACCGGTAAAAACCCGGTTAATCGGATTTTTCAGAAAAGTTTACCGAATTACCGGTAATTACAAAAGTCGGTAATTTTGCAAACTATATTCGTAATACTTTTATATTTTTCAAAAAGGATTTTTGCAGATTTTTCGTGCTCCAATGAAAATTTTTGTTCATTTGGCAAAAGACACATAAAACTTTGCAATATATTTTTATGTTTCAGAAACCGATCGTGAACTTGCATCTTTGTAGAATCTCGAAATGGTATAAAGATGGCAATACGATAATACTCTTCAGGATTTTCAACTGCAATGTTGCAGCGATGAATCTTCCGGCTAGACGAGGAATTCGTATTTCTACATTAAGCTTACATATTTTCTTGACGTCACTGAAAATTGCATTTCTGTTTCGCATCGTATTTCATCTAGCACATCTTCAACATCTTTTGCCTGTTCGATTGTAGCGGCCAGATCCAGATTTATTGTTTGTAGTGAACGACTTAGTGGCAGGGTTATACGACCGCTATTGTGGGAATAGAGAGTATAATTTTTTTTTGTTTTCTATTCAATGCAAGATGAATATAATCAGTAAAATTTTGTTTTCTATTCGATATTCGCGAATCGCGACGATCAGTAATAAAAAATATTTGTTCGATCAGTAAAGAAAGAATAATATCCCTTTTGTGTTTTGCTAACGCAGTTGTGCGGGTGGGGCACAGGTGCCATGTCAAAAATTTAAAATTTATTTTGGTATGTGTTTTGACCCAACTTACACGTTTGTGTATTTCTTTGAAACTTATTTTCGTCCGAAGGAAGAGCACTGTAACTGTGCACACAGTTGTGTTGGTTGTGCTTCAAGTAGAGCGGGTTTTTTTTTGTTTTTTTTTTTTTTTTTTTTTATTAAAACGCCATTGCATGCTTTGATTTTTTGCCCCCACATTTGTGTGGTTTAGACTTGGGTTGAACCAATTTTTTGTTTTGTTTTTGTTTCTTGGTTGAAAGAGGGATATATTTTGTAGAGCGAATTTTGGAACCCTGGTAATTGCTAAACTAAATTTTATAGATCACCCGCTAATTTTGAGTTGTTATCGTTCACACTCGCAGGCACTTTCATATATAATATGGAGAAGCATTTTGAGGGGAATACAAGAATAATTCGATTGTTTAATGATAATGAAAGGAATTTATGTAAATGGCATAAATAGATACATATTTAGAAACACAGATTTTTTTTTGCTTGTCACGGTTTTTTTTTGTTTAGAAATGTTTTGCATATAATTTAAAGAATTGATTTATTCTAGTTAACCAAACATTTTGTTTCCTTTATTTATCAATATGTAATACATATTATTGTTTTTTTCGTAAGGTAAGTGAGGGACGAGGGTTTCAATATTACGACGACAGAATTTATAACACGAGAGTATTTCGTTTCGTTTGTTGTTGATTTTATTAACATTATTTGTTACACAAAATGTATTTTTGTACCTTTTTTGAATTTTTTTTGAAAATTTTAGTTTTGATTTTCTTGCTTGACCAATGATTTACTAGCGAATTCATTATGACGTAAAATACCAGAGAACCCCAGGTAGGATTTTGCATGGGCAGGAGCCTTGTACCTCCTATTGTATTAAACCCGATAATAAAAATATTCCAGAACTGATCAGATTTCTTTTTATATATATTTTTTTTTTTTTTTTTTTTAATTAAATGACTTCTTATCGTTCTATGCTCAAGATATTTTGCGTTTTGTGTTGCTAAATTAAATTCGTTCCTTATTTTAAGTTTTAAACAATTCTATAAACTGATATTTTGTCGAAAGTCCTGACTTTAAAGAAATAATAAAGTTGTCGGCAAATATAATTCAATTTATTTTATTATTATTATTTTTATTTGTTATTTTTTGAACATACCGGAAGGTCAGGGGAGATTGCGATTACAACATTCTTGATCAGGGGGTCTATTTAATTACCCACGCTTTGAGAATAAACTCAATATAATTAAATATGTTAATGATACAAAGACCTTTTGTTATGGAGTGTTGTTTTTTGACGATCTTTCAGCTTGAATTCAGGTTATGTTTTAGTGTAGTTATGTGAATGTTAGATATAAATCAACTCTGCTTTTAGTTGGATGAATTAAAATATAGGTAGCTAAATGACAATACCGAATTCAAATTTAATTTGTACAATATCAACGGAATATTTAGGTCATCATATGTATGATAATGCTGTCGAGTCATTACGAACGTGAAGTCCCTCGGTTAGATGGTGTTGGGTGGGAAGATAGGGCAAAATAAGGTTACAAACAGCATATGATGAGATGACCCGTAGATGTGATAACCTAACCAGTCTATTACGACTGATGCCAAATACATATGATGAATATTAGTATCCTTTACCTCAACCACAGCTAACCCAAATTAATAAACTAACAAAATCTAATCTAGAGTGTGAATTTAATTGTGACTAATATTTTAATATATTTAAGTAGTTAGAAAACGACTTTGCTGCGGTTCACCCTAGTTGTTTCTGTGACTAACATCCTTTCCTAAATAACCTTATCTGTTAAAGATGCAGGCAGGGCCTGGGCCCGCATGATGCTGAAATATTATTCGCATTCAGATATAATTTGTTATTTGATTGTGGATATTTCAGGATTATTGTAACGTACCTAGGATCGCCGTTATGGCTGGCCTGTACGCCTCTATCATATCATATCATATCATATCATGAATCCCCGAATTCATCCATCATAATCGGTAATCGAAAAATGGAAAATAAAAAATTGTCCGTTAAATCGAGGGCTTACTGTATATCGCTAACAACAAATTCAAATTTTTTCATCGCCTCCAAAATCACACTCCCAATGTTCGCCATATTGCCGTGGAGACTGGAACAACTTTAGAGCAAACGTTGATATATGTTTGCCTACGATACTCAACGTAAAATAAGGAAGGTGTTTCAGTATTTAAAAATTTAATTTATTTCGCCGGGTCGCATCGCTTTCGAAACAAATAAAATAAATGGTAAAGTAAAACAGAAAACTACTTTTACAAATTTACCAGTTTTCATTCTAAAAATTGCTGAAAATGCTGAATATAAATAAAAGACAAATCGAAGATTTACAATGAATGAATCAAATATTTTGTAGTTTTCCAATCAATTTTCTTCAAACACTTGAAAGGTGGATGAACTAAACTTTATTTCTGTGACTATAGTGTCTCATTCTGTCACCTTCATTCATTAGCTTGCTGAAGTACAGTACGGCTCAACAGCTCCAAACCAATTGCAGGTTAAAGTACATTTGGAAACTGCTGAATCCTAAAAGTACTGCTATTAAAAAAAGTTTTTTTTCATCAAACTGGGTGAAATTAAAAAATACATATTCACAACATAACTTAAGATGATATGCAAATATCTAAGACTAGAAGAAGAAAATAAAAACTTGAAAATAATCAAAGTTTGTAACTTTTTTATCTTTTATTCAAAGTTATGGCGTATATTTGAGTACCCAAATATCATATACCTAAATTAACATATTAAGTGCGGGTGGGTAGGTAAAAAAAATGAAAAAGTTTTTCTTCTTAAGATCTTCGAAACATGAAATACAAATAAATTTACGAAGTTGATTTTTAATTTTATTCGTTTTTCCATTGAATGTGGAACGTTTCACACAGAAGAGGTACGCATACACAGAACTAAAACTTTTAGAATGTAAAATTTCTCTGTTTACGATAAGTTTTAATGTGGGTGGATTTTTCACATTGCGATTGATTGGTTAGTACCTCGCGGAATGTTGCCGAAGTAACAAATTGTTCATTTTATAAATAAAACCGTAAAACATTTATAAGCTTAACGTTTTTTTTGTGATTATCCTCTACACACTTTATATACCTAAAAATGTGTAAAGTAAAGCTTTCATAGGATAAAATCTTCTCAGTGAACCCAGTAAATGTTCTCCCCATTCACAGTTAAACGAGTATTATAACGATAATCGCATTTCAAAATATTATTTGTATCCAACCGACTTACAAGTTTAAGATCTACCGTGAAATAATAAATATTATGTATTTATAGGGTGTTATATTATATTGCATTAAGGATTTGTATTTATTTGAAACATAAAATTGCTCAGCTGATTACCTTCATAATTTCATTTGTACCTCAATCATTTAATTTACCATAAATTTGTAAAAATGTTCACGATTTGTGTTTACGTTTGTGGAAGGGTGATTTTTATATGTATGTATATATATATAGTATATGATATGTATTGGGGTGGATGGGGATTTTTAAATTGTTCGGATGAATAACTTGATATTTCGTTGACAAGTCTATTATGTATACATAATACATATTAGAAATACATATATGAATGGGAAATATTGGAAAACTGTTTTCCTCTTTTTGGCTTCGAAATTATTTAAAATTTGTGTACAGTGTTTATTAACATTTGTTAAAAGCGTGTTTAGTTCTCATAATTTATCATGTCACTAAAAGATTATAAAAATAAAGTAACTATTTTTATATCGTGGTTGTGCGGTTGCAATGCTGCTGTTCATGAATACCTTTTTCGTATTAGGTGTAGCAATTATCTTCAGCTATATCAGCTACATATATGTATGTATCGTTCGAACAACACACGATAACATAATTTTTGTTTAAAAATACTAATCCGTTAATTGTATACCACTCAAACTATCAATGGGTTCATTATGGGTTTCATCACAATTTTCAATTTTTGTATCATCTTATATGACACATGCCAACAACAATCAATGTTCTCATCATTCTCTGTGTGTACCACGAAAACTATTTCCACCAATAAATCAATCAAAATATATAAAATTGTGGGTGGTTTTTCCTTTTATATACATATTTTATAAATATTTGTGTATGTCGTACATATATTGAGATAGACAAAATAGAAAAAAATAATTTAAAATGTGTACATTCATGATTAATTAATTAATTTTTTGTTTTCTAAATTTATAAAAAGGATCAATTTTGGTTTTTTATTCTAAAGTGAAATTTAACAGCTGATAAATTTTCCAATTTTTCCACTTTTGTGAGTCTACATAAACACCATACTCATCGGTGATGTACGTCGTATATGACTATAACGATGAAGTGGTACATTACCGATGACATGATGATACCATCGTATATGTATATCGATGATTGCTACCACTAATTTACTATAAAATGTGATAGTGGAAACAATAAAACCATAAATATTTAGTTCATATAAGGTTCACAAAATGTATAAGAATTTTCTTATAAGGTTTTTTTAATATAGTGATTAGAACTTATGCTAATTTATTACTTTCTCTCTTTGTGTTCAATAGGACAAACATATGTTTATGTGTGAGTTAAACCTATCTAGTACAAATATCGGGTGTGCTACGAAATCCCGGTATTCAAAATCCCGGTTTTCAAAATCCCGGTTTCAAAATCCTGGTTTTCAAAATCCTATATTTTGAAAACTGATTTATTTTTATTAATTCGGGCCGGCCCGAAAAAATCGGTTTTCAAAAAACAGGATTTTGAAAGCCATGATGAAAAATTACTTAAGCGCTTTTCCCATTTTAAATCATTTTCGTTTAATCACGGTGTTTGATTTGCGGGGATTTACCAAATGTACAACGGGGAAGTCAATATGAAAATTACATTGAAAACATGCATGTCGTGTTGTATTTTTTAATTTAAACACATTTCGGGGAAGTACATATTAATAAAATTATTGCGGGGAAGAACCGAATTTTATATTGTGTTGATTTTATTTTTACTTGTTTGATGTAATTCCTGCGTTTATGCGTCAACTGTTCACTATTCATGGCAAAATTTGCAAGGAGACTGTACTTTTGGTGTTCGGAATAATGAGCTGCAAAAGTGAAGCGGCATATTTCGAATTATTCTACAAAGTATGCAGATGGGCATGCAATTGTGGAATAAGTATGACTTCAAAATTCATTCTACTTGTTCCACTTCGGGCAGATCATCTGGAGACAGGTACCGAAACAAGGCTATGTTGTGAAATACGGCAATAAAGAAAATTTTAGCCTCTAGATCAGAATGTTAAAAAGTTTAGCTTTTTTTGCCGGCGGAAGACGTACTAGGATATTACAAGGAACTAAAAAGCAAAGTCGACCCTGATGCTCGACGTATATGGGCAAGTGGTTCGAGATAAACTATTTAACAGGAAATCCTCAAAAAAGGCTAAATATAGTATACAATCGAAACCGCAGTACTCTCCAAATTTCTGGTCTGTTTGAGTACTTCTCAAACAAACTTACCTAGGACGAAGGCTAAAGGTGGTAGTAGGTAAATCACATATCGGCGTTTATCAACTAATATCGGAATTAGGGAAAGAGTTTATAATGGGTAAAAGGAAAATTACATAAATGAGAGGGGGAGTATCAAAGGCAAACAAACGAAAATTGCAAATTAAAAATAAGAAAATGTTCAATATAATAAACCAGCGAGATAATTTAAGCAAAGTGGATTACCTTCAAAATATTGCTATAATTTTGAACTGTATAAGTAATTATGAAGTTTTATACAAAATATTTGTTTTTATAAATTCTAAGCTGATACGTGAAATATTATTTTAATTTATTTAATTTTTTTAAACATAAATTATTAAATCTTTTCTGAACAACCATAGCATTCAAAATTTAAAAAAAGAAAAATTCTATGAACAAAAAATACTAGTCGTAGAAAATCAGGTTTTTTTGTTAAAAACCAGAGGACCTACTATTAAAATCAACCGCCGTCGATTTTTGTTCGTTGTTTATATTCAGCAATAGTAATTACTATAGCTGAATATAAACAACGAACAAAAATCGACGTCTCGATTTCCATAGTATAGGCCTCTAGCTTTTGAAAACCAGGCCTTTTGAAAATCCAGGCTTTTGTACAATCAGGCTTTTGAAAACCAAGATTTAGAGGGGAACCCAAAATCTTTAATATTTGATTAAAAATTACGAGAAAATTTAATTAAATTTATTATTTATTCCTTAAAACAATTTTAAAAAATTATATTAGCCATTTTCTAAAACTTTATCGCAAGCTCAATTTTAAATTTTGTCAAATTTTAAAGATTCGGACCGGGATTACCTAAAAATTGGGACTTTTTGAAAACCGGGATTTCTTTACACACCCACAAATATCGTATAAGCCGGTCAAAAATATTCCTAGATTGTCACAGTATAAACTGATTTGACCTACTGCCCTTCAAACAAGGTGTTACACATATACGATTCTTCGAAAATGTAACATTTTGGTGTTACAAAAATAAACCCTTAATGTTGTTCCTGACCTATGATAATTAGATTTTTTGGCGAAAAGTTCTGAATGTATTGGTAGTTCGAAAATGGTCCGTTTAAGTAATACTTTTGTTTATCACTTTAAGAATATCATTTAAGAAGCATACAAACGATTTGTTCGCCCATATGTTACGTTTAAGCAACATTCTTGGTGAACGAATTAAAAAATGCTGTAAAATCATTAAAAGGAAATGCAAATTAATTTGGGTTTAAATATAAACTGTCATTTATTTAATTAATTCATCACATATGTAATAGAATAGGATATACATACTCGATTAATTAATCGTTGATAATTGAAAATCTAATAAATAAAATTATTGTCAAATCTGTATATGAAAAAAACTTTCGAGAATATAAATCTCTATTAAAGCAAAAAATATAAATTCCATTGCCACAAAAAAGTTTTAAATAAATTTAAAATAATATTGGGTCAACAAATTAATTCGGTTCGTTTTCAAAAAGTGGCTCAATAAATTCTTTTTTCAAGTGGCATAATAATTTTTTTATAGTGACAGCTGATTTCCGCTGTTTCAGACAGATTAGACATCTGCCGTTAACATTCAGTTTGAATTGCTTTGAGTTTCATACAAAACGTGTTTTTTACGGTGTTGAATATGTCGGATTTTGTGATAACTAAACAACATGTACATAAGTGTTAATTTTTTGCTTTAATTGAAAAAAGTACAGCTAACCCTTTTTCAACCAAGAAAACAAAAATATTGGCTCAGTTTTAGTCCAACCCACACAAATGTGTGAGTAAAAAACCTTAGTATGTAATGGCGTTGTTGATAAAAAATTTCGTTGATTTGAAATAAATCAACACAATTGTGTGTATAGATATAGTGTTTTTTTTCGGACGAAAATAAGTTAAAAAGGAATTCACAAATGTGTAGGTTGGTTCAAAAAACATACAAAACTAAATCTTTGACGTGGTATTTTTGCCCTACCCGCACAATTGTTTTAGTAAATCACAAAAGGGCTAAAGCACATCGAATACTTGTGAAAGTTTACGGTGACAATAATCCAACCGATAAATCTTGTAGAGAATGGTTTCCGTTTCGACGCTTCAAAAATGGTGATTTCAGTATTGAAAATAAGCCTCGCTTAGGACAGCCAAAAAATTCGTAGACGATGAATTAGAGGCATTGCTCGATGAAGAACCAACTCAAATGCAAGAGATGTTTATCGGTACATTGAAAGTGACACAACAAAAAGTTTCCGTACGATTGAAATCTATGGGCATCATTCAAAAGCAAGGCAATTGGGTCCCTTATAAATTGAAACCATGAGACGTGGAAAGGCGATTTTTTTCTTGTGAACAACTGCTTCAAAGTCAAACAAGGGTTTTTACATCGGACACTATCCGGTGACGAGAAGTGTGTCTTCCACGATAACCTCAAGAGGAAAAAATGCTATGACTTGCCTTGTCAATCGTTGCCATCGAACTCAAAATCAACACCAAAGACGAATATTCATGGTTCGAAGGTTATGCTATGTATCTGGTGAGACCAAGGAGACGTTATGTAGTACGAGCTGCTAAAATTAATTCGTTTGAGCCGTGCATTACGAGAAAAACAACCGAAATATGAGGAAAGGCATGATAAAGTTATACTTCTGCATGACAACGCTCTGCCTCACCTTGAAAAAGTCGTAAAAAAATATTTGGAAACGCTCAAGTTGGATATTTTACCGCACCCGCTGTATTCTCCGGACAATGCTCCTTCTGATTACTGGTTGTCCCGACTGATGCAACACGATTTGGCAGGTCACGGGTTCACTTCTTTCGAAGAAATTGAAAATGGGCTTCAAACTTGAATCGCCTCAAAAGACGAAACGTTTCTCCGAAATTGGATTCGAAAATTGCCTGAGAGATGGGAAAAAGTAGTAAGCAGCGAAGGACAATATTGTAATTAATCTGTTCATTCGTTTTATTTTAAAATAAATGCATTTTTAATATTAAAAAAACGGACCGAGTTAATTTGTTTGGTAGTACAAGCATTAAACAAACTGGTTATTATTTGGTTTTGATTTTTTGATTTGGTCCTTCGCATACTGCAACCATTTTTTAATGATATTGATGACTTCGGTAGTCTTCGCTGTTGGAAATTTTTTCAATGCACATTCTAAAACAAAAAAATTAAAATAAATTGTATTAGTTTATATTTTATACCTCTAAGTACGAGGGCAAATCAAAAAGTCTTGCAATATCATATGAAAAAAAAGAGTGAGTGAGACAGCAATATTTTTATTTTTCGACATAATCTCCTTTAAGGTTTATACATTTGTCACATCGATCAATTAATTTGCCTAAACCCTCTAAAAAAAAAGATTTCTTTTGCTCCATAAAATATTCATTTACAACAGACTGTACTTCATAGTCACTGGAAAATTTCCGGCACCTTAGTGTTTTTTTCAAATTGGGAAACAGAAAGTAGTCACTGGGTGCCAAGTCTGGACTGTTCGGTGGATGTGGAATTTCTACGAAGCCGCAGTCCTTTAATGCAGCTTGAGCAATATTAGCCTTGTGCACTGGTGCATTGTCGTGAAGAAGCAAGATTTTTTTCCTAACTTTCCTTGGCCGTTTTTCCCTATCGCTTTTTTCAATTTTCGCAAAACCTCTGCGTAATATATGCCTGTGATTGTGGTTTTCGATGGCATATAAACGTTATCAAAATTCCTTCAGCATCCCAAAAAATTGTTGCCAAAACCTTACCAGCAGACGGTTGAGTTTTGAATTTCTTTGGTGGTGGTCCACTACGTTTAATCCATTGCATCGATTCTTGTTTGGATTCTGGATCCCAGTGATGAAGCCATGTTCCATCGCCTGTTATTATGTTATCCAAGAAATTTTCTGGATCTTCATTGTACATATCAAAAATCGCCTTTGAAGTTTGAACACGCATTTTTTTTTGTTCTGCATTCAACAAACGGGGAACCCATCGCGCACTTACTTTCGACATGTGAAGGTGGTCATGTAATATAGTATATGTGGTACCGTATGAAAGAGAAAGTCTCCACGCTAACCGCGGAACAGAAATACGCCGGTCCTCCAATACAATAGATTCGGCCAAAATTACGTTTTCATGGCTAATAGCATCTGCTGGCCGACCCGAGCGGTTGTCGTCTTCTAATGACTCCCGACCACTTTTGAATAATTTTACCCACTTTGTTACAGTGGCATATGATGGTGCAGATTCGCCGTAATTTTTTGATATATAATTGAATATATAAATTGCATTTCGTCCATCCTTACAGAAAAATTTAATACCGGCGTGATATTCAATTTCATTCATTTTAAGAAAAATTCAAAACACGTGTTACTAATTTGACAAAAACAAACGAACTGTAAAATTTACATCGAAATGTTCTTCTAGAAGTTTCATCGCGACAAAAAATGGTTTTGAAAAAAATATTGTTGTCTCACTCACTCTTTTTTTTCATATGATATTGCAAGACTTTTTGATATACCCTCGTATATCCATTATAAGATAGCCTTCAATAGCAATATGTTCATAGCGCCCTTACCACGAGAAATGTGAGGCCGCTTCGTTGGTAACTATTAATTTAAAAACCATTGCGTACAAATTTTTCCAGATTCTGATCCGGTATATTATCGAAAAAATTTAAAACAAAAATATCAATCAACTCCTTCTTTATTTGGATCCTCTGTAATATCAGCTTCTAATTGTTTTAAATTTGGAGCTCTGCATTAGAATTTCCAATAGTTTGGGGGCCATCTAAGGTTTGAAATTGTTACAATTGACTTGTTTTTGTTCTCGGCGGAACAATTTTATTTCTCTTAAAATCACTCGCATTAACTTAGCTATGCGCTCCTGCAAGGTTTTAGCTATATCAAATGCATTGGTTTCCGTATTACTCCTTGCACTTTCTGTTGCATGTTTTGTTGGACCGGTTCCCTGTGTTTGTACATTATTTTTTACAATTTGTTTAAATTCAAATTTTTTTTGGGTGCTGGTGGCTGGCAACATATTTTGATCTATGGCCATAAATTGGGCATATTTGGCCTGCCTCTTCATCGAAGTTGAAAATTTCAGTTTCCTCAAACTCATTAATTTGGCCGTATTGAGACATTTCAAACGAAGTATAAATGAAAACAAACGTTAATTTAAATATTGAAACGAAATATAAATAAGATTAGAGATTTTGGATTCAATTTTAATAATTATGCTTTGAATCTATGGAAGATCATAATACTGATGTTCTTAACTATATTGTTCAATTTATGTACAGTAATAATGTGTATAAGTTCGACGACTCAATGTGCTATATAGTCAAACAAATTTTTTATATTTTTTATACTTTTCCCTTCAACTGTTGTGTTACGAGTAATTGCAACAATTTTCATTATTTTTCGTTTATTAAACAATAGTTAAGAAAGTTAGAACATTGGTATGGTAGTTTTTCGGAAAACGTCTGAAATTAATCGATTTCTTTCAATTTTCTCATTATCTGTTGCAATGGAAGAGAGCGTTTCTTTACCGTTTTTTAAGCTTTTGTAAGAAATTTTCAAATTTGAGTGCACTGTATTCATCTAAATGCCCATACAATTTTATATCGTTTGTCTAATGGAGCAGACTATGTACATTATAAGAAAAGCGTTCAAGGCCATGCAAGGTAGAAAATTGTTTTACAAACTCTTTTAATAAGTCAGAGGCACATTCCTTGTTATAAATGCAGTTTTCTCGATGGCATAATATTCGTATTGCACACACTAAAAGGAGGAGTGTTGGTAATATTTATCTTCCAGAACTCCTCTAAGCGCTACAAGTCCGGTATAAAACAGGAATATTCGGTACTCTGTTGCTTTCCAAAATTCCATTTCAACTAACGTTCTCTGTTTCGTAGCGAAGTCAGATGGAATTCATTTCCGAATTATTTTCAAATTATCGTTAATTGCATATGGTATTTTGCTTCAAAGAAAATGGTTTCCGTTTAACTTTTATCCATAAATTTAATAATTGTCTTAGTACCCCGAGTAGCGCGCAATGCATGTAATATATCGGGAATTCGAATACGCATCCAATATTTAAAAAATCCAACAATAAAATCGATTGTCTGTGGTGTTCCTTTTACTTATTCCTTTTGAAATATAAACACCTAAAATAAAAGCTCGGGCAGGAGCATTGCCGCCCCGGTGGCAAAGTGGTCAGCATGCTTGCTCCAGCGACCGGAGGTCCCGGGTTCGATTCCCGGTGGTGATAAGGAAAAATTTCACGGCTGGTTTAGGATCAATGAATTAATCACTCATTATCCGAAATGAAAGTATGATTATGAAACCTCATTTGAGGCGGCCAAATCCCTTGATGGGATGTATAGTGCCAGAGAGAGAGAGAGGAGCATCACATATAAATGCTCTCAAAGAAAACTTTAAAACTGTATCTTGGTATTTAAGTCTATTCTCATACAGATGTTCTTCCTCTTTAACAAATGGTTCTATGAACACATTATTGCATGAAGGTTTCGTATGCTGATGATATATTATGCCGACTCAATTGTGACAAAAATTGTCTTAAAAGATGTAATATTGGCTAAAATTGGCCACAACTGACTACTCGAACTCTTTGCAAATGGTACGCCGTGTATACCAATATCCACTTTAACTTGAGTCTGGTTGTAATCATTTTCATTTAAAATTTTTTCTATATTACAGGTTAAACCTATATGAGTATAACTACTATTTTCATTACTTTCTATATTTTTGACGATTGAATTAACTTTTTTAAGAGTGCGAAATCGGTCGAAATATTACATAATACTTTACTTTATTTACGTAAAAGAAATTGAAAGACGCAAACTATTCCACTGTCATTTAATCCGAATTTATATCAAATACAAACACAAAACAGATCAAATTCGCTCGAAACGCGATATTTCGAAACGAGATATGACAAAACGAGATATGGTACAAAACGCGATATGATACACAACGCGATATTTCAATACGCGATATTTCAAAACGTGATATGGTACAGAATATGAATTGCGAAGCGACGGGAGCGTAGCGACCCGATTTATACCTATCCAGTATACTCTTGCTCCTATCGATTTTTAAATTCCTATAAACTGAAATTAAATTTCCCCTTCACCCGACTGATATAACCCGATCCTAAATTCCCGTTTTGTACCATATCACGTTTTGTACCGTATCACGTTTTGAAATATCACGTTTTGAAATATCGCGTTTTGTACCATATCGCATTTTGTACTCTATCGTGTTTTGAAATGTCGCATTTTAAAATATCACGTTTTGATAAATCGCGTTTTAAAATATCGCGTTTCAAATGGGTCCCAAAACATATATACCACAGTTTGATATTTTTATCACGATATATTTTTTAATTTTTGAAATATTGATATTCTAACAAACTACTTAGGACTAGGTTTAATGACTTAAAATTTCAGTCTTCCAATTGGATTTTGTCTGCTCTCACATGTTACAACTGATGAATATGCCGCTGATTCCATAAAAAGATAAAAAATGCACAGTATCAACAGAAAAACAGCAGTGTTAAACACAAAACTTATCTGAAATTATTCAGCTGCTGGGACACAATAAGTTGGAGTGATTAAAAAACTAACAGTGATTTATCCACAACTATTATTTTAATTGTTATTTTGACCTGGAACTCTTTTTTTATTAGACCTTTGCCTTATAGTAGGATACGAGAATTTATATCATAACTTATTGAATTTTGGAATTGTGTTTTGGACAGCGATAATTTTATATTAATACAAGGTTACAACTGACCATTGGATTTTGCATCACGTGTTGAGGTTTCACTGCGGTAAATGTGGTATTCTTCAATCCAACAATAATCAGGAATCTCCAAACTATTTGTAATCCACAGTTACATAAACTATGTGTATGGGCACTTGACTCAACTCAAAATACTGCTTTATTTAATTTAAATAATTTTAAGAATATAAATTGAAATTGTAATTTTGTGAATCCCCCTTTTTTGTTTATTTTCTTGCACCAATCACATCAGGATATTTAAGTAATAATCAGTTCCCAATAAAATGTCAATGTTATTTGGTCCATTGTATATTGGACACAATAGATTATTTAAATGCTCTCACCTTTGACTATCGAAATGTTGTTCAGGCCGTGGCCGAGCTATACTTAGCAATACTAAGGCTTTCATTTCCTTGGAATAAGTCTTACGAAGCCCGTGCTGCTGACAGGCCACATAATCTGCACATGTGTTTTCTACGTTCGATTTGCTTGGATGCTTCTTCGGCGAAAATTGGTAAATTCGGTTGGTTGTTTATCGCATTCTCTATTTTGGCCATCACCGTGACCAATAGTGTTACCTGTGCTCGGGTTATTTCACAAAATGCGTTGTTATTCTACACCTTTCAGCTTCTTCAAAATTTATAGTATCTGCAATTCTTGTACTGAGAATCGTGCGTTGAGGCTAATTATTGGAATGCAACAGCGTGTTGTGGCCTTTCTTACATACTAAGCGTCGTATCAAATAGGGACAAGGATATAGTCTTTGTTCTTGAAGTCTTTTAAACGTCCCCATTTTTCATGTCTCCGTTTACACAAAAAACAAGTTTTTATAATCTGTGCGTGACCTATTTTGATTTTTGCGGGTGATGGAGATGTGCCAGCATTACGAACGCTGATTTTTAATTCCGTTGTCTCTAAGACCTGGAATCAGCATTCAAGGAAACTCTTCTAATGTTAGCATTTCTCTAGGATCAGCAATTTACATCTCAAATAACCTTGCTGTTTCATTGTCCAGTTCCATGAAAATTGGAATTATTATGTAATTCCAAGATACTATTAGAGGCTTAAATGATGGGATAATTTAAAATTGCATTTTTCTAAACAGCATATTTCAAAACGGCATAAGGTACGAAACGTCATAAGGTACAAATATGCATTTTTCAAAAGTGCTTATTTCAAAACGGCATAAGGGTTAAAACGATATTTTTCAAAACGGCATTTTTCAGAATGACATTTTTCAAAACGGCATATTTCAAAATGGCATAGGTACAAAACGACATTTTTCAAAACGGCATTTTTCAAAAAGACATTTTTTAACAAGATAGAATGGAATCTTTTAATCGAATATGAATCTAGAATTATCTTTTCATTGATTTCTGGATTATGATCAACAGGTACGGTTATTTAGTAACGGAACGCGATTAAATTTGACATGATTGGAATTTTTGAACGATTCTTGGATTAAATTCTAGGATAAAGCCAAATGAAATGGAAGTTGTCTATTTCTTAGTCGAATAAGGCTGCGTAC
Source organism: Nephrotoma appendiculata (assembly GCA_947310385.1). Lineage (NCBI taxonomy): Eukaryota > Metazoa > Arthropoda > Insecta > Diptera > Tipulidae > Nephrotoma > Nephrotoma appendiculata. The sequence goes on along the minus strand of OX371224.1, from coordinate 8,307,223 downwards.
CAATCCAAGGGTAAATCGTTTACTACGGTAAAAATCGATTTTCGTATAGATTTTTCGATCAGTTTACCATAGGGTTTTTCAAAAATAATTGAATTTACCGAAAAATTTACTTAAAATTGATGGATTGGATTGGTACGCTTGGATTGGTACGCAGCCTATATAGTACATTTTTAAGAAATCACAATTTTATGGCTATTCTATGGTGTATAGCATATCGTTTACATCAGAATATCGTGTACACTACTTGTTGCTAAGAAACAGTGGGCGAAGTGCAACGGAAATACCGTTTCAAACTTATAATATTTAATTGTTATTGATGCCGTATCCCAAAATTATACTGTTTTTACCGATTTCCCTTAACCTAACAAAGTTAAATTTTTTCCATCTTTCGCTATTTTACGTTTGCAGTCGTGCATTATATTTTGTGTACTCGAATATTATTTCGAGGCATTTATTTATTTATTTATGCATTTATTTATAGCATTTATTTATACAATTTTGAAAAATGCCGAAGAAAATCTAAATAAATAATAAATGTCAGTTTTGAGAAATGTTTTAAAATATGCCATTTCGACCGGGACCCCTCGGAATCGCGTTAAGATCATTAGATGCCAGCTGCCTTTTACTTTGGTATCGATTTACTGACAGTTTCCATGCGTTCTTAAAATTCTAACCTCTGGCAATGTGAATTATAGGTCTGTCCGCACTCCCCAATACCGTTGTTTTTATCGGATTTATTGTCAATATATGGATCTTTGTTTATACAAAACCTTGGAAATTCAAGATATCACTTGCTCGAAATCAGTAATTAATACGACTGAGTAACTATCGTGAATGATGAAATTAGGTGTATTAGCTTCTTCTGTTGGGGTACCATCTACCAATAGTTCTTCATGAAGAATCTCAATTAGAGCTACCCTGGTATCAATTGGTTCAGCTTATGTGTTGACGCTCACCATAGTAGCCTTCAATCTCTAGGACTTGATTAGCATCTGCGATTAATTTGTAGAACAAACACATTTTAACGTCTTATGAATTGAATTTTCGTGTTTGCTACAAATTGCCTATACATTGCCTTGGTCGAGGGTGCTTTTACTTATACATGTATCGGAATTGCTTCCCACCTTATTGTTGTTGTAGGATTTAACCGATAACAATGTGTATCAAAATCCAGTTTCCAAAATGTCCACAAACCTGACTGCTTATCGTCAATCATAGAAAAGATGTAAGTTCAGTTTTTTGGAACAGCAATGACACCTGCACCAAGAAGACACAAATTGTTTTGTTTGAAGTATCAGCCAGTAGCACAATATGTCAAAATTTAAGAAAACATTTACATCTACATATTAAGAGCTTACCATTGCTTCCAAGAAACGATATTTCATTGGTGTTTATTATTACGCCGGTTTATCGATTGTCAAAATACGGCTAACCATTATAGAAATAACAAGAAATATAATAAAATAGTTAATAGATATAAATAATTTAATAGGATATCCAATTTTCCAATAATTTATTTTAATATCCAGCATAACATATACACACAAAGGTATAAAATAGATAGAGACTATTGGAAAACCAAATAGCAGGCAACAACAAAATATCAAATTTTCCAATTATATGAGGAAAAGCTGCAAAGTTTCGCACATACCAATTAATGATATTGGTTTGGTAAAATATCGTTTTGTGCCGCGTTCGTTTTATGTTTTTTATGTCTATGATTACAAATTTGTTAATGGTAGATGGTGGGCTCTACATACTCTGTGTTAGGCAAATTTGAAAAATGGGGTAACACATTAGTTTTTCCGTCTTGTATTTTAAACAATCCACAAATAAAATATTTGATAGTTGATATTTTTAATTTTCATTAGAATGCCGCTGGGCCTTCGTTTTTTTGTAGCTATGTGTTGTGTTGTGGAAAACCTATTACTATATGTATTGAGTTTGCTAAAAAAGATAAAATGCTGTACAAGTCGTTATTTTTTTTCAAATTGTATTTTATGATGAGATAGGGGAGATGAAATATCTCAGTCGTATTGTAACAGATTTATTAACACAATGTCTCTGTCTAATTTGCATGCAATATAATTTGAAACTCAATTTTCAATTCGCCAGTTAAAATATCTTGAAATAAAATAAAAATTAAACCGTGGGAAAGTAATCATCTGCATCCAGAAAATCAATGATAAACCTAAGTAAAAATCATAACAGACGAATTAAGATGATTTTATTTAACTCTTTTTGATCTTTTGGCTGGATTGAAACTTAAATTAGAAAAATAAAAATTTATTTTAATGCGATTAGAAAATATAATTTGAGAAATTGGTAGGGGTATAAATTAAAAACATTAATCGTGTATTTATATCATTTCAGCTGTGCAACATGAGCGGGGCCCTCGAAAACCAAAATTACAATCACAAATGCATAATAACCAACACAATCCTCATCATCATCATCACCATCATCATCATTCGCAATCGCCGCAACATCACTTACCCGTATCGCTAGTAACAAGTGTTCAAGCGTCGTTTAATTACACGTCACATATTTCAAATAATCTGCATCATCATCACCATCACCATCCCAATTTTCATCCGCCAACATTACACCATCCGCAGCCATTGCCGTTTACGCCCGTGCAGCATCCCAGTATTCATCCACTGGTCCAAGGTACAAAATTAGAACCGAATAAAATGTCAGCATTCGATTTTCCCTCATCTAATAATAACAATAATAATTACAACAACAATAATAATAATAATCTGAGTAACAGCAATAATAATTTATTTAACAATAATAACAACAATTTAAATAATACAATAATTGATTTGGATCATCATAATCATCGGTTCATGATGAATCATAAACTAACTACTATTAACACAACTTCATCGACTACTACAACTAATTTAAGTGCAACCTCTCCAACCCAAACTATTAAAAGTATTTCGAGTACGGAGCAACCACTATCCGACGATGGTTTAGCTAGTCCAAATTCTAGTATAGACAATGGGATTACGGTCGATTCACCAACTCCAATAATGTCGTTGGTACGGCGAGAAAATAGTTCACCCAGTTATCACAGTCAGTCGAACAACCAATTAGCGGAAAGAGATCGCCAACAAACACCGGTTCGACCATCTCAAAATGGATTACTCGAAATCCTAATGAATCCGGATAAATGTCATGAATTTTTACAGTATCAGGTACATAATTCGCTAGTGTTTTCGCCAATCGCACCTAACCAAATAGATATAACGCTACCATCGTGGGAGGTGTTACAAGAAACAACGGCACGTTTATTATTTATGGCTGTGCGATGGGTTCGATGCTTGGTACCGTTTCAAACCCTTTCGAAAAATGATCAACAATTACTGCTACAGGAATCGTGGAAAGAGTTATTTTTATTGAATTTAGCACAATGGAGTGTACCATGGGATCTAGGTAGCTTACTGGAATGCCCGTTAGTGCGCGAACGAATTCCAAATGATTTGGCGACGTGTGCCGAAATGAAAACTGTTCAAGAAATATTATGTCGATTTCGGCAAATTTCGCCAGATGCTAGTGAAGTGGGATGTATGAAAGCGGTAATATTATTTTCGCCAGGTAAGCAGAATTTGTATAAATCATTTTTAAAATCTTGTAATAATCCCATTACTTTACAGAAACCTGTGGCCTATGCGACGTACAACCAGTCGAAATGTTACAAGATCAAGCACAATGTATACTCTCGGATCACGTACGGCTACGTTATCCGCGCCAACCAACACGGTTCGGCCGCCTCCTATTACTCCTACCGTCATTGCGAACAATTCGCTCGTCAACCATTGAAATGTTATTTTTCAAGGAAACGATCGGAAGTGTACCCATCTCTCGCCTATTAGGTGATATGTATCAAATGGAAAAATACACGGAGGTAGAAAAATAAGGAGTGCTGCGCGACATCGTTGGTAGAATACAAAAATGGGGAAATATGCTTCTGTTTACTTTTAATATTTTTTTTTTTTTTCTATTCGCGAAATATTTTTTCATGCTCATCCATTGTAATCATAAATAAACAATAATACAGAACAATAAAAGCCGCGGGATAATCATTAAATTAGGTTTTCAACATTTTCTAATATGTATTTTGATTTTGAGAATTTAATGTAAATAAAAATAAATAACAATTTTATATGGGAATATGTACTTTGTGGAAGATCATCCTAACGACAAGTACCATACCTAATTTTTCTCGTGAACTCCCCTTAATTTAAGATGTGTTTATTATTCGCATCCTAACTTGTTGATAACATCCTACGAGTATCTTCACACACGTGTAATACATGAATTCTATTAGTATATGATAAGATAATGTATATAAAATACGAGTATAAATCGAAAATTATTTTTTACCAAATCATTCTGCCTATAATATAAATAAAAAGGAAAATTTGATATCGGGCGGGTTTCAATTTCAACTTAATTCGTATTATAAAACTGTTTGCAAAATAAAATACATACGAAAAATAATCGTATATCAAAATAGCAATAGCGTAAATTTATAATCTCAAAGAAAATTATAACAATCAATAAGAATGTAAATATTTAAATGAAATTAGTATAAATACCTAATTTTTAGAAAAATACTTTATTTATAAAATAATTTAAAGCGGTTCACAATATTGTCTAAATAAATTAAAAAATAATTATGTAATTACTATTATTAATTTCAAAATAAAATAAAATTATATGTAATAATGTTTTAAAAAATTATTAATTTAAATTTAATATTTTTATTGGCTTTCTGTACCCTACTTTGAGACAATACCGCAACTAAGTTTTTTATTTGCAAAACACATATTCTTCTTTAAGATTAGTCCCTGATGCAAAAAAATTGTCTCTGTTTAGTCCCTGATTTTTTTATTACACATTAATACTTAAACCAAAGATTAAGATATCAGTTTGTTGTTGTTTGCGAAATTCCGTTCCCCAAGCATGTTGAAGTTTGTTCGCTATACAAATCTAAACCATTCAACCGATCTGTACCAAATATGACACAATTATTGAATATTATGGATTTGAATCTAAATGGATATATTTGAATCGATTTGATTCGATTTGCAATCGATCAGATTCTTTTTATTCATCTTTCACACATCGAACCCATTTCAAACTTCATTCTAATAAATTCATACATATTCATTCCCATTCGTATAATAACTCAGTCAAATTCCGTGCACTAGGGAGGTAAGGGGTATCGGTCTAGAAGGTTAATACACCAGCCCAAATATCAACCTCACCTCCCGTGGTGCTCCACCAACGAGGCTCTAGCGAGTGAAAAACGGTGGGATAACCGAACACCGAGAACCAACCTAGCAAATGATGTTCTCTCCACTGACCCACTTCCAATTTCACTGGTTAGATTGGTAGCTACTTCAATAATCAGTCATCATAATGCAATGAGTTTACAACAACAATGAATTTTTACCCCAGGTGGTACACCAACTGCTCAGTTGGTTAATCCACCCTCTAACAAGGCCGGCTCAAAGGATTCAGGGGTGAGCCAACCATTGGTATGCCCATTCGATCGAAGTGCAAAAATAGCTAGATAACCACCTAGACAAAAACAGTTCGCAACTCAGCAGGAAATCGACAATGTTGAACTACGCAGAAGACTAAGTGAAATAGAAAAGGTCGCATCGCAACTTAGCAATGAAATCGCTAAAATAAAGAAAGAAAATGAGAAACTGAAGAAGACCAAACTGACAGAGGCTGTGGAAACTCTTCTTGCTTGCTATAACGAAAACAGCACCATTGCCTATACCAACGCTGAGTTTCATACAGATGAGGAAGAACTTGCAAGAGAAACTGATTGGAAACACAAACAGAAGAAACGACCAAGGAAAAAACGTAGAGAAGAATTTTCGCCAGAAGTTGAAGAGCTCTCGCAAGCTAAAGTTAATGAAACTGTCGAACCAGTGCCTGTATCCAACATCACCAGCAACAAGAACAACGCAAGATTGCAATGAAGACTAAGATATAACCGCCAATTACTTTGACAGGCATAACTGAGTTTGCGAATATCCGAACTCTAATGAAATCAGTGTCCACAAACGACTATAGAGTAGTTGCAATAAACAATAATGTTTGGAAGATAAACACAAGAGATCCCGATGCATATAGAGCTTTAACCACAAAGCTCACTGAAGCAGGTAAAGAGTGGTATACATATGAGGACAAAAATAATCGACAAATTAAGGTTATGGCCAGAGGTCTCCATCCCACCTGCAAGAAGAAGGATATAATAGAAGATCTCATAATGAAAGAACTGCAAAATGAAGACGCAGTAAATATCCTTAAACGAGAGAAAATTGAAAATAGTCAAGGAACCAAGATCGTTAAAAGCTATTCATGCTCACATTCAACAAAAACGAAAAAATTTAAAATATATTTAATATCAAAGCAATATTTAATATGAGGGTTAAAATAGAACCACGAGATTAATACCTCAATGCAAGAAATGCCAAGGTTATAACCACACCCAAAGATATTGCGGGAGAGATGTTAGAGGCATAAAATGTGCCGGCAGACACAGCGCGAAAAACTGTTCTCACAGTTGAACCGAACCTGCAAGATGTATAAACTGTAATGGACAAAACCCAGCCAAATATAGAGGATGTTAAGTAGCGGTACAACTGCAAAGATTAAGAAATAAAACACGCCAATCGACTCAAATCAGTAATGTTAGTAGATCAAGGATTCCAACTACAACTAGAGTGCCATCACAACCAGAGCCCATAGGGCCAAAGATTAGATCATACTCTCAGATAGCTCAGGAGAATACTATTAAAGAAAATCCTCTAGAAAGGATATTTCGAAGTATAGAAACGATAAATGCACGCCTATGCAAAACAAAAACGTGGTCTAGAAGCTATATATAAGCGGCTGGACAGACAAGAAGCTACGAATGAGCTTACATCAATGTTATACTAATCTAATGAATAGATCACTTTGAATTGTGATTTGGAACGCGAATGTATTACCACAGCATGTTCCTGGGCTAAAAATTTTCCTAAACTTAGAAAAAATAAATATATGTCTTGTCTCGGAAACTCATTTAACAGAAACTTCATTTATTAAAATACGTGATTGTGAATGTTACCATGCTATTCATCTAGAAGGAAACGCTAGAGTCGGGTCTACCGTAATTATTAAAAATATTATTAAACATTATGAAGTGCCCGGCATTGAAGAAGAACTTATGCAAGTTAAAACCATAAAAGATGAATCAATCAATAATAGGGAACTCAGTATCTCCTCTATTTACTGTTCCCCACGCAATCTATTAAAAAAAGAAAACTACAGTCGACTATTTAAATCATTAGGACCAAATTTTATCATAGGCGATGATTTTAATGTAAGGAATACCTATTGGGGATCTAGACTTACAACCTCCTTCTTTGTCACAAAAGGAGTTTTGAGGACTACACGCGCATTGAAAATAGTGAAAGACTATCATCTGACCACTCACCTGTGATCATGACTCTGAGTTCAATGATAATAAAAAAAGACAATTCATCTAAGTTAACAAACAATAAAACTAATTTGGATCTATTCAAGAAATTAGTGGAAGATCGAACAAATCTCGGCGAGCCAATTAAAACGAAGTTGCAGCTGGAAGATGAACTAGAAATATTTAATAACAATATCCAACAAGCGGCTTGAGAAAGTTCACCGATTATTCATACCAACACTACAATGACACATAACTATCCTCTTGCAGTCAGAGAGCTACTTAAAGAGAAACGGAAAGCTCGCAAAATTTGACGGCACTCTCGTGCACTGCAACACAAAACTATTCTTAATTTTTTGTGTAATAAATTAAAACAACTATTAGAGGAAATAAAGAACGAAAGCATAACTAAGCGACTTCGAGGCCTTTCTGAACTAAAGGACGACGTTTACTTGCTTCGAAAAGCAACGAAGGGGTTAAAAAGATCCAAAATGCATGTCCCGCCTATCAAACACGATGACGGATCCTGGGCTGAAAGTTACAAACAGAAAGTCTCTCTATTTGCTGCTTAGAAGAGACTTTTCAACCGTTGCTGAGACAATCAGCAAATGAAAATACAAAAGTCGTAAACAAAGTAGATGATCTTAACATAAGGCATGTGACTTTATTGGAACTTAAAACTGAAATCAATAATAACTTAAGTATCAGAAAAGCTCCAGGTTATGACTTAATTACTGGGCAAATTGTAAAAGCCATTCCCGAGAAAGGTTTGCGTAAATTACATCAAATAATTAATCCACCCTTCAGATTGAAATATGTTCCACGACAATGGAAGGTGGCCTGAAAAGAAATGATACGAGTAAATCAGTTTCGTCGATATACGTATCACTTAATCAATAAATGGAATAATTTAAGATTTATATTTATTCACAATGTTCTTTTAATTTTATAAAATCCAATATATAATTTTATTTATATTTTTTATATATAATCACAAAGTTATCTATCCTCTAGTTTTTAATTTCCCTTTTATTGTTGTGTCCAGATGTGTTCAGTAGACTCGCAAAAATTGGAATGAACGAGCAAAATCATTTTTTATTACAAACTCCGTTAAAATTCATTAGGTAGCGATAAATTCTTGTTTTTTAGTAGTTTTATCGATGACAGTGTAATTTGGTTTGAATATCGGATAACGATCGATATAATAGGTACTAAACAAATTGGTAATTAAATTACTTGAGGTAATACATAAAGGCCTTTGTAAATACAGTACAACCTAATAATAATATCATGATGTCAATAAACTGTCAACTACAAAATGTCAACATAATGTAAGTATTTGAATTAAATTTAAATTAATTACAATTTCTTTTACAGATACATATTACATGAAATGATTAAAAATGAAGTTATATAATTCAAAAAGTATATAGTATATATGAAATGTATTCTAGGCTATAGGAATCTATTTTACTTTTATAGATATTCATCTACTTCAGTATGGCCGAAGTAACAATGATTCCTAAACCAGGTAAACCAGGAAACGATAAAAAATCATACAGACTGATATCACTACTTCCAGTCATATCAAAAATATTTCAAAAACTGTTGCTTAAGAGACTCAAACCTATAATAGAAGAGAGATGCTTAATTCCACCACACCAATTTGGGTTTAGAGAAAATGACTCAACAGTTGAACAAGTTCACAGAATAACGGTTGTCATTGAGGATGCACTTGAGAATAAGAAAATATGCTCCAGTATTTTCTTAGATGTAGTTCAAGCTTTTGACAAAGTTTGGCACCAAGGGCTTGAGCTTAAACTGCATGGAGACCTGCCTAAGCAATTTTATCAAATTCTTAAATCCTACATAGCTGATTGACACTTCAGAGTCAAATTTGAAAATGAGTACTCTGAAATGAAAAGAATATCAGCAGGTATACCACAAGGTAGCGTACTTGGACCTAATCTGTTTATTCTTTACACTAGAGACTTACCGAATATTGAAGGTACTACAGTAGCAACATTTGCAGACGATACAGCTATTCTAGCAGTTGGAAAAGATATTTCGGAAGCACAAGGAAACTTCAAACTTTAGTTAACACGGTGAGCAACTGGATTAAAAAATGGCGCATCTTATTAAATGAAGCCAAATCAGTACACGTCAACTTTACAAATCAAAATGTAAACTGTATTCCCGTGGTTCTCAACTCAAACCAAATTCCATATGCAAATACAGCCAAATACCTTGGCACCCTCGATGCTAAGCTAAGATGAAAAGAACACATCAAGAAGAAAAAAGAAGAGTTAAACATCACATATAGAAAAATGTACTGGCTCATGGGTAGAAATTCTGAGCTCTCAATACATAACAAATTGCTTCTATACAGGGAACTGCTAAAACCAGTATGGACCTATGGTATCCAACTTTGGGATTGTGCCAAGAAGACCAATGTACAAACGATACAATGCTTCCAAAATAAAGTGCTCCGAGGGATTGTGAATGCTCCATGGTACATTAGGAACGACAACCTTCATAGAAGATGGAATACGTCACCGATGAAATAAAGAAAAAAGCAAGGAAACACATCCAGCGCTTATCTCTACACGAAAATGCAGATATCCGTCGTGTGTTGGATACCACTAACGGAGTGAGGAGACTCCAAAGGCAGAAACCGCTGGACCTGGGCAGTTTAAACTAGAATAAGTAAGTATTATAAAATAGGTAACCAATAGGTTACTCATCTTAATCCGCGAAACTAATTTAAGATAGCTAAATTACTAGATGATCTCTGAATCAGTTGTAATATTGTATAAATAAATAAATTTATTAAAAACCAAAAAAAAATATTGTTGTTGTTTCATTTTTTTTTCGTTCTGTTTATAACGGTAATTGTGCACTTTGCAAGCTCAATGTCAACCTGTACATTGACATGGACGGTGGCCAGTGGGTCGGTGCTGAATTCTGCACTCCATCAGATGGTCTTAGTTGTGTTTATTAACATCACCGATTGTAATCGATGATGAAAATTCGGTTTGGGATCTAGCCTCTAATGGGATTCGAACCCGCAGTACTTCCCGGTTCAAGTGCCGAAGCTTTAACTACTGTACCACTTGTCCGGTTGCTTTACTATGAAAATAAGAGTAAAAATTTTGTATGCAGCTTTACTTCTATTTATATTTATTGTTTTCTGTGGTGTAGGTTTAAGTTCCACAAATAAATTTTAGGAAAAAGATTAAATGAATGCCATCTATTGACAGTGGCATTAATTACGATTTTTATACAATAGGTGTTCTCGGAAATAATCTTTGGTAACTTTTGATTAACTTGCAGACAAAAAATTACCAGATCTATTTCCGAACATGTGGAGTAAGTTTTGGATAATCTATTTTTAGTTGTTTTGTAATTTCTGTCTTTCTGTCAATTTATATTCAATTAGTACTGTCAGAAGGATTAGAATACAAACTTTTAAAGTATAAAGTATAAAAATGTTGTATCTGTTAAAATACGTAATTGAATTTTGCTGAATATAAATATTTGCACGCGAAATGTAATCTTACTATTTGTATAGACAAGGTAACTTTATTACCATGGGCTATTTCCAAAAATGCCTAATAAAACATAAATAAATAAATATATGTAAATATGTTACGTTTGGATTCATAACCCTATACTCATTGAAATAAAAATTGTCATTTTATCAGAATCTAGCAGGATCTCTTTTATCTAAATAACACAGTTGGAGGTTTCTTCAACCTGAGTTATGTTACTCTGCAAACACATAGAGTTATTGACAAGTACTTATAAAAATCAATCGAAACCTAATGTTTGACACAAATTTATTCCGATTGTTGATTGATTAAAATTTTTATATAGAGCAGAGACTCGATCCCTTTCACCATGGCATCTATACTTGGCTCAGTGCCTTGTAGATGTTGTGTGCCAAAATATATGTTAATGTCTTTTATTGCACATCACAAAGCCAAACTATCTTGAAATAAGTCGTTTTACTCATTCAACTATTCGGTGCGGCTTAACAATAAAAAATGTTATGTGATTTTTACCACGTGTTTAGTTTTATTAGCATCGGTTATACCCAAAAAATAAAAACTCATGTAACAAGGATAACTTTCTATATAAAACAAAAAGCTATCCTATCAAGGGTAAAACAACAAATAATACGAGTAGTTAGGATGAGAAATTGAATTCAATTGAATAGCAATAAATACATGTATGGGAGATGTCATGTATAGCAGCTAACATGTTATACATTTTTTGTGGAAGATGTATCCCCCTTGGATTAATAAATTCAGTATGTGTATATACGAGTACGTATCAAAATTTATTTATATAACAGTTTCGTACTTGCTAGTAAGGTAATAATAACGATGATCAAATGATCTGGAAATAAAAGAGATGAAGATTTTCCTTTAAGAGGTACGTATGAAAAATTGATTAGATTTTATCACGATACATAGAAATTAATGAAATCGAAATCGAAATTTTGTAGGCGTGAAATATGGTGATAGTTTGGTAAGGGGGTGCGATGCATAAAATGTAACGTACGAGGGTATATCAAAAAGTCTTGCAATATCATATGCAAAAAAAGAGTGAGTGAGACAACAATATATTTTTCAAAACCATTTTTTGTCGCGATAAAACTTCTAAAAGAACATTTCGATGTAAATTTTACAGTTCGTTTGTTTTTGTCAATTTAGTAGCACGTGTTTTGAATTTTTCTAAAATGAATGAAATTGAATAACGCGCCGTTATTAAATTTTTCTGTAAAGATGAACGAAATGCAATTTATATATTCAACTATATATCAAAAGTTTACGGCAAATCTGCACCATCATATGCCACAGTAACAAAGTGGGTAAAATTATTCAAAAGTTGGTTGGTGGTTGTTCAACAACCGCTCGGGTCGGCCAGCAGGTGCTATTAGCCATGAAAACGTAATTTTGGCCGAATCTATTGTATTGGAGGACCGGCGTATTTCTGTTCCGCGGTTAGCGTGGAGACTTTTTCTTTCATACGGTACCACATATACTATATTACATGACCACCTTCACATGTCGAAAGTAAGTGCGCGATGGGTTCTTCGTTTGTTAATGCAGAACAAAAAAAAATGCGTGTTCAAACTTCAAAGGCGATTTTAGATATGTACAAAGAAGATCCAGAAAATTTCTTGGATAACATAATAACAGGCGATGAAACATGGCTTCATCACTGGGATCCGGAATCCAAGCAAGAATCGATGCAATGGATTAAACGTAGTGAACCACCACCAAAGAAATTCAAAACTCAACCGTCTGCTGGTAAGGTTTTGGCAACAATTTTTTGGGATGCTGAAGAAATTTTGATAATCGATTATATGCCACCGAAAACCACAATCACAGGCATATATTACGCAGAGGTTTTGCGAAAATTGAAAAAAGCGATCCGGAAAAAACGGCCAAGGAAAGTTAGGAAAAAAATCTTGCTTCTTCACGACAATGCACCAGTGCCCAAGGCTAATATTGCTCAAGCTGCATTAAAGGACTGCGGCTTCGTGGAAATTCCGCATCCACCGTACAGTCCAGACTTGGCACCTAGGGACTACTTTCTGTTTCCCAATTTGAAAAAAAACACTAAGGGGCCGAAAATTTTCCAGTGACTATGAAGTACAGTCTGTTGTAAATGAATATTTTATGGAGCAAAAGAAATCTTTTTTTTAGAGGGTTAAGGCAAGTTAATTGATCGATGTGACAAATGTATAAACCTTAAAGGAGATTATGCCGAAAAATAAAAATATTGCTGTCTCACTCACTCTTTTTTTTCATATGATATTGCAAGACTTTTTGATTTGCCCTCGTATTATAAAGGTTGTCGAACTGTCGAACCAAAAATTCGAATTTATAATAACAAAGGTAACATTTACAGGGAAACAGAATGAGAAATTAGCAGATGATCATAATTAGCATGATGACGTTTTTGGTACACATGATTTGTGCTATACCTATAATAGCTATACGATATTGCTTGATTATACAAATGGCAAATAATAAAATTATAAAAATCAACAATAGATGGTAGGCTATATATCGTTCGTTATATCTATTGACGTGTTATCAGTTGGACTGATACTAAAAATTGCATTATTGGTTTGTCTTCAAAATTTTGTGCTTGAGTAAACATAATTACACTTATTAAATCGTGCTTTAAAAATGTTTCGTGGCCTTGAACAAGACATAATGAATGCAGAAGTATCAACTGGAGTGAGTAAAATTACATCTTGTCAAGATTTGTGTATGCCCCAAATTTTCAAAATATGTAATATTTACTTAATATACGTACATAAATAAAACATTGTAATCATAAACGGTTACCCATTTCATTTCTTATCTATTCTCGCTTGTCATTATAACCTTAAAAAATTATTTTACTTATTTGCAGACGACAATTTTAGCATTTAAATTTAGCGATGGGGTTATGATTGCAGCAGATTCTCGTACAAGCACTGAGAATTATGTGGCCAATCGTTTTACTGACAAACTAACAAAAATTACCGATTATGTTTACTGCTGCCGAAGTGGTTCTGCGGCTGATACTCAAGCAATTGCAGATATCGTTTCTTATAATATAAATCTTTATGAGTAAGTTTTACAAGTCACGTAGTTTTAAATATTTTTATAGGTACATAATATTATTTCAGAAATCAACATAATAAAGACGCAACTGTTCATGATGTGGCTCGTGAGTTTCGACATATTTGTTACGAGTATCGCGAACAATTATTAGCCGGAATAATTGTTGCAGGTTATGATAAAACGGAAAATACTGGAAAAATATTTTCCATTCCCCTAGGTGGAATGTGGTGGGAGGAAAACATTGCAATTGGTGGCTCAGGATGTGCATATGTTCAAGGACTGATAGAATCAAAATACGTTCCAAATATGGAATTAGGCGAAGCAATTAATTTTGCATGTTCAAGTAAGAATTTTATATTTAATTTCATTATAACCAGAGCGTTCCGGAATATCACTAGCTAGCCTATCTTAGGACTACTTGGACCTGAAAAGAAATGATAGAAGTGATCCTAATCAAAATGTTTGTTTAGATTACTAATCTACTAATAAATTTGTGCAAATAGTTGTTGCACTTATACGTATCTTTAAAAAACTATATAGAACTGAACTTATGCAGTATAAATCAAATACAAATGGCATGGGAGATTTCAAGTAGATTTATTAGTATGAAGCTTCGTACACGTTACGGCGAAATTTTTGCTCATGGAATAAACTTAATATTCCATTGAAGTTGGTCCGAACCCGAAATTTTTGGTGAGTTTCTTGAATAAAGTGTGTCAATGAGTATGTTACGGTTAATAGTCATAACCAAGCCCTACTTGGTGGTATATGTCATTGGTGTCATAAATCCCTAGAATTGGCTCCCGACAATTTGGAGTGTCTCCATACTATACGGGTGTTCACGCTACGCAATTGCAAACAGCGCTACTATTTTTCATTTCTTACTAAAAATTTCGAAAAGGTGCTTAATTTTACTCTTAATACCACTAACTAAAAGTTTCCTCATACCTCAAACACATAACAAAACCTATTCATTGTACTTCACTTTGACACCAATTTTCATTAGGGAGTTTTGGATTCAGTTGTTCCTGATTTGTGAAAATTGTATTTCACTTTCACTTTGGAGATTCACCGCCGGTCATTCACCGCCTCAAAATATTTATGAGATGTGATTTGAATGTTTTAAGGTTGTTTTACACTATGCGATCTGTCTGCATTTTCGTTGTGCAATATTTTATCTGATTGGAAATATTAGCCTGCGCACTGCGGAGATCTAAAATCATCACTCTACTTATCATATGCAAAGTATTTTTCAATATCATCCCATCTAAGTACCCCGAAATTTCTGACTAGAAAAATATATGAAACGTAAATTATATTTCCCGGCGTCTATTAAGCAGAAATTACAGCTTCTAATTCAGTTATCATTGATTTTTCATCTCGCAAGAATAGTTTTCACTTATAGATATAGTTCAAGGGGAAGCATGAACATGAGAAAATTATTTTTGTTATTTTAGTAAGTGCATTCGTGATCATTCTCAATGAGCTATATTATCGTTAAAGTCATTTAACTTACTCTAGCTTACTCGACTTGGCCACACCAGTGCAGTCGGGGTTTTCTGTATGCCGTAAACCCGCTAGTTGTTCGATAATGAAATTGAATTATATTTCTGTATGCCGTAAACTTGCCAGCAATCTAATTCGATTTCATTATCGAAAAGTTACCGTATCACGTGGTTCACACGAATCCGATGTTTTGCGCAACTTTTTCCTTTCAAAAGTATAGATAGCATCCTACAGTCATTAGAGGTCAAGGTCCAACTCTAGAAATCTCGGTGTCCGGTAGCAATTCAGGCTTTTATTCTTACCATGGGGATGCTCCTGGTTAAATTTGGTTTTACTGCTGTTCACCTCCAAACCAAGTTCTTACGTAGCGATCGAGCTATATGAAACTGAGCTTGATATCGCTAGGTCTGCGGCCAAGAAGCACGATATCATCTTCATATCCAAGAATCGGTCCTGATTTATTAAATTTACAGCGTGATGTTACAATGCTGCTTTTCCTTACTACGAACTCGTCGATCAATAAGTCCTGAGGCTAACTACTAAAAGAACATTTTTTTTTGCAATATCCGACTTTAATCGTCAACATACTTTCCTTCAAGAGTGATACATTCTTGCCAACGCTTCTCTAATATTTCGATGCTTTTTTGTAAAACGATTTATTTCTACCCTCAAAATATTCCCTTATTTCGGCAAGATCTCTTTCTCTGGACCTTTTTTTGAGGTCGGCGAACAGGTAGTAATCGCTGGGAGCCAGATAGAGAAGCTATGGTGGATGAAGAAGCAATTTGATCTTCAATTCCAATTTTGGATCGCATTTTTTCTTTTACATTTAGGGCCTTTTTTTCAAAAATTGGTGGAAAAGTGGTGCAGTGGTTAAAGCTTCGGCACTTGGACCGGGAGGTACTGGATTCGAATCCCACCAGAAACAGGATGCAAACCGAATTTTCGTCATCGATTACGATCGGTTATGTTAATAAACACAACTATGACCCTCTGTTGGAGTGAAGAATTCAGCGCCGACCCACAGTTCACGTCAATGTACAGGTTGACATGAAGCTTGCAATGTGCAGGTGGTATACTGTAGTTGTGTGAGTAGGTGAATAGGTGAAGGGGTTAATGATGTGGCGTGAATGTGTGGTATCACAATGAGCCAAAATTGGCATAAGTGTCAACCACTGAAACCTAAACTTAATCTAGGGCCTTTTTTACTTAACTTCTTACTTCAAACGCACCAACAACACCATGAAATATTCCCTGTTGTGGGTCTTTGCAATCTCAAGATAGCCGACGAATAAAATACATTGAGCATCCCATAATACGGAGGCCAAAACCTTTCGGCACTATTTGCGTTTTTGTTCAACAGTCACGTTGCAGTAATTTTATAATAGAAGTACAATTAGGTTATATTTAGCAAGACATTTTGAAATTTAGTCCTCTTAAGCTATATGGTAATAATATTTCTTTATATATTTTCTTACAGCCGTTGGACAGGCCATGACATTCGATGGTCATTCGGGAGGTGTCATAAGAATAGGAGCCATAACGAAGCACGGAATAAAACGGTATACCTTACAACAAAGAATAAAAAACGATGGAGTCGGCTGCAACGCGAGTATTGAACAGATATATTAGAAACATTTATTAGATATACGAATGTTCAAAATTACAATAAAAATTTGAAGTTATAAAGATGTTTGTTTATTATTATTATTCTGTTTTACAAATTATCTTGCCATTTACAATTCCAAAATTATCTACTTGTTTGACTGATAATAACCCATTGGTTCTCTATAA
This sequence comes from Nephrotoma appendiculata, assembly GCA_947310385.1. Taxonomy (NCBI): domain Eukaryota; kingdom Metazoa; phylum Arthropoda; class Insecta; order Diptera; family Tipulidae; genus Nephrotoma; species Nephrotoma appendiculata. The sequence goes on along the minus strand of OX371224.1, from coordinate 8,289,799 downwards.
GTATTTATTATAAATTATTTAAATATTTTAATTTGAACTCCCCAGTTCCATCTGTCGTGAGAGTCTTATCTTTGCATCGGTGGGCTGAAAAACATACAACGAGATACCACCGCTGTATAGGTGTTAAAAAATCACCCCTGTAACTACCATGGGTTAGCGGTTTTATAATCGCTGGGATCATAATCTATATACAGAGCAACATCAGACTCATAACCGGCGGTAGCACTCCACAAATTTTTAAACTCAGTTTAATCTGAAAGATTTCCAGTTTTTAACAAAAGTGTTAGGAAACATAAATCCGGTGTAATTACAGGAAGGTTTTTCTAAGAATGTTGTTAAAAAACTGAAAATTCTTGGAATGCACCGACCCAGCCTCTTTTATTTTGCTTTCAATACAATGTATTTGCATTATGATTATTATGGTAATTTCAGTATATATATTTTGAGAGCGCTCAGTTATTATTATTATTTATTTAATTTTTCATGATTTTTGATGAGAATTATTGATTAGCTTAAAAATTTCATAAATTTTCGGTTTGTTTTTAAAATTATGTATCAGCAGCAAAAAAATTATTTTTTGTGATAGTGCTGTCTCTAGCGGAAAATAGCAAAACACATTTGTTCTGCTTGAAACTTTCTGATATCATATACAGCATGGAACTGTAGAAACAACATTAAAACAAAATTTTCACCTTTGAGCTTCTGGAAATCCAATGACAGTTGTCGGGCAGCCATTGAGTTCTTCTCATATTACTGTATGGTGCACTCTATGGGCTGTCTATATTATATAATCTGAAACGAATATTGGTCCTACTATTATCAAACGGTTCTGTAATGAGGGATGAATTTCCAACGAACATTTATCATCATATAATTAAATTACAGATAAATCAAGTATCTTGAATGTAAAGGTCTTACAGTTACTTTGTCGAGCGACCATATTTGAATTTTTATCAGACCAAAAATGTAAACTTCAAGAAAGGTATAAAAAGATGATATAAACTAGCAGCTACCATTTATAATCGTTGTTCGGTTTCTGTAGACCAGTGGTCGCTGTTAGTTACGAGTGAGCAAGTGGACATGGCATTTTTACAGGATAGGACGAAAGATTTCAGAACACCGAACGACAAGTCTACGTGAGCTGCATAACCTCTCAGAATTGCACAGTTTATGATGGCAACTGATAAACAGCACATTCGGTGCATTTTATACGAATTCTAACAAGGAGAAAAGGCTTCTAAAGCACGGGAATCAATTTGTAGTGTTCTTGGTGCCGCCGTTGTGTCTATTGAAACGTGTAATTATTGGTACACACGTTTTTGAAGTGGTGATTTCGATCTTAGTGACTATAGCCGCCCCCTGAAAATAATCGAAAGTTTGAAAATGCGGAAATGCATGCTCTACAGCTCAGCTAGGAATCACCCAAACAACTATTTCCAAGCGTTTGCACTAAATGGGAAAAATTCTAAAACTTGGAAGGTGGGACCAATGCAGCAACAAAAAAGTACTTGTGGGAAATAGTGACGGTGATGAAAAGCATATTTTTTATGAGAATCCCAATCTTAAAGTCGTAGATAGATCCCGGGCACCCCAGCAACATCGACGCCGAAACAGAACATCCACTTAAAGAAGGTTCTTCTGTGTATCTGGTGGGACATGAAAAGTGTGCTGTATTACGAACTCCTATAAATTGGTCAGCCGGTGACTGGAGAACGCTACAGCCGACAATTAACAAACTGTTCGAAGAACTTGATCAGAAAATGTCATTTACTTGGCAAGGAAACAGGCAAGTCCTAGTGCTGCATTACAACGCTCGACCTCACGATGCTCGCGTGACTCAGAAGACTTTCTTGAACTAGGGATGGGAAGATGTATCACTGATTTCATTTAATGAATCGCTATCATTTACAGTATCTTCGTTTTCATCTGTATATTGGATTTTTAACTATTTTTTCATCCGGGAACAAAATAACGTGTCTTTGAATCACTCTATGGTGGTTCCATAACGTTGGTATGTTCCGGAATGTTTAAACAATAGGAGTGTCTAATTACCTCTTATGCGCATCAAGCAGTTGCTGCCATAATGATTAAGTTTTAACTCAGATGCAAGACCACTTAATATTTTCAAAGACCACTGGAACATAAGTGTCCACATAGTGCCCTGGAGCATAATCTTCGGCGCAATAAATCCATTTTCGGATTTCCTTTAACTTGGTACACTAATGTTTGTTGTTAGTTTAGTCTGTACTTATTTCGGTAAGTGTAATCACGTATACATCGCCGAAATCGGATAAGATGAAAAATTTTTAAAAAAATTTCTTTGTAGGATTTGTATATATCGTTTTTAGGAGGTGTAAACCAAAAATTTCGGAAAAATCACAATTTTCTGCAAAAATCTGCGGTTTTCATTTATCAAATCTTAATTTTAATTATAAAAATTCGAATTACGGGTGTGGTACGTAATCTCGAATTTCAAAATCTCGCATTACAAAATCTCGCATCTCAAAATCTCTCGTGAAGGGTGAATTAAAATATGGGGGTGAAGCATAAATTAAAATGTGGGGGTGAAGGGTGAATTAAAATATAAGTGATTCTAAAATACGGGTTTTTATAATACGGGACTTTGAAATACGGGATTTTGAAATGCGAGATTTTGAAATGCGGAATTTTTGAATATCTAATGCATTTACATGTAGAAAATTGTTGTCTTCTACAAATTTTTGCAGGTAAATAAGAAGGATCTGCTATATAAAAATATTCAATATACCAGAAAGAAATAAACATACATAGTAATGGCGTAATTTTTTTATAGGATCATTATTAATATATTTTTAATGAATTCAAATGCAAAATTTACATTTTTATCTATGGCGTCTGTTTTTATTATGAATTCTCAACATTTATAAATACGACATTATTGTAATGCGAGATTTTGAAATGCAAGATATTGTACCGGCCGCTTCGCACACTAATATAAAATTGGGAACTCCCCAAAGCCGCTTAGCATTCATCCCCTCCGCGCAAGGATAACCCCTAAGTAAACGAAGAATTCTAAATTTCAAAAATTCATAATTTCACATCAATCTAATAAAAAACTTATCATTATCATTATTTATTATTTTTCAAATTGTCACCAAAAAAAATGAAGAAGTCAAAATTTTCTCGGTGTGAGAATTTTTCCCAAATTTTTAGCTTGCATCTCCTAAGAACGATAGATACACAATCCTTCAAAGAAATTTTTTTAAAAATTTTCATCTTACGCGATATTCGCGATGTATACGTCTACACTTTAGCCCTTATTTCCCACTAGACTTGCGGTTGCAACAAGTTCATCTATGTCGTTCTCATAACAATCTTGTGGTGTTTCAATATTCCTTATTTACTATTTTATAGTTGATAGATTATAGTTGATTTTCGGTACACGTTTTATTAAATTTTCTTTTTTTTTTATTTTGGTCCCTCTTTATCCTCAACGATAGAAATATAAATTAAATAAAATAAAAAATACTTACCTACTATAGCTAAAAAGTTAGTAAAATACATACACAAGATAGCATCTTCGCTCGATTTACGAACATAAAATGTTTTATGGAATCTTTGTGGTATCCCTAAACAAATGGAAAAAGGAACAAAGTGTATAGCTCGTAATACGTATTACGTATCGTATTTTGGGAATACATTTTTCTGTTTAGAGGGAGAGACCGACAAAAATCAGTCCATTTTGTAACTAAAAAGTAGCTTCTACACGTACAAACAGCAGTTAATGGATTTCCAAATTATTTGCCGTAAAAACATTTTGATGACAAATATTAAACAATTCCTTCAATTTTAGTGTTGTTAAAATGAGCCCTTTTAGTCACAATTCAGTGGAATTTTTAGTGATCACCGGCGCAGTTTATTTTTTGAAATTAACATTTTTAAATTTTATTGTATCGCAAACGCCCGATATGATGGCGAAATTGCGAACTAATTGAAAAATTACCGTACTTTACCCAAGTATAACAAAATGGAACTCATTTTGACAGTTCCAACTTTTGTTACATTTTTCAGATATTTCATGAAAGACGTGGAACTCGCCTAAAGGCGGTGATACATGAACAGATTTTGTCTTTAAGGCATACAAAGTATGCGCGCTGATTGGTTAAAAGTCGGCCATCTTGAATCGCCTTATATGCAAAAATTTTAAATTGAACATTTCTCAATTTTGTATAAGGTAAATTTTTTTGCCTTAAAGACAAAATCTGTACATGTATCACCGCCTTTATATGCAATTCTTTGAGTTACTAGTTTTTGTTCCACAGTTCATAGTAAAACTTGTAATAAAATGGAACTTGACAATGGAACTTAGTTCCAACAATTGTTCCACAAAAATCGAATTAAGTTGGAAGTAGCGATACTTGGGTATTCGTCAATCATGTAATCACGCTTTGAATCACGAACGATTATCGCTATGTCCAGAGGGTTGAACATGTTTTTTAACGAATCTCGATTTATCTCGAAATTTTAGAACTGCTTTTCATGTCAAATATATTTTTTTGTTTGTCATTAGCGCTGGAATAATCATTTCTTACAATTTTTCGAATAAACATTATTAAAAATAAACAAAAATGGTTTATGATATTGAAAATGAATGGCGTGATGCAGAATTATCAACCGGAGTAAGTTAAATATTAATAAATCAATTTGTACTTGAATAATTAACGTTGTTAGGTTATGTTAGTTTTGATGAGTTGCATATTAAATTTGTTGATTTTCTTATAGACGACAATTATCGGAATGGAATTTAATAAAGGCGTTATAATTGCAGCCGATTCCAGAACCAGCACCGGAGTTTATGTAGCGAATCGTGTCACTGATAAATTAACCAAAATTACTGATTATGTTTATTGTTGTCGCAGTGGATCAGCGGCTGATACTCAAGCCATTGCTGACATTGTGTCGTACAACATGTATTTGCATGAGTAAGTAATTGCCACATAAATTATTTTTTCGGTATTTCTAAAATAACAAAAACAAAAATAATTAGGAACGCCACAGGAAAACCAGCAAGTGTACAGGACGTAGCAAGGGAATTTAAACAAATATGTTATAACTACCGCAGTCAATTGACAGCCGGTATTATTGTTGCTGGTTACGATAACAACTTAAAGAAAGGCGAAATTTTTTCAATTCCGTTGGGAGGAATGTATTTTCAAGAACCGTATACAATTGGCGGCTCAGGTAGCTCTTACATTTATGGTTTAATGGAGAGCCTATATAAACCAAAAATGGATAGGGATGCTGCAATAGTTTTGGCATGCAAAGCTGTTGGACAAGCGATTACTCATGATGGCAGTTCTGGAGGCGTAATTCGTGTTGCTGTAATTACCGATTCCGGTACTCCAGAAAGATTAGTTTTTACTCACACTATAGATGCAAATGATGGGTTCATAACTAAAATCAATCGCATTCAATAAATTATTGTTTCATCGTAAATATGTAATTGAATCTCATTTTGTATGCAATTTCATTGAAATTCAGTAAAATATGTATTAAAATACAAAAAAAATTATTCTTTTATTGCAACAAATACCGTGCAACAAGTTTGTACATAATACATTCGGCCACTATATGTAGCACTTTTTCGTGCAAACGGCTAAAATTAGTACTAAAATTCCCCAAATAACGGATAACGTTATTTTTAAGTCAACTTCAAACGTTTTTTATTTTTGGATAACAACAATTAAATCACTTGGCATTTCAATAAATAATATTATTTTGGAAAAATACAATTTTTAAGTAATTTTAATTTGTTTGTGTGAATATAATTAACAAAAGTATTAATTACATTATTTCTGTAGAGGTAAATTAGATAGTTTGGTGCAAAATAAATATTTTTTTTCCTAAAGTAAGGTTATGTTTGTCTATTTTTAGATTTTATTTTAAAAGTATTAGAAAGTAGAAGCCGCGTTTTTCTTGTCGTAAATTGATGTAATAAATATTTGAGTAAGCGTTTCTATAAAAAAAACGAATTGAAACATGGATAATTTAGATTCATTGAGTAATGATGAATTGAGGTTGCGTCTACTGGAATGTGGGTTTGCCAATATGCCAGTAACGGTAAATACACGAAAATTGATAGTGAAAAAGTTAAGAAAGCATTTGGAAGCCGAAAAATCAAAGTTAAGACGTGAAACTATACACGTTACTAAATATTCATCCGACGAGGAATCGTCCGATGCTGATAGCGGGAAGAAAAAGTCATCAGCTACAACCACAACAACTACCTCAAAAACAACCAGGCGCGCTACAGTTGGTGGGGGTGACACTACTGCTTCGTCATACAATACCTCGACGAGTACTTCAAAAGCCAATGTTCGAAGGTCAGGTCGTGTAACCCCATTAATCGAGTCTGGGACAAAAGATAGTGGCAAATCGGCACCACCGAATGTACCTGACATTTTGGAAGATACAGATGAAGAAGTTATCGTTGTTAAGCCAAGTAATGCTCGTCGATCAAAATCAAAAACGCCTGTTACACTGTCGAAAACGGAACCTGTCACAATATCCGTTCGTCATATTAAGCCAACTTTGGAAAATGTAATCGAACATGAAATTGAATTGAATGACGAATCAGAAGAAGAATTTATGTCACCAGCGCCAAGATCTCCTGTAAAACCGCCACCAAAATTCTCACCGCAAAAGGACTATTCAACTGTAATTTCTTCTTCATCAAGTTCAACAACTACGCGTAAGAAGACCTTGTTTGGACCTGGCGATGATGAGTTCCAATATTCAAGCAGCAATATCCATATACCACTGTCTCAATCAAAAATGTATGAGTCCAACTTTTTAAATAATCGCAATAAGCCAACTAGTGGATTAGGCAGCTCATTTCAGCCTCGTCATTCAATTTCCACTTCGTACAACAATCGGTACAATTCATCGACGTCATCAAGTGGAGCAAACAAATTCGGTTCTAACGAATTTGGTTACTCAGGCATAACGTCAACAACGTATGCTAAACCAAAAACGTACAGTCAAGAGGAACAGGAGGAGGACGATTATTACGAAGAACCGGTCACTCAAGAGAAAAAACTTGAAAAAGAAGTTATGAATTCTCCATACCTGAGTAAATTTGCGAAACGTTTATCTGAGCTCCGAGTTGATCCTTTAATACCACCGGGCGGTGAACTTCAAACCCAATCTAAAGTATATTATACACAAACCGAAATGGAACCATCACGAAATATTGATCGCTACTCAACAAATCCAAAATTGTCGTACCAGCGCAGGAACATTACCTCACGCCAATCGATTAATTCGTACAAGAAAGATAAAAATTCTTTCGTTGGACAATTGCGATACGAATGGAATGAGCTAAACAATAAATATAAAATTAATCGAAATTTAGCGATTCTATTCATTTTCCTCGTAATCATTTTCATTATTGTATTGATTTTCTTTTAAAATATTGCCATGGTTTTGCTAGAATGTTTATCAACAGATCTTTACTGTTTCTTTTTGTATTAACGCAATTGTTTTAATTATTTTTATTTCTAAATTGGAGATTAATTTGCTATTAAGAACATAAAATATAAAGTAAATGTCTTTGTTTTTTATATTGGAATAAATATTATAAAAATATATTTTTTTGAATAAATAATTAAAATGTATAAAAATCGAATCAAAAATGGAATCTTTTCCCGAGAAATTCCCCCTCCATCTCATGTATATCAATTCTAAACGACGAGAAATTCTCTTCTAAATCCATTGGATTGAATTAATGACCCTTATCATTAAATTATTATTTCATCATTACTTTTTTTCTTCAAACGCAAACACCACACACATCCAGTCCAGGATAGCGCATCTAATAGAAGCGTTAGTCTCAACTGCCTTTTCCATCTCACACCTTTTTGATCTTGTTGAAGATCGAAGTGAATTCTCTCGGACACCTGCTAATGGACTAATTAGAGCAATAATTAGTAAAATTTGTTTTATTTTCTAAATTTTATTTTTTTTTTTTTTTTTTTTTTTTTAAATTTAATGTTATTAATAAATTATTTCCAGGTGATTGGTGTTGTGGATTCCCATCTAGTTCATTTTAAATAAAAATTTCATTCATTCACTTTTATTAGTAATGTTATTATGTCCTTTCCGACCATCCAAAATGTTTGATATAAATCTCCTTTTTGTTTTTTCGCGTTAAAGAACATCAAAAAAAATGGGCGCACTTCAATAATGAAAATATATCGTAACCGATTTGGAGTCAACTTCGAACTATTTCAATGTACACCTGATTCTGGTCTATTTCTCCGACCGAATTAAATTACTGAATAGTTGGTTGATCTATTCCTGAAATACGAAAACGAAAATACAAGATTCATATTTGAATTGAATCAGATTCGTACGATTCTTATTTAAAATTGAATAAGAATCTTGTACTTTCGTTTTCGTATCGTATTCAGGAATAGGGCAGCAGCTGTGATTATTTAAGGCGGAAAAAAGTAATATGCCTCTTATAATTGCCTAGTATGTTAAAAGCTTACTTGCCGATTCTCCTACGGGGGTTTTAATTCCTATCGCACTCAATTCGATCTAGGTAGGTTTGATATTGCTTTCTACTTCAATTTCGGATGTTATGAGCACGGTCTATGGATGATATGATTCATTTGAAATTATCCATTTAATTGCTATTGAAATCTTTAACTGAAATTCCTTTTTTAAAATAATAAAACACAAAATATGTAAATGATTTTTTTATTTTCTAATAATTATTCACATAAATTAACAAATCAATCTAGTTGTTTTTAGTTTTTTACTATAAATAGTCTTGATATGAATTTTAATAAAAGATATGATTAAAATAAAAGATATTCAGTTATTTGTTGGATTACCTAAATAATTGTATAAAATAGTTTTTTTATTAGATCACTTTTCTAAGGAATTTTTAAATTAAATAAGAATATTATATAAGGTAAGAAGATTCGCCTATCTATTCTTAACACACAAATCGAGGAATTTGATGAAAATTACGAATGAAAACATTGGGAATTGGTCAGTGGTTTTCGTCGATACTCAATTCAGATTCACCCAGTGGCGTTGCGCGTAAAACGCAGAACGCCTAACACGATGGTATAGCAATTGTGAATGAGGTACACAGATTAAAATGCAAGCATTATTAGCTGCGTTTTTTTGAAAAACAGTCGGGTTGTGTTCGCGATAGCTTTTTTCAAATTTGTCCAATTTAAAAATAGAAAATTAATATTTTATAAATTTAAAAAGCTAGATTTAATGGTCATCTAAGTAAACATAAAAAATCCATTATAAAAGTTCTGTAGTGTTCTTGTAATATATAGTTCTACACTACTCCGATTTTATGTAGAGTTATACAGAACAACGATGTTACAAGAAAACCATTCAACTTTTAGAATGGATTTTTTCTGCTATACTTAGATTGCCGTTAAATCTAGCTTTCTTGTTTTAAAAAACATTAAATTTCTATTCTTGAATTGGACAAATTTTGAAAAAGCTATCGCGAACACAACCCGACTGTTTTTCAAAAAAACGCAGCTATTGTCCAAATAAGCCACCTACTTCATAAATTCTCGCTAAAGTTGGTAATAATTTTTTCGTCGTGTTTGGGGCTTTAATACCATAATTTGGCCATTAAATTATCAGCACAATTCAGCTTGTTGCCGGGAAATATGTTTTCAATTATAAATGATAGGAAGCCCAATTATAATTACAACAAACAACGAAGATTTGATACCATTTTTTATAATATGAAGTATAAAAATCCAAACTAAATTAATAAATATTTCCATACTTGTATTTTCTATGAAATAAAAATGTATTTTGTAAATTAAATGTTTAAATTTAATTTTGTTGCGCAGTCTTGAATTTAAATTCTAGATACATTTTATATAAAATTATACAAATATCGGATTGGGTAAATTTACATTGCAGCGACAATGCAGCGAATAACCAATAAACTGCTAGAAACTTATACCAATTACTAGGCCTTAGTCAAATCATCAACACCAAAAAGTTTGGATTCGTTGAGTAATTTCAGAATCCTTTGAGCCTTGGTACCTTCAGTAGCCTTCGAGCGAGAGTTTTGGTAATAAATGGTAATAAAACGATTTTTCAATGGCAAAAAAAACAATTGAACTGAAAAATTATGGCTCTGCATATTGATTGATGCATATTGAGCACGTCTAATTTTTAAAAAAATAATTTAAAAAAAGATTAATTCCTTCACTGACGAATCTCTTTCAATAGACATGTTTTAAGGTATTAATGATGCATATACATACGTTGGTGACCAAATAGAATTGAACTAAAGCTGAACTTAATTTTCGTAATGAAATAGAGTTTAAATTGTTTTGAGTTATATTTTAAACTTTATTTTCATATTTTGCTACCATTCATGAAGTTGCTACCCAACCAGATACATCGAATTCCTAAAAATTTTTGAACACGATGCTAAAAAGGCGAAGGTATATTCTAAGAATATTTTTAATTTTCTCGTTTAATCTAATTCAAATAATTTTTCTAAAATTATTGTCTTTAAAAGAATATTTTTGACAAGAATTAAGTAAATTTAATATTTAACATTTATATAATATTTAATTGCACGTAATTAATCAAAATAATAATAATAATAAAATACAGAGAAATCCGCAATGTACAATAGGAACACTTGAAAGTGGAGGAAAATAAGTCTTGAAATGGTGTTTCGAGTACGAAAAATTGTTTATATCACAGTTAGAAAATAAACGTATAAAAGCAAGAAATTTAAATTTAGAATCTTTGCTGAACTACTACTGGACCTTGGCGTCCCGATTTTACTTAGCTAATATTGTTAATCTACATTAATATACAATCCTACAAGTGTACATTGCAGGTTCATTCGATCGAGGATTGAACTTAAAAAATACATTACTCAATAACTTAATTTATCTGGAATGTAAATAAAAAATAAATTTAACTAAAATCATAAAAACTAAGAGATTATTGGCACATCACAAAATAAAATAAACGTTGCGAGATTGCACTTACAGTCGAATTATATGTATATAAAGAAAATATTTTACATTTACTCTGGTACCCGTGTATTACAATTCCCGTGGTATAGCTTGATTTGTCCCTCACAATGAAAATATGTGTCAAATATATTATTATATCCATGCTCACGCCACCATGTACACAATTGTCTATTCCATTGACAATCTAAAATATAAATTAATCCGGGCAATTCATATCCGAGAAGCGTATAAAAATCCTGATCTCCTAAATGGCCTTTAAACGAATATTTCTCAACTAATTTTTGTACATTCTTTTGTTTTAAATTCTCCGCATAAATTTTTGAATTTCGAATCCTATCAAAATGCAACATAACTACTCCCGAATTTAATCCAGGATAGCCATGTTTAATCGGTTTACCATTATCATGCTTCTGTAGCGTGCTATTCGAATAGTAAGGCTCACCAAAATTTGTATGGATATTTTGAGCACGATACTTGTACAGTATATGACGATATACAGGTGTTAATTCGGGTGCCAAGCCAAATAGATTATCGGATGAGAATCTGCAAGTGGTTTATTAACAATTTTTGAAATATAATTTATTTAAAACTTACTTTGCAAATTGATCGAATAGCTCTTTTACGTCCGAACGGAATACTACGTCACAGTCGATTAAAATAGCACGCTTCATTTGAGGATCCACAATTTTATGTAACCCCAATGACAAATAAAATAAGGCATCACTATAATATGAACCTGAAAATATTGGGAATTACGTTATTTCAGCCACAATTCCAATATAGTGTTTATTTTATAAAGTGAAAATAGTATAAAATTCCTGAATATAGGGAAAACCTCTTTGTTTATATAATATTTTCAATAATTTCATTTAAATTTTTTATTTTATTAATAAATACATAAAAATAAATTAGGTATGTTTTCTAGGAATCAACCCGGATTAGTTTTAGAAATGTTTCTATTCTATTTAATCTTTTACTTCTATTCTACTTGGAATTTCTGAAAATTCTAATATTACTGGAATTTATGCAGCAACTTCTATCTACAATTACAGCTAGGAATATTGAACGTTTGAAGAGAGTGGAACAGGGGGTTAGAAGAAATTCATTGAGTTGGATATAATCAAACTTTTACGATTTTAAAGAGAATTCATAATTTTTAGCAATGTATTTGGACTTGAGGATGCACTCAAGTATCAAGAACTGAACAAAATGCCGCTCGAACCGTCATTTTGATGTTAGGAGCATTCGACAATTTTGTCGGCAACAGAAAATTGGCAGATATGGGCTGTTTCGCACTAAAATTGATCTCGTGTAAACGTTAAAAGAAAATCATAATAGTAATTTAGTTTTACCTGGATTCGAACTAAAATATGGCAGCATAACATGAACGATATCACTTATTTTAATGGCACAATCCTCCACATCGTATAATGTATAAAAAACTGCCTTTTTATAATGTTCTATTTGATTTTTTAATATTATTTCTGCATTTAATTCACTCTTCTCGTCGGTTATAATATGCAAATGTAATTTAATTGATGTAAATTTGATTAAACTTTTCAAGAACAACTCAAATTTATTTTTTAGTATATAATTTTCTTTCGTATAGATAACAAATATATTATATTCAGATTTATTTATTAAACGTTTTAATAATTGATATTGTTTTAAATTTTGTTGATTTATGGTATTTAATTTAATTAAGTTGTTATTATCATAACTAAAATTATTCAAAATATCTTTTTGATATGAATTTAGATTGTAATTCTTTTTATTAAATATATCATTATTTGCATAAAATATTAATAGAAAACCCGAGGATATAATTAATATCAGTAGTATTTTATTCATTTTTGTTAATTTATTTAGTTTTATAAATATTTTTAATAGAATTTTTGTAAAGTTTATCGACAATCCGAATTTATAAAATTTATGAGTCGTAAAAAAATGGAGGAAGTTTTCTATGGGTTTTAACCTTTTGTTGGGCTAAAATTTACAAAGGAGTCTTATTATATAAACTGCGTGATTATTATATAGCACGGAATAATTATCGATTACACTAAATTCTAATTTTGAAATTGAAATTTTATTTAAATTTATCAAAAATAATTTCGACTGATTTTAAATAACATCAAAATAATGGTATAGTTGTTTTTCAGTTTTTGACAGATAGTAATGGTTGATTACCACTTTATACTTCAAATGCTAAAGGCCACCGTAATCGACAGATTTTTTGTATAATTCGGCACAATAGTAGCGCCTCTGTTGAAAAAAGCTAATAATAAGATGTGTTCTCGAGCGGAAAATAAACTTCATGTACAATTCCAATTTGTAGAAACGGAGTCAAAGAAAATTCTTATTAACTCTGTATTTAAGTGCAGGCGGGGCCGAGTTCATAAAATTGTGCTGTAAAATAATAAAATGTTTCAAAAATGTGTCAAAAACAATCTTTTTATCGCCAACAAAATACTTACCTTTATTATGAGTAGAGTAGTTCTACGCCTAACAACCTCTGCGGCTATGTCTCCAAACAGAGCCTACCGTAATTTTTTTTCAATATTTTCGCTTCATAAAAACATTTGATAATGTTGTCTTTTGTACTTTTAACAAAATCCAAATATAGTAAGTACAAGTGATAAACTAATCACGGGGTGCAGGTCAGCAAATGCACACAAAGGCATTGTTTAAATTCTTGATTCAGCATGCGCTGTTTGGTGATGGTAAATTTCTTTTTTGTAACTAAAAGCTAGCTTTGTCTGGAAAATCTAGGAGTTTAAAATCTTCTAATAACAAAAAAGATTGTTTTTGGTTAATAACTGCTACTAGGTTTCCACATTCGTCTATTGTAAAAGTAGGATAAGCACCACTCGCGGAGGAATCCATGTTGTTCCAATTGTCAATAGCAATTTGACGTGCCACGATGCACCTGTTTTCACTTTTTCTGTCTGCGCTACTCGCCTCTTCAAATTCGAATTACTTACATTCAACAATATTTTAAATTTGCGTGGTGCATCCATCAACCACATGTCTAGGACGATAGATTCGATTACATGAGGAGGACCGTACAAGAATACATGTCTCAAGATATTTTGACATTATACAAATTTCTTCCTAAGGTTGAGTCCAAATTAGTTTAAAATTATTATTAGTTTTTGAAATCTATTCGCGTTACGATTCACTAAGTCAGCATTGTTGTTCAATAGGATGATGCACTAGCGTACACGCTGTTCAATTTGGCGCTCGAGTACGTAATGAAAAAAATCAACATTAAGACGAAGTAATCAACATTAAAGTCAGGTCAAATTCTTGATTATTCAGATGATATTATGCTTCTGCCGAAGACCTAACCATATTAGAAAATAAACTGCAGAAAAACCAAATTCCTATCAAAATCCAGCAGCAATGGGCGACCATTATTTTTGATAGCGTAGAAGACTTCAAATATCTTATTTCAGTATAACGTTGTTAAATGACAAATAGGCAGAAATAAAGCTTGAATTGCCACCGTACATCGAGATTTCTACGCCCAATGAAGATTATTGCAATTTGAACATCCTTCGTAGTTTAACAGTCGTGTAAACTCGCATTTTACAACGCATTAATAAGACCTGGGACGGGATAATAAACGCCACACGCCAAGAAGCAACAACAATTTTACCGGTTTTGTTTCATTATTTCACAAACAATACAAATAGCAAACCACAAAAATCAAATTCACCTCGTCAGCTTTACAGTAATCGAGTTTTTTGATACAATGGGCGCTTTCATGTCACCTTTCATGATTAGTAAAACCATCGCCAATTAGGTTTGGAAATTTTATTGCTAAACGTTTTCAAAGAGTTGGCATTTTACACAACATGTTCCCAACTGATGGGTGTCCTATAGAATTAAACCAGTTAAAATGTAGCTACTTTCCCATAAAAATTTTGAAAACTGTTTAAAATTTTCGTGAGACATTCATGATCATGTCCCTATTCTGGCTTTCGACTGCGAGAGCTCGACCCTACTAACCGTACAATTTTATCTAGTTTTGAAAGAAAGCTCATTCGTTCAATATTAATTCCAATTAAAGTAACGCAAAACAAGTATGGGATTCGTATAAGCCACGAGATAATCAACTTTGCAAGGAGGCAACAATATATCCCTTTAGTGATTTACTAACACAATTGTGCGGGTAGGGCAAAAGTACCATGTCAAAAATTTAGTTTTGTATGTTTTTTGAACCAACTTACACATTTGTGAATTCCTTTTAAACTTATTTTCGTCCAAAAAAAAAAACACGATATGTTTACAAACAATTGTGTTGGTTTTACTTCAAATAAATCGAAATATTTTATCAACAACGCCATTACATATTATGGTTTTTTACTTACACATTTGTGTGGGTTGGACTAAAACTGAGCCAATTTTTTTGTTTTCTTGGTTGATAAAGGGATATCGGATTAATGTAGCCGAGTTAGTCGACCGAGCAACGTTGCAAGGTGTCCACAATAACGTATACTAAACAAAGTGTTCCAACAACAACCAGTCGATGTATGTCGTAGAGGAAGACCCGGACTACGCTGGCGTAACCGTACAAGACCCACCTATAATGTCGAAAATGAAGGGCGCGAGCGATAAATCGAGACGGATAGAAAACCGCCGTTCAGGACGCAAAATTCCTTCATGGGATGTGAAAGCTAGATATAGAGAGAAAGAGAACGAGAGAGAGAAAAACAACTGGTGCACTGGATCTAATATTAGTACCATCCCCCTTGGTTTTGGAAAGTTCTCTCCGCTCAATTGGCCTTCTATACAAGTTTGGGCCTGTTCGCTAGTCCTTTGTTATCAACCCGAAGCCTAAGTCGATAACTCTGTGTTCCTTAAGATTATATACCTTAGAATACAGATTTGGCGGCTCAGTCGGGAGCCAAGTGACTGCTAAGCGTACTAAGAATGCTTTCTATCGCACCAAGTTTTGAGTGTGTGGCCACACCTCACCCGCTCATTTCATTTGTGATCGCTTATTGTTTAGCTTTCTTCTCATCCTGCAATCTTAATCCTCTTGACGCGGCATTTTATTGGGGTTATTGAAGCTTTCTGTTTGATGTAACCGCACATAGATTACCTTTAAACAGAAAAATCGGAACTGGAAACTATAGAGTCGATAGCATTTGCGACGCTTAGTCTTGGTTAGCTTAATTTAATAAACAATTTTTTGTAAACAAATTATTAGTAGTGGTAGTGGCCACAAAGGTGCGAGAACTTCCGAATACATAATTATTATTTTCGGAAAAATTCCATTAAACATAACATTTTAATTACTTAGTAATCACACATCTTTAATGTAAACTTTCCGATAAACTTTAATTTCTTGTTTCCGTTGCATAAAAATGAAATTTATTTGGCACTGAACTAAAATAAAAAATTCAAAATAAATTACATGCAAAAATTGGTATTAACTATAATTAAATTAATTGACACTAGATAATTAAATTATAAAATAATGTCGTTGACTTGAATGAACCAAAGCTATATAATGATGAGGATGACGATGAAAACTACTATACTGTGTGAAGAACGATGTGTTAGATTTAAGATTTGTGTTGCTTAATAAATACTTTTGTTTAAAATAAATGATAAGTACTATTTTGTGTGTAATTATTTTTAATTATTAATCGTGCTTATGCAATTGTTCGATTCTGTCAAAAACATGCATGTCATGTTTATACACATAAGTACATAAGAATAATTTATTATTTTTTAAAGTTACCTATAATCGGTGAATTGGTCAATTGGTCAAGGACATATAATTTACAAACGAGAGCGATATCGGATTATGCGTTAACAATTGTTTGAACTTGAATTTTCATAAAGCACATTCCATTATTCAATTTTTCCCAATATTCCAATATGTAGTTGAAAACCTAATTTAAATTTTGCATACCGCGCGAAATTTAAGTGACATTTTTAAGGAGGCGACCTGTAGCTAAAAAACTTTTCAGTTTCATAATAAATAATGAAATTATTTAGTAACACGAATTCTTATAAGGCCCCTCTTTACGTATTTACAATATTTACGGGATGAGAAGCAAAAAATTAATGAAATATTTACAAATGTTTATTGACGACTGTTAAAGTTGGGAATGTGACATCTAGTGCATTAAAAATAAGCTCGTTCCGCCAGTTTACACGGGTTGTGATTCAACCAAAAATTCCTTTTTTTCTTTCCACTCCTGGCTATTAATTAAAATTTTGTTTTGGGTAATTTTTCAACACGTTCAGATGAACGAATCGAAACTTACTAACGCAAACATAAAAACTATAAAAAATGCTTGGGTTCAATAAAAATGAAAATTATTTTACACATTGATACGTTAACGTAAGTAACATCAAGAATGTTTTCTCGTATAAACGTTAGTTATTATAGTTAGGTTGTTGTTATTCAACTCGTATAAACAAGCCCAAGGCGGGTTTTTTCCATGAAATTTTAGCACGGCAATGAAAATAAAAATTTACATACAAAACTATACCCAACAAGTTTAATTGTTTTGCCGTCAGATCAACTTTTAGTTGTCTATAAGAGACATACAGACCAAGAAACAACCTGGCGATTAGGTTGTAATGTAACTAAGGAGAAATTTGGCCTCGGGCTCGGGTAAATTTGGAATTTAAACAGTGACGTCGGACAAAAATTAAGGACTACGCGTTAAAACTCGGAACATGGAATATAATAGCCTAAATCGCACGGAGAATCTCCATCAGCTCTTCGAACAGTCATCGCAATATGGGCTCGATGTCTTAGCAACAATACTAGCAAACTAGTTGGTTTTCTTATAAACAACCGATTACGTCAGATGTCGACTGATTTCATACCTGTCAATAATCAGATCTGTTTTTTCAGGTTTCACGTGCGTCATTATAACATATCGTTCGTAAACGTTCACGCTCCCACTGAAGATCCCCCGAACAAAAGACGCTTGCTACGACCATCTTGAAAGTATTCTACCATCGGCAACATCGGCCTGACCCCTTACATCATATTTCAAACAACAATGGTACGCACAACACCGAATTAGCTTTACAGCATAATTTGGTTGTCACCAGCACATACTTCCCACGGAAATGCATTTATAAAGGTACATGGAAATCAAACGATGAGAACACGGTTAACCACAATTCTCCAGTATCAAAGATATCAAAACAAGATGCAGGGCCAAGGTCGACTCGGATCATTTCCTTATAGTTGCATAATACATCTTTCGTTTATCAACAATATATAAACCGTCGCTTCTAACGTCCGGCGTTGGAACAATGATGCGTTTAAACACCACGTTACCAGAAACAATTGTGAGAATACTTTATCAGGAATTCTTCAAAAGTAGTCACTACCCGATTCCGGGGATAAAACTGCGATAACGGAAGCAGCATCATCAACAATTAGTCAAACTTCACCGAGGACTAAAAATGATTGGTTGGACGTAGATTGCTTACAATATATGTATAACCAAACAATTTTTTTACACGCTTTTGAAATAACACGATTAGAACAGATACACTTTTATTACACGAATTTTTTGATCTATCGCGAATTCCAAAACAAAAATCTTTACAGTGTTTTACATATTTTTAGTATCTTAAACACATAAGCAAATACATATATACATATTTGAAAACAGAATATAATTGGGGGAATACCCGAATTTTATTATATTTACCATTTTTCTATAATTTATGTCGCTTTGCTTCTATGTGTCATTGCATTTTAAATGCGTTGCATTCGTTATGCAGTGTTCATTTCGTGGGATGCAAAAATATTAATTGTGAATTGTGATTAATCGTTAAGTTTAAACTAGAGAGCATACGTTAATTAAGGTATTGTTCTACATATTCGGCTTAGAAAAGTTTTTAAAGCAATTTTAATTTAATTCTTTGTTATAGTACCCGAATTATAAGATGCCTATACTACCGAAAAATATTCAGAAAAGACAAGCTATTTCTTTAGAACCCCACATCTGTTGGCAAAACCTTTGGTTGAAATGAAGCGAGTATCAGAACGATTAGAAAAAAATCAGAACTCCATTCGACAGTCAGTAATTTCGGAGACGAAACTCAGCTCCAAAACATCATCATACAGTCGAAATGCACTGTTAGAGAAAACGGAAAATCTTTTAGTGTTGTGGATCGAGGATTTACTACAGAAAAAAAATACCTATAGATGGAAAACTTATAAAAGAAAAAGCTCTTAGAATATACGAACGTCAGCAGGAAATCGAGCTACGAACAAGTATTTATGCAACTAAAAAACCGACATTTAATGCAAGTGAGGAATGGCTGACAGGTTTCATACAAAGATACGCATTTCACAATCTAAAAATAAAAGGTGAAGTAGTGTCAGGACATGAAACTGCTGCAAAAACTTTCCGGAAAAACTAGTATAAATAATTGAAGATGGCGGTTGTACTCAAGATCAAATTATTAATGCCGACGAAACGGGATTACTCTGGAAAAAATGCCTTCCAGGTTGGTGGTTTTAAACCGGCCAAAGATTACGAGTTACGTTTTTATTGTGTAGTAACGCGATAGGATATTAAAACCTTTATTAATCAACCGATCTTTAAGGCTCCAAGCTTTGAAAGGCCAGAACATTAATCGGCTTCCCGTCCATTGGATGGCGAATAAAAAGGCATGTATGACAGCCGATTTATTCAAAAAATGATTCTATGAATGCTTCGTTCCAGAAGTCAACAAATATTTAGAACAAAAGGGCCTTGAATTCAAAGCGCTTCTACTCATCGATAATGCACCCAGCCATCCTGTGCTAGATCATCCAAATATCCACATTTAAAATGTATTAAATTAAGCGAGCATTTAAATTTATTTTAGATTCAGTTGAGGAAAAAAGCATAACGGTTGTAGAAGCATGGAAAAATTATACAATAATGAATTGTATTTCAGATGCCTCTTTTGCCATAAAACAACTTCGGACCTCTACTCTTAATGCATTTTGGCGAAAAATTTGGCCTGAATATGTCAACAGAAAAAAATTCTGTAATACAAACATCAGTTACATACTCTGAAATTATAATTCTATCACACGCAATTGGTGGTAAACTGATGACTGAGAAACCTTTGGATGAGGAGGATTTGATCGAAATTATAACGGTTCGTGAATATAATGATGATGGCGAAGATGAAGTTAATCAACTAACAGCTGATTTAATCCGCGAGGGTTTAAAATTTAAAACAAGTATGGCACATCATTTCTTCACTCGTCACCCCGACGTAGAACGATCGTTAAGATTTCAGCGTAATTTGCAAGTTTGTCCCGCTGGATATCAGGAACTGTATAAGGAACTTGAAAAATCAAAAACCTAGCACCTGATAACAGATTTCTTAATAAAGACATCCAGCATCAGAGGACGTTATTAACGAATGAGAGTCTTCAATAGGTTCGTGCTCATTAAATGTGTTAGAAACTGGCAATAAAAGCGCGTGCTTATTATCAAGTAGTGATGATAGTTTCTAAATAGCTTTATGTTTATTAAAATTTTGAATTTTTACTTATTAATGAATTATGTATATAATCGATGAAATATCAATGAAATATATTTTATAAATTGAATTAACATAATATGAATTATCAATATTTTTTGCATGGTTTATTTTTAAACAAAATGTGGTTAGTTTTTCATCGTACACGGTTTTTTAAATTGTGGAACCCATTCTCGATTTTGCATGTCTTTTTTTACACGGTTTTATTTTACACGGTTAACGGTGGAACGTATATCTACCGCATAAAAAAAGAGTAGGGTGGTATATATCTTTATATATATATAATTCTTCTGTACGTGTTTATGTGACTGAACCCCTCCTAAACGGCTGAACCGATTTTAATGCAGTTTTTTGTGTGTTTGAATGGATTCCTGGATGGTTTAGATTCACAATTGGACCCGGTAGGTGGCACTGCGATCGCGTTCTAGGATTTTTATTTTTTTACAAAATTGTATGTTTTTTTTTTATAAGATTTTTCGCAGTTTAATACATACAACCCCAAAATTTCACCCCCCAACTTTTCATAACATGAAAAACATCATAGTGAATAATTGACTTTCTGAGAATAATTCATAGTTATGTTTGAGTACCATAGGTGGCGCTTATGTCGAATTCTGTGGTGTTTGACGTATACATCAATACATGCGGAAGTCACTTCCGCATGTATTGATGTATACGTCGTACCTTGACGTTGTTTTGATATTTCAATTTCTGTTCGCTGTGTTTCGATATTCCATGTATCATATTTGCATGCATATTGAATGTATTATTCATAAAACATATTGAATTAACGTTTTAAATCAAAAATGAACTGTACTTAAATACTTACATTGAAAAAAATGTATAAGGTGCAATGTGAACATCATATATAATCTTCTATGAATTTCAATTATATACATATGTGCATTCAATGACAATCAATCTAACCTACTCTTGTGCATCGCATTTGGACCGCTGATCAAGATCCCAATATCGATTTTTCGCCACAAATATATAACGAGGCATTAATAAAGATTGAAGATATTTGCATTCTCATTTCGAATATGCCACCTATTCATTTCGGTATGCCATCGCCTAAGCCTTCAGAAACATACATCAGTTACATGATGTTCAGCGTGAAAATGATGTAAATGATGTATCTTGCTGGAGGCAACACTGAAATGACGCTACCATCGTACAATGAACTACGTAACATAATGTCAAAAATAAAAAGCAACAAGGTTCCTGGAAGCCATAAAAAATGAGTGGAGTAACCGCAAAACAAAGCGTGGGATTTACAACACCATCGTAGAAAATTCACAGCTGCAGTCAACTTGAAAAAAGTCGGTTTCAGTATACCGATTCTCTACTTATATTTCAATAAATATTTGCAAGATACTTGCGGCTTAAACCGCATCATACATCTTGCCTTTCTCCAGCAAAACAGGCAAGCTATCCAAATTACGGCACTGCTTATAACCATTATAAGGGCAGGCAAAGAGGTAGGAAAAGACCATCATCGCCTTGGAAATGCGGCTGGTACACTCATAAAAATATGATATCTATAAGCTGACATTTGCGAACTTCCGAATAATGTCATACTAGTCTGAATATATCCATCGCAACCAAAGCACCTTCTGTGGCACTATTCTGGTAATTCCCCGAGAATAGGGAACTGGGTAAAGAATTTTATATGTAATTTCTGTTCAAATATTTTTTTTATTATCTTGAATTAATTAAATAGAACATAATTAACTTAATACTAGCTAAATATTTACATCAAACTTTTCTCCTCAGTTTCTCGCCTATTGAGAAAAGTATGGCCGAAATTGTTCACTTGGGCTAAACGTCAATTGAATGTTAATTCGTCACTTGCGCAATATCTGACATTTATGTATAGATAGTAGTGTTCGTAAGTAATCTAGGCGGATCTTGAGCATTTATTTCTGTATAAAAAAGCGGGCGAATCTATAAGATCACCTCTGGATAAAAACGCAATGAGCTAGTTATACTCAAGATTCGGTACGAGCTAGTTTAAAAGCGAAAGTAAATAGTTCGAATATTAATAGTGCTTAAAATGAAACGTGTGATTATTATAAATATCAAGTGGGTATTAAGGCAATTAAGATTATTTCCACCGACCAATTGACAATGTGGTTAAAACATTGGCTGGGACGGGAACTAGAGGCACCAGGGTCAAATTCTCTCTACGTAAATCGGACCTACAGCCATACATCCTGGATTAGCTACTGTGTAAGTTAGGGCGTTAAAAACGTACTGCAAAATAGTTGGCTGAATTCTTCAAATTTATAGTTGTATTCAAAATCCAGTGATACGAACCAAATTTAATAGGCCAAACCCGCCAACACATATATACATTCAGAAATACAAATGCACAAAATTTTTCTAAGTTAAAGAGCTAGTGTATTTCAGAAACTTCTCATTTCAAATATCTGGTCCATTAAGTTCATTAAGTATTTCTGTAATAAAACACAACATGCGAAATGAAATTTCATTTGATCAAAACATAGATTCGAATAGATTCAAACACCAACCTTCTTTTATTTTCATTCCACTTAACGTGGGAAAAATGCGACGCAATTCGATGAACGCATTTCCATCTGGGTTCAGCGCTTTTATACAATTTTTAGCTACTCCAAGCTTGATATGAAGTGGTGGTAGCAATATTTTTTCCAAGTGAATTATTCTCAGTTGATTTAAAAAAATTCGTAAAATGACGATGACGATTTATTGCTCCATATATCCGAACATTTGGGCCAAAATGTTCACTTGTTTTAAATCCTTTGACAAAAGAATGGCTTGCCGCTGCGATAGTTTCCGGTGTCGTGCCATAATATCCAAATGATTTTGCGAGATTTCAATGTGATTGCATGGCGCAGTGACATTTGGTGTTTGATATATTGATGCAGATGTTTCTCCGGATTTTGCGCTACTTACTTAGCTCCGAATGATTTTGAAAAGGGGTAAAGGGGAAATAGGATCCTGTGGTATCACAACGGGCGGGCGAGTAATGGTGTAAGTGTGCAGAAGCAGCCACTCTAACCTAATCTAACCTAACCTAACCTTGGCCTAAGCAAAACACACATATATGGTGGCTGCGGTTTTTCTGTCTTGATATATTCGGCAAAGTTGTTTGACTTGAGTTGCGCAACAACTTTGCTGAAGAAAACATAACGAAAATCTTAATGGTTCAAGAGCTATCAACGTGAAAATGAGTGTATATTTTGACAAATGTTTGACTCAGAGTCAAAACAAGTCGAGAGCGATAACTCAAAAATGGGGACGAACTTTGAAATGGGACTAGCACCATTCAATTCAGCGTACTCGTATTAGGTTTACTCCCTGGTTGCCCCAGGGTCACTTTTTTCAACTAGCACAGTATAATTATTAAGTGAACAAAATTCATCAACACAAAACACATGAATAATCTAAAACATAATTCAACCCTATAAATTAAGTGGAAATTTCCTTATTCCGTACACAGGGTTATAAGAATAGACTGAACTAATTATTGAATAGGCAACATTTTATACCTCACTAATTTTAATTGTAAATGAATAATGATTTCCGAACATTAATATACATAATTATAAACCGGAAAGTGCAAGTGGAAATTTTAAAATTTCATAAAGAACTTATTGAATGGGGAAATTTATTTATACCGGATTACAATGTCATCATGGTGTTAGACATTGACTGGATTTAAAACAAATATTAAGCATTTTAGAGTGAAGCGGAAGCGGAACCGGAGCCGGAGACAGTTCTCAAATTTAACTCATTTATTTAAATTGATATACCAAATAGTGATTTACGAATTAACATTCTTATTATTT
Organism: Nephrotoma appendiculata; assembly: GCA_947310385.1. Taxonomy (NCBI): domain Eukaryota; kingdom Metazoa; phylum Arthropoda; class Insecta; order Diptera; family Tipulidae; genus Nephrotoma; species Nephrotoma appendiculata. The sequence goes on along the minus strand of OX371224.1, from coordinate 8,265,399 downwards.
AACTCCAAAGTTTAAGTAGAAATGTTCATACTCCGTATTTAGGTTTACAGTCGGTCAAAGCTAATAATTGTCTGGTCCAAGTTTATCGACTCATTTATTTAAATTGACGATTAATTACTTTGCGGCCAAACACATAGGTTTATGAGGGCGGGGAAAAACAAATTATTGGGTTGGTAAAATTCATTAATAATTGGACAACTACTGCTTTACGCACTGTCTAATATTTTAACTCAATAGTTTACGTAAAATTGTATTATTCCGTACATCGGAGGAAAAACAAGTTCTTTGGTTAACCCACACATATTCATATATTTAACACCAAAAGTCACATGGCTTTTGGGAGTGCTCAAATTTCACTTCCTAAAATTTGCATTATGAGAGTGCTAACTTCACACACCTAAGAGTATTTCAAATTTATTTTACATTCGATTCAAAGATTACAACTTGAATGCATGGAAATCTTTACACATCGGCGTTGTGGCTATGGGAGACACAAAGCGGATCCAAATAATTTTTGGGTCAGCCTTTATTAGTGGATAGCGTTATTTTGATTTTTGGTCTAGCACAAAAATTATTCACGATGCCACATTTTCTTGAAAGAAGTATTTCACTTCCAAAAGAAATGAAAAGGGTCACTGTACAAATAAGAACTTTAACTGCCTAACTAATACTAATTAACACTAGGCCATGACAAGCAGAATTACTTTGTAAATGGAATTAACGATTAAACTTCTTTAAGAATGATTTAAAATTAAATGTTCCATCTACTTAAAAAAAACATTATAAATTATTTGTATGAGATCACAGCAAACAGTACATTATTTGACCGACATTTAAGGCATAATATGTAAATAAGGCTTGGAGTCAAAATAGTACCAGTTCAGTGACGAGAGTTTAAATTTATTCATTAAGGGAACCGGCGGATAACTGTGACATAATAAACTGCACTGACAAGCAGTCCCATTCTGCACGTGGTATATCAAACAATTACGTCATTACAACGAGTCAAAAATATATTTAAAATCAACTTCGGTATGGTCTACCGATATCGTTCAAGACTACAAATAATTTGTTTCTAATTACCAAATTTTTTTAATTAATAAATACTCTTGCAGTCGCGAATTTTTTTCTAAAATTATTATTCTACATACAAACTTATAGCGTCACTTCTCCGTTGAGATCATATTGGTATGCTTCTATCGGTTTATATGTACGTTAAAAAAATTTCGCGCGCCCCATCCATACCCACAATTTTGTTAAATGCGATATCAATATAAAAAGAACGCGATGCAATGAAATTAAGTTTAGTTGGTTAAAAATTTTTGGATCGTTGATACACAAGAAGAAGACTCTAAAAAGTTTAGCAATTAAAATTTAAAAAAAAAATTTAATAGTGAGCATAATAAATTAATGTATAGAGTGGCGTGTTTTTAACAAGTATACCGAATAATTTTATTTATTATATCAAGTGAAAAAAATGTTTTTAAGTTCAAAAATGGCAACAAAATTAGTTGTGACATGTTTGTGGATAATGTTAACAATAAAATCAATCGAGTGCTTTTTACGTAAGTTTCTTGTCTGTTTTATATTATTTGCCAACATATTCGACATTAGCTAAATCCACTCATCTTCAAAATAATGTTAAAGTGTTTTGAAATTACGTTTAGTAAATTTTTTTATAAAGCACTTAATATTAACGATTAAAATTAAATTACAGGTAATTTATTATTTTTCATAATTTGTGTGTTGGGGAAAGAAACTAAATTTCATAATTTTGAAAAAGTGGCGGCAAATCTTAAAAACAATTTATTAAGTGGTACGTCGTACCTATTGCCCAATCTGAATGAAGACGAAAAAAAAATGTAAAAACTGTTTGATTTTTTATTTTTATTGATCAATCAAAATTTAAAACACAAATTACAATTTGACATGGTTTTTTCCAATGAAATATTTAGATTTTTGAAATACTTGGAATCATTTTATGAAACTGTTAGGAAATAAGAGATAGTTTTAGTTAAAAAAATTTCTTAAAATATTTGACGCTAAAATGAATTTTGTTCAGCTTGAGAATGGAAATTAAATTTTAAAGAATATTTTATCATTCCTATATTGTATAAAATCTTAAATGCTATGCAAAATTAATTTATACAAGATGTACGAGAACATATTTTAAAACGTAATTGTTATATAAATCTTAAATCGGGGGTGCGTGCTTTGCATGCTAATTGAACAATTACCTTAACCAATTGCTATTTAACTAGTCATGTTATTGTTATTGGCTTAAGACATCAACTCGTTATAATAATCTTCATCACTGTATTTAATTTACGAATATACATGTTGAAATATTTTTACTGAATACGGTCAGTGCATAAAATTAAATAAGAGACTGCAAAGAAGCTTGATTTAATTGATTAATTATGCAAATTAAATATTAAAAGTTAATCCAAAATATTATGAACTTTGTATTTAACACTTGTACTTTTATTGTCATTGGAATGAACTTGAAATTAAATGCTATGATCATTTCTAGATTTGCAAGGTCACTTGATCAGTTGTACAATAGTTTGGAATTATTATTTTACGAAGATGTCAAATCATGTATATTGTTTAGTATACATACCTACTGTTAAATAAGTCTTGAGAGTGTAAAGTTAATGTAAAATAATATATTCACAACAAATTGTATGAGTACTTCTCATAAATTCTAACACTATTTGCAGCAACATTTAAATTTTTACCTTGAAATACAAAACGCGAATTATAATTGTAAAGTAAATAATTATTGAAAGAAATGTCTAAACGCTGCTAGGTAGTGCAACTATGAGTTGATCTAGGTATTTACTTTATAATTTGGAAGTAGTACGATGTACGACAAAATTTGGTTGGCATTGAAATTGTACCTGTACACAATAAAAAAAAAACTAAACAAGTTAGGTAAACTTAATTATTACTTAGCTTTTTAACTTTGGGAAATTTGATTCCACTCCTTTTAGCTCAAGTGGCATTCAACTTTACATTTTATTTAAGCCACACAAAATTACAAACATATATTCACTAGATATTGCAGGTTGACACACGAGAAACGCATGGAATTACAAAACTCGATAGGATTGAGATGTAGGTATTGTGAAAGAATTTAACACAAATTTTTGTCTTTATTTGCAACACAACATTTTATTTTGTTTGAATTACAAAAATGATAAATGGAATTTAAATATTTAATCGAACTTTCAAAGATTAATTTTTTGGAATTACAAAATTATAGAGCACGCTCGTTGTTCATTTTTATGCAGTGAAATTTCAAAAAATTTTGATTATCTCGTGTGACAAGAAGATCACATGCAATCTATAACGGGTTGTGAAATTATTTCTGCAGATGAAGAAGCGTCTGACCATTTAGGCAAATTCTCAATTGAGGCTGACTACTTGATCAATAATCGGTCACAATAAAGTTTTGATGAAGTAGATAAAATAAGTACCTGTTCCCGGTAAACTAGTAAGTCGAACATGTTTAAAATGTTAGTCGTATGACTGTGGTTGTTTCACTTTGTGTTTTAGTCTTTAATGTTAGAACCTTACAATAGGATTAAATAATTATTTTAGAATGTCAGCTTGCAATTCAATCATTTGACATTCAAAGACGCTACCTAGTTATAGAACTTTGGCTTGGGCGTTCGTTAAATGTCAATGCTTGGTATTGGATTACAGAATACTGTCATAATCGACATATTATTCGATGAACTAAAAAGTGATCTAAAAAAATTTGACTTAAATGTTCAATACTAAGGATGAATATTGAAGGCAGAGACAAATAAAATATTTACTAATTGGTTTTGGAGACAGTCATGACAAAAATCGAAGTAAATTACGAGACACTGAAATAGTCGCCCTCTCATTCAACGAACTCTGAGGTTTGTAATCATAAAATTGGGTTGGTGGTTAGTAGTTCGATTAAACATTGAAGTCAAATTCAGAAAACTGTAAAAAGATGCTGAACTTTGACTTCAGGGTCGAAAAAGAATCAAATTGTAGGTTTAAATGTCACTCCTAAAATAGACATACGAGAGTGAGAATTTCCTGAAATTACTGATTTTTTGGTATAATACGCCGAACCGATAAGTTCTTGTTTTGTACTATAGGTACAACCAAGCTGCCAAGAAGAGACCTAAGGAAGTTCTCATTTTTGGAAGGGTTTATATATCTTTGTGTACACAAGTGTCCTGGGGTTAAAAATGGCACTCGCCCCATTTTAACCACAGGGTACTTATGTACACAAAGATATACAAACCCTTACAAAAATGAGAACTTCCTTACTTCCTTTCTACTTTTTGTGGTAGACATATTGTGAGTCAATGGTCTCTTTGTTCTCTATGACTAGAAAAATAAACATTGTATAAATGCCATTCAAAATAAGAATATTTTGTCTGAAAAAACGAAAAAAATCGAAAATATAAAACATTATCGTCTATTATTTACGAGTGACATTTAAGCCTACAATTTGACACTTTTCCGCATTGGTGATAGTTTCTATACTGTTACTTCATCTAAAGTCAGATTGGAACGACTTGGCGTCAAGGCCAGACATATAATTATTTTTGAAGTTAGGAGTTAACTTTGTCTACAGTCACACTTTGGGGTCAGAAGTATAATACACTTAAACGTTTTAATTTGGTTAAGCAGTTAATTGACATCAACTTGACATCTCACTGGCGAAAGTCTATTATACGAATGGAGTTGGCCTACTTTTAATATATTCTTATATATGACATGCCTGTTTCATTTTCCGACTTTGTTCGTCGTCAATTGATATTTTTGGTTTTCGAATATTTCGGCGAATAACAATAAAGGGCTTTTGGTTTACCGAGTATGTACGATAAATCGATGGTTCATTGAACAAGTGATTGCCGTTCTCAAGAATAAAACGACTCTGGTTTCTCCATTTCGTTTGTTTTTGGCTATGCAGGACTTTATTATAGAACTTCGCCGGTTCCTACCAGATAGATTCATGTAAAATTATTTTTTTTATTAATACTATTGCGATTTTCACTTATTGTTGCGAGTTGTTAAAGAGGCAGTTTCATCTTCGTTTCTTTCCCCGTTTACCTATGATACCGGTTATGAATTGCGATTCATTTTTCAATAAAAAAAAATTTCTGTGAAGCAGCTTATAGTAGCTTTAAAAATAGCGCCGAAAATATTCAACCGGTGGTTTCACAATAACCCCATTTACAGGTAGGTATTATTACCTGGCAATAAATTTTCATTAAACACAGCGGGGTACCACACATTCAAAGTTTGTACATTTGTGCAGTCTACAAATATAGAGGTATATCTTCTACGGAATCTGATGGGGAATTCTCTAATAGTTTTGTCCCCGTTCCTCGTCAAATTGCCATTGGTCATTTTTAACACTAAAATAAAAATTATTAAATAAAATGAATACAATAAAAATGAAGTAGACCGTTAAGCATACACGATTGTGTATGTATTTTAAAAAACATAATTTTCAATTTAATTAAATTTTCATTTAATTATTAAAATATTCGAGTGGTCGAAAAAAATTGTTTGCATAAACGAACGAACGCCTTAACCGTTTAAGTCCCAAGCAGCGAGATCGCGCTGTTGGGATTTTATGTCGAGAAAACCCAGCACATTTCGAACATTGTCGACAACTGATGATGCGTTACCAATTGTCGAAGTCGCGCACCTAAATTTACTTCAGCAAGTACATCACATAGCTTCTTTTAATGTAAATAGTAAATTTTACAATAGGTTGGTCTCAATTGATTGCCTTTTCATCTCATTCATTTCATCTTCCTCTCTCATTTAGAGAAAGCGCGGTTGCGCTGTTTGGGATTCTTCGACAGTGTTTTTTCAATACCCCCTGCGATTCAAACGGTTAATGAATATTCATCCAGTTCTATATTATTATACGCCTGTTTTTATTCTAGTACATATCGAACGCCAGACTTAACAGCATGAGCACAAGTTCCTATACTTGACGACACCTGATGCAATCTCAAACGGTTCAGATGGTTTTTTCAATGACGATTCTACAAAGATATACCTCGATGTTGCTAGTTTACACAGTGATGCAAATTTACGTGCAAAATTCCAACATGGAAGTTAGAACCATAAGTTCTTTTAATTAATGATGTTATATGCTTGTTTGAAAACGATATTGACTTGATACAGGTCGATATTGTACTCCCTATGCTTTTCCAGAATCATTCTTAGAGAGGGTTGGTCGATAGGTATATTCGGCCATATTTAAGAGAGCGCAGCAGAAATTCGACAAGTCAGACGCTATTTTTATAAACCGAGCGGATGACTATGTTCTTAAAATCTTCTGGAATTTGTTCCTGATCCCAAATCCCAACAATAACAATTACTCAATACTCCGTTTCCGTCGCTCATTACCGAAGATCTATATGATGAAAGTCGTTAGTTAAATTGTTGGCATTAACAGCTGATATTGACATGTTTTCGACATAATGTAGCCGACTGGTACAATTGCGGCAAACTGTTTTCGTTTAATACATCGGTGTTCCAAAGCATAAAAGGAAGGTTTTTTCGTTTACATATTGAATGTTGATGAGAATATCGATATCGGCTCTCTATGGATTCTAATTATTCATACGCCAAAAGAGTCGTCTTTTATCAATAAACGACATACCTGTGATAATTAAAATAAGAAGCACGCAGATTTGTGGACTGTTAACACCGGTGATGTTACCATTAAAATACCAGCAATGATGTTAATATTTGGGATGTAGTGATATTAAAGACGTCCGCCAACTCCACAAATAATAACTCATTGGCATCGTTGAGCGCGAAGTCTTGTCACGCAAATTTCCATACTGTCTTCTGTCAGTAGTCGAAAGGCTACATCTTAAGCGTGTATAAGAAAGGGACTGTATACCCGTTTATGGTATCGAGGGTGCCAATCTCGGACCATCCAAGCTCTTATAGCATAAACAAATCGAGTTTCTAGAGTTATATGCTTAGATCAAAGATAGATTAGATTCTTCGACAAGACTTTTTACTTAAAAGAATTTTTAGTCGTTTAATTGCAACTTTTCGTTTTGTTCTACCTGTACATATTTATAATATCAAGATACAACTCGCAATAGTCAATAATTTTTTGTTTTCAAAGAAAATTTTATCAAAATTGGTTTATTTCGAAATTCTTATCTCGAACTTACAATACTTACATAATCGGCCCCTTCGCCCCACCATTTAGTTCAAAGCAAGCAGTTATGATAAATTTTGCCGCTGGTCAGCATGCTTGTTCCAGCAACCGGAGGTCCCAGGTTCGAAAAACCTAAAATTTTAGGTTTTTGCTAAAAGATTTGAAATTGAGGTTTTAATAAAGTATTCCAACAACAATACGCCAGTGTGCGTCATATAAAGGAAGACCTCGACTACGCTGGCGTGACGACGTGGAACAGGACCTAATAGGATGTTGAAACAGGAGGGCGAGCGCGATGGATCGAAAGATATGGAGGTCCATAGTGCAAGCGGCAAAATACCTTCATGGGATGTCCCTAACTTCCAGAAGATATATAATTTTAGGGTGCATTTCCCTTGAACTTGGGGAACACTACTCCACCCTGCTTCTTATATGCTGTTGTTGAATTGTTCTAATTCATAATATAGTAGTGTCGAATTTTTAATTAGCAACTAAACAAAAGTATTATCATCATAGTTTCTGAAATACCTCCCATCAAATTTTGTTATTTGTTAGATAATTTTGCACAGCTCTTTTTCTCTTGAACTCTTCACCATCAGAAAGTATTTTTTGCATTAAAATCGTCTCCGATTACAATACTTAATCCAAGTGATTTAAACAATGCTTAAAATAGTTTTTATTGAAGATAATATATTAACGAAACGCTATATTGTTTATTGTAGCTTATATGTACTTTGAAAGTGACTCTTGCATAAATTCTCCTTCGATTTTAAGATCTGGAAAGTGTTTGATGTTTTCTTTTATAACACTTCCCATTTTTTGCACTGTGTATTTGGAATTAGGCTACAGTTCGTTTCGGCTCTATTTTAACTATCATGCTACGTAAGTGTTGTTTTAATGTTGACGGCATTTTTCTTTTTCTTTATTATTAAAAAAGAACATAAACAGTGGAATTTGGAAGCCTTGTATTGCAGATACCTACTTGCTCAGTTTCAAATTTTTGTCTTTGATTCATATTTACAGCAGTTTCTAATTGATGCCCCTTTTGTTTTAGATCCTTTCTAATTTCCCATTTTGCGCAGGGAAGACTTCTAGCCAAAATTTTGAAAATAACATTTGTTGGTTTCAGAGTCTGCCAAATAAATTACGGCTACCATAACCGATTTTATAGTGGAATAATTTGATACTCCGTTAATTAATGAAGATGTTCTCCATTGGTTTAGTTATTCGTTGTTCTAAAATTTTGATGTTGAACGTAAACATTCTGATAATTCTCGAGTGTTCAATTTGTTTCTCTTTCGAAATTTCTCATTCTTCATCCATAGGATATGGAATAATAGGTCATCATCAATTGCAGATTTAGATGCCTCTTGTGCTGGTTTTGTTTGAACTGATCTTTTGAGTTCTTTACGTTCTTTCTTTAAGATTTTAAACTTTTCTTTCAACCTCGTCGATGTGCTTGTAAATAATTCCTCGATTTCTCTTAATAGTTCGATATAATCCTTTTGGCCATCCTCTGAAGAGAGTGGATTTAGCAGCATCCCAGCTGCTGTATTACCTGGGCTAATTACTTACATTATATGTTGTTTGTATCCATCACTTGCTGCTGTCAAGTTATACCAACGGCAGTTGGTCTCTGGTAGAACTTAGTTAGTACTGCAGTGACACTCACCTCCACGAGATGGACACGGCTTCCTAGCAACTATTTAGGTGTAAACAGAGACAGCCGAATGTTTCTGATTGCCGTCGGTTACGGTAAGCCTCGTCGCAATGATGAAATAACAAAAACAGAAAAAAATAACAGAAAATTTTAATTATATGTGTGTTTTAGTAGCACTTAACATAAAATTCTTTTGGAATAATTTGAGCGGTTTTTATTACACTGTTAAATTATTTACTGAATCAAATTGCATTACAAACATTAATGAATAATAATTTTTTATGAATATAATAATTACCAAAAAGTAATTGTGTATGATTTTGTTAACCCATTCCCGCAAATGACGGCTATAGCCGTCATATTTTTGGTGATATATAACCAAATGACGGCTATAGCCGTCCTGCATATTTTAATTATTAAAAAAAGTCATTCTTACGAAGTGTACTAATGCATTATTTTGTTAATTATTCAGTAATACATAAAAGAAAAAAAGATGCAATATTCCAGATAACATGTCAATTGTTTTTTTGTGCGATTTTTCATGATTAGCAATTCGATATATTTCCGCCTACAGAAACAAATGACGGCTATAGCCGTCCTATTATGTTCCAGCAAATGACGGCTATAGCCGTCATTTGTCTATATATCACCAAAAAATCACTTGTTTCAAGTCATTTGTTTCTGTAGGCGGAAATATATAGAAAAAATGATGTGATGAGCAAATGACGGCTATAGCGGTCGAGAGTTTTCGTGGGAAAACTGTGAGAAAATGTGATAATTTTCACTTCCAAACATATAAATGACGCTCAATTTCATATGGCAGTCATAAACAATTGAAAAACAAAAAGTGTGTTTCTGAGCACGGTCGTCAATTAAAAAGTGTGCGGCAATGGGTTAAATAAAACTTGAGAACAATTTTAGTAATTGTTAAATACTTAAAATTTTTTATGGAGATTTGCTATAAAAAAATCGAAAGTTTTGAGTATTTCATCATAGTGGGCCAATAGTAAGCCACTTCTAAAGATCGGAGAAAATTCGGTGGAAAATTGCTTTTAAAATATTTTAGTTTTCTCCGGTCGGAACTTTATAGGTGACCGGAAAATATTCTATAAAGGTTGACCAATTAAGAATTTATAATGGCAACTTGCCCCAATCTTTGGAAATGGCGTGCTACTAGTCATGTGCATTGACAAAACACTCAATATTTTGTGTGAAAAATTGCAACAAACAATTTTTTAAATTTTTGTTTACCTTTTAAATAATTCACGGGGGATTTTGCTAGTTGTTGCGTATTCTTCCTTTAATAATTGTTATATGTCATAAATATTTTAAATATGAATTTTAAAATTACGATCAACAATGTCCCGTTTGACAACACAAAAGTGAACATGAAGCGCTATTGGACAGATAAGAAACTATGTTTTAGCCGCAATTTGTCCTGCCAGTTTAGGTGAGAAATGCAACATGATTTAATCCAACTATATATTCTGTAAACATGATATGGAGTAAAAAGTGGTAACAAACTAGCAATCATGACAGATCAATTGCCGATAAATCCCATAATGATTTGAATTAAATAGAAAATTAGAAGACGTATTATTACAATTGGTTATTAGGTATATCACAAGAATTAGTTAAAAGCCCAGTTATAAACGTGACCGCAACACCACATTACAAAAATAATTCAAGTCCTTATTCCGGTTCTCATTTTATCGAGAATTACTAAGGCAATATGACTGCTTAGGTTTGAATGGTGTCAATTGATATAAACATGCACAATTCCTTAACCGTTTAATATGCCACTTATGACGAGGGCGATAGCTGACAATTGAATGCTACTGAAAATCAAACAATCCATATTAATATTTACAATTCTATAGATTAATACGAAGTTCACTTACGTTAATTCAACGTTTAATTTATTTTTAACGTTATACAAAGTCGTTTAATTCAATGTCAATTTGCCAATATGACTAAAATTAAACAATCGAATCAATTAGTATAGGTACGCATATATGTACATAGTATACTATATACACTGAATAAATACTGCCAGTCTAAAGGTGAATTTTTTACTTTTTGGTAATGTCATGATGATAAAGAAATAGTTTTTGGAATTTGAAAGCACGAGAAGTTATGCGCTCCATTTTACCAATTAATTAACTATCATCCAAAATGTGGTAATTTAGCTTGCATTAAAGTTTTAACGTTATTCATTTTTATTTTTCATTAGACGATATTTTTATGTCTTGTACGTAAAAATTATAACATGCAAGGCGCTGCACATTGCATAATTTAGACTCGTATATGCAAAATATTTTCGCGCATCTCATACTTGACCAAATATTTACCATTTCTCACCTTGATAACGTTAGCGCTTACATAAATCATTTCTGAACATCGGCATACTGTTTACTTAAAATGTTCGTGAGATCGATGTACATTTTTAAACACATTAATGTATACATTTAATAAATAAAATATAAACATATAACCAATTAAATATTCAAATACCATTTTAGATTGTTTAGTTAAATACAGAATAATAATTAAATAACGTCTTCAAAATATTAATGAATCGGCTTTATTATCAATCTATTATTGAACTTGACACATAATTAAAAATTATTATTTAATCGAAAAATGATAATAATAATTATTTGTTAGGTATTTAAAATTCCAAAACTAACCCATTTATTTTCACCTTGTACACAATTTAACGTTTCCTTAAGCCAACCGGCTAGATTGATATTCAACACTAATTTTCATTTTTTCTTTGTCTAATTACAGCGAGATCAATAAAAGCCTGTTCGAGAAATAATCCAGAAATTGAAAAATGTATATTAAATACAGTAGATGGCATTCGACCACTATTGGCCAAAGGTGATTTTGGTGAAAATTTCGTCGTACCTGCATTGGAACCATTGCAAATTGAAAATATTAACATGCGACGTGGACAAGAATTTAATGCAACTTTCAGTCAGCTATTGGTGAAAGGGCCAAGTAATTTTGTTGTTGAAAAATTAAAGTATGCAAATTAGATAATATTTATGTAATTTTAATAATAACGCAAAGTATATATTTACAGGGTGGATACAAAGAATTTAGTCTTCGATTTTATAGTTTTATTGCCAAAACTCGAGTTTACAGGAAAATATTCGTTAAAAATCAAGCTTGTCCTAATCGATATTCGAGGAAAGGGCGATATGCGAGGACAATTTAGTAAGTAACTAAATATTAACAGTAACCTTAATTAAATTGTATAAATATTTTGTCTGTTTCCGTTTATATAGAAAACGCACGTGGACAAGTAAAAGCTCGTGCCCGTTTAGTAGAAAAAAATGGCGTCCAGGTTGTACAATTTCATCCGCTCGAAGTAAAAATCAAGATTGGAGAATCAAAAGTTAAATTAGACAACCTGTTCAATGGTGATGCAGTTTTAGGCCAAGTTGGAAATCAATTTATTAATGAAAATACAGATTTGTTCTTAAGCGAAATTATACCAGGATTAGAGAAAAGTTTATCGAAAACTTTTACTGATATTGCTAATTCGGTGTTATCAACGACCACCTACGATGAAATGTTCCCAGATGTATAATTTTTATATAAAAATAGAATTTAAGAATGTTGACTTACTCCTGTACTATTGTTTACTTTAAGAATTTATGTGTTATTTTTTAGAATTTTTTTTATTAAGGATGTATATGTTTTAAGGATACCCCAAAATAAAGATAAAACCCTATTATTTAATTAAAATGTGTTCACGATATTGAACAGCAAAGGTGATTTATTAGTTTTTTTTTATATTATTAACTATGCGATCTGTTGTGGGGTCAAAGCTCGCCCTGCTCTTCCGTAGTTATGCTTTTGTGGATTTATTAGGTAGTTTAGTGTACTCGTAAGTATGTAACTAAAAACGATAGCCTACAGTAAAACTGGAAACTCTCTTTACGAAAACTGTTTGCGTAAACCAATACCTTTAATTAAACTTTTAGTATACTACAAATATTTTACGAACGAAATGTTCTTGGCACTTCCGAGTGACTCAGATATAATGTATTCCAGGTGGGTTTCGTGAAGTACTTTGCTCTGTGCATGCGAGTAAATCACGATTTATAAAGTATTGACTCTGCAAACGATAATATATGAAATGTTTACAGTCAACAACTACCGATCATCACATTCAAAGCATTTTCAATTACAAAATACCGATAATGCCAAGATTCTGATATGTCCTAATATTAATTGAATGGTTCACAAGCCAATCGGTTTGGCTCCATTTTTTTAACTTTTTAAATTTTAATAGCAAATCACTAGATTCGCTCCTAACTGTATATATTTAAAACAAATTTCTCTAATAATAAGTGTTAACACCACTAAATGACAAAATTAAAAGTAGGTTAGATTAGGATGGCTGCTATCGCACACTTAGGCCAATAATGGCCTGTTGTGATACCACAGGATCCAATCTCTCCTTACTCCCGCTGAAACCATCCAGAGCTACTTATGTAGTGTAAAATGTCTCGCACTCCACAGTCCGCGAGTTCAGAAAGGCTGTTCATATCGTACACACCCAAGTACTTATGTCATTTGTATGCCAGTATCGGACACGACTTCGTCCATACAACTTCTACAAAAGTCATTCGTCTCTAGACCCAGGGTTCGTCTGCCCTGCAGTTTCCCATGACGTCCGAGTGCTCAGGGACCCAGATTATCTGGATACTGAAATACTCACTCATCTCATTAAGATGATTGGCTCATGATTGGCAATCCAGCTCCACCCGTGACTTCAGAGGAAGTACCTCTAGGGACCTGAGTGCCGCTACACTGTCCACATAAATCGCGATATTCCTCACGGATACCACGTTATGCTTCAACCATGTCACGACTTCTCCTATCGCCATCACTTCAGCCTGGTACAAGCTGCAGTAGTCTGGTAGTCGAACAGAAATATTAACATTGAGCTTCTCACAGAAGACTCCGGTTCCTACTTTGCCGTCTAGCTTAGAGCCGTCCCTGAAAAATTTCAGTACCTCGTTTTCCAGTATTGATCCGTTCCTCCAGGATTCCCTCGAAGAACAGATGATCCGGAAACCTTTATCGAAGCACAACGTTGGTTTAATATAATCTAAATTCACCAGTTCTTCCCTTAGTGATCTAAGTGTCCCGCCTGGACACTTCCACCAAGAGACAGCCAAGAGCCTGGAGCCACCTTGGCTGCCATCTGTTTACCACAAAATTCGATTGGAATAAGGTGAAACATAACCTCTAAAGTGCGTGTATGTGTTGTCCAAAGCGCCCCGCTTATAAGCATACAGGCTATTCTTTGCACCTTCTCCAACTTCCTAATGTAAGTTACCTTTTCTAGAGGCGGCCACCACACGCCCACCCCGTACAACAGCACAGGTCTTACGACTGTGGTATAGAGACAGTATACCAGCTCTGGTTTCAAACCCCATCTCGTACCTATAGCGTTCCTACACGAGTAAATGGCTATATTAGCCTTATTCACCCTTTCTACAATGTTAGGCTTCCAGTTGAGCTTACTGTAAGAGATTATGCCCAAAAATCTCGCTCTGTCAGCAAAAGCCAGTCTAATGCCGTTCACGGTAGGGGGGGCTAACTACCTGAATTTTATATTTCTTAATAAATAGTACCAGCTCTGTCTTGGAAGGGTTGGTCCCTAATCCGCATTTACCGGCCCATTTCGTTTAAATTTATTAAATATAGTAAAAATTTGGTACCTTCAATTTTATTTTATCCAGTTATCCGGTATTTTGCAATCAGTGAATAATATCGAATGTCTTTGGTATGAATTTAGTATTTTTAGCGGCAATTTTCACTACATATGCACTATAATAGATTTGGTGGACACTTAGTGGTATGTGTGTTATCGATGGGCTTCCGCACGCGGTTTATGAACGACAGCTTTTGGTACCAAACAAAATCAGTTTATTTTAGTGAGTTTATCAGTTTAGTTTAATATAGATAAATGGAAAACGTCAGTATTTACTTACATGTAGCTTTAGTCTATTATAAGACAACCTTTTGCGATCCTCGCTGCTAGTTGGGTTGGTTATCGTCTATGTTATTAATTGGAAATAAATTTTTACTTATTTCTAAGTACAACCGGACAACAGGAAATACGGTCTTTTTACCACAGCAGCTACCAAAAAGAATTATTTTCTACAAGCAATTTCGCAGATGTACAAATCGCGACCGTTATTTCAAACATGACTTTGTTCTTTTATATTTACTGTACAGTGCGGTCCCTAACTATAGTGGACAGTGCTGTCTCTAACAGCCAATCATACCTAATTACTACAGTATGTTGTAACGTGTTCGTTACTATAGCCTTAAGGTTATATTCAAACACAATGCTATCCGTTCCGTCCGTCTCATTTTTATTCAAAATGTCAATTTGCATGAAAAATGGAAATGAATACACAATGAGCAGAAAGGAAAAATTTCCGTTTTTCATACAAAATCACATTTTGAATAAAACGGGGCGGGCGAAGCGGGTTGATAGTACTTGAGGCTTTAAGGCTTAAACACAATGCATCCGGTCCGTCTCTTTCGAAATGATATTTTGTATGAAAAACAGAAGGTTCCTCCGCTCATTGTGTTTTCATTTCTTTTTTTGGTGGAATTTATGATATTTGGAAAAAAGAGAGATCGCGGGTGGAACGGGTGCATTGTGTTTGAGCATTTATTTAAGAAAAACGGAACTTTTTGATATTATTGTATATATGATTGGTGTTGGATTTTCGGTATCAAAATTATGTCTTCCTTTTCCGAGTAACCTAGCTATAAAAAATTTAAACATTGTACACGTATTTCGGTAAAAAGCCAATGCATTAAAATTGGCGCTGATTCTTGCGGCAAAAAATTTCTGTTGTTCTTTTATTTACTTCCTATAAGAATTTGTATTGAGAAAACAAAAATAAAATAATAAAGGTGAGGTTACCAAATACCAAGACTTTGGAAGTTTGGTTTCGAACTAATGAAACATTGAATTTTTTGTATTAAAAAATTCGGTCGTCTCATCAGACTGCAGTGACCAAACTACAAAAATTTTGAAAATACTTTGAGCTAATCAAAGCATAATCACAATGCCGTAGCGAATTTTAATGATTCCCAACCCCTTCGTAACCTCGAATTTTATTGTATTTAACTCATACATGCGATTTCTATATAAAATTTTAGGTTATTCTGGATATAATAGCCAGATAGTGTTTTTAATCAAGGTGATTATTATGCGTCATCGATCGAAACAAGCGGAAATCAGTCGAGGCAATGTCTGGTGAATCAGGCGGGTGGGGTAAAACTTCCTAATTGAGTGATTCCTAGTAGGTTTTGACCGGCGCACATAAGGGTTTTCAGTAGTGTTTAGTCCCAAAAATATCTAGAGCCTAGAAAAATGCACCAAATTGAGTATTTTTTTTTAAATACTCTTTATGAGATTCTTAAAAGATCCCTCATGAGTATTTTGTCTGAAATTTTTTTGTATGCATAGAAATCAGTACATACTCAGATATTTGTTTAAAAATATCACTTTTTTTCTTAACCCTTTGAAGGGTAATTAATAATTTCTTCTTTTTAAATTATCGTAGTAGACCCATTTTCCATCACCAGTGACTATGTGATGCAAAAAATCCTTTTGTTTATGCCTGGTAAACAGCATTTCACATGAAAAAAACTGGCGTTCAACATCTCTCGGCGACAGTTCATATGGAACTCAATTTCCTTGCTTTTGAATCATCCCCAATGATTTTAAACGATGTGACATTGCTTATTGAATCACTCCTAATGTAACCGCAAGTTTTTCTTGCGTTTGGCACGAATCTTCATCCAATTAATCTTCCAATTCTGCATCTTCAGACACTTTCGGCCATGAGTTACGTTCTTTGTCTTCGACATCAAATTTGCCGTTCTTAAACTTTTGAAACCACTCTCGACAACTTCTCTCATTTAAGTAAGCCTCATCATATGCTTCTACAAACAATAGATGCGCCTAAGCTGTACATTTCTTTATATTAAGGAAGTAAATCAAAAGTACCCGCGAACTACGCAATTCGGCTTAATAAAAAAAAAACACACCAAACTATAATTTTGTTTTCTGATATTTTTATTACATTTTTTGTTTTTGTTTAATGATTATATATTTATTTTGGATATTATTGTTTTTGTGATATTTTAACTGTGCTGCAAACAAAAATAATTCATTACATGACTTTATATTCAAAATAATGACAGTCAAAGAAAAATTATAAATTAAAAATTAATACATTTAATTATTTAATAATTATAATTCTATTATTGTTTTTTTTTGATTATTTCTATTTTTTATTTGTTTATATAGTAATATATTTACTTATCTTTGTTTGGTTAAAATAATTAGTGTGTAATTAATATAAGTTTTTGATTTTTATTAAAGAGGATTTTTATAAATTATTAATTAATATCTTTCAAATTTGTTTCGGAATATATTTGCTATGGTAGTTTTAAAATTTTTTTATAATTTCATTTAGTTTTAGTTTTATATTGAAATCTTCGTCGACTTATATTGACACACAAAAATATTACAAAACCTAAACTTAAACAAAATAGTATAATTAATTAATATTTAATAATCATATAATTATAACAAATATATAAATATATTTTTTCTTTCTTTTTATATTCTTTGTATAAATATACAATAAAAATTTATCTTATTTTTTAATTTAGTATAATGTAAAAATATATATTTTATGTATAATTTTTAATTTAGAAAATAAATATTTATATAATTTTTTATAGTTTATTATTCAATTTTTTATTTTATGAAAATGATTTTATACAACAAAATTAAATTAATCGGCTTGGTTTGGTTGGATTATATTTTTTTTAAAAATAGTGATCAAATTTATTATGGCGATAAAAACTTGAACAACATCATAAAATTGAAACCAATGTGAGGTGCACTAAATATACAAACTAAATGGCACATTAAATGACACAAACCCTAAACAAATATCAAATATAATAACGCTAGAAAAGACTTAACCAAACATAATACATTATATAATATAATCCATTCAAATCACAAATAATTAATACATATTATCATTTTCATAAATTCCAAATCCCAAAAAATTTCAAACAAAAATTTAATAAAAATTCAAAAAAGTAAATATAAAAACAAAATAACTAAAAATAGTTAACATTTTTTTTTTCTTAGTTTTCATCACAGATTTCGATAATTCATCATCTTTTATAATGAATTATAATTATTATTGAATTCAAACTGGGTTTTTTACAATACATTGCAAAAAATACTATCATTCTTAAAACCTAAATTCGATTTATTACAAAATTTTTTATTTTGTAAAAAAAACCTTTACAAATTACAAAACTAAAATACCTTGAAATTAATTAAATATTAAAATAAAATAAAAAAACAGGAATCAATATTAAAATGTTAAAAACTGTTCTAAACCAAATAAATATTCAGTTTGGCCTGCCCAGTTAAATATTTACTGCGTATTTTTAGAACCGACTGAATTTTGCTTGACAATTTTAGTTTGGACATCAATATATGTATGTAATATTATTGCATCTACGATTGCCTATACACAAATTTACTATAACTATAATAACTATTGAAATTATATTAACTTTTAAGATTTTAAGTTTATAAAGCCGCCAAATTTATACTTAGAATTTAGAAATAACAAACAAATATCGCAATAAATAAATAAATAGTACGTGTATATATAAACAAAAAATAATACCAAAATAATAATAAGTATGTAAAATTTAACAAATAAGAATTATTAACATGTAACATTTATACATAATATGATTGTTCCTTTTTGTTTTTTTTTTATAGGTTAAGATTTAATTACGATTAATGATAAAAAAAATCCGTTTCCGTGTTTATAATTTTTAGAATATAATTTTTTTTTTGTAAGAACTGAAAAAAATTGATTAGTTACGATGTCGGATGGAAAATACAATTCACAAAAGCATGTTGATTGCGAAAAAAGTGCGCAAGAAGGCTAAACCGATAGTTTGCAAAAAATCCAAAATTATTACAACGTATAACTTTGTCTAATTAATCGAGAAATCAATCGCTATTTATGGAGCTGCATTGCAGCCGTTCCCAAATATGGTAACATGGCTGGCGGCTAAAAGATGAAACAAGGAAGTTATACTCGAGACTGAGAAAACTGTATCGCAATAAACGGCGGTTACGTTGAAAAATAAAACTTGCGAAAATCTTCCGTCTTCATTCCAAGCCCAGATATATTGGTTCACCCTCGCATTCTAATAAATTTTATTTTAATTGAAAATAAGCTTAACAATTTTTAAACTTTTTTTAAAACCGAGAAATAAAAAGAAAGTAATTTTCACACTTTGTAGGTTCGTTACTTACTTATATTACTTCCCTATTAGGCTACCGACAAAAATCATTCATGCAAATCAACTGTTTCATTTCTGTGGGTGATTTAACGGACACGTGATTTGAAAATTCAAACAAATTTAAAATATTGAACATCGTGCCGTGATTTTAATTTGGAAGATAAACGCGATCTTGCGATTCTAAAATATAGTAAGTAATACTAATTTTGAACCGCAAGATCACGTTTAACTTTCAAATAGCACAATTTCAATAGCGATAATTTCCATTTTTAAAATTTTCAAAACACGTAAGCATTAAATCACTCATAGAAATTAACTGAAACAATTGATTTGCGATTTGTTTTTTTTTCGAAATTTCGATATAGGTAATTAAATTAAACATATAAAAAATATTGAATCATTTTCATCAATACTTTGGCAATGAAATATAGTTTACAATATCACATAAAACGGGTATTTCCCTTATTCTAGTTATCGTACGACGCAGTTCATTTAAGTATGTAGTATAATATTGCAGCCGACTTAAATATTTGAGCGAAGCAGCAACATTCGCAAAAATTAATTTAAATTATAATTTAATAATAATTAAATGATTGGTTTCAGCGTAAGATATTTTTTTTGTTATTTTAGAACAAAATTTTTTTACATATATACTCAAAAATCTAATTTAGGGATTGAAAATGGGCCACTCTAAAAAAATGGAGGAAAACGTTAAAAAGTTAATCATAAAAGCATTGCAACGACAAGAAACGTATCGAAATATATCTCTACAATATGGAGTGTCAATCGGTAGCAACAGTTTCATAAAAAAGAAATTTATTGAAACAGGATCTACCAAAAATAAGCATCGTTGTGAACGCCCACGACTTTTAATAACTGTCCAGACTGAGCGGAAAGTTGTGCGACTAGCGAAATCAGGGATCCTAAAATCAGCTCTAGTGATTAATTCCGAGCTAAATTTAAATGTTTCTAATCGTGCAGTACAAAGAACATTAGTTGGGCAAAATTTAAAAGCAATTATTCAAAGGAAAAAGCCCTTGATTTTAGAGAGAAACCGGAAAAAAGATTAGCGTTTGCACGGAACATTGATAAGCCACTATCATTCTGGAAGAAAATAATTTGGACGGACGAGAGTAAATTTGAATATTTTAGTTCCAAAAAACGTTTATTCATATGGGTAATCCGGGGTCAGGAGAATTAGCGTTGCAATATCAAAGCAACATTAAAAGATCGTGGCGGTATTTTTATTTTATTTATTAATTTCACGGTTGGAATGGATTATTGCTTATGATTTTATTACGTTTAGTAAAATAAAAGCATTCCTAATTTAAATAAATTACTAACATAAAATTATTTTTTATTTTTGTTTTCAAAATGGCATACTTATTACAATGTTATCTTTGTTCAAATATTTATGTCTGATTGACAATTAAAGTCTCATGGATTCCATCTAGTGGATTTTTTAAACCAAATGAGCTATACTTTTGACGTTTGTTTGTTCATATCCTCTAAACAATACGAATCGAAAACCGATGTTTTGTATGAAGAAGTTAAAGTATTGTTTTCGAATCGCAATGTTTAGATGGTAACAAATAAACGTCAAGGCATAGCTCATTCAGTTACATTTTTTTCCGCTAGATCGGCGCTTTTCTTACTTTTACAATCGTTAATTGAGACTTGTACTCCTGTGCTCTCGTGGAAAAATATATTACTACGAAAAAGAGTTTAGTCGGGCTTTTCTATGAATTATCTATGAAAAGTGATCTTGGAAAGTTTAATATTATTTGTAAATTGTATTAAAATATAAAAACTATAAATTTATCTAGAATTAATATTAAAATTATCAATTTAAAACTGGAAAAAGTGTCTTGGGTGTATCTGAAGCTTCATTTTTTTTCACTGGTAGCGTTTTCTATACTTTCCCTAGTTTCAATAGTGTAATTACTATTTAAAAACCTTTGGTGTTTCTGCTATTTCAAAAATCATTTATCTGACATTTGGCGTTTCAAGACCACCAACTATTGGCATCATGATTAGTGAAATTATCGCTGATGAAAAACGCCACGACTTATTATTCAATAATTTAACTATCTGTAAACGCAGTTTTGTCAGCTAGGCACTAAATAACAAAACATCGGTTACAAACTAATTTTCCTAGTGCCCTCCATAGTAAATCACACAGATTGTATAAGAAATTTGGCAAAAATGTATCAACAAGTCAATATGAATTTTTGTCGTGTGTTCTATAGCAAAATCTTTGGTGGTACATAGCAATTATGATCAGTCAGGCAGAACGAATAAAATATTTCTTTTATCTCTTTAAAAATATTAACTCAACGATGATTTCAAATCCTAGGTCAAAGAAAAAATAAATATAAACAGATGTGGAGCTGCATACAAAATGTTTACGCTTATTTTCATAGCAAATTATAGGGCTTCGATCTGGTTTTAGGTTGACCAAATTTAAAATTGCCGTTATAATCTGAACGAAAAAAAAATTGAAACAAAAACAATATGAAAAGTTAAAGAAACACTAAATGTATATTCGAAGAGTTGGATGATTCTAATGGCAAATTCTTTTCGATTTCCAAAAAAAAATCAATTTTATTGTGCGGTAAAGAATATGACAAATAGCGTAAATATTTCAATGACGATATAACATTTTATATGTATCGAAAAAATCTACGAAAAAATAAAGATTTTTTAAAAATGATTTCGATCAAAAAATAAATCAATTTTCCTTTGGAAAAAAAATGCGATGGCAAATTAGATTAACATTTTTTGATCTGACAGCAAACTTTTTTGATCGAAAATCATTTTTTGTGTTGAAACGAATTTACCATAAGTTTATTATGTCGTAAAACGAGTTTGCATTTTGGGATTACAATAAAAACAAGTTGTTTCAAAATTTTGTATGCAGCTTTACTTCTGTTTATATTACTTGCCTAGGTAGTTAAGGAAAGCAAAATTTTGAATAAAAGACAATTCAATTAAGCTCTTTCAATAATTGGTGTTTTGATCAAGTTTTTCCCCCTAGTATCTATCCAAGAGTTTCTCTTGTAACTATTCACATAGTTTAAACTATGACCATTATCTATCTAAAATATTCGAAACTATCCAAAAATTTTGATTTTTCAGTAGAGCGCTTTGACAATATCACTTATAATATTTTCAAAAATGGCGTATTTCGAAAATAAATAAAATAGATTAATAATAATTATGTAGTAGATTCAAAATTTTCCTAGATTCTTATTTGGATCTAAATTTTTATAATCGTTCAATATTTTGCAAAATTTGTTTTGTGAATTGGCATTACTGGATCAAAATGTGCTAGCTAACCAAACTTCGTTCGCAGGTATTCTACTTATTGGCGTTAATTCCATGAAAATGTTTTATTTTTCTCTATTCGGCTATCATTTCTAAGGCTACTCGATTAGAATTTAAAATTTCTAGATATTCGTCAATTGCTTTCTATTATAATCTTTTCTTCGTTATAATAGTAGAATAGAAGAAAAGAAAATTTTAAATTGCCATAAAATACAAACAGGACGGGAATGATTTGTGCAGACGGTTATATAAACTCCAGATATATAACATTTAACATATTTTATAAAAATTAACCCGTTCAACTTTTTTATTCGACTGTTCTCATATCAGACAGATATAGTGAGGTACCAAAATCCGACTCCAACATTTTCCCAAGAAACTCAACAATTAAAATTTTTTTTTTTTTGTAATTATCATCTTTTTGGTCAATTTTTACTTTTTATAAATTTTTTTTTATTAACTATGCGATTTGTTTTGGGGTTCAAGGCTCACCCTGCTCTTCCGCGGTTATGCCTTTTACGTCCTTACTTTACGTCTCCCGGCCAACTCGAGGACGTACGGCTGGCCTATACTGGCATGGAAGATGGGTCGGTCCATGGGTTTTGCACACCGACAGGGGTTTTTGGTCAATTGTTGTAGAATGATAGTTTCATTTCGCGACAAGCATTTAATTTTAGGTGGCTTTAAGCCTTTAGTTAAAATTTCAGTAAAATAAATATTAATATTAGTCAAAGGAATACCCCAGGATTCACACGAACTGCACTCTGCTCCCAAATATTTTTAACGATTATTTTAGATCCCGCCAAATATTTTTTCTGCAATTTGTGGTTTTGTGAGTTGTTTACCATAAGGTTTATTTATTATCTTATGCCATCGACAAGCGTAATCATTTCGAAAATTTTACAACCATGCATGCAGCATGCCGACCTAATTATTTTAAAATTTCCGAACTAGATACGCTTATTAAAATTTTTATATTGTACTAACTAAAATATTTTTGAAAATGTTGTTCACGAAAACGATTTCACTAATATTATAATTTACTTTTAAAATATTTAATTTATTTTTTTAATTTTTCCTGGAAGCTAATTCTTCTAATCTACTTGAAATTCTAGATATATCTTTATTATCCAAAAAAAGGTTTATGTTATGGAAACAACAGCCATATCTGAAGCTCTTAGACAATTTTAAAAAATTTCTAAATTGCTTATTATTTATACGTACTACGTACACAAGAAAAATTTGTTGTTTAATTGTTGTAAGAATTTCCAAATTTTTTGTTTTATATAATTAAAAAAGATATAAGTAATAAATTTGTAATGTTCTGCTTTTTGTTTCTTTTTTTTAAGGTTTAAATACTTAATAGTTTTGTACTAAATAGTTTACAAATTATATATTATAATATATATAATTTAAATATAGTTAAACCATAATTAATAACATGAAAATAAATTTTTATGTATATAATAGTAATAATAATAAATTTTAAGACAATTATTCTTATTTATCATTCCTAATTTTAATTCTTTTCTTAACTAAATTAATAAAAAAAACAATCAAAAATAGTACATCATAGTAAAAATTAATAACAATTTAATTTATAGTTTAATGTTTTAAATACAAATTCAGCACCAATTCAAGTATATATTATGTAAGATTTAGGATTTTTAACTATATGATATATCGAACGAATTTTTATTGATATTTTAAGGAACACAATAGCAATGCATTTACTTACTAGATTATAAATGCATCAATAAAGTCGTCGTATAATTGGATAGAAACTAGAGAAAAATAATTTTAACAACTAAATAATAAATAAATTATGGAATGTAAAATATAATAATATAATTTTAGAAAATAAAACTCAACTTTTTTAAATTTAACAAAAAATAGGAACGACACAATAGTCATATGTTTGAATATATTAAGTATTCTAAATTAATAACTATTTAACTGGACAGCTCTTTTAATTACACTACATGCGGCGGCGTCAATAAAATACGGCACTGTTTTAAATGTTTTTTCTCATCTAGAATCGCCTTTAAATTGTTTCTCTATTCCATCTATTTTTTAAGTTATCATGTCGAAAATGTCGTCTCATAAGAACTACCATTTTTAGGACCCTCCAGGAAGAGGTCGTCCATACACGGTCAACGCTCCGCAGGACCACTACATCATCAAATGTCGGCTTCACCGAATTCCGTAAATCAAGATGCGCCATGTAGCCAGAAATCTTCACACAAAAAAATTTAACTCAAACGACCTATAAGATAGATGCTCCGGTGGCAAAGTGGTGAGCATGCTTGCTCCAGCGACTTGTGGTCCCGGGTTCGATTCCCGGTGGTGACAAGTAAAAAAAAAAATCACGGCTGGTTTAGGATCAATGAATTAATCATTCATTAATTCAAAATTAATCATTCATTAATTCAAAATTAATCATTCATTAATTCAAAATTAATTCATTAATTCCGAAATGAAAATATGATTATGAAACCTCATTTGAGGCGGCCTCATTTGATGGGATAACCTCATTTGATGGGATATATTATCAGAGAGAAAGAGAGAGACCTATGGTGGTTTAGAAGCAAATTATCATGATTATTATCGATTAGAAGCTGAATTAGTAAACAATGAACAACGCGCCAATCGTGAAATTGACGTATTTGGTGAAATGAACCTCCCGGAGAGACTCGAATTGTTACCAGAAGCCAAAACCTTTGTCTGGTATGGATTGGGCTGAAATGCCGCTTTCGTTTTGGGAAAACTACCGCTCAAGTTCACCAATGAAGGATTTATTATTTTGTTTGTGCATATTTGGAGAATAAACCATGCACCATACCACATATGTACAATACTTGCTGTCATTCTAAAGGTCCGAAATGAAATGCCTTTAGAAATACTACGAACTGCTGTTGATAATTTTAGTAAACGTTTAAAATTATGTATATCGTTTTTCCGGCCAGAAAAAAAAGTCCAACATGCACAAATGTATAAAATGACAGGTTGTAATGTCTTCCGGATTTTAACGGATCTTATGCTATAGACACATTACTGGTTTCATAACTATGGTTTCGAGTTAACCATGGTTTCATTGTAATGTGTCACCCCTAACAATGGTTTGCAACTCGGTTTAAACATAGTTTCGGAATGAGATATTTTTTGTCATCTCGAGGCATTTTTGTGCTCCCAACGCCGAATACATCAAAAATGGAGATTCCGAACACTAACAGTGTACCAAGCAAATCTAGTTTCCTTTGAGTTTTCTATTTGCCATTGAGACGTTTGGTTGGCGGGAACAATTTTTTTTCTGTTCTGTCAACAGAAAAGTCATTTATGACAATTTAATAGTCAATTAAATGTCAAGCTTGACATTTTTGTCAATGCCTACTCCATTACTATTTAAAACCAAACGAGAAGAAAAAGAAATTGTAGTGTGTCTTGAGTTTTCATCTCGCAAACCATAGTTTCCTAATCTTAGTTACGAAACCAGATGTGTCTATGGTATTGTTAAATCGGAATTCCTTTTGAAAAAAGCATTATAATATGATAACATATATATTATATAACATAATAATTATTTTATTATTATAGCTATTGTGTTATTTTTAGGACGAAAACGATTTAAGCAGTATGCACAAACGTGTATGTTGGTCCAAAATGCATACAAATATAATTTGCATACGTCACATAAAAATTTTGACATGATTCTCTTTCGTACACGATTTTCAACCACACAATTATGATGACGGGCCAGAAAAGGGATATATTGGCAATCATGCAGATCGTTGTTTAGAATTTTTTTAATTTTTCTATAAAATAAACCTTTTACTGTAAGTCGTTAAAATTTTCAAATGGTTTGGTTCAAATTCTTTAGAAATATTTGGCATTTAGTCGGCCTCTGTATTTTAACTTCAGCCGATACATAAGTTATTAAAGAGTATGTAATGTTAGAGAATATAACGAAACAGAAGAAAATGTTTCATCAAAATCAAGTGGGTTATGCCATTTAAATGGGTTGTATAATACAGGTACACAAGAAATTTTTATTTTATTCGTATCAAATATTGTGATACTGGTGACTATTGATAGAAAACGATAAAAATTACGGTACATAAAGATGAGTGTATTGTTAACCAATTTAAATTGCATAACCCATGAATTTTTTGAAGAAAATTTTTCCTTTATTTCTTTACTCTTTATAACATTAGATACTCTTTGGTTAAATCTTTCGGCTTTTTGATTTGTTCACAAAATTAAATTATTTCTCCTTTCTCTATCGCGAAGTGGGCGAGGCTGGCCACTAGTTGCAATTGCTTGAAAAGGCATAAATATTTCAATTAAAGTTATTGTTCATGAATTTGAGTAGACTGAAATCGGGTTCAACTTTTATTGTTTTTAAAACGATACCCAATTGATTTCAGGTTTCTGAAGAGATTAGAGAATTTCTACTAGAGTAATGAAAAATATTCATAGCTTGCTAAGTTTTATGCAGAGATATCATTTAAACTTATGTATGTATCTTGATTGTGAATGAATTAAACAGGGTTGCTGCAATACAGTTTAAAAATGTTTGAGTAAATTAAAACTTATATGTATTAATAAATAAATAATAAATAACAAAAAAAAATTTCAAAAAATTATTACTATTCAAAAATACGAAAAACTATCACAAATTTAAAACAGTTAAAGTATTACAAGTTTTAAAAATTCGTTCGTAAACCTTACAAATCCAATCTTGTAACATATAAAAAAATTCACTTTACGCTTATAAAAATAATACAGTAAAGTTAAGTTAATAAACAAACATTTAAAAAAAAATAATTAATTTCTAAAAATACATTTTGTACATCATTTTTAATTAATTATTATACATTTATAGATTTTTGATTGTTAATCTTATTGTTTTATTCACGACGTTGCCTCTTAGGACGGGTACATGTTTCAAAATCATTTGGTGATAAACCATAGCCACCAGTAAAATGAAAACGATTTTTTTTACCACCTACCTGTACTTGACTCTGTGCGGTTACCTGAAGTGATATTGCTTGTGTATTTAAACGTTCGGCCAACAGTAGATTTTTTAATCCTTTCATCTTTTGACTATATAGTGTGATAACGGGACGTTTCGGTCCTATATCAACATCTGCATCACTTTTTGCATTTTCTGCTACCGATGCTTCCAACTTTTCCGGATCTGATTTTATTTTTTCGGTTTCACTTTTTATTAATTCACCTTCAACCACCACCACCACTTGATCACTTTCTTTTTTAATATTCTTAGATGTTAGAATTACGGATGTTAGAGCGTCCGATGTGTCGGTCGTGGTTGTTATTGCTTTTGAATCAGTAGTAAAAGGCTGTCCTCCTCCTTGTAATAAAAAATCAGGATTTAATATTTTTTCACCACAAGCTTCGGTTAAAGCTTTTAATTTCATTATAAGACTATCATCTTTCTCAAAATTGTTATTATTGTTAATATTATTGTTATTATTATTGTTATTGTTGTTAATATTATCAAGTTTATTATCTAATTTTTTAGCATTACTTTTAATTGATATATTATCCTCAATATTACGTTGATTACTTTGATGAATATCATCGTCATTATCCGCCAAATTGATTATTACTTGGGAACGTATATCATAATCAAA
Source organism: Nephrotoma appendiculata (assembly GCA_947310385.1). NCBI lineage: Eukaryota > Metazoa > Arthropoda > Insecta > Diptera > Tipulidae > Nephrotoma > Nephrotoma appendiculata. Next base: position 8,237,156 of record OX371224.1, on the reverse strand, counting down.
TTTTGCAATCGTACTAACTAGAGGCTTAGCCCAACCAATATGAAGAATAGGCGTTAAACTGCCTTCTTCCCATTGGCATATACCATCGTAAAATCGTAATAAATTCGCAAAACATTCAGAATCACGTAAAATACTTTTGGCTGAATGTCCGGAACTTTCAAGCTTCATAATTTGTGGTATTGTATCGTTAGCAATTTCTAAAAATTCTTTATAGATTTCTTCATCATCTCGCGAGTAGTTATATAGGCGAATTACATCACCTGCATTCGCCCATGCTGTAAATGCACGACGGTAATTTTTTATGCGCGAATAATAGCACCCCTGAAATGTATACGGGTATACGTGATGATTTTTATAAAACCTTTTTGCCGAATCGACCGCTTCTTCGAAAAGCTGTTCACATGTTTTACGGCCTAACGTAGCACTAGCCTCTTCCAATTCGCCTAGCGTTCCAAGAGCCATAGGATACCTTTTTAAATGATCTGAATCATATAACAGCCATAATAATTGTTTTTGTAGGTCTTCTACTTCTTGGCAAGTGCTAGTTATGTTGAGTGTTGGATTTATAGCTGAAACAAGAGCGGCTACCTCCATATAACGATCGCATACAACTGGATTACCAGCTAGATATAACCAAGATTGAGATTCAATACCACATGAGACGGGTAGTCCCCGTTTATCTTCAGATCCTTTCCCATGCCATGTTACCTAGAGAGGAAATACAAATTGTATACTAAATAGCATGTTTACCGACACACAATTCTACGGGATAAGACGAAAAAGCAACCATTCTAAATATTTTACCTAAGTACTACTTTCCATTTATATTAATGAAAAATACAAATTAATTTCTCCTCTAGAAATTATTGCGTCTTACGATAGGACGTAATAATGCGCATTTAATTAAAAATTACGTATTTCAAGAATAATTTTGTTGCCATGTAATATGTGAAGGGAATATATCTTACCTCTATTGTTTCATCGCCACTCTCACCAAACATAATCCAAACATGATCTTCGGACATTGCCAAATGCGCATCGGAGTAACCCAACATTTGACAACCGGCCACTACAGCAAATGCGACACCAAAACAATCCAGTTTATTTCCTGTTAAATAACTGTATAAACTTTGTAGATGAGCACGATCTTTATAAGAACTTCGAGCCAATGAATTCCAGATTAGATCGGAAATTTTCTTGATTATATTTCGTGTTGCATAATTTTTCGTCAACTTGTTTTGTTTTATATCGCTGGACGATAGAATACTAATAAACTTTTTGTACAGTGGTTCAATGGATTCAAATGAGACCACTGGAAAATTGGTGAAAACCTCTAGTTGGGTTACTTGTGATGCCTGCTGGGATGACGATTCGGCCGCTGTACGACTTGATGTTAATGTATTCTCTAGTACACCGCTTACAATCGACAGGAGTGTTAAATTTGGTTCATTGTCGCCTTGCAAATGATGACGAAATAAATTGACGACATCCGCTATACTTTTTAATGGGAATAGTTTTTGATTTTCCTGACGGAATGCTGTATGTGTCATGAACATTGTGGTGATATGCCGAATGCACGTTCTAGATGCGTCGTTTCTATTGCCACCAACAAACTAATAAATACTGTATTTATTTTCAATCACTATACAACATCACATTAATATAAAATTGTATTATTTAATTCATATATTTCACTTCTGTATTTAATCTGTTTTATTTGTAATTCAATCAACAAACAATAAAAATTAAAAACAACGTATGTTACGCCATTTTTTGATAGATTGTGTGACAGTTGACAGTTGTACTGGTTGCGTACAAAATCAGTAATATGTATATGAGTACGTTTGATACTTCGAAAAAGTTATCCCACTGAAAATAAAACGGCTTCACTTTGCATGTCAAAAAACGAAAACAAAACGAAAAAGTTTGGCTTGCTAGTAATGGCATTTGAAGAACTGTGCTGTGTTTGCTGCAAGAATAGAGAATCATTAATAGATATTTTCGTACAGAATATTTGTACAATCCTCCAGAAGCACCTATGGTTCGAGGTAGATGAAAAAATATTATGTTGTCAGAATCTTAAATAAATACGTTACTTCGTCTGTAGATTGAGCCAACCGATCATCTGAAAAAAGTTTGTGACCCATGTTGGAAGGCGGTTAAGAATTTCAATCAGTTTTACAATGAAGTGCATACTTCCTATACAGAATATTATTCTAAACTGGTTACTAAAATAGAACCCAAGGAAGAGAAGAACATTATTCGAAAGGAATCAATACTAGATGAAAAAGTAGATGCCTCTCCACAATATTCAGAATGCGAATATAATGTCAACGAAAATAGTAACGATGATGAATTTAATAGCACAGATGAATCTAGTATTCAACGATCCAAGGAAAAACTACTAAAAAGTAAAGTGGTACAAGACGAAAAAATTCGAAAATTTTTCTCTTTGGACTGTGAATTGTGTGCGACTCAGTTTATGGGCTTCCTTGATCTTAAAACCCATTATAGAAAAGAGCACAAAATAATAGGTTATATAAGGTGTTGTAATAAAAAATTAACTCGTCGGGGAGCAGTTCTAGATCACCTACAACGGCATGAAAATCCCGAGAAATTCAAATGCACAGTTTGTAACAAGTGTATGGCCGATAAACAAACCTTGTACATCCACAATGTTACAAAGCATGCAAAAACCTTTGAAAAATCATTCAAATGTCCACATTGCCCTAAGACATTTGCTAGGAATTTTGTTTTAAGGCAACATTTACTGTCCCATGCATCAGATAACGAAAAAAAATACGCTTGTAATCAGTGCGAGTTAACGTAAGTAGACACATTTAAATCATTTTTGTAAAAACTAACGCTCTCATATACATTTTAGATTTATCACAAATAGTATATTAAAGAATCATAAACGAGCCACACATGAAGGGACTTTAACAACATTTTGTGAAATTTGTGCAAAATCTTTCCGTTGCAAACAGAACTATGATCGACACATTATGACAGAACACAGTAGGACGCCACACCCCAAAGTGCAGTGTAACCTATGTGGCATTTGGCTTAAACACGAGTTTAGTTTGCGGCGCCACATGAAAATTCACGAGGTACCAAAAAAGTTGCATATTTGCAACATTTGTGGGAAAGAGTTATTCAGTCGCAGTTCAATGTTATATCACAAGCGTTATACCCATGTCATGGAAAAGAAACATAAGTGTTGTATTTGTGAAAAAGCTTTTAAAATGCCGAAAGAATTGAGAGAGCATACCGCTACACATACAGGGGAAGTTTTGTATACTTGTCCATATTGCCCAAAAACGTTTAATTCGTCGGCCAACAGATCATCACATAAAAAAAAAGTTCATCCTCAGAATTAAAATAAATACTTAATTCCTAAACGCTAATATTTCAATCATTCAATCCACCCCAAAGATGAACATTTCCTTTATTAGTAAATAACATTTCGGATCCAGTCGGATGGGTAACCAATGAATTAATTACACCACCTCGTCCGATTTTCAATCGCTGCGTCTCATTTCCATTCAATAGATCCCAAACTATTGCGAACCCATCAGCTGTCCCTGAAATTACTTGAGAATCATTACTCACAACGCTACATTCGATGTGACATTCGTCGGTTCGATGGCCTTTAAACTCTTGCAGAATATCTCCGTTCGACATATCAATTAATCGGACCGTACTATCGAAGCAGGCAGCAATCAAACAGGGTATATATTTCATTTGGGATAAAAAGGTAACTGGAACCCCAAGCGCATCGTTCGTCATTTCTCCCACTCGAATATCATAGTGCCGAATGGTTCCGTCTAACGCAGCCGCTATAATTTTCGAATCAGTCACTATAATTGATGAAATCGAATCTTTTGCATCACGCATTGTTTGTATAGGATCCAAATTTCGTGTTCGTATATCCCAGCACATTACAGTATTATCCTTTGACCCCGAAATAACAACTGACGAATCTTCATTGAATTTAACGCAAGTAACGCCTCCGGCATGGCCTCGAAGCCGTTTTAGTGGTTGACCCGTTGTAACATCCCAATAAATAATACTTTTATCTAAGCTGGCACTCACAATGTGTGAACTTTCGCAACTACCACAAGCGTCGGTTACTTCATGGGCATGTCCTCCGTAAGTCTTCAACAAAAGTCCCGATTTCGGATTCCACAATTTTAGCTTTTTATCTGATCCACACGTAATAATATAGTTTCCATCAACTATTGAATAGTAAAATGACGCATTTAAAATTCAATTATAATGTTTATAATTTATAGTTTATTTACCATTATATCGCACCGCTCTTACCGAACCTTGTTTACAATCAATAATATTTTTTTCAAAAACTTCGAGAGCCGCAGTCATGTCAACGCAAGTTGTTTTGATGTTAAAAAACTGACAAAACAAAATAAAATTGTAGACTACCAAAATGTTTGCCAACCCCTATTATTAATTGTTTTATTAGTCGATAGACTGTGCTGGTTTCGTAAACCTACATTTGGCGTGTGCGAACCGAAAAGAATTACATATTTCCATATTTGAATCTAGCAAATATTCGAACCATTTGCATTCCGGTTGTTTAATTCCATCCCTTTTCCGGCCATAATTTTTCAGGCGTAAAATTAAATCTACAAATGTGTATGTAAATAACCATAGTTTGTAATGGAGTTTAATTTTTTCATGATTCTCTTTCGTACACGACTTTTAACACACAATTTTTGTTCTGGCCAAGTGCTTTGTGAATATACCCCTTTTCGTACCCGGTAACACAATTGTGTGGGTGGCAAAATAATCATATCAAAACTTCTTTCCTCGTTTCCTTCCTCTTCACCTACAAACTAACAACAGTTTGTAGGTGATGGGAAAGGAAACGAGGAAAGAATCACGACGAAAGAATCAAAGTGTGGAAATAATTAATTAATTCACAACAAGTAATATAAAATTAGGCGCGTTTCGTTGATATTCATTACGGTGACCGTAACACTAGTTGTCCATTAACGATGGCAGTTGTTCAGGATCGAAAGCAGGTAGTAGCAATTTAACAAACGAAACATAAAACGAGGTCGGTCGTTTTCAATAGTAGGGGCCTTGCGTTAAAGTCGGCTCACTATTTTGCAAGTAGGTATACAATAACAATGCGTTTTAAACTGTTAGTAATTGTAAATTTACATAATTGTAAAATTTGAAAATTGAAAAATTTAATTGTAATTTAATTGTGTTGTAATTGTAAATTTACCATTGTCACTCATGAAAAAATGTTATGATTTCGATCTGCCGTATCAATTCTCTTTTCACACAAAAAAAGTAAAATAAAAAACAATATACATATATATTTAATTGGTTTTAAAAAATAATTATTGTAAAACATTATTGTATAAAAATATAATTATATAATTAACAGAAAAATTGTAAAAAAAATTATAAAATAATTTTATAATAAATCATAACTTAATTTCTAAACTACATATTATAATATAAAACATATATTTTGTGCTAAATATAAAAAGAATATTTTAGTGCAAATTAATTAAAAAAAATTACTAAAAACTATTAATGTGTATGCGATGTAATTTTTATTAAGTGAAAGAAAAACCTAAACATTAAACAAATTAATAATCTTTGGATTACATTCAAAATTTAAATTGTTAATTATTGTTTTATTTGTTACTATGTATGTCTATTTCTTAAAATTAATTATTCTTTTGTAAAACAAAAAAAAATTACTTAAAAACTAAATTTAAATTAATAATTTAATAAAAGAGAACTATAAATATTTTATAATCTAATTGGTTATTTGATCCATCGCTAGGTCTGTATAAAAAGGCTATAATCAAGGCACTTTTCTGTTTAAAAAAAATTCATCTTAATTATGTTTATTCGCGTCTCGTATAGTAGAAGGTCGATCTACGGAAATATAAACCATCCCATGAATTTATATTACCTATATATGTATATAAATAATGCTGCCGTTAATTAATAATAACAATAAAATTAATATTTATCCATAATACTATTAAAAAAATAATCGGAGGATGTGAAAAAGAGCACAAACATTAAATTACAAAACTTATTCATAACACTATAAAAAAAAATATTTACTAATTATGATGTAACACCGCGGGATCGAAGACGACGCTATCTATCACTATGATTGGCGATCAATTGTTTGAAAAAACCATTCTGTAAATCGACGTAATTGTTGTACCGCCGCCTGGCTCTCATCTTGCAATCGACGATTCTCTTCCGTTAATCTTTTCACTGTACTTTCTAAACTTTTCCGACGCTTTGTTTCGATCATGACCCGCTCTTCGAGTTGGCTTACTTGCGATTGTAGTTCTGGCAAGCTAGCACTCGGTGTGACAAAAATTGATGAGTTACTGTTGCAACTTGTACTTGATGTAGTCGATGGTGATTTTGAAGTTGGTGGTTCGTAGTGATTGTATTGCTTTTGTATGTGGTTCATTGGATTTGGTGGTGAGGATGATGATGTTCCACCTATTGATTCATAAATGTCGCTTTGTATCGGTTTTATTAAATGTTCTTCATCATGCTGTGAAAATAAAATAAACAAAACGGGGAATATTAACTAAATTCCGGCAATAAATTATAATGCATTTAAGAATTAATTTTGTTTAGTTCGAACTCTTTTACAGGAAGTTAGATTTATTTTTCAATTACTGATTTATTTCGAATTTTTGTTGAACACAGGAGCGTGTGAATTTCACATTTTTGAAGTTTAAGGTAGTCCAGTATATTTTTAGATAGTTGCAAAGGGAATGCAAACAAAGTGATGTGGAATTCAGAAGCGCTCTATGAATTAAATAAACTCACTGAACCCAATTGTACTTCAATGAATCTAGTTCGATGTTCGCGTCCAATAAACTAGATTTTTATGCCGGTTTTTGAAGCAAATTGAAGTACTTACTAATCGCTCGACAAACTTCTAATTCAGATAGATTAAAGTTAAGATGTTACTTAATTTTAAAAGAAACACAATGCCCTATAGAAATTGTTGAATAGTGCCTGTCAAGTAGCAAGGAGCGCGTAATTTGCCCAGAAACTAGTTGACACCTTTAAAACTAAAAAACCAAACATATCAAGGGTTGTCCAGTTATTGTACTACCGAAATAAAACTGAACAAAGCTATATAATGGCGACCACAAGGGCAACCATAAACAGGTAGTCGGTAAGTAAGTAACGTTTTAAATAGAGCTATAGTATGAAGTAAATGTGAAGAGTCGGAAGTGCTTTGGCCCCAAAACATACTGCAAATAGAAAGCCTGACATTATTTCAATCATAGCAAATGGCAAAACACCAGCTACTTGAAACTAGGCATTTTAATATTTTTGTGAGACGCCGATGCAAATAAATGTAAGAAGTTATTGGGAAATTAGAATATCTATTTCGTTAACAAATACATTTGCTGAATCCAGTATAATTTAAATAAAGTCAGTCAGTTAATCTGATACATTACAATAGCAAAATATTGTCCTACCTGCATCAGTGAAGATTCCGCCTCTATGAGATTGTTCCAATTCATATTTTTCATATGCTTTGAATTCAGCAACATTTCAGCATTCTCCAATACCTGTTGCTTCGTCAAAATCCCCTGCTGCTGTGAATTGTGATGTTTGGGCGAACCCCGCATATTGTCCTCTTTGATATGTAGCACCTCATTTTTATCACCCTGTCCATTATTATTATTATTATTAATCGAAATGATTGTTGCAGGCCGCGCCGTTGCTCTAATTACCTCATTTCCTTGTTGTTGATTTCCCCCCACACCAGCCGCCTGTTCAATCGTCTTAAAATCATCGCTTATCATTTTCGGTATATTAAAATTACCAAGTGATGCTGGATGATGGCCCAAATTTATACCTTCTCGCGATCGAGACTTTTTCTTTAGTAAAATCAAATCATCCGTTATAATATTTGGCTTAGCCGCCGATAAATTCGATATATTACCCAAACTATGACTATTTGAAGAATTTTTCTGCGGTTTTGTTTGTTTTATAGCACCTTGATGAAAGTTATCGTCACTAACTTTCATATAATCCGGATTTATCAGCTTCATTAAATCCTCTTTGAAGGTGCTGGAAGCATAATTCACACTGTTTCGTTGATTTTGTGAAGTCGTTGTATTGACTCGAGTAGTGCGGAGTTTTGCTTCGCCATTTAGCCGCGGACTATTATTTCGACTATTCACTGACGATGAATTACTCTGCTGATATTGCTTATTTTTTTGAATTTGGAACGACCGCATCGTGATCAACAATTCAGCATTAGTTAAATCATCTTCTTCGAATTTACTATATATCGGTTCATTTTGAAGGGTTGAATTAGAAACCGTATCTAAATTATTATCTTCTTCGGCACGTTTTGGTGCACATTTTATGAGATATTCAATATTTGCGGTTCTCGGGAGCGGCCTTTGATCTATATTCGTCATTGGAATCTTATTTTCATGTACAGATAAAGGTCGGACCGTTAATGGCAGCGAATTACTAGCGTGCGACACTTTCGTATGTGCATTATAGTCGGACGGTTCATTCACATCATACCATCGTTCATCATTTGATGAGTGTCCACTTGAGCTACTTGTTAACGTTCCCATATTGCTGTAGCTCATATTCGTTTGATTTGGATTTACAAGTGGCTCATTCGGCATGACAAATGATCGACTACTACTGCCAGTACCATACCCAGAGCTATTACTAGATCGTGGAGGTGAAAAATTTCTCTCATAACGTCTTCTGTGATTTCCGGGTGGTTGAAGTTGAGCTGCAGCAATCATTTTTTTGGACGGCGATTTCATCACATTTCCCCCGGTATTATCGGCATTTTGGCTGCCTAAATTTTCGTATTCACTTTCATAGTTGTTCATGTTAAATTTGCACGACGGATAAAAACATCCGCGTCGGGGTGCATTATCAGAAAACGATTCAATAACAGTAACCGTAACTTGAGCTGACGTTTTTAATAGATCGACCATTTGATCATGAGATAACGTTACAACAGCAATTTTACAAATTTCCACCAACCGATAACCCTGCCGTAATCCCGCTGTCCACGCTAAACCAGATATTTCCACCTGAGTTACAACACCATCCGGCTGAACGTGAAAGCCAAGTTGCCCTAAACTATTTCGTCTTAAATTTAATTCTATTGTACCACAACCTTGAGTTACCGCTCGTAACCTTTCAATAACTTCTAACTGTTCATCACGTTCCGAAACATCCCGCATGTGAATTGTTACAATTTCCCCCTGATGATGATAGATTCGTAGGGAATTTCCATTTGTCGACCAACCCAGTATTGAGCGACAGGGAGTTACAAAAACAATTTGTCGTGTTGATTCCTCAATCAGGATAAATGTTTCAGCCGAAATGCCTAGGAAACAATCCACAGCCGTCGACTGTCCACGATCGTGTAGCACCACTTGCCAGCAAAATGCTCCGCGCTGTATGGAATCACCCGAAAATCTTAACTTTGGTTTTTCTTTCTTCTTATTCGCAAATATGGAAAATTTTTGACTCGTATCGACTAATTGTGTTGTGATGTAATTTGAACATAAGTCTTTCAGATATTCTTGGCGCGTACGTGTTGCCATTGTCGCAAATTTTTCAGAGCGATGAGCCGCGTTTTCTGCATTTATAACTTTTGCTAACAGAAATTCAGCAAATCCCTTGCCTTTTGGGTAGTGAGCGTTGTGATGTATGGGCGGCCCAAATACCGGTACTTCTTTTGAGCGCGAAACAGCTACACGATAATGTGTATTTTCGGTGCAAGGATTTATAACGCGCACAATTATAAAAACGTGTTGGAATTGACTCCTAATACTTTTTGGTGTAAAGGGCTGTGCGCCAGGTTCTTGAAACACAACTGTTACAATATCGTTTCCAATATGTCGTTTACGTAACAGTTGCTGCCGATTATTAGGCGTAAAAGGTAGCATTGTGGAGACATGAAACATGACTTCACAATCCTGATATGTGGTGTATAGGGAATGCGTTCCGGTCGAGTCGGTTTTATTATCTAGTCCAGCCTTATAATGTTCAAAACCTTTTAATCGAACTTTTTTGCCAACTAAATTTAGAAATTCTTCAAAAGCGGGACCAGCCTCTTCGTTGTTGTACATATCTTCTTCGGAAGATTGTCCCGTTTTACAGTATAAAATTCCGATTTTATATTTATTCGTCAAACCTTGTTCGTCCAGTTTTAAAAGCTGTTGTTCACATTGTGATGTATTATTCCCAAGACGAAGGCAGTTTATTTGTACTTCAGGTGTAACATGTTCTAATACTTCTTTGGTAGTTACCGATTTTCCAATACCTCTTGGGTTTGGAATCGCCTCCTCAACGATCGAACCCCGTAGCGTGAGTAACTCTGATGTTCGAATTATCATGCGAAACTGATATTGATTATCGGATTCGTATAACTTTTCTCGTTTGACAGAAATCGCAATTGGTCCTAGTTGTTCATCCATTCCAAACCAATTTTGATGTTCTTGTCCTAGGAAATATTGTCTATAATATTTTGCCCCTAAGTCGACCGACTCTATTGGACGATTACCTTTTTGAAAAGGACATGTTGTTTCCTTCCACAATACCTCACCGTAATTACATTCCAATATGGAAACGCCACAACTTAGTACGGGTCTATGAATTGCTCGTCGTTGATAATTTGTTGCGTTTTGATTATTTCCGCGGGTTAGACTAACTTCTCGTTCTTCTTCTCCTCCAATCTCGTTCCGGAAAAATGGACAACTTTCTAATAACTCATTGCTGTGTCCATCACCGTAATCCTCATCTCCATTTTCACCGGAATCTGGAGTGGTAGATCGAGAACTTAACATACTAGCCGCGGACGCCCCGGTAGTCGTGTTCCGACGTCGGGCTAATAATAAACCTCGTAATTTAGCCGCATACCCCAAATTAGCCGTCAACGATTGGCAGTCGAAATGAGCAAATGCTCTTCGTCGTTGTCGTTCTTCTATATCTGCCGCCGATATCGATGTACACTGTAACACACTGTAATTATTCATTGGAATGCTATTATCGTCTAAACTCGGGATTTGGCTTCCCTGTTTAAATGCTGGTTTATTAGGCCCCCACAATCGTTGTAATTTCATACGCAATTTAGGACTACCCGTGCTACCTTTATCAACACTATCGGAATTATGATGATGATTCGGATTGTGTGGATCAATAACCTTCCCTTTTAAATATTCCGATGGACCCGGAGATCTCTGATCTGTTCCAATTACACCTAGTACTGCGGGTCGATAGTCCTGAAGCATCGCAAAAAAACTTTCACCTGTTGTTGGGGTACGGTCCGATGAAATGACATCAATTGAACCGTGGCTTCCGTATTCACGTCGTAACGATGCTCCACTAACAACAATATGATTTTCCTGATTTTCAATTAAATTTTCATGTAAAAGTTCTAAACTAGAATTACTACGATATAAATTATCTGGATTTGGCAAGAAACGATTACCGACCGTCGATCGCCCATGCAGCAAATGTTTTTCGTTCACCGAATTACGTGTGGTGGCTAAGCCAGCTCCTATTCGGGCTCTAAGGACATTGCTGTTATAATATTCGACGGCTTGTTGTACTCTTTCACGAGTCGTTGTATGTTTGACATGTTTTTGTGTTGTTTGATTAATATTATTGTTATTACTAATTATTACACTGTTATTGTTAGTATTTGTTGAATTTTTAATAACAGGCGTTGATGCTGTTTGATGGAATGCTGTTACTGGGGGTACTCCTCCTGTCCCTTCACACTTCGCTTCCATTTGTATCATCCCATTTTCTATTGTCTGCAAACAAAAAGTACAAAAATTTACAATTAGTTATTTATTAATCCACAAACTGTAAAAGTTCTATAATTTTACTTTTCTAAAGTACTTTGGAAAAAAATGCGAGTTATCAATTTCCATCTTGGTGACCCGTTAATCTGTTTAGAGATATGGCCATAAGGTTCGTGGAAATATGAGAAGATCCTGTTGGTATTTTCCTGATCCGATAAAACGATAAAGTTTTTGACAAGACTTCCCTCTGAATATGTTTAGTAATGCTTATTATAAAAACATTCAAAAACCAATTTATTCGCATCATATTTTGCCACATTTTTTGCTTTTCCAAAAACTAAAGCCCACCGATTTTATAACAGTGGCGGTTTCCTGAAGGGCGGGAGCATTCTAGTTACAATTTTTTTTAAAAACATGCAGTTTTATTAAAAAATTACAAAATACATGATAAATAAAATGATCACCTGGTAAAAACGCATTGAAGATAAATGAAAGAAAGCAAAGCAACATTTAATGGAAATGTAGAAAAACTTTGGTGAACCATACGGTTTGAAACCAAAATACGAATACTGGCTGTATGTCGCCTTAGACTGGAATTCAAACCGGGATTGGTAGGAAACCATTGGTTTAGTGACAGAAAATGACTTTTGGTAATTGTGTGGCTAATAATTAGGATATCCCACCTCTTGATGTCTAAACGGTGTGGATCACAAACCCTCACCTATGCTGCATAAAGACAGTCATTCTCTAATAGATATACATAGATATTAGACATCAATAACATAATAACATTCCCATCGAAATAAGGAGACTCGATTACCACAAGCAACTCACTTGGGGAATCATTTAGTGTACTATTACTGAAAGATATAATTAGGAACATGTTGCCCCATTTCGTATTTCCAATAGAGACTTCATCTTGTTTAAACAAGGGTCAGTTACCGGGGTTTGAAGTGAATTTGTCAAATTTCGGTTAGTATGCTATTGTCTTTCAGTCAGGGAGTTTATGAAAAAAAAAAACAGCGCACAAGGCAGTTGACATTATACAACCTTCTTATATGAAGAACCGAAAAGCCCCGTAGAATGGAACTACTTTTTGGAATGAAGAACTCTTTTTAATGACTCGATCGAAATGGCAGAAAACAAAATGAAAATGTATTGATCTGTCCTATCTAGCGTCTGTCTGGAAATTTTTTATTCCAGAGAGGGGAAAATCAAAAGGTATTTTACCTAACTAGAGAAGTATAAAGGTTTTGTTCAAACCTTGCAACAACGGATCAAAAAGCACAATTTTAACAATCAAAAAACCATTGGTCACATATACATCAGAACATGTTAAAACCATAAATATGCACTAGTAGCAAACAATTACTACACTTATGTTTGTAACTCAGATTACAAGAAACTAAAAATAACAACTAAATGTGGCAGAAGGAGAGCAATTTCAGTCTAAACCACCTTATCCAGAGGCTAAAACGAGAAAATAATAAGATTATACTCCTCATCATTCATGTCGGAATGTCATTATTTTAAATTACTTAATTTTATTGCAGGCGAACCTGTCGACATCGGACCGGTAAACGGAAAAATACCTTAATACAATACTTCGACAACTGATAATTTTAAAACCATCTATGAAAGTAACATTAGTAAACCCACCTTATGTATTTGAACATATCAGTCAACTAAAATCTAAAAAAATTGGTTAAGACAATAGCGTTAAGTTGCATTAGCATAGCGCATGTACATATTTTCAATTCAATTTTTTACTTGAGTCGTTTTGTCTATCTATCTGTAAGGTAAATTCCAAATTAATGACGACATATTATGTTCAAAGCGTAAGATGATTAACAGAAAATATTTTGAAGTATAAATTATCCGCTACCACCAACTATTACCTTAAACAATAAGAAAACAAATAAAACAAAGTTTCGTCTACAAATTACGTCTACGAATATACATCGGAACGTGTACGTCAAATGAATTTATAAGTGTTTGGTAATCAACGGCAAATATTTCTTGTATGTGTCGTATTGCCTAAAAATTTGTTACGGTTGCAACATTGATTCACATTTTTGTCTAACATTTTTTAAAATTTTTGTATTACGGTTATCAAAATATTTTAAGGAATATCATTTGAAGTACATGACACAAGATACCAGTAATGTGGAAAGAAATTTCCGGTAGTCGCGTTAAAAGCATAAATATCCAAGAAAGTCAATAAACTTGAGTTTATAATAATAAGTCTACAATTTTTGGATAAATTTTATGAAATCTGCTTGCGAATTTGAAAGGGGCGAGACTACTAGGTGACGTAACGCATTCAATCTTTTCAACTAAATATTCGCGGAGTTTTTTAGGGCAAGTCGTTATTACTCATCACATAAATATTAGTTACGGATTCTTTTTATTACTACAAAAAATCTTTATTCTTACGATGTGTCTTCTTGTTCTTTGCGGTTTACGGACTTTAATTAACTTATGTAGTTTTTCAATATGTATTTGTAGAATGCAAATACGTACTCGGTAAACACTATTTTGACATTTCTACGTAAATGAAGTTTCTAAAAAATTTAGCGAATACAAGATTTTACTTAATAAAGAACATAATCCATGTTTGATTAATGGTTGTGTTATGAAAGCACGTTTCAAAAAAAAAAAAAAATCTGAAATTTTTAAAGTTTTTAGTATTTAATCGGAAGAGATTGTCTATCTCTAGACTTATTAATTTTACTACCGTCTAATAAAAAATTTCAAGGTTTTGTGTATTACTGGAATTCGGTCTCCGCACCGAACATTTCAGTACTGATTTTATTTAGAAGCAGAATACCTGACCTTTAAAATGTTCGTTCGCAGCTGACGCGAAATAAAATTTTCGTTGTTCTCAAAAATTAAGCAGATAAGTAAGTTATTCCATGAAAGATTTTCGTAAAATTTTAACGCAGATCTTCATGTCAAAATATTTTTTTAGTGAGTTTGTTTAACAACAAATAAAAATAATTGATGAAATGTCAAAAATTTAGCTTACTTTTATCGTACTTCTGTGCCTAGTCTGGCAATTCCCTGGGAATAAGAAATTGGGGAAAGAACTTACATTTATCTTTTATCTATAAATCTGTTTTTTTCTGACCTACTGAGGAAAAAAGTTGATGTACGAAATGCCAAAAAAAAATCCAGAGAATTTCCAGAATAGGGCCACTGCAGATAAAAATGTAGTAAAAAATGTGTAGAAGTAAATAGAGACATCTATATTCTAATACGAAAAATACGAATTTTAAACTGTGTACGTACCATTACTACGTTATGGTGTAATGGTAAATAATTGCGAAATCCAAACTTTTTATAGACATGCAAATCTGATAACTATAGCGACTGTAGCAAAAATTTACACAATATTTATAATTCATCATCCAATAACCGTTAAATTTCGCCGTCATGCCATAACTAGACTCGACTAATTGAAATCACTTTAAAAATGTATATTTTATTGCAAATTTAATATTTGTTTTAACTTTGAGAATTCTATATTGAGCTGAGAGAGATATGTTTATTTCTCTCAGCGGTTTAAAAAAATTAGATATATTTTTTGTTTTTACAGATATAAAATATTTTTATCCCAAAACGAGATATATTATATATATTAAAATCTATGAACATATATCTCCGTGGGCAATAATTTCTCTCAGTGAAAGTTTGTTCTCAGAGTAACGAATAAAATAACTTATAACAGACATCAATTCACAAGAATGTGGTAATGTGAAAATTTGTTTTCCTGCCCAGTTTTAAATTATTTGTATTGCAACGAAAATGATTTCTCAAAAGAGTGATAGTGTTCCGATATATGATCGACTAAATTCAGTGTAGTAATGTGAAATTCGTGTAATTTTCTTAAATTTTGAAAAAGCTATGCATTCACTAAGTAAAATTAGGCTCGTTTTATAAATGTCTTGCGGGCGCACGGTGGAGCCCGGCATTCCGGGAAATCTTGCCTAATAAGCTGGGTCGTGCACTCCCAATCAATCAATAAAATCAAAATTATAGCAGACAACAATTTACAACTAACTCAATGTGACAACAGGTATAGACCAGTAATTGTTGGATCTTCAACGTAATAAAAGTACATTGACATTAGACTGGTAAAACTGGATGGTAAATGCCATTATCTGGCGTCAACTGTATAAGCACTAGCAACCTTTATTGGTGTTATGTTCAGCTCCGGTTAGTAAGAAA
This sequence comes from Nephrotoma appendiculata, assembly GCA_947310385.1. Classification (NCBI taxonomy): domain Eukaryota; kingdom Metazoa; phylum Arthropoda; class Insecta; order Diptera; family Tipulidae; genus Nephrotoma; species Nephrotoma appendiculata. The sequence goes on along the minus strand of OX371224.1, from coordinate 8,221,089 downwards.
AATTGATTTTGACACCTTTTAGCAAAATATTTCGAATAATTTTGACAATCAAACACTGAACTTTTATGCTGCATTTTTTTAATGTTTCGATCAGTTAGAAGCCTACGTGTTAAACATGTTTTCTCCATCATCGTATAGCAAACAACTCAGTCCACCCTAATAAGCTATAGTCAACTAAATCGGAATTCGATTACTTCGAGTAGTTGCTTAAAATGATTTTTCCAGTTGGCCCGATCGTTTAATGGAATTGAAGTAATTTATGAATTGAGGCCACGTACCCAAGGAGGTACAAGAATAATTTTCACAGCAGTGAAAAAAAAAATAAAGGTGGTGGTTTGAGATTATCACAATTCAATTAAATATATTTCCGATTATCAACAATCAGCGATTTTAACACAACTCGTATTAATTGAACGACTTTTATAACTCTGTTATGTGTTAATCTATACTTGTAATCATCCAATATCAACATTCAGGCATTCTTAATACCCTTTCCATCTCAAAGCGAATCCATTGAAGATGAATTTTTGTACGAAATGTTACAAAATGGCGATGATCATACCACCAATTTAAGATTTTACTTAACTGACTAAATGGAGCTGTCAGTTTATACATCCTCACTATCAAAAAAGGAACATTTCCAAAATTTAAGCAACTACGGCAAAATATCTTTGAGAATAAGCTTTGTTCAATATAATTGCATCATCATTAATCGATTAAAGTAAAAATACTACTGATGAGCAAACTTTTGTTGACTGGATCGAAAGTCAAGGTGACCAATTAAGGCAAATCTGCATGCATCCACTACTTTTACGTTAAATATAATAAAGTTAACGCTAATGACATCTGTATTGTCGAACGTAACAAATTGAAATTTAAATCAAATAAAAAGACCACATATATGGCCACTGCAGCTCTCATTGCAGGAGAGACCTAATTTGAGAAGTTTTAAATATTTGAAAAACGAGTAAAACTTAGTTTCTGTGTATGTAACATTTACGGCCGATTATGGATATTGATCATTTGGTAACATTTAAATTAACAGTTCGGCCCAGTTAAACAGGAACATCTATAAGTCGTTGATAAGGCCATTTTTCAAATTTAACTTCGAGTTTTGGACATTAACAGTAAGATACATCCACAAACTAGTCGTGTCCAAAAGTTAAGGAATCTACACGATGGTCAGATCAAGTAGATTTGAAGCTGTGCAGATTGAGATAAATTTGATATTTGATATAACTGCGGTTACAACCAACACTAGAGTCTAAGAAACAAGAATGCAGCGCACCAGACTAGGGTTGAGGAGGAAGCACCCATGAACGAAGCTCCTTCTTTTTTCTCTTTTTAAATTTGATAATTTTAGTCATTTCTAATCTGTTTGCATTCTGAACTGGCAATTTTCTCTCTTTTGGATATCATTCATTTTGAACTTTTTTGAGCTATTTTTCATAATTAGCCACACTAAGTAATAGCTAATATTTAAATTTTTCTCTAACCACATTTCACGTACCGCTCACTTGTAGTCCAGACTAAACTCAATAAACTAAAATCTCTATCGCAATTATTACAGTAGTTTTTATTATTTAGGCTCTCTGGTTTTGCCGATTCAGTCATGGAATAGCACCAACTTCCTCAATTGTCCACGAGTTGGATTACCGTGCTAATAATATTTAGGTTTACTGTCATACAAGAGAAAAGAAATATTACATAACTAATTGTTAGAAATTCAAAATTCCAAAATACAATAAAAAATATTTAACAAAATTTCATACTATTCGTATAAATCCATTGTGTGAATTTTCTTATGAAATAAAATGTTGGTGGCATATAAAACGAAACAAAACACTTATGGGAATTCGTTTATAATCGGATTATACAGTTTTTGAAACGTATAAGCAGTATTTACGGCTGATTGACGTGATGTAGGACTATCAAATACATGGAAATGATAAAGCTATCAGACTTTAATAAAACCTTAGTTAATTTACACGAATTGATTTAAGAAAATCTAATGATTTGGCATTCTTACAAATTTTAATATTGTTTCTATTTTATTACGAAATACGGACAACATAGAAAAAACTATGATTCAGCATTTGTGGTAATTTTCATTGATAACCAAGTTTTATGTACTTACCTCGAACGTCATGCATCAATTGCAACCTAAAGTTTAGGTGTTGAAATTGTAACCTATAATACAAGTGTTTTACCTGCATGTTCTACTGTATCCTTGTGCAAGCCAAGTTCGTACTTTTCGATATCAAGATAAGAACAACAATTTAAATCCATTTCCGTTTCACATTATACTTTTATACGTTCATATACGTATAGAGGAAAAACCGTAAATTAAATTTTCTTGAGGTATTATGTGTGGAATTTACGACCATAATCCAAATGACATATACAAAAATCGCATATGTATTTTGAATTCGGAAATGTTTTTTCTATATACAAATTAGGTTTTTCGGTTTTATTTACTTGAATGCAAATAACAAATTTATAAACTGAGGCTCGCACAAATATACAAAGCCACAGAGAAACCGTACAAAGGCAAAGAAACAAAACAAAACAGCATCTCTTACGCGTTTTATTTGTTGTTTTTATAAAGAAGAAGCAATTATCAGTCATCTCTATAATATTAATAATTCTTTAACTAGTTTAGAGCAATCAACTTACAGATACGAATTAGCAATAAACACACAACGCATAGGCCAAACCAAAGAAATACCAATCTTCTTATTAGTTTCATACATTTTGTCGTATAAAAATATTTAACACAGAATAAAAAAAATTTTTTGTCATGAATCAATTCACAAGAAATTGTTAAGAAGAAATGTAAGTTAAAGTAAAAAGTCTTCCTTCTTCGTTAGCTCTTTAAATCGTTTATGTGAGTGTGTGTGTGTATGCGTACATATTTATAAATTAACCCATGTTGACCTGAAATATTCTCGGGTGGAATAATGTTTAGGAAAAATTATTTGATTGAAATTATTATCGAGAGAAAGACGTAAAACGATAAGAATCTTTACCCGAGAGTTAATGAGAAATGATGATTTGAGTTTTTCTTACGTCTATCCCCTCGTCTTGGGTTTTCTTTAACGGAATTTATATAGAAAAGCGGTTTCCTTATAAACTCATATCCTTTATTTATTATTCTTGATCTTGTATGTGTTTTCGTTTCGGTATACATAATTTAGAATAGAATAGGTGTTCTGTTATGTAGTTCTTTGTTTAAAATATCAAACTTTACAAGAACAAAAAAATTCGGGACAAGAAAGATTGCATCACACGTCGGTTATTGAATAAGTTTGATGTGTAGGAAGTACTATAATATATTTGTATATATATATATATATATATATATATATATATATATATATATATATATATATATATATATATATATATATATATATATATATATATATATATATATATATATATATATAGACACACAACACCGGTATCAATTGAATGAATTGAACAAATCAGTTTCTTGAACTTATATTGAATATAATTTGATACCATCAAATAATTTCATTCATGGTTTTGTCGGTTTTTAGCTGTTATTCTTGTTAGAAATGTTCACGTGTTATTTTTCTGTTCACCTGATGATATGCTTATAGTGAATAATTATAATATTATTAACAATCTTATACGTATAAAAACAAACCATGTGATATGTAGACGTTCACGACAAAACAGTTTTCTTGGTTAGGTATGAATAAATGTAAAAGCAAATCCAAACTACAACGTGTTTTAGAATGGTTTGAAACCAAAACTTATACATTTTCCAAACCAAACACAAAAAATGTTAAATTGAATACTTAATATACTCGATACAGATGTGGTTTTTGTACCATTTCTTCGGATGTCATGATGATTGACGTGCGTTCTACAGGGTATTACACGAGATTCTCATATTCCGTTTCCGGGAGATAATCATGTCTTAAATCGTCACTTAAATCGTTTTGGTCCGAAAAATAACACTATAACTATAGTAATAATAAAATAATTAATTTGTTATCAAAACAAATAATTAATATGTTATATAATTTATGTTATAAAAAATTATAATGAATTTCTCAAGAAGAATTCCGATTTAACTAAGATCCGTTAAAATCCGGAAGACATTACAACCTCTCATTTTTTACATACACAATTGTGTATGGTGTTTATCAACCTAGGGCCCTCAGAGGGCTTCGGCTGTCTCTGTGTACACCTGGGTAATACCAAGGTAGCTGCGTCCACGTCGCGAGGGGCGGGTACTGCCTCGGCAGTAGCAAAGTGTTACCGGATATATTTCAGTACGAGAAGGCAAATGCCGAACTCCGTGAAGAACTAAGAGAAATAAAGGAATTTACAACTAAATTGAAAGAAGAATTTACAATTTTAAAGAAAGAGAATGAGACGACACCTAGCCCTGCAATCGATGATGACATTAATCCATTCCATACGGATGAAGAATAATTAGAAAGAGAAACAAATTAAATGTTGAACCGGAGTAAAAGACCAAGTAAGAAAAAGAAAATTCAACACTCACCAGAAATGGCAGAAACTTTACCATCAACTTTAAAAGAGGTTTCTAGAAACCAGTTAATCATCAAGAAACAACAAGCTCTAGAACAACAACCAGCTAAACCAAAAGAAACATCACCTCCACCAATAAATATCGCAGGGATATCAAATTTTTCCACTGTACAATCGATTATGAAATCGATTACAGTAGCCGAATACAAACTCGTATCTCTAAATAATGGCGTCTGAAAAATTAATGTTGCAGTCTCTGAAACCTATAGAGCTTTGGCTACAAAGCTTAATTCCGAGGGACATCAATGGTTTACCTTTGAGGTTAAGAATGGTTGCCCAATCAAAGTTATAGCTAGAGGTCTTCACCCAACCTGCGGAAAAGAGGAAATTATTGAGGATCTCAAGCAAAAGGATTATCAAATAGAAAATGCTGTGAAGCAAGAAAAAATCGAAACTGAATAAGGAGTTCAAATTAACAAAAGAGGGCTTCCACTATTTATGCTTACTTTTAATAAAAAAACAAAAAGTGGAAGATATGTGTATAATATCAAGGCAATTATACTAAACATGAGAGTTAAAATAGAGCCATTGAAAAAATTAGCGGTTTAATACCATATTGAAAAAAATGTCAATTTTAATCAGAAGCAGAAATATTGCCAACGAGAGACTATAGATGCGTGAAATGTGCCGGAAAGCATCATGCTCAAGTACGCCCGGTTAGTAAAAATATTGCTGGAAAACGTGTTAATTGCAATAAGCCACAAAATAGCTAAGGAGCTACAAAGAATAAGAAATAAAACGCGAAAACAAAATCCAGCAACACCGGGATAAATTAATCAAAATTTCACCAAAGAGCAACCAAAACCTCATTCTAGTAAAACGGGAGAACAAAAACTATACTCGGAAGTGGTCATGACAAAACCAGTTGTTTCGAAGGGCACTATCGAGGATACAACAGTGCTCCAAAAGATACTAAGAAGCATGGAAGCTTTAAACATTCGCCAAGCTAAACAAGAGAAATGCGTTCAAGTTCTAAGTAACAGGTTTGATAAGCAAGACTCTCTAAATGAAATGAAATCCATGCTCTATATTAAAATGATGCGAACAACAAAAAATAGAACATAGAACATTAAGAATAGTAACCTGGAATGTAAATGGGCTAATGCAATATATTCTAGAATTAGAAATTTTCCTAAATACTGAAAAAATATGCCTAGTAATCTAGTATCGGAAACCCATTTTACATCAGCATCATATTTTAAAATTTATCGAGTTCCAAGGGAAAGCGCTGAAATGCTATTTACCCTCTGGAAGTTAGGGAACTGGTTGCCGCAAAATGAAAAGCAAGAAAGGCCTGGCAAAGAAGTGGAGCACCAGAATATAAAACAACTCTAAATTTGTTGTCCAATAAACTAAGATTGCTAATTAAAGAAATCAAGAACGAATCCATTAATAAATACCTAAGTGGCCTTACTGGGGAAAAAGATACCGATTACCTTTGGAAAGTGACAACAAGTTTAAAACGACCTAAACTACAAATTCCACCAGTTAAAAATGAAGATTGAACATGGGATTTATTTGCAAAGCAAAAAGCTTCGTTGTAATCATCTTTGGTTTTGATCATCTAATGATTTGCCCAAACTATTTTTAGTTTAATTATTACGCTTAGCATATTAAAATTTTCACGTGATTGACAAAAACAGAAAGATAAACATAAACAAAATTGCAAGATTTTTTGACCAAATGTAGGCATAACATTAACAATGTTACACTAAAATATATTCAGGCCAAGAATTAACACATTTTTTTTTATATATGAACACGCTGGATGCGGATATAAGAGCGTCCTGGAAATCCCATTGAGATGACTATATAAAGGATATAGTCCATAAAATCCAACAACCTATTTATGATATCGTAATATGGCTAAAAAATGGAAGATAAAGGTCAATGAGAAGAAATCGACCCACATTACATTCACCTTACTTCTCCGCCTGTCACAATGAACGGAATACAAATCCCTCAATCAAATGGAACAAAATGACGGTTAATTTGGCAAAATTAAAGAATACAAACTTCTCCTATATAACACAATGATTACACCAATTTGGTCGTATGGGTGTCAATTCTGGCAATCAACCTCAAATTCGAATATTGACATTGCCCAACGAACACAGTCAACAATTTTCACGAACACAGTCAAAATTTTCATTACAAGAGCACGCTGGTTCGTAAAAAACAAAAATATACATAAGGGCCTTAGCGCCCTAACTACGTTTTTCTTTCTCAATATGCAAAAATGGCTTGGAGGAAAGCGGTTTATGTGAACGAGGTTCAGACAGCCTATTTTGCAGAGTAAGTACGTCAAATCTTATTTTTTGGATGGCTATAAAAAGTTGAAATGACCACATGGAAAAACAGTGTAAATTGTAATAAATCGATTATATATAACCTCATAAGCCGGCCAAATCTCTCCATTGGGTGTAGCGCCAGTGAAAAAAATGTGCGAGGTAAAATGGTAGTCGGCATTGAAGTTCTAGTTAACCGGTCGTAAATTTTATTTACCAGTTTGGTTTTAAGCTTTAATAATTGTAAATTATGTATGAGGTAATTATTTGAATGTCCAAAAGATCCTGAATCATTCTACAAGTCTGGGAGCAGTGAAGAACTATTTTAAGAAAACTGAAATCTTCATTCGAAATGAGTATCCCTAATAAGAACAATTTCTTAAAACGTAACATGTCGCTGTCAGACATCAGGAGTATGATTGTACCAGATAAGGATCAACGGTGCTCCGTAATTGCGTCAGCGCTTTAGAGTGGATAACAAAAGTTATCTCTTCGTAAATTTGAAAAACCTAATTATTTTATTTTTGTTTTAATTAAAATTGTATTGTCCATAAGCTGCATTCACGTCATTGTGACTGGGCAGCTACTGCTCAAAATGGCATATGTTGATGTACAACGTGGATTGGTATAAATAAATTGTATAAGTATGTATCGTATATTAAACACATTAAAGGTAAAACGAGACTATATGTTGGGAAATAACTAAAACATTTAAAAAACAATGCGCTTCCTTGCCTAACACGGCACGGCTACTTATCATACTGCCGTCGTATGGTAAATGGGAGGGATCTAATTCATATTCCGATGAAATAATATACCTTTAGAAAGTAAAGAAATTAACCCTTAAGAATTACACACTTTGGCAATGGTAATCTTCTCTTTACTTATGAAAGGTTCGAACTATTATAGTTATGACGTTGTAATCAATTTTAATTTAAGGTAACGTGGAATCAAACACCGCATCACTCTCTATATACCTTAATTATCACAAATTTAAATTCCTAAATCGTTTTTGGTATATAATGTTCACCATATTATATTAATATTCTTAAATAGAAAGAATTTGTAAAATTTTTTACCTAACACCACTGCTTTACCCAAACTATACCGTAAATTATAAATTTGGAAATAAATTAACATTTATCCAATATAATTTGCCTCTTTTATAGTTTGTATTCCATAAGTAATTTTAATAGTTTTTGGTCTAATCCTAAAAGCGTTGCCACATACACATCTAATAACAGACGATTCGTGCGTAAATTTATTTTGCCTCGCCACATACCAAAAAAAAATACAGACGATTTTTACAACAACAATTCTTTATATTTTGTTTTGAGCTGAATGTTTATACCGCCATTTCTATCCAAAGTGTATATATTTATATAAGTGTATATATTTATATTAATATATATTTTGTTTTGGAATTGTTTGACATTTGTTGAAGTTCACAGACAACAGAGAAAAAAATCGTTTAAAATTTTTTGATGAGTTCGGAAATCGTTTTAGATTTTTGTGCGTTCGTTCACGTGTAAAATTATACCATTTAGAGAAAAAATCGTTTCTAGGAACGGGTAAATAGAAAATTGATAATTTTTCAATTAAAATTATTAAATAATTCCAAATTTATTATTTTAGCTACTAACTTGAGATATTTTACATATTATCTCATTGATTTGAGTCAAAAATATGCTCTAATTAATTCGTAAATGCGAAATCTGTTTTTAGATGTCGTCCGTAGAAATGTGTATGTGGCATCGCCTTAAATATACAAAATACCCAGTAATGTCCCCTCGTCTTACTATAGACGTTTTGTGCGTTTCTAGAATAATTATAGTTTACTCTAAATTTAAGTTTTATTATTCGTACGTGTTGCTGAATAAATGAGGGTTCAACAAACGTCTCATTGTCGAATATTGCAATAGTTGCATTTCCTTAAATTCGAAACACATAATTTCGAAAATTTCAGAGACGATATTAAGAAGGAAACATATTTGTTTCTCAACCTAGCAAATTTATTGTGTATATAAATGTTTATGTCCAATGCGGGTTGTTTGATTAAATCAATATATCTTATTCTGTAAAAATATGTACAATACATACATTCAAAATCGAATTAGTCACGTAAAAAAATTTGGAAAATACCTAAAATTCATAAATAATAGTCACAAATATAATTATTCTTCGCAAAATTCCATGAATTGCTTTGCATTCATCCCACACATCACGACACTTCAAATCTCAAGTATAACTTAATATGTTTATATAACTATTTCGATTATCAAAAATATAATGTGAAACAATTAAAGCACTGCCTGTTTATACAATTGACTCATTATAAAAAACAAAACGAATTGTGTATTCAAAACTTAGCTTTCTGACTCTTCAGTTCTGACTATAACTTATGAAAATCACTTCTCAAAGTTTATTCAAATTCCATAATTATTCCTGCTTATACATTTCGTGCATATTGTGTAACAATTTATTGCAGTTTAGAAAACAAATTAGCACAAAAAGTTTGTCGCTTTCTTTACAAATTTTATAGTTTTCAATATCAAAATTATCGAGAGTAAAAGTAGTTAGTAGTAGTGTAGCGCAATAACTACAAAACAATTCATTTTCTTATACAACATTCGTATATTGTTTAGTTTAAAGAAACACAAACCCCAATGATTGTAATACACAAAAACAATCTTGTTAAATACCTTATGACTCATTTATATTGCGCTAGTAACGTCACACATAGACAAGTTATAAACGGTTTTATTACAAATCATACACGGCAAAAAACTTACAATTCCAAAAATCCATATTTGTATTGAGGTATGTACATATATTATAAATATGTAATGTATGTGCACATGAAGCATTGAAAAGTGTAGTTTGATCGAGAGAAACAACAACAATTGTATGTTGATCAATGTAAACCATGTAGGTACATAAAAAGCGCCAAACAACTAAATCGACAAATAAGACACATTCACTGACATTGAAATCATATGTAGGTATTTTCGTATGTACCCGTTTAACAAAGTTGATTTCTTATGTTGCTTTATGATTAACAAACGTAAACAATGCTTTCTTTGGTAAATTTCTGGAGATTTTAATTTTTGAGGCGATTCGCTAATTATAAAAATTGATAGTTGCCTTGAATTTAATTATTCCAAATTCAAACGGAAATTGGCATTTCTATGCGATGCTCGGTTGGATGATCACGAACAAGTTCTTTAAATGTTAAGTTTCGAATTAAAGTTATTAGGCACGATTCGATCAAAAAACTAATCCACAGGGCTCAAAATCACTCGATCTAATTACGTTATATTCTATACAGGATCTATCAGATCATTTTGAAAGTCCAATTTAAATGGTTATCCACATTTTTTAATAATGTAAGAGGTTAGGACGGACAGAAAGCATGGCAGTACTGAACAAAATTAAAGGATACTCAGTGGTCAACGACAATGGAGATTTTGCTACCTTTGCAAAATATCACTGGGAGAATCAAATCGTTCACAATAAAACATAACAAGTCTGTGATATCGGACATTGGTCATTAGTTCGTGGCAAAGGCGAATCCAGATGGTCCACCAGTCACAGGTCAGTGGTTCAATTTTAACATGAAATACTAATGGTGGAAATAAACGTGCGAAGAATTTAGAATCCACTACTTTATATAAACTAAAACACATGCATTTCGCATAGCATGCGTTATTTCGCAAGTTGTCTCTATTTCTAAAAAACCCACCGCGGAGTGTTGACTATAGAAATAAAAAAAAAATATCATGAATTAATACTAACATCACGACGGCTTCTCAATGTTTTGACAGAAATTAAAAACAAATTGTATATTGTGTATTGAAAAGTCTACCGAATTTACGCTCATGTAGTTAACTTGCGTTTTCGCATGCGTAAATTTCGCACGTCTGTTTCCAGCATAAGTGATCGTTTCCCTAGTCTGAAATTGGGATCTCCACTTGAAATCTCCTTACTGTCATTGAGAACAAACAGTAACGAGTATTGTCCTGATTTTTTGCTCGGAACGAAAAGTAAAAGAAAAATTAATAAACTTGGCGATTAGATTTTGACATTAATGGCATACGTTATTACGTTATATGGGGGTTACATGTGGATTAGCTTTAGAGTATTCGATTTTGGGTTAATTATTTATTTTTCACACATTTTAAGCAAAACATTTCAATTTCAACCTTTCTCTGAAAGTAAAATATTCCTGTTCGAGTTGGAGGAAGTGATCAATAACATACCATACCACGCCAAATTATCGTGGGTCGGGTGACTTTAATGTAAAAATCGGAAGGAGTGCAGAATATACATCACATATCGGTCTTAACAGCTTGCAGTTCACCAGTACCAACAACAGCCGGCGAGTCACCAACCCGGCAATAATGTTCACTTTAGTTGTATCAAGTACATTTTCTCTACATTATCTACAGAATCTACAAAGTAATAACGTGGGGATCGAATGGTGGAAGAGTAAACCACCAAATCGATCACGTCATGATCTACGACGTGTCGACATGAACTGCGATATATGCTTGTCATTTTTAACTATATAACTCCATTCTGTCATCTACATTCAATACAACAGGCAAGCACCAAATACCGTTCAATTGAATGTTGATGATTAAACATCACTGCAGAGTTACCAATCAAAAAGTAAAGCCACAAAGACAGTAATGGAAAGCTGAGAACAAACGTGGCAGTTGTACTCTCAGTATGGCAAACCTACTTCCAAAATGTGTTAAAGTGATCACTATTAGAGCAATAGGTCTACCAGCTGAAGAGGTCCATGTCGAACATCCCACGACAGAGGAAGTATACGCTACTATTAGTAGACTGAAAAACGGAAAGGCACTCGATTTCGGCGAAATCCGCGCACAATTGATTAAGCTTGAAGCCGCTACTCTTGCATCATCATCATCACTTTGCTAAGCAAATTAGAATAATTTGATTATGTAAGTCTCTAATAAGTCTTTATTAAACCGTTAATAAAGATGGGTCTCGTCGATATACCGAAGAAAATCAGCGAAGATCTAAAGGAGACCAGGCATTAAAAAAAGCGAGGGCGCAAATAAGATGTTCTTAAACTTCAAATAGTCAGTGCTGACAACTAACTATATAAGAGATGATGTTGATGGGAACAACTGTCTGATAAGATTGAAAAACAGAGCAATTCGATGTTTCAAAAAGCGACTGGAGCCAATGCACTCACCTTTAGTAAGAAGACAAAAAAAAATCAGAATCTGATGAGATCAAACGGCACCGTTTTGAACGTTGAACCTGTTCAGTGTGTCAGTAAGCCATGATAAAGTCAAGAAACAACTTCAAATTGGCCAGCACGCGAGTGATAATTGATCACCGAGAGGATCCCTATAATACGGAAACAATATTTTTGGGAAAATTTCCGGCACAACGTGGGTCGTTTAGGATGTAGAAACTAACGGAAACGAACCAGAGAAATAATAATCATAAGTAAAAAAGTAAGTAAGAAAAGACAATCATCAGAATTTCTGGACAGAAAAACTAATCAGAAAAGGCAATGCAACAGAACAGGAGGAAATGATAAATCAACTTATGCAGAAATGCAATACGGAACCCACAACAGAGCACAAAAGTTTAACACGGCAAATACTCATTTTCATGGTAAAACACAGTTTTAACGAAAAACGCCGATTCGCCAATAAACCGAGAAGATTGACTTAGGCCCGAAGCACATGAGATTCATTTCGTTTCGTTCTGCTCCGTTTTTCAAACAAATTCTTAATCGTATGAGTTCGCGGAGTTTGTATTTTTCATACGAAACAACGTAAAAACTGAAACGAAACGAATGGTATTCGTTCGGGCTTTAAGCGAAACAAGACGATATACGGATTGATTAGTTATACGCATATGAATTCAGCAGTCTATCGAGCTCACCAGTGCTGCTAGTCGAAAAGAAGGACGGTCACATATTGTAGGATTCTGACATGATGGAAAAATATAACCACGAAATGATGACAAGTTAGACACATTATATATAGACATAAGCAGGTATTGACAATTGACAGTTTGTTCTAGAAGAAGGAGAAAATAGCATTCAGCGTAGCTAGCCGGTTACGGATATTTAATATAATGCAATTTGAATCATGTAATGTAACAACGAACTTTGAATCACTAACGGTGCAAGTACTGGAGAACGTACATTGTGTATTTGGACGACGTCATCGTCTCTATTTAAAGGGCATGGAAAGGATGTGACAGAAGTTTTCGAGCGAATATAATCCGTCAAATTAAAGTTTTAAATATCTTCGGCCTCGAAAACAAATGCAAAATATTTGGAGGACGTAGTAACCGCCAATGGGATTCACACTGACGAGGCAAACGTGTCAGCGGTAAATGACCCAATGACGATCAAGACACAAATCAATTAACATTTGAATTTGAAGGAAGAGCAAGAGTTATCATTCGTAAAATTACGAAGACGGCTATGTACAGCACCAGTGCATAGTGCATACCTATGTAGCCAACGTGAACTTTATTTTGAACACCGATGTAAGTAAGTAATAATGGTACAGGAAATGTTGTTTCATGAAATTAATTATTTCACGGCTGGTTTAGGATCAATGAATTAATCACTCATTATCCGAAATGAAAATATGATTATGAAACCTCATTTGAGGCGGCCAAATAAATCCCTTGATGGGATATAGTGCCAGAAAGAGAGAGAGAGAGAGAGCTCTAATAAGCTCTCGATGCGCGATAGTTAAAAAAGAGTAAAAGAGAAACATTGAAAGAAATAATGAGTGTGGTTATTTTAGGGTACAAATTAAATTATGCCTTAAATATTGTTAGTGTAACATTAAAGTTTTTAGTGAATTATTAATGTGAGGATATTACGATGTGTTGACGATTGCAACTCATGACAATTTTAAAAATATTTATAATTATGTAGTTCTTCATTTATCGTAGAAAACTACCATACAATTCTCTTATGATTGTCGAATTATCTAAAATGTCTGAATTAACTGAAGCATCTGAACTAAATCATTTGATTACAGATCTCTTGACTACAGATTTTTTTTTAACAAATCGTGTAGTTGATTCAGTTTATTGATTTTATTTTAATAACTAACAGTTTTACAATTTTGTTCTGTGCGAAATACACAGTTCGTCAAAAAATTCGGACACTTGAATTATTAATTATGAAGCGTTCAATCGATTTAAAAGGTTGCAACGGGCTTCATTCAAGTCCAATTTGATGCTTTGCCTAAATAGTATTTTAAGGCCTCTTGTAAGTACGGAAGGACTTTGTATGCTTCTTCACTTCGAAACATTTCCCTCATAAAAAGCCTATTTTATATTATTATTTAAGGAGCTTGACTAATAATCTCTCTACTAACCCTGCTTTCGATGATAGAAATTGCTTAAATTAAGATCAAAATTTGATACAAAACAAACAGCGTCCAAGGTCATAAGAGAAATGCTTAACACATACTTTATTTTTATGATTACAAATTTGTGTAAATTTCTGAACAAATTTCACTTGTTGATCGAGTAAATATTTTAAGTGAATACAAAATTGAAATACAATCTAAAGAAAATAACTTACCATCTTACAAATCTACATCAAATATTTCTATGCTAATCAATCGCCATAAAAGAAAGATTATAAAAAAATATGGAATTTATATTATTCGAAAAACCTTACAAAAAGATGATACATCATCTCTTAACCTCAAAATTGGAGATTAAAAATTAATTTAAACCCACCAGCAATCCAAATAAATTAGTTACGAGCATAATTATAGCAGTTCCCATCTCTCATAGCAATTATAGCAAAATCCAGAGCCATAGAAATTTTTATTATTATGGTTGCTACCTTTAGCTGCTTTTGTAACGTTTGATTCACATAATTAATTGTTTTGCCATGTTATTAGTGCAAGCACATTTATAAATAATTATTATTTGAAACAAGATAATTATTTTCTTGTTTTCTAATTTTAGTTTTTTTTATTTACTTTTCGAAAGAAAATGGCATTAAAAATGTTGTAATATGCAAAATCTTGCGTATTCGTATAAATAACTACCCGTATATAAAAAAATCGATTAAGGTTTCAAATCACAATTTCTTATTGAAAATGTTTCGTATGCGTGTGATTTATGGAAAACCCACATATGTTCACGAGACCGATATACAGATTGGCCATATATGTAAATTCCCTTTTGTTCCGAAAAATATTATAAAAAATTATAACCTTTTTTAATAATATGACGCCTTTTATATATTTTTTGAAATTTGCATAAAATTTGTTTCTTAACTATTAATGTTCGTATAATATACATAAATACTATGCTATGCTCATATACCGGAGACATACAGTGAAATTTTAATTATACTGGTTAAATACAACATAGTATATTGACAGAATTTTTCGATTTTATTGGAGATCATTTTTCCAATTTTAACATATTCGCAATGCTAGTGTGGTTTAATTTTCCGACTCCTGTTCTGTTTCGGTTAAGTCATATAATTTTGACCTAAGAAGTAAATATTTATAATCTTTACCACGATTTTTTACACGAGCACAAATTGTATCGTCGATCCCCCCAATACAAGATTTTTATCAATTCAGTAACCAAACATTTACAAATTATGTTATAGAAATGAAATTCTCATCAAAGTCTACACACTACTCGTATATGCATGTTCTAGACTAAACCCTATCCTAAAGTCCGTGTTTATTATGTTGAAAATGTTTCACATGTTATTACCACACATCTATTTACATGTTGTAAAAAACTGTAATTTTAATATTACAGTTGAGTGATTTTCTTGGCTATTTTATGTTTCATTTATAAAACTTTTCTTAGTTAGGAGCAACCTGTTGCTTACTATTCGTCTTATTTAGTTTCTTTTGTACACAAACTTATTGTTTTAAACAATATAAAAATTGTATTAATTAATTCAGGGTTGGGAAACTAATTGAAGTGAATCAAATATTTAATTTCTTACTAGCCGATCATTGATCATTATATTGTATGAACCAAGTAGTTCCATAAGCTGAGAACAGCAGCTCATGCCTTAGAGATCGCTGCACCGTTCGATTCGGATCAGACTCAATGCACCACTCTGAGGTCTTGCACAGCACTATTAATTCTTATTAGACCTGATTGAGCTGTTAACGTTCAATTCTCACAAGCGCACATAACAAACCTTATCATATATTTTAGAACTAGCTTCGCGGCATTCAAAAGGTTTTTGGATTTTTATACCTAGTGGTTTTATAAATACGTAATACGAATGCGTAATACCCTTTCTCATATATGCCAGCACCAAAGCATATACTAAGAATTTGATCAAAATGGCTCTTCATCGAAGAATAACGGAGAGTGGTATTTCGGTTCGACCAAATGCCATCAAATCGCATCGAAACTACCAAATTTCATGCGGAAAATGAGAACTCAAAACACGTTTTAACAACATCAGAAGTTTCACTAAAGATATCCAATTCAGGCCCACAGCCGTCAAAGATGGGATAGAGTGTTTTGTTTTCTTTGTAATCTAAATGTTTTAATATTTCGTAAAAGAGACGAGGCTTGTTGGATAAAGTATTTCGTTACTTTATTTTAGATAAGTGAGATTGACTATGAGCGCATAATCAGATAGATTTATTCTTATATATTTATCGCTGAGCATAAATGTGTCTGTAGCTTTCTCATAAGTGTCATCCGTAATTCTGCTAAATTGGATTGATGAAATGGCCTCTATTTGGTACCCAGCGTCGACGGGATTACCCACGAAACTACTCCATCATGTGGCATAATTCTTACATCTAATCTTTATGACGTTACAATGGCATCAGAGGGGCGAGGAAATTATTGTATCATAGTTTTATTAAACATTACCGACAAAATGTAGCATCAGTAGTCGATTTCAAAAAAGCTTAACTGATTGTGTAGAATTGTATCGGAAGAGGTAGTGCTCGGCTCCTTCCGAAATATTATACGGTGTGTGACAGAGAGAGAGAGCTACTTGCGTCGGTAATGTTGTATTTGGCGTTATATAAGTATTTAATAAGTACTTGGATATGCAAACCATTTTCCCCCTATAAAACTATTAAATTTTCACTTCAATTTCCTGGAAATTTTGTAACAAATCATACTAAATACAGATTAAAAATACCTGCGCGGTTTAAGTTATCTGTTCCGTCTCGCACGCCATTATTTCAACATAAATAATATTCATTGATAAGATTAGCGGTCTACCGCCAATTGTTTATATGAAATTTAATTACGTGATTTTCAATTACTGATAAAAAGTCTATTTTGACGGAAATAGAATTTATAATTAGCTGTTTCTAAATTAAAAATGTATTATAACATTCATTCAATAGACACTTAAAAATATATACATAAGTATCTTATGATGAATTCATTTGAATATTTATGTACCTACATGAGAATATGTAAATATAGAAATTATGAATTTTCTATATAGCATCAGCTAGTAAACAGGCCTGTCATGCATAACATACTAATGACAATCAACTTGGTAACACTCCTAAGACGGAATAATTTATTTATTACTAAAAAAGGTTAAGTGCGTAAGGTCAGAATAATTGAAATAGTTAATTTGAACAATTATATACATCGTTTTCTAACCTAACGTAATATTGCAAACATTTTATTGGTGTTAAGTAATACTTAATAATTTTTATTTTGTGATTACGATAGCAAACTAAACTTGAATGAATCTATCTTATCAATGGTTGCAATACCTTATCCATTCATTGTATAAAAAACTCGTAATTATTTAAGTAGGTCTCGCGGTTTTGTGTTAAATATTTAAGAGGGATTTAATATCGATAATTGAGTTAAACGAGGTTGATATAACTATAAAATGTTAGTTATTCATGTAATAACTAAATTTTATTATAGTCTACTAATATTGTGCTAAAGAAATATATGAGTGGCGTCGTCTATTAAAATTAAATATAATTCCGTATAAGCACATCTCAAGCTATAATCTTTAAATGTCCTACTAAAATCATAAAATTTCTTGCCACGTGCTAAGTAACATAGTATCATTAATAAATAAACCGCAGCACCTGCAACCCCTCATCGAAAATAAGCACCGATTAAAGGTGAAGTTTCGTCGATTACCTAGGAAATATCTGTTTAATCTTGGTAGGATTATCGATTAACGAAGATTAGAAGGTGTAGCTGATCCAGGTAATTAG
This sequence comes from Nephrotoma appendiculata, assembly GCA_947310385.1. Taxonomy (NCBI): domain Eukaryota; kingdom Metazoa; phylum Arthropoda; class Insecta; order Diptera; family Tipulidae; genus Nephrotoma; species Nephrotoma appendiculata. Next base: position 8,202,977 of record OX371224.1, on the reverse strand, counting down.
CCTCACAGATTAATAAATAATGGCGAGATCATAAAAAAACGGAGCTTGTTCGCTCCATTGTAACTAATCTTTCGGTTGTCAATGTAAATTATATGCAACATGTTATATTTAATTTTTTTACGGAAAAGCAGAACGGAGCGAATGCATTGTAACTGAGGCTTTAGTTGGAGTGAAACGGATAGGGAAAACCAAAAATCAAATTTAAAAAACTAGTAGGTAGGTATTGTAGAATGTAAAATAAATCTTTTTTCTTTATCTGTCAAACTATTAAATTGACAGCTTTATCTGTAGTCCGAAATTTTTATTTTCTAATTTTAATGGGGAAATTACAATTGTTTTAATCATTAAATATCGATAATTGCTCCGAAGAATATGAATATTCAGTTTGTTTTCGTTGGTCTACAGATAAATACGTATGTCCTAATTTTTGGAGGAAATGGTCTATTCCCCACATTTGCTAAGCCGTTTATTTTTGCCAAAATTCAATTTCATACTAAACACGAAAAAACAAAAAAAAAATCTGACCCTAATTTTTTTGTTTTGAAGGGCCGGATTTACCTCGGATTCATACTTCTTCGTTCATTCATTTAAACAATTTTTTTCGATATTTCTCCAAAATGACATTCTGCATTTTTTCACAAGGGTTGGTCGAAAAAATTGTTTGAATGAATGAACGAAGAGATATGAACCCGGCCTTAACGTGTTACAATACAGCCCCACTTTAAAATTTTGTTTGCAGGTGATGAGACGAAAAATCGTGTTGCCGCACTGTATGAACCGGCACAACTACTGTAAAATTTTATCCCAACTTGCGTCAAACGCTTAACAAGCAAAGTGTGTCGTTTTCTTGCTAAATATAATGCAAGAATCGGGTTCTTTTGATTCAAATATCTAAAATTTTGCTTTATGGTCAAAAATTCATTACTATGTAGTATTTAAAAAATTTAATTACACTGGTAATTTTTTAACTTTTTGCTGAAACTTTGCCAACCTTATTCTTGAAATCGATGGAAATTTTCAGTATGGAATATATTTTCTTCAGAATTCTCTATATTATTCAATTTTTTCGGTTATTTTAATCATTTTTTCCAATTTGTTTCCAAGTTTCCTAATATTTGTTTAAAGTTCCTTATTTACTTAATTTAATATCCAAATTAAAGAGCTCAAAATCGCTCTACTCTTCAGCAATTTTCATAAGTCAAAAATCTATATACATATGTATATTTTTACCACCCAACCACGGACTAAGATGAATTAAAACCAAACATGTTGTGCTTATAGACAAGAGTGTGGAAGGGTAGACTAATTATGGGCATTGATTTGTTTCGAAAAACACAAAAATAAATATTTTGAACGAACCCGGATAGTGTAAATCGGCATATAAGAAGTAAATATTGCAAAAACTTTAAGCTTCATCCAATTCTATTGAATCAGTTACCAATTCTTCATTTTGAAAAGAATTCCTAGAGGATTTGGTCATCAGATTTTATAATGCAGTAAATAATACATTTTAGATTCCAGCACGTATCTTAAACAGTTTTTGTATTTCTTATTATAAGAAAAACACCAGCGAGATTAGACAATAAAAACCCAGGTGTCAACAATTTATAAACTCTACAAAACGAGCAAAAACAATAAATTAAAACTTGCTTCCATATTTAGAGAGAAACTCCAAATCAAATAGTATCTAATTCCGGTAGAATTTTATACAAAATTTAGTTGAGAAACAATTATTGAATAACAAAAATCAGGGACTATATCCAAAAAAAATGTAATTAGCTATACTTAATACCTTGAATATACATAAAATTATTTCGTTTTTCAATAATTCAATGAAAACTATTGTTGTACGCGCACACAGTGTGAACAATTTATTGGGAAATTAATCATCGTAAGAGTCACGACAATAATTCACAAAAAAATTAACTTATTTTTTTGTATGTTACGAGAAGAAGAAACTAAAAACTTTAACTTTATAAGTAACTGTTTACGTTATATACTTTTATATTATTTACAGTTTTATGAATATATTTTTATTTATATCAAAATTGTTTACGTCTTAAAGAGATAAAAAAATACGCACAAGTGACAAAACCAATTTTTTTTCTAAAAAGTGAAACCATTCTACTTATTCTTAGAACTGACACTTAAGATTTTGTGTAGTCGCACTCCAGGGGTAGATGACCACGTGTAATAACATAAATTTTCGCATTTCAAGAGCGTGGAGGTCTGATCCATTTTATCATTTTTTATGTGATGTATGTTTAAGTAATTGTACTAGTTCATTTTATTATTACTTACTTACTGATTTTTTAGGTTGAATTTTATAGTGAAAATTTTATTTTTATGAATAAATTAATTTTAACAATAAAACTACACACAATAAGTATTTTTATGTGTATAATTTTATCCGCAATTGTTTCAAGAATTAAAGTATGTAGTAGATATTATGTGTTGTTCGATTTATTCCAACCGTAACTTAAATTACGATTCAAATATACTTCATAGCATAGCAAGCAGCTATGTAGATGGAGCTTGAACAGATATAATATGTGCATATGTGCACAAATTAACTTACCGTGACAGCGCTATATTTAGATGACGAATCAAGCCGATTTTTAACCGGCATACAAAATCGATCCAGGTTTAATCCAAAAATATTTCAAATGGTTCGAATTTTCTGTGGAAAAGGACAAAATATTTGGGTTAGTTTAGAACTGAACACTACTCTTATTGTTTAGATCAAATTATATAATGAAATTACCATCATGATTTTCAGATTATCATGTGAGTGGCAAATATTAGCAAAACGAAAGTAACGAACGCTTTGGATGCTAAACAAATAAGGAATGCATAAAATTTACTTTCATATCAAATGAAGCGACCGTTGCTGAAAGATCTTTTAAATGATTTAACTAACATGTTTCGAAGCTCGTTTGAACTTTTGGGTAGATTGGGGGGTTTAAGCTACCTGCATATTACACAAACTTTGTAATTTACATTTAACTGACAACATTATCATCTTTGTAATGGAAAATTCAAACACACAACAACATTGCTATGTAGGAGGATTCTTCGGTCCTGCTAGTTCTGTTTTAGAAAATATATATATATATATATATATATATATATATATATATATATATATATATATATATATATATATATATATATATATATATATATATATATATATATATATATATATATAAATTTTAGAAATTGAAGTTGGCCTTAGTCATAGTGTTTGTGGTTTGTAATCTTTCATTAATTTTCCAAACGCTTCAGATTCATTCACATACACTCTTATCTTTTTTATTACATTCAATATACATACTCTTACAACGACCGGCATTAACACATTCAACCATCGCATTATAAATTCCCTAAAACCCTTAAATTTAAATTCCCGAGCTCCAATCGGTGCTTCTTTTATATGTTTACTGTTTGGACGTAAGATAACGTCATCCACAAATTATAAATTGACTTTATTTTCTTAATTTACAAAATTAAGAGTTGGTGTGATTTTACTTCTTTGTGGTTCAATTCACCACTCCTGCCAACCTGTACAAATTTCTAAACAAATTTTCGCTCAATTTTAAAATAATACAATGATTTGAAAATTTTTAAAGAAAACATAAGTTCTCTCTCAAGTAGTGTGTCAGCGTTAACTAGAGCTTTAGTGTTTAACCATATATTCATTAAAAATATCTATGTATTTTATTAAATAAAAGATAATAATTTGAAACATGTCAGGCTAGACGTACGCTCAATTTTAAAATAATACAATGATTTGAAAATTTTTAAAGAAAACATAAGTTCTCTCTCAAGTAGTGTGTCAGCGTTAACTAGAGCTTTAGTGTTTAACCATATATTCATTAAAAATATCTATGTATTTTATTAAATAAAAGATAATAATTTGAAACATGTCAGGCTAGACGTACTACTGGGAAAAAATCAAAACCCTTGTTCAGCTGCCTAATTTATATTTTGGAATGGAAAATCAAACGTTAACTTGTTTACAATACCTTATATTAATAATCATACGTCCCAAATGCAGTCTTAAGCTGTATTTCATGACCCCCATTGATTCTTATCAGTTCAAATTTTATATGGAAAACTTGATCCAAATTTTGTTTTGGATCATAAATTTTGATTTGAAATCTAGTAAGCGCCTTAGCACTGTTTCAAAAAATTTGAACTGAACTGGATCAGATCAAGCGTCAAAAAATACGGCTTTATACAAATTGCAATAGTAGATACGAGAATCAGTTAGTAAACAGACAAATATAATGTATCGAAATTATAATTTTAATCAGTTTGTATGGATTAATGAGATTAAACCGGATATAACATCACATCTGTATCTCGCACATGATTTGAATTGAATAAATATAAATAAGAACAAACATAATTATTCAATTTACTTTCGATGAAAGTAACAGTTACTTACTTAATTATTTCTCACCACAATTACTTAATGTGTTAATTTAATCTCTATTGAATAATACCCCTCTAGATGTTTTAATAAGTATGTCTGCATGCACATTTCGTCACAAAATTTGTCGAACATTCAACAAAGTATCGTATCGCATGTCTTAATTTAGAAATGTTTGTGGTACATAATAATTCCGACGTGTTAATTAAACATAATTAATTAAATTTTTGTAATTTACGCCAATTTAGTTTACGCGTTCAATTTTAAAATTTCAACCCAAGTTTGGTACAATGGTTTGACGCTATCAAACTTGTATTAGATCACAACCACAATAATAAAGAAGCGGCGAGTGTTTTAACTTTCTATGGGTCATGTGTTCTATTATTAGATTCGCAAATAAGGTACGGATAATATATGGATAATACTGAACATGTTTTACGTATATTTAATTATTCCCAATTTTTATTATAGATGCATCACATAAAAATAGTTGCTAAATTGGTTTTTATAGTAAATAAGAGGAAGAATAAAATCGGACTCAGTAGCTAAGCGCTTAAGGAAAGAAGACATTTTTCTTCACCTATGGAAAAGTAGATTCCCGTAGCGAGTGGAAATCGGTTTCGATAGCCCAATCTTCCAAACTAAAAACTTTTGGTCTGGTATGTTAGCAGTAATACGATGTTGCCCAGTTGACCAAGAGGCTGCAATCAATTAAAATCGGGGAATACAAAAGAGAGCCATATCAAGCGCAATGACCGACATCTACAAATTCAACGTTGAGAGACTGAGTTCAACAACTAAAGTGCGCTACAGACGATCCGACCGACTTGTAGTTTACATGTTAATGTTAATCTATTGTCTCGTTTTATACATATTACAAAAAGGAAATTCATAAATTTTATAATAATCAACCAGCAGAGAAAAATAAAAAATAAAAATTATTCAGTGTGTAAAAAAACATAAAATCGTTTTTCTAATATAAAACGAGACAATAGATTAACATTAACATGTAATTGTAAACTACAAGTCGGTCGGAACAACCGTCGGATGTCGCTCTTAACAAGTCACACCGAAATAATCAGCAATTTTTCATTTTAGACTTACTTAGTTACTTTAGTTTAAAGGCCAAAAAAGATACCTTCGCAAACTTATATAATTTTAAAAACGCAACGATTTTAACAAGAATATAGAAAATAATTCAACGAAAAAGGTCGAATAATAATTTGATTATGATAATAAATAAAAATAATGTTATTTTCTGTGGCACAAAAATCTTGATCCATTTTTGATCCAAAATGGCTTCTTTTGTTTACATTTTTTGTCTTTTTATTTTTTGATCCTGGATCAAAAATAAAATCCAAAAAATTTGTTGGATTCATTTTTTTGACGTTTACTCACACAATATCACAATATATTTTATTTTTGATCCAGAATCAAAATATAAAAAGACAAAAAATGTAAACAAAGAAGCCATTTTGGATCAAAAATGGATCAAGATTTTTGTGCCACAGAAAATAACATAACTAAAATAAAACTAAATAATACATAAAGTATTAACTATACAAAGTATATATACTTAATTTATATAAACCAAATATAACCTTAACAGAATTGAGTAGGTGTGGTTCAGCGTACACCATCAACGGCCGACTATTTGCCTAGCATAGAACGTAGAGTAGTTATGGTGACTGTATTAATGCAAGGCTGATACTAAATACAAATTAAAATAATGAAAGTACTTAATTTAACAAATAATAAAATTAATTTAAATTAATTAACTTTAATTTCTCAAATAAGTGCCGTTTACGTGAAGCATTTCCAAAAAAACGCCAGGATTCGTGGCGAATTCATGGTTTTGCATCACGATAACGCACCTGCTCACACTTCATTGCATGTTCATGAATATGTGGCTAAAAACGAAACTGTAATGTTGCCCCCGTCTCCATATAGGCCAGACAAGGATCCGTGGGACTATTTTCTGTTTGCAAAAATAAAGATAATCCTAAAGGGCCGTTGTTTTACAAATCAATCGCTAACAGTTTCAGAAAAATTTCGGGGATTGAAAAAAGCGGCGGCATAAGTGTATAATATCTAATGAGGACTATTTTGAAGGGGATAACATTGATGTAGACGAATTAATAAAATGCCTTCTAGTTCCCGTTACTTTTTTAACACACCTGTTTTATGCCGTCTTTATATCGTTGCTAAAAATGTCAAAATCGTTTTAGCATTGATAATTTAACTCTAGTTTAACCCTTTCGCTACGGATCTATCATTTCCACTCAATCTCAATTTTTTGCTGTTATGTACATATATATGTATATGGGGTATGGTACATATTTGTACCAATCGTATTTTTATTTATGTGGTACACTATTGTACCAGCAGTGCTGTAAGTATAGAAAAGACATAAAAACCACCAGTGTACCACATACAAATACGCGATTGGTACAAATATGTACCATACCCCCCCCGACCTATACCATGAGGTTCTTCCAAATGTGATAAAGTGATTATGTTCAGATAGATAGTAGATCAACACAGAGCAGCAAAAAATTGAGATTGAGTGGAAATTATAAATCCGTAGCGAAAGGGGTTTAATTTATAAAAATTTTTGTCAACCATCGAGTTTGGTACTAAACTCAATTGCACGAAGAGAAAAAAATGTGACAATTTTCGTAAATTAGCATTACATTTTCCGTATAGAACAGACTGCTACATAGCTGTGTTCCAATGGAGAAAGCAAACTACTCACAAGTACCTGTATCTACTCGCAGCTACTCATACTCAAACGATGGTGTAGATGTTGAAAGCTGTTACGCATAAATTTGACGGTAGGTATATTAGTTTCAAAAAATCTAACAGATGGCTTTGTGATGGTTTGTTTATGTTGAAATGTCAGATTTATTACAATTTTTTGTTTGTTTATATTCGATTGATTGACAATAAGGGATTTTTGTGGAAAATTACTTATCAAATTGCAATTAAATTTGTAAAATTACAATTAGCTACTAATTACAATTATTAAATTGATCCAATTATACATATACATATAAGTACTATATATATAAAATTATTAAACTGATGGAATTGATTCGACTATTAAAGCGGTGGATTTTTATAATAAATATATATAAATTAATTTTATTAATTTACATTTTCACTATTAGAACCTCAATACTCCTCTTTCCTGCCAGCGTACGCACAGATTAAGGCTTTGCTTTCATGGTATGTCCAATTTTTGACATTATGTATTACCAAATTGTCTGAAAATATTCAAACAAATTTGATTTTGTACAACAAAATATGTTGCTGTCATAATTTTGCCCGTTACTTTGGTTATCTACTCACAAGTACTTGTGAGTAGCAAATTGTTTCCATTGGAACACAGCTATTGCTAATGTCATTAGAGCAAGCAGTGCAGTTTTAAACATCTAGTGGTACAAATGTGTATCATTCCGTATCGAAAGGGTTAAACCCAGCCATGGGGCCTACATATTTTCTAATTCAACCTGAGCAAGCAGTGCGCGGTCAAAAAATACTCTGCGTTCTCAAATAGACCTCAATAGACACACTACAATTTGGTTGTCTTCACATTTGGGGCTAAAGTAGTAACGGAGTAGGTGTTGACAAGGATGCGAAGATTGACATTTAATACTGTTAAATTGTCAGAAATGACTTTTATAATAACAGAAAACAAAAAAAAATGTGTTCCCGTTAACTAATGTGATGTTCTTAATATCCCATAAATGTCTCAATGTAAAACAAAAAACTGGGAGATCTTTTAGTAGACTGTTCAGAGAGAAAAAGTAATTTCCCGGATTGTGTTAAATTGTTCAATTGCCATATTTAGGGTTTTCACACTAACTGAACCGACGACATATCAAAAATTAAACTATGTGTAAGTATTTACCCATAAAACCGAAAAAATGAAGACCGATTTTATAGGTAAAGGAGGAAAAACGAAGAATGAGACTCGACTCAAAAGCCTTAGTGTAGATTGAGTGTTTGAGATAATTTATTGTTTTAAAATGTTTCAACGAAATGGTGGTTTTTTGTAAATTAGTCGATAATTTGTTGTTGATTTTTAAGTTTTAACAATAGGCTTTGCAATACGAAATTAATTAAAATTTTATTATTTGAATTAAGTAGTTACAACATTTTGGGTTACTTATTTAAATACTGTCAAATTACGATGAAAATTCGTGTCAGTCATTCACGTAACGAATACTAAGGTTAAACTTGATAATGATAAAGAAAACCTTAAATCAGGTCGTAATGCTCTTATTTCACCTAAACAAAAAAAGCGGATAAGAATAATTTAGTGGGGTCAGCTGAACACTGCTGTACATATTCACAAACATCTTGTGGAAACTCAACAATTTTGTGGAAGTATCGAAACAGTTCGTAATATTCTGCGCAAAGAAGGGTTAAGGGCTAGCGTGAAAACCAAAAAATATCTTTTAACGGAACGGCACAAAAAATTACGATTAGAGTAACTACCTAAACTAGTTCTCGACTGGACTTCAGAAGATTGGGGTAATGTCATATTCACACACGAATCGAAAGTTAATAAATACGGTTCAGATGGGCACTGGTTATGAAGGAACGCAAGTGAAAGGGGAACAGAAAGGTGTTTGGAAAAAAACAACGAATTTCGACGGTGGTAATAAAATGATATGAATGAATGAATGTAACATTGTAAACGGAGGAGCTTCACTTAATATCATCTCATCTGGATTCGAAAGACTATGAAAATATTTTACAACCCCGGTTTTTTGTCAGTTTGACGAGTTTAAATTCCAACAGGACAATGACCCTAAACATAAGTCTAGGAATGCTATGAACTGGTTCGACCAACATGAGATTATTGTGCTGGATGCACCCCCACAAGTTAAGTCTTTTTACGACAGAACCCAAAAAAATTTTCAGACTTGAGGGAAGGACCAATAAAGTGTGTGGTACAATATTGAGGCATTCAAAATACCGGAAATTTTCAACAGACTACAGAGAAAAATAGAAACCTGCATTAAAGCTAAATATAAAAGTACCAAATACTTACATATTTTTAAAAAAATAGTTATGTTTAGTAGGTTATCATGTATAAAAATTAAACAACTTCAAAATTTGTAAACATTGGGACAATTGTTTGAGTCACTGTATATACTTGGATTTTGTTAATCAAGCTGATTGTACAATTTTGCTATTGCTTGAAACTGGTAAAGGAGGTGGCATCTTATTTCTGTCAACCACTTGCGTAGTTAGTTTACGTAATATCACCACTAAAAATATTAATCACGAATAATAAATAAGAAAAAGTTTACGTTGTGAGAAATTCGTCAATTATTTCCACAGAATTTCTGTTTGCGTTTATATTTTTTTTTATCAATGGTACATCACCGGATGTTGATCAAAACAGGTTTAATTAATCCACCAATCCAGTTATTATTAATTATATCATTATTGTGTTTTAAATAACAATTAATTTATTACATACTACCACTTCATGATGCATCGCCCTTTTTCTTTCATAAATTTTTCACTTCACTATCAACTCTAAAGAACCGTAAACGATCTACACAAGATAAATTGAAACGCCATTTAAACCAAACAAATTCAAAACAAAAACAACAAAAATGAGATCGTCATCATGGAAATACATGCAATGGTATATGAAGCTATCACAATTATTGTGGCGCATGAAAGGGTTAGCAATCATCGTTATTACACATTACAAATAAGTATGTATTAAGAAAATTTATTATTATTACCGTCAAAATTCGTAATAAATTATTACATTTTACGTTGTTGATGAAGTTACAGAGTTTTCTTATTATGGGTTAATAATTCCTTTAATAAAACGTTTAGGTAGCTTTATGTACACGCTTATTTTTTTCACTTCAAACAATACTTCACTATCTATAAACTTTCTCACAATATAATATTGTTGAATATATTTTAACACATTTTATATTTTCTTTTACTAGATATGCTTTATATAAATAATAGTAATCAAATTAAATAAATAATCACACACAAAAAAACTGTATATTGTATCATGTAAAATACAAAGTATTCCAACAACAACATCAACGAGACACAATCACTTTTTTTGTTAAACTACATATTTCGAATAAACTAAACTAAACTTTATAAATAGAACACAATTTTATATTTTGTTAATAATATAAATTAAACTTAATTAATATTAAATTAATTAACTTATCATAATCACACACAAGCAAAGCAACACATAAAAAACAGAAATGTCTCCACAAAGAATACGTCAAAAAGCAACAAATAACATGTCTCACTGCACACTCGAAAAGGAAGCCAAATGGACTGAAAAAGTGAAAAATATTTTTTTTTGTAATATTCTGTTCTGTTTTCCGTTGTCTCATTTTAATTGTAATTTTGTGTGTGAATTTGCGATCTCTCGTTCTAGCTTACAGTGCGCTCTATGTAAATAAATAAAATTTCTATTCGTTGGACAGAGAACAGGGTATAGTTTGATCTTGCTCAACTCTAAAGTGGGAACTATAGATAGAATAAAAAAAATAAAAAAAATAACGTAAGAGAGCGAGAGATAGGATTCATATGTATTCGACCATACTCAGAATAAGAAAAATAAAAACTATAAGAGAAATTGCGTTTTATTTTGCTGTCATTTAAAAAAAATAGCCGAGCGAAAATTTTCGTCCAAGAATAAAAAACTTAACAAATACAACAACAAAACTCAAACAAATTTTAGTGCGTTGAATGTAATATTCATGTTTATTATTTTATATATGGAAATTTGGAATTGTTCGTGTATATTATCTTTTATATTTATAAAATATTCATGTACACATATACAAATATGGATATTAAATCCAAATAATTTTCACTACACTGTAGAATTGTATTTTTCTAAACCTAACCTAAAAAAATAATTTATCGAATTGCGGTAATTTAAACCGCATATAAATATTTTTATAATTTTAAACACATATATATTTGTTGATATGTAATACGTTTATACTCAAAACTATTGTAGTTTCACTCAAGATTTTAGGAAATACATCAAAAAATATTACATGAAAAATATGAATGAACTTAATATTTTAAGTAATCTATAGCCGAAAAGTCAAATTAGAAAATAATTTTTTGTCTTCGTTTTTTACGTTATTTCTGTTATTTTTTTTATTCCACCTATAGTTGACCCATAATTCCAAGTTGTTGTCTCTTGTTGTGTTTATTTGATCTAACATTGCATGTGCGTTTATGTATTCATTGTTGATGTTGACAATAAAATAACATAACAGAGTTTATAACGCATGCGTTGTGCAATTATATTTAGATTTACACCTATTTAAATTAGTTTATTAAATTAAAAATAATTTTTATCTTAGTGAAACTATGTCGATACATTTAATTTGTTTAACTTCGTCAGGTGGTATACCGGTTTTTATTAAAAAACATGGTGATTGTGAACTGGTAAGTTTATTTATCCCAAACAAGTTCCAAACCCTGTAAAATGCTTTGCGTTTGCGTAGGTGAATGCGTTAAATTTTTTGTTTGCTTACGTTGGCGAAACAATCGCGTTGCGTACGATCTCGAGTTTCTTAAATGTTTGTACTTTCTATCGATTTTTAATACAAAATTAAAATTCGAAAACAGGTGGTTGAAAAAGTTGTACTTTCCAACTATATTTTACTTTTTGTCGAAGTACGAGTATTTTCCATTCATCAAAATTATTCGAATTGTTTCCACTTCGCAGGTTTATTTAAAGAAAGTGAGTGCAATTTATGATCTCTCTGTAGTCTTTGTTTCTCTTGTGACGGCTCCAACGTTAATTATCTAAAATTCCCGTGCAGTATTCATAATCCAGGCCCTGTATTCATTTTACGGCACGAATTTGGAAGAGAAAGTCTTTCTAAGCACAAATTTGTATTAAAAAATTGCTACCCCCTCCCCCCCCCCCCCCTCCTCCCTTATTTGCGACGTTGGTTGCTTGGAGTTGTTCGCTTTACCCTCTACTTACACAGTTACGCTACATAACGCATGGAACGCATTTTAAATGCCCATTAATGGGCGCACACTCGGGCCATGTGGAACTACATCGTCATTTATTTTCTTTATTTTCAAATATGCAGTCTTAAACTAAATAATCCGTATTAGTGTCTGAGCTACGTCAGTAAATGATAATTTTAAATTCACGGTAATTAATCACGGTAAGTAATGTAATTAGTGTAGTTACACATCGCTCTTGAAATCAAGATCTTTTTAAACAAAACTTATATACTTCTGTTTCCGAACAACATTTTATTTTTCTATGTTCTGGGTTTTCTGTGATGCATTCTTCATAGTAGGCCTAATACATCACCCACACCCAAGGTACATGTTAGGTAACCGATTAGTCGCGGTTACCATTAAGAAAACTATAATCGACCGTCGTAAATTCGTGTGCAGGTACTTTGTTTTCATACTAAAAGGGAAATTCATTTTTGACGGTGTGGTATCACTGAACGTCGAAATGTTTTCCCAACTTCTCCACGTTATTTACCTACTTTGCGGAAGGAAGATCAAAGAAAATTAAAGAAATGTGGCATTACTACATTTAAAATAAACCAAATTTAAAACTAAATGTAAATTTGTGTTTTATGTTTTGTATTTTAAAAATATTCCTTCGAATTCTGAAAGAGATTGGTATAAATTATGAAAGTTAAAAACGGTATTACAAGACAGGCTAGGTAGGTTATGGTCGCTGTTCTAAACGGCCAACGAAAATGCCAGGCTTGATCGTCCACTTCACAAGATTTTATAAGACAGGTTTGAGATAAGGGCAAAGCAAATGGGATGCGGTTTCTCTCTCTTCTTTATTTGTTAAGGTGTGTAAGTCTATTTGTATGTTTTCCTGTGAGGCAGAGCCCCGTAATAATACTCACAAACAAAGCTGATGTGACGAATTTGCAAAGGTATCAGCTGTCTGGATCTTGGCCACATCTGCTTAGCTATTGAATATGAGGCGGTATTGACCTATATATTGGCCGATAGTCTTACGCTTTCTTCTGAAGCTTTAGCTTCTTGAAATGCCCTGGCACCCCACTACATGTGGATATTGAACTGATCTGCCATCTTGTTAATAGATGAGAGACAATTGTGGGTTATTTAGCCGTAAGGAAATTTCATTTTAGTGGCTTAAGCTAAGCTGGACTGTAAAAATGCTATTATCCTTTACATATATTTCAAATTGGCGCAACCAGTCTTCCTCTATTATCGCAATTATTTCAGCTTGGGACACATTGGAGTTTTCGGTTAGATGGAAAATGAGTTTTAATTTAAATGCAAAAAAAAATGCATCACAGAACTTCCTACTCCAACCTTACTATGTTTTAACCATCCGAGAGGCAAACACATTCAGGACGCAAAACAGCTTCTCTCGCCCAGTCTTCTCTGGTGAAATATCAGTAGATTCGCTAGAGTATAGAGCCTACCATCAAACAGTAATCCCAAATATTAAAATGGGAATTATGGTTGAGATATATAGCTAGTGTATGACGTTGGTCTACAAACTCTATCCTTTTTTAATGGCACTTTTACAAGAGTTCCAGCTTAGTTTGATGTCTAAAATAAAGCCCAAGGTGAAGCTTACACCATTTAAAGTGGAGGGCCGGTATTATTTCAATCAATCTGGAAAGTTCGTACTTCGATGAGAACTTCTAGAGAAAAGGACCAACTCAGCGATCCATGTATAAATTGTCACAGGATTTAATAGATTTTGATCATTTTTGAGTTGAGACCAAACATTTAGATTAATCAACTCATAGGGTTTAAATTCTCGTTTTATTTTATATTTTCATTCGTATTCAACAGTATTATCTAATTTTAGTTTTAAATTATTAAAATTGTATTTCAGCTTCCGTTCTCAACAGTTGGATCTCTTAATGGCATTCACTTATTTTGTAAATCACAAAATGTTCAAATGAATAGCACCCATCTTAAAGACGGTATAATAATTTGGAAGGAGTATGAAGACACCATCCTGTTAATCGGAATCGCAAAAGGAATATCGGAAACCGTCCTGCAAAGTGTTCTCGATTTTACCTTCAATTTTATCGTATTCTCGGTCGGCTTGAACGAAGTGAAATACTTAAAGAATGTTGATAAACTAAAGAAAAGTTTAAAAGCCAATTTATCAATAATCGATATTATTTTGGATATGGCCGAGTCTGAATTGTTGCGATACAGTGATTGTATTTTGTGCTCAGAAAACAACGAAATTTTGGATAAGCTGAATATATTTAGTGAACAGATTGGATCTCCATTTTGTTTTGTGCTGTTAAAACATAAAATCGCAGTTGGTACCCTTGAGTGGTGGGAACTTGATGCAGTCGAACGGAAATTGATCGTTTCCTTGCTAAACGCTTCGAGTACCGAACAGAAAGATGTTTTTATTTATTTACCTGTTAAGAGTCCGAATGTATGTACATATATCTTTAAATCAATTGTTTAAAAATTTATAATTGATTGTATTTAGGTTGCCTACCGATTGGTTTCGGTACCAATACTTCAAGGAGTTAACATTTGTGTACTATGTGGTGCCGAACCTTCATATTCGGATATTGAAAATGTAGTGCAACAAATATGGAAAGATGATATGGAAACGTTAAAATTTGCAGAACAATGTAGTCCTCGAAATTTCCCGGCATCGCTTCAAATGAATAATGGAATTTTAGGAATCTTGCTAATAAATAAAAAAAACGAGAAATATGTAATCTCACGCAATATTCAAATGACAAACAATGGTAAGCGGAGCGTAACCGGAAACCATCGACTAGACATACTGCGTACATTTTTTCATTTGAATGTCGACGTGATCGATAAGTATGTGAATTTTTCAAAACGTAAATATCCTGAAAAGATATTTAATTTTCCTGAATCGTATTGGTGTTCGGACTATCACAAGTGTCATTCGTTGGAAACGGAAGAAAATTTAATTTGTGTATTATATACAGCCTCAATGCCAAACCATACAATGCGGATAGTGACGCAACGAACACTGGCTAATATTATAACTGAAACGGACATATGTTGGATGTAAAGGCGCGGGATATGTGTAAATATAAGATAATTGCTACGGAATTTTTATAGTTCATTTTAATTTTATATTGTTACATAAGAATGTTATACCTAATTATATTTTTAAAGATTCACAAAAATACATTATGCATATTAAATAATTATTTTATTACTAAATAATTTTTTAGACGTCCGCAACTTTTCACAACAGAAAAATACTTTTCGGACATGGTACCCCCGTTACAAATTCTTACCAAGAAAGCTTGAATTTATTATGACTAACTGGCCGAAATCATCTATTAAAAAGGTAAAGGTGGGTATTTCGGAAAATAGTATTTCAATTTCAACAACTCAACAACAGAATTAATTAAATATGGGGTTAACCAATGAAAGAATGTTCTTATGTCCAGACCTCTCATTATAACAATTAAATTAAAATAATCAACACGGCATAACCGCGGAACTTCCCTAAACAATAAGTATGTTTACTTCCAAATAGGACTTTTATTAATAAATCTGCAGTTATATGTTTTAGTTAAGTTTATCCTCTATTAGTGCTTATCTGCCCTTGTCACAGAATAAAAATCAGATTTATATGCTTTTACACGCTAAATATCCATTTACAACTCTCATATGTTTCCTGATCGTTCCTTATATGCTGATAAATTGTTGATGAGATTCGCTCAAGATGGTCATGGCGAGCTTTATTGTACTGTTGCGGAGAGAGATGCCTCGTCAGTTTTTGCATTCTCTTAGATCTTCTGTCTTATTGTTATTATGATTAAATCATCTTTCGATTTTTTTGAAATCCTGTTTGTAACAGCCGTGGCAAAGTTGTAGTTGACGGCGTTCCTCTTTATTTTCTTCCACGTATCTCATCCAAAATCCATGGTTATCGAGCGTAGGCTGGATAGCTAAGTACTCTGTTAGCAGCATTAACGTATTATTCTTCTGAATCTTCCAATTTCAATTCGATTTTTGTTGGTTTCGTTATTTGCTAGATTAACTCGGAGCGTTTCATTGTAGGTGAAATTAAATTTTAAATTTAATTATACAGTGGGAAGAGAATATCGTTTTTGACGTGAATGAGTCTTTAAATTTGGTTTCATAGGGAGGCAATTCAAAAAACTGATGATAACGAAATCGGTAGAAACAGTTTGATGCTGCAGCTATAAATCTATCATCTACATCCAAAATTTAATTACAATGCTCGATAGATAAAGGATCAAAGAATTCGTTACGTCGAGTGGGGGCTGAGACGCGTCGCATGCAGTAAAGGGGGAAGCACCGCTATTTTAATTTTCGCTGTTTTTATTGAACTCTGTATTTTCTTAACCGATTATGATGGGATTGGATATGTTGGTCAGAAATGTGATTCTTAAATGATTTTTGGAAGAACTTCTGGAACTCTCGAAACTAGTCCAAACTAAAAAACAAAATAAATAAAAAACTATATATCACAAAGAAAAAACCATATTCTCACTTTATAGTTAAATTTAAAATTAAATCTCGTGAAAAAATTTGCACAACAGAATAATGGAAAATAATTTGAAGGTGTTTTGGTCTCCGTATTTTCAATCTATTGATGTTGAACTTCGTAAGTCGTGTTCGCTAGCGACAAATGGTCGATATTTTCTGTTGTTTACTGGTGTTTGTTATTTCTTCTTCTAGTTTTCGTTTCTGTAATCATTTTGTTTCGGATTAATGAGTCACTGGTCCAATGAATCCTAGCCAGCATAAGACATACCGGGAAGTCGCGGGTAGATTTCGTCTCGTTTCATTTTGTACTACAGTAAATATGAGGTTTTCATGCAGTCACCCAAATCTGTAGTAACCCAAGCAAACATTATTTGATGTTGGTGATGAAATTGTTGTTGACGCCACATTTGTTGAAAGTAGTAGCATTAATTGTAAGTCACAAGACAAAAAAACATTTTTTAAATATTGGCAACGAAATAATATACATTATTTTCTTATATTTTCTTACATTTTTAAATGTTTTAACATTTTTACATTAAAGAATCACAAAATTACATTATATTATGAATGAGAAATAATTACGACAAGTAATTTAACTTATACGTTTAGAAATTTATTAGACACAGCTCATGTATTAATTTGTCATGAATAAATTTGTATTTGTATATTTGCACCATTATAATGGTTGTACGGTTTGTTTTAATAAAACTAAGGAATACTTGCTAATAGTTTAGTTTATAGTTTTGGTAGGAGCGTACCAAATTTGTACAGGATTTCCTCAATAAAATATATTTTCGATATCTCATAATCAAAATCAAGTAACCATCACGCCAATCAGACAAGACGCAAATTGCGACATAGTCGGCATAAGCCGAGCAGCGCTGCGTAGCAAAGAAAATATAAACATGAAGAGTGACAACGGAGTGTCGCACATTGTAAAATTTTAGTTCCCTACGTTGAGTCTTCTGTTGCGTGAACTAAAAAAACTTAAATAAACGTCCGAATTTGTAAATTTAAGCTCCGCATCAGATTCGGATGCAGAATTTGTTAATATTACAGATTCAATAATCTTTTCTTCCATTTTATAGAAATATTTTCCATTCCTTAAAATGACTGCAAACAAAACCCTGCGCAGCCTATGCCGAATGCGTCGCAATGTGCACCTTGCCTTATGATTATCGTGTGTCAACAAACGTCTCTATAGTACTGCCATAGTAAAGCTGTAAAATAATCGGGTTATAATATTTTTAAAAAAAAATCTAAAGACGGTTTTATGGCCTCTAGTGGAATTTATAAAGTTTTTGGAGACACAACGACCATAATTGGAATGAATATTAGCTTCCTGAACTAGCTGCATTTTTATCCATGTGGCATTTATCCTGTATATTGACCAAAACTTTTTTCAAATAAATCTTTATAAGATCCTAAAATTTGATTGCTTACTAACTATTGACTACTTAGGTGTCTGTAACCGGGTCAAGTCTATCATATCTAACAACCTTTCCTATCACTCCATCTTGTTATATGTAAAAGGGGTGTACGGTAGGCCCGGCGTATCCGGGATCCCTGCTTAGTCTTGGCCGTACATTCTAATCAATCAATCAATCAATCAATAAGATCCTAAAATTTGATTGCATTTTAAATATTTAATTTATATAAAAGATTATAAGAAATTAGATAAATATTTCTTTAAAGCATTTGTTTTAAACATTAATATTAATTATTGTACAAGTCACATTTTTATTATATTTTATTATAATATAATTTTTTATTTTTTTAAGAGTAATTCATTTGTCATTTTATTTATCTTAAACTACAATTTTTCACTTTTAAACTACTACACTTTATTCTGCTGGGGGGTTTAAAATTTGTGCTACACTCGCATACGTCCCGAATATAAATCCAAGTATTCCAAATATCATGAGGCATATATCTTTCCATAAAACCCAATTAAAACGACCCAATCCATTTGGCCAAAATGTAATGATTTCCACAAGAGGCGGGAAAATTAATGCAAGCGTTGAACTACTTACTGCACCGACAAGTGATATAATAGGGCCCAAATTTGGTATAATAGCAGCCAATACAACTAAAAGGAGAATAAAAATTAAAATTAAATGTAATGTAGGTATTAAATGTAGGTATTATACCACGTTTACACCATAGCTACTTTAATAATATAATAGTATTTTACTAATAAAGTATTTTGCTCCTTCAGTTTACACCATACCATGGTGGTGTGAACACATATTATAATAGTTTATTACTTATATATTTCACAAAAACAATAAAAATTTACCACGCTAAACAAAAAAAAATCTGAAGATTGACTAAAATGACATTTCGTATCTAAAAAATGTTTTATTAACAGTTCACACCGCATAACTTTATACCAATACTTTTTAGATACGTACAATACTTTAATAGCAAAAAAGTATGTGATAAAGTAATAAAGTATTTTACTTCGAGTTTACATCGTCATACTTTTATACTACTGGTGTAAACGTGGTATAAATAAAAAGTTATCAAGTTTGTGTTGAACGAGAATGTTATCTTTGAAATTCTATAACTTTTTTTTAATTTAAAAAAAAAAGAAAGTATTAATTGTCTTTGTAGATTTAACGTCCCTTGAAGGTCAATTAAATACTCCCCTTTTCATTTACGCACACACCCCACCCATTCACACTTTTACAGTATACCTGCACATAGCAAACTCCATGTCAACCTGTCTGTACATTGACATCAACGGTGGGTCGGCGCTGAATTCTGCACTCCACAGAGGGTCTTAGAGTTGTGTTTATTAACATCAACGATCGTAATCGATGACGAAAATTCACTTTTGCATCTAGCCTCTTGTGGGATTCGAACCCAGTACCTCCCGGTCCAAGTGCCGAAGCTTTAACCACTTCATCACTTGTCCGGTAAAAAATTGAACTACAACATTGGTATAAAATTTCCCTAAAACACTTACACCAAAAAAACCTAAAAAGTTTATTAACATTTAGTGTTTCTTCTTCTTAAATAGCTGCCCACAGTAATAACACGCATGCACCCCGGGCTTATCTAAATTAATATAAAATTTCGGGTGCCCCGTAAGTTCATTTCCACCGTTACAGTAAACAACTCGCTCATCTACTTCAGTAACCACCTGATGCGTTGGCATTAGATGTCTGTGATTTACGTATCTTGTCGCATTAGTAAATCTTACATTTCGATAATCGGACTCATCCCAAACCTGACCCGTATTAGTTACGACGCGTAATTCTTGAATTTTATTAATATTCGTACAAAATTGGAATAATTTAATTTGACCAAAAATTTTTTTTTGTAAACCAAAACGCGTTAAACTAAACATTAATCAGAAAACATAAATGTTCCAAAGAGTACTAAGCCTAATCAAACAATGCCTACTTACATGTAAATAAAACTAATGTGATTCGTAAAACAACATCACCAACTTTTTGTGATTGTTCACTTGATAGACTGTTCTTTACAAATGGTCCCAAAATATTGATGGGTACATAAAACTGTAGTCCATACGAGAAAAATATAGCCACTGCCATCATTAAACGCACCGACTGTGCAAGTATATCGTTAGGCGGTAAATTTAGTGTAATGCTCCCGGCAACCTTATCTCCATACTTTAAATATCCAAAGAATCCAACTCCAGTATATAAACATGTAACAACTACCATGCCCGTATTAAGCACGCCTGTTAATCCACCGAAATCTTGAGGCGTCTTCATATTATTTTCCAACGGTAGCACGACACCAATTCCTTCAAACGCATAAATTGCCGTACCAAAATACAACGGTAATGTTGACCACTGAGCAAATCCATCGACACTTGAAGAATGTGGCAAATCTTTTAACATATACAAAAATGTTATTCCAATCCCAAAAACTGTAAGTACGGACGCCAATAACGATATTGGAGTCAGAAATTTTAAATTTTTCACCAAATTTAAAACTATCATTGGTATCAGTGTTAATATTAAATAAATTCGAATATCTAATTTAACATAGTAGTGTGCAACGACTTCTTGTAAATTAACAGCAACAAATACAAAATATACGCAACAAAATCCAATTTGTGTTATACACAAAAATATATTTATTATTGTCCTGGATAAGTCTGAATACCGGCGTAGTCCCACTGGTCCAGTTTCAAATGCATAATAACAAACATCGGGGAATGCTAGCGACGGTACTTTTAAACGTTGACATAGAACGTGACCACAATTAACGAGCATGTGCATACAATGGGTGCATATAAATCCCATTATCATAGTTCCAAAGAGCCCTACCAAATTAAAATAGCGTTTAGTGATCTTTTTAAGAAATAATACGCTAATAATGTCTGACTTACCAACATATAATCCTGCATTTTTAAACGCATCGGGCATTGCTAAAATACCCGTACCAATATTACCCTTTAACAGATGGATCAGTGTATCCATATTTGAGGTGGGGTGCTCCAGTGTTCGATGGAGAGATGGATCATATTCATCATCATTGGATTTTCCAACTATTTCGCTTTCTGACTGCGTATCAATCAAAATATTTTCCGGGGAATTTCGAACAACTGGTCTCGGTGGTATTGTATGCGATGGCTCATTTTCGGACTCGGATGTTCCCAAAAGAGGTTGCCGCTCCGTTGTTACTTTCTTATTCCGTTTGCTCTATATATCAAAGAAATGAAAAATTAAAAAATATGTCAATTGATTAACAATACAGTAAAAAAGCGTTTTATTGAATTTTAAATAAACCCAACGTGAAAATGAGAAACTAAAACATAATGAGTAAGGCTAGTGTTCTAATTTCCACGTTGGGTAATCTCCACAGTCTTGGTAGCCTCTGCACAAGCTTTTAAGCATAAATTATTGCGCTTACTCAGTGTACATTTGAAACTTTCAATTTTATCTGAAGTGGAAAAAATAAAAAACATTATGAGTACAAATAACAAGATTGTGTGGAATACGCTGGGAAATCCATTAACCGTTTCTTAACTTGTCAAGGACCGTAAAGACATTATTAATCATCTAGGTTCGGGTAACAGAGTTACGGTGTTCGTCGGTCTATTTTGTCTATTTTGAGGCGGGGGAGGATTGATACTATTAGCATAGAAAAATAAGTTTACCAGACATTTCTCATTTTTATAAATCGAGTAAAAAAATTCTGACAATTCCAATGTCATGATTGTATTTGTGACTTTATATTACGCGCAATGTAAAGTCACAAATAAAATCAAGACATTGGAATTGTCTGAACTTTTTTACTCAACTCATTTTTGTCTCTCGATTTATAAAAATGAGAAATCTATGGTAAACTTATTTTTCTATGCTATTAGTTACCGCGGGACTAAACTTTACAGTAGTAAACCTAATCTGTGGTTTACTATATATGCTTTATCTTTAAGTAAGGACCAATTATCTATCTTCGTCATGACCCTTACAGATTATGACTATTTTATAGAATATCTACACCGTAGAAGAACCGAATATCTAGAATTTGTATGTAAAAATTGTCCTAAATGAATGCAATTTTCACCTCGATTCTCAAGCGTCAGTGACTGGGTCTTACGTAACCCTTTCTGTCTTTGTTTTAATTACGACACTTTTCGTATTCTACGCATAGTCTTAGTTGGCATTGGTCTTAAAAAAAGTCTAAAGGTTCAAACAGAATGTATCCGTTCCGTCTGCTTCGTTTTATGTGAACTGTCAATCTACATGAAAAAACGAAAATGTAAACACAATGAGCGGAGGAGAAAAAAACGGAGCGGACACTAAACCCAAATTCAAATTTTTGCGGACGACATAAACTCAGATACTATTTGACATATCAGAAAAAATCATAAACGAGTAGGCGAGTACACATAACATTATTATTAATATCTATTTTTGACAATCGGAGCGGATGTATTGTGTTTAGGAAATCGAACGGACGGAGCGGAAACGAAATGAGCGGACTGGAGCGGATCTATTCTGTTTGAACCTTTACGCAAGACATTCAAATTTGGTGGTCTTAACCTTAGCCTTCACTCGCAAAATTTTCTCATGACGATAGCATGTCATGACAAAATTGTATTTTTACACTCACATCACAACTACTAACACTAAAATGTATGTAAAATCATTTTATGTTCTCTGTTTTGTTTAATTGAGAGTCAAATAGAAATTTTCTACTCATTTTGTCACAGTGTCATGACAAAAACATCAGCAATTTTAATAAATTTTCTTATTGGCATATGGTGTATGCGCATGATCAGATTCAATACAAATATATTTTGTCATAGCATTCTAGCGTCATGACAAAATTAT
Organism: Nephrotoma appendiculata; assembly: GCA_947310385.1. NCBI lineage: Eukaryota > Metazoa > Arthropoda > Insecta > Diptera > Tipulidae > Nephrotoma > Nephrotoma appendiculata. The sequence goes on along the minus strand of OX371224.1, from coordinate 8,179,679 downwards.
GCGAGTGAAGACCGAGCTTTATTGGTCATAGATACCCACAGAATACGGAAATTCTCATAATAAAGAGTAAACTCAAAACAAAGACAACAAGTCTTACGTAAGACCAATTTTCAGCAAGTGACTGTGCTGCAGAATCGGGCTGTTTGCTTTATGCATTTAATGTAGTTAACTTCGGGCTCTACCTGAGCATAGTATCCTTGTAAAAAAAATTAAACAATGAAAAGGCCTATTTAAGGTCTTTAAGAATAACGGCCAAAAAGACTCAGTAGAAGGAAGATGTCGGTTATGCGGAAATGTTTGTGAAACGGTGTTATGAACATTAAGTAACAGGCCCTATTATAAACAATTTAACTCAACATTACAATGTGCCTCACGCAGATATTTGTTTTTACTAATCAGCCGACTAACTAAATTCATATCCATTGAACATGGAAAAAGTAGGACAAATCGTGTCTGAATATTTAAGTAAAGTTTCCTAATTAAATTAAACTAATGACGATCGTTGAACTGAAATATTAAGACGCACGATTGATAAATCTCTTCGTAGTTTGTATTTTGGAATTTAAAATCATGCTGGGGTGTTCCAGTTTTGATTTAATCAAATTGACCAACATTATTTCTTTCCTATTCCTATCGCAACCTACTAAATCGAATTTCATTTGTTCCCCTAATTTCGCTTAAGTAAAAAAAATAGATAAATTATTTGGTGGTGGAATTTGATAGAAATATCAAAATGTGTGTTAATCAGCCCGCTTCGAGACATAAACTTCGATAAACAACTGGAATGACGCAAGGCACACATCATTAAATTAATGCAGACTAATACTACTATATATTTACCTTCGGTTGCTGATTTAATTGGCCGGTTAGCCGCGCACCAGGAACTTAAATAGTACACAAAGAATTTTGTTTCTCAGACAGAAAAAATATGTTGCTTTTGGCACTGTTCTTATCTAATCTTAACCTGGTACGCCGCATTTTGTAGATATATTAGAAGATGCCAATGATGAATCATCCTAATCAATAGCATTAAACATTCTTGCGCAGTTGGCTAGTAATTCGAAACTGTGTCGCTCTGAAGGCATTCCTCGAGGCCACTTTCTGTGATATTGCTGGTCTTCATAGCATAATATATGAACAAAAATTTTAAAATGAACTTTTACGTTAATTCTTTATTTTGTATATGATGAGGACGCGTTGGAGTAGTTGAGCTTTGTGGCAACTGTTGACTGCTAGTCTAAGTTAACAATGACGCAACCTATTAAGTGGACAAAGGGAAACCTTATTAGAAGTAGTCAACTTGCCATCAGGAAGAAGCAAGGCGTCAAGCCGACTGCCACCATTTTTAAAATTCTTTTAAGTCAGCCTGGACAGACATTGCTTCTCACAGGCTTATCGATAAAGATGTGCGCAAACCTTAGATTTTCGATTTAATGTTAGATCTTTTAATTTTATTCTTGAGTTTTCTACCACTTTAGTTTTTTGAGATTATAACTCCAAAAGGGTCCGACCCGTATTTTTATGGGTGATACAGGAAGACAGGATTTTTTATCATCATTTTTTAATAAAAGCGAGCTAATTTGCTGTGTTCCAAGCTAAAGCATAAAGCTGAGGTACTAACAGTGATTTGGTATCCGAGGTTTTATGTTTCTTGTTTGAGAATACCCTATATCATATTTTTTATTATTTATTTATTTATTAACAATAAAAAGTTGTAGGAACCGCACATCCCTTTTTCAGCTATAAGCTCATTCTTATAGAGGTGTGTATGAAGCCTATTATATTATTACAAAATGACGTTTTCTTTAAAGTTACCGATATTCTTTTAATGTTGAGTCTTCTTACTGGGTATATTAATGAACAGGACACCTTCTGGGTATTTTAATGATTTGCGACAGTCTTTTGTCTTCTTACTGGGCATATTAATGAATAGATTTATGTTGATATTTCTCTAGTTCCGACTGCTTATCCAAATGAACGAGTTATGATGCCTGGTAATGATCGTTAAAAATCGTTAAACTTTATACTCTATATAAACTGATTAATTTGGACAATAAGAGTTAATATGATTTAAGCAATTTTTTAAAATAATTAAAAAATTTAGAGGCGTATTTACCGCCCACAAAAAAATTAAAGATTCCTCATCGTTATAGTTAATTTGAATAGTAAACGAAACTCCAATTCGGACAAAAGCTTTCGTTGGATCAGGCAAATTGGAAACGATTTTATTTACGTACAAATTTAGGTTTATATACTTGCTTACAGAAGTTTGAGAATCACTGACTGATCATAATATTGTATACAATATATTACACATAATTGTAATTATGTTGTACGTATGATAATATGTAATTCAGTTTTAAGTACAAAGTCTATATTGTTTATATTATTTTGATTAGTTCTCGCGTTAAGAAATTGTCGTACGTTCAAATCGCGTGGATGCAAATTTCCAAGGAAACAACAAATTAATAGTATGTACGTTAGATAATTGCTGAGCTGGACTGATTTGCGATGATACCAATCACAACCCTGGTCTTAATTAGTGGTGAATTTGGAAAAGTCTTTGACGTGTAAATACTTTATGTTAAGTAAAAAATTTATTACTCTGATAATTGTATTGAATGTGTGTGACGAATGAAATGACATTTGCATACGATATCGATCGAACCCGTATATCCCATCGTTTTTATGTATTTAATTCGTATTCACTTTAGACTGATTGTTGGAAGATCATTCTTTGTTTAAATCTTTATCATACTTGTTCTAAACCCATTATAACTATGTGTACAGAATAAAATGCTAGTCTGACAAAACCTTGAAACATATAGAAGTTTTATCTACTCGTATATAACGCTATTGGAAATTAATCATTTTGCATTATTACAATTTTGCGAATACTATTTTGTAACGTTAAGTTGCTATCTGCAAAAATATCTTATCATAAACTCTATTTGTTATTTTCTAATTAGAGTATTTTGGATCACGATCCCTGAACCGCCGATAGGATAATACTTTGCTGCAAGTGCAAGTGCAAGTGCAAGGGCAATTTAATATCTTCTTGAAATCACACTTTATACTATTTCCCTATGGGTTATGTGGTCATCTTGCGTTCTAATTCTATAGCTAGATAAAAATTATGAAATAATGCATTGTATTGTAATTGTTATTTCCAAGAACTGATAGGAAAATTTATATACTCGTATATACATATAAATGAGTATATATCATGGACAAGAAACTGTTTAAATTATTTGACGGATGATTGATGACGTAACCACATTAAAACAAATATGTTGACTCATAAATTGTGATCTCTTATTTGATGTGTACGAGAGGGGTCCCATACGAAACGACACATTTCACAACAGGACGTGCTAAAACAGGATGTCACAAAACAGGATATCACAAAACAGGACATGGTACACTACAGTACATGGTACGAAACAGGACCGATTAAAACAGTACATCACAAAACAGTACATGGTACACTACAGTACATGGTACGAAACAGGACCGATTAAAACAGTACATCACAAAACAGTACATGGTACACTACAGTACATGGTACGAAACAGGACCGATTAAAACAGTACATCACAGAACAGTACATGGTACACTAAAGTACATGGTACGGAAGAGTACATCGCAAAATAGTACGTATTAAAAAGAACACCACAAAATAGTTAATAGTCAATTTTAAGATTTTAATAACTTAATCTTGCAGGTTTTTAATTCCAAAAAATTAATTAAGTTTTATTTATTGTTGCAAAATAGATCAAAATTTAAATATATATATAAATAAAATAAATATATTATTTATATATTTAGGTGAAGGGATATTTTGTTGTAACTTAAAGCAATTATAATTCTATATAGCACACATGGCCAAATTGCGGCTCGCGAGCCGCACGTGGCTTTTTGAAAGAGTGAATGCAGCTCTCGAAAAGAAATAAAAAATTAAATAACATTTAATAATTCATTAAAATTATTTTGTGCTCTTAATTGAAAATTGCGACTTCGATTAAGTTGGCTATAGTAACGAGAAATTATTAGAATTCGGCTCTACGTGTCATCAAGCACGTGGAGTTTGGCCATGTGTGCTATATAGTATACTGTCTAATTACTCTAAGTGAAGGCAAATTTCCACTTGATAATGTCCTAATTACTAAACGTATTCAATGGTCCTGTTTCGTACCATGTACTTTAGTGTACCATGTACTGTTTTGTGTTGTACTGTTTTAAATGGTACTGTTCTGTACCATGTACTTTAATGTACCATGTACTGTTTTGTGATGAACTGTTTTAATCGGTCCTGTTCCGTACCATGTACTTTAGTGTACCATGTACTGTTTTGTGATGTACTGTTTTTATCGGTCCTGTTCCGTACCATGTACTTTAGTGTACCATGTACTGTTTTGTGATGTACTGTGTTTATCGGTCCTGTTCCGTACCATGTACTGTTTTGTGATGTCCTGTTTTATTACATCCTCTTTTGAAATGTGCCATAGTGAGCGGCTTCGGTACGAGAGACGACATACTTAATAATCTGCCCCATAAATATGCTAAATTAACGAATTTTACGAGATGCTGCGGGTTATATTTACAATTTGATAAAATAAAAATGTGAAATGTTTCTATGTACAGAGTACGGAGCTACGGTCACAAAAAACGATGAATTATATTTTTTATTTGTTTATTGAGGTTGAGAGTAATAACATTTTATCGCAAAATTTAATTTTTTATTGACAAATTATATTTGGTTCGCCAAAAATATTGAATGATTTCCTGTTTTGTCGATTTCAAAAATTATCTAACTAATTATCGATTAAGACTTACATTTGCTTTGTTATTTTATCGTTTTATTAAAATTGAATACATGGGGCCACGAATTGCAATATTTCGCTACAATCGTGGTACTGTTATATACTAAGACTCGTGTTGAAAGCTAGTGTTTTAAAGCCGAGCTTCGAGAATTCTGTTTGTTAGCTATGATAGCCAATTAAAACTAATAGTGACCCATTTATTGTAATCGCGTATGTGAATTAATATGTTACTATTTATTATGTTGTTAACAGATTATCTGTTACAAAAGAGGAACAAATGACGATTTTTTTCCAACGTAGGCAATGAAAACCTGCGAGTTTATTATTATTTGACTTCACCTCTTGTTCAATAATTTTTGATAAACTCACGCTAGAGCCTTAGATTTATTATTAATATTATTTTAGTAGAAGCTAAGGTGCGATATGATGCTGATAAAGTTTTATGTAAAACAAACCGAAGTAAAACTAACGAAGCTGTTTGCTTTACCTGACATACCGCATAAGGGACTATAAACAATTTACTTCATGCAAAACAGAGAGACCTTTTTACCTCACGAAAAATTTATCACATTCTGAAGAATTGTTTCCGCCCCAGTGGCAAAGTGATCAGCATGCTTGCTCCAGCGTCCGAAGGTCCCGGGTTCGATTTCCGGTGGTGACAAGGAAAAAATTTCACGGCTGGTTTAGGATCAATGAACTAATCACTCATTATTTGGAATGAAAATATGATTATGAAACCTCATTTGAGGCGGCCAAATCCCTTGATGGGATAAAGTGCCAGAGGTTGATGATATTGCATCAATTTACGATATTATCAATTAAGTTCTGCGCTATTAAATTCTGTATACTTTATGCTGAATTCTCGACCTAGTCATCTACGTATACTGCCTCTTGGATATCGACTTGCATACTGCTGTTGCAAAGATGTAGGCCACGGTTGGAGTCAGTGATGATAGAATAATCATGAGGTTGTGTAATCACTTACGGGAATATGTTATGGATCTACACATTTACTGATGTTCAAACAAATCAAGGTGGTTCTTTTCGTAACAAGCGCGAAGCTGTTAACCTTTATGTTTACAACCAGCATACCCGGCTATGTCCATAATTCCATACATTTAGTATTGAATGATAATTTGTAATTTCATTTCAAATTGATAAATACATTTTGGCAAAATGTAATCTAAAACAAATAATTGTTATTAACAAATATTAATTACTAAAGATTTCAAGCTGATAAGTCACCTAAATCCATAAAATTTTGGGTAATAAAACACGAAAATTTTCCCGGGTAAGCAGTTGTAAACATAAGGGTTAAGGCCGTTTTGCAATAAATCATGATTTGTTATTTGTCTGGGAATTTTCATGTTGATGTCGACATCTGAGTTATTATAGTTTTTGATAATTTATCCAACATCATTAATCGACAATATAAAAATATTGGCCCCAAATGACTGACCCTGGAGTACACCAGATGCCGTAATAAAAGTAGCGGATGGAGAACCTGAAGAGTACTTTATTTATACGATTTTTTTGTATAAGAGTCTACCCAGAGACGTAAATGTTTTGGAAGAGTTTTCAGAGTTTCAAGAGGTAATTGAGTTCCATCAGAAAATCAGCGATACATCTATTGAACCGTTGACTACTAGATAGGTCTTTGGCTGTAATCAGGCTGTCCAGAGTTACAACACCTTTCGCATAAGTCAATGAAAAGTCCTTCGTCAAATGCTTGCATAAATGTTTCGAAGAAGTTGCAATTTTTACTTATAATCTAAATCAAATAAAATATGTACATAAATAGTATTTGTTAGGTATTTGATATCCGCGGAAATGATACTCATTTGCTGCGTTATAAATCAGTCAAATTTTAACGATACGCTTATAAAGGTTGTGTGAACGCTAGATCAATAGACAAGTTTTGCGCATACGTAAATTTTGCAACTTATTCCACAACATTTCTAAGGTCTGACATAAACCTATCGGTAGGTTTTGCAAAATTTACAAAAGCTATTGCAAAATTTCTTAACAATACTACCTAGAATTGATAAATAAGTTAATACATACTAAAATTGCCAATTGACAAAAATTCAGATATAATCCACCCAGTTAACAACACAAGTGTGAACGATATATTGTATTTGTTTATTGATCACACAAATGAATGTATTGTTCGTATGTTTACAAATTACAGTTTCATATTTATTTAGTAATCTAAAATAAAATTTCCATTCATTTCTAAACAAATACCAGACCATATGGATCCAAATTATTACACTACAATTACCTGTGGATTGTTAAATGCTGATGTTTCTTGACTCATGATAGGCAATGTATCCGCGTTTTTAAAACAACAAAGGGTTGAATTTGCGTTTGCAATTAAATATTCACTTCGACAGGTTACTAACAATATTTTATTATCACAATATTCAACAAATAAAAATAAATAAATAAAATATAAAATTATTTAAAATTACATCACAGACAATCACCACAAAACGAAGTTAATTAACTTGTAATTACAACTAATAATAGATTTTATTTATTTAAAAAATCATTTCTAATTGTAATTGGTTATCTTATAATTTTATTTTAATTTACGTGAATGAAACTAAAACGACTTAGTACGAAATATAAATAAATAAATAAAATTATTGTCTTGAGCAATAAAAGTGACAGTTCACTATTTGTAGCTTGGAATATTGGAATGGAATAAAAACAAAGGCGAAACGCGACTGAGAAAAAAGAATTTGGAAGGAATGTCAAAAGAGCGAGAAGAAAATATTTTACTATTTTACGTTGGTAGCGCTGAGTCGAGCAATGCCACTACCATTGCATATATGTATACGGCCCCAAGAAGAAGGCGAATAAAAAAAATACGGTTTTCATGTAGGTAAGTTCAAATAACGTCAACATGAAAAAACACCATACAAATGCTATGGAAACTATTTTTTGGTAAGATTTATTTTGACTTTATTTAATTATATCTCGTGCATGTGGCGGAAAATTAAATTTTCAGTCATCTGAGCAAAAGCTTTATTTATTTACCTTTAATTTTGATAGATGCTTTTCATTTTCAAGTTTTCATTCAGAATTTTACCATTTTCCGCTATGATGCCACTAATTTGATGATTTGTGCGTATGCACGTGATGTTTATGACATATAGGGCCATTACACGGTCAGTAATAATGCCATTACTTACTGGGAATGACATTTATAATGATCATGTAATGTTCGTTATTGAAGAGTGATGTTTAGTAATGATGTAAGTCCAGATTTTCTGATTTCGAGACATCATTACTTGTTTTTGACGTCAATACTGTCATTATTAATGATAGTGTAGGGTTTTCGTCATTACTATTGTACATCATTACATACTTTTCTTTAGTTCTACTCTATTTAAATATGTATATAAAATTGTTTTTCGGGATTGCTGACGGCAAAAGTGAAAATATATGTAGTATTTATTTAGGTATAGTAAACCCTCAATTTAACGGACACAAGAATAAAATTTTAACATAAATATTAATATGTAAAATATTAATATAATATATTCTATCGAAATTGTGATATACATAATATTATGTATACTCGTTGAAAAGATTTATTGGCCGATGACAATATTTTTTTTTTGCGGTCGGCAACTCTTGAAAAACACTTTTGTGTATATAGAGTAGAACTAAATTTTTATACAAAACGATTAATAGAACTTAAGTAATGACGATAATATTGACGTGTAGGAATCACCGTGTAATGGTACCAAAACTAAAGAGAGTAATGACGCAAGTAATGACATTACTGGTAATGACATTATTACTGACCATGTAATGGCCCTATAGAGAAGAAAAACGAACAAAATAACTACTCTTCTTTCTATGAGACATAGAATTATATCCCTTGCCGGGCCTGAATTTTTTCTTCTTCAATATAGGCGATTTTTATTGACTGCAGATAGCGATAGTTTCTACGTGTACATTATGACAGGGGGACTAACCTTGCTTCATAGCAAACTATGATTCACATTTTGTTCATCGGATGTCGGCTACTTTGTTGGAAATCGCGAATAAGTCCACCACGCTCAATGTGTCCACCCACGTGTATGTATATAATGTCAGGTTGATGTCTTCGTGATTTTATCGGATCTTAGTTAAATCGGAATTCTTTTTGAAAAAAGCATTATAATTTGATAACCCAACAAACAATTTTTCCAAATTTTGGTGACTTAAACCAAATATAATATTGCCGATCTCATATACATTTTTTCGACAAATTTTATTTTAAAAGAGCGGACGAATGCCCCGTAACTACATCATGCGAAGACGTTTTCATTAAAAAAGTTTAGCTAAGACAACAATTTTGCGCGACATCTATACGTTACATGAAAAAAAGTATACGAAGTTTAAATTTTTTTATTGATCTTTATTTTCGACGATTTGCACGTGCTGGATGCACATGTTGAAGTATGTACATACACATGATGAAAAGAAATCATTTAAAAATCACATTTCCATCCAACATACCCAATCCTATCATAATCGGTTAATAAATTAGAGAGTTCCGTCCCAGGTGGCCATATTCCAGAACTTTTTCCAAAAATAATTTTAAAACTCCATTTCCATCCAATATCCTAATCCCAACATCATCAGTTAAGAAGTTACCGAGTTCCGCCCCAGATAGCCATACTCCAGAATTTCTTCCAAAAATCATTTAAGAATCCCATTTCCATCCAACTTCTCAATCTCATCATAATCGATTAGGAAATGGCCGAGTTCCGCTAAAGATGGCCTTACACCAGAACTTCTGCCAAAAATCATTTGAAAATTCCATTTTCATCCAACAAAACCAATCGGTTAGGAAATTGTAGAGTACTGCCCCAGATGACCATATTCCAGAACTTCTGCCAAAAGTAATTTTAAAATTCCATCCAACATATCCAATCCCATCATAATCGGTTAAGAAATTACCGAGTTCCGCCCCAGATAGCCATATTCTACGACTTCTTCCAAAAATCATTTAAGAATCCTATTTCCATCCAACATACTCAATCTCATAATAATCGGTTAAGAAATGGCCGAGTTTCGTCCTAGGTACCTTTATTCTAGAACTTCTTCAAAAATAATTTATGAATCTTATTTCCGACCAACATACCAAATCCCATCATAATCGGGTACGAATTTACCGGGTTCCGCCCTAGATGGCCATATTCCAGAACTTCTGCCAAAAATCATTTAAGAATCCTATTTCCATCCAACATACTCAATCTCATCATAATCGGTTAATAAATGGCCGAGTACCGTCCCAGATAGCCATATTCCAGAACTTCTTCCAAAAATCATTTAAGAATCCCATTTCCATCCAAAAAAACCAATCCCAACATAATTGGTTAAAAAATTACCGAGTTCCGTCCCAGGTGCCCTTATTCCAGAACTTCTTCAAAAATCATTTAGGAATCTTATTTCCGACCAACATACCAAATCCCATTAAAATCGGTTACGAGGTTACCGGGTTCCGCCCCAAATGGCCATATTCCAGGACTTCTTCCAAAAATCATTTAAGAATTCCATTTCCATCCAACAAACCCAATCTTATCATAATCGGTTAAGAAATGGCAGAGTACCGCCCCAGATGGCCATATTCCAGAACTTCTTCCAAAAATCATTTAAGAATCCCATTTCCATTCAACATACCCAATCCCATCATAATCGGTTGAGAAATTACCGAGTACCCAGATGGCCATATTCCAGAACTTCTCCAAAAATCATTTAACAATCTCATTTCCATCCAACTTCCCAATCCCATCATAATCGATTAGGAAATGGCCGAGTTCCGCTATAGATGGCCTTACTTCAATCCAATAATAATCGATTAGGAAATTGCTAAGTTCCACTATAGATGGCCTTACTCCAGATCTTCTTACAAAAATCATTTGAAAATCCTATTTTCATCCAACAAAACCAATCGGTTAGGAAATTGCGGAGTACTGCCCCAGATGGCCATATTCCAGAACTTCTGCCAAAAGTAATTTTAAAATTCCATCCAACATATCCTATCCCATCATAATCAATTAAGAAATTACGGAGTTCCGCCCCAGATAGCCATATTCCACGACTTCTTCCAAAAACCATTTAAGAATCCCATTTCCATCCAACATACCCAATCCCTTCATAATCGGTTAAGAAATGGACAAGTTCCGTCCCAGGTGCCCTTATTCTAGAACTTCTTCAAAAATCATTTATGAATCTTATTTCCGACCAACATACCCAACCCCATCATAGTCGGTTAAGAAATTGCAGAGTTACGTTCCAGACGGCCATTTTCCAGAACTTCTTCCAAAAATAATTTTAATATCCCATTTCCATCCAACAAACCCAATGCCGTCATCATCGGTTAAGAAATCACCGAGTTCCGACCCCCAGATAAGGGATTTTCCAGAACTTCTTCCAAAAATCATTTAAGAATTTCATTTCCATCCAACAAACCCAATCCCATCATAATCGGTTAAGAAATGCCGAGTTCCGCTATAGATGACCATATTCCAGAACTTCTTCCAAAAATAATTTAAGAATCTGATTTCCATCCAACATACCCAATCTCATCAAAATTGGTTAAGAAACTGGAGAGTTCCGTTTTAGACGGCTATATTCCAGAACTTCTTCAAAAATAACACTGTGCTAGTTGAAAAATGCAACAAGCTGGGCACCCGGGGGGTAAACCTAATTCGACTATGCTGAATTTATTGGTGCTAGTCCCATTTCAAAGTTAGTCCCAATTTTCGAGATATCGCTTTCGACATATGTTGCCTCTGAGACAAATATTTGTCAAAATATACACTCATATTCACGTTGATAGCTCCTGAACCATTAAGATTTTCGTTATGCTTTCTTCAGCAAAGTTGTTGCGCAAGCCAAGACCAACAACTTTGCTGAACATATCAAGGCCGAAAAACGACATCTACAATCACATTTTTGTGTTATTTTATTTTTTGAAACGCATAAAAATAAAATAACACAAAAATGTGATTGTAGATGTCGTTTTTCGGCCTTGATATATTCAGCAAAATTGTTCAACTTTGCAACTTTGAAATGGGACTAGCACCAATGAATTCAGCATAGTCGAATTAGGTTTACCCCCCGGGTGCCCAGCTTGTCACGCAAAAAAAGTTTGAAATTCAAGCACAGTGTAATTTTAATATCCCATTTCCATCCAACATACCCAATCCCATCATAATCGGTTAAGAAATGCCGAGTTCCGTCTCAGTTGCCCTTATTCCAGAACTTCTTCAAAAATCATTTAGGAATCTTATTTCCGACCAACATCCCAATCCCATCATAATTGATTAGGAAACGACCGAGTTCCGCTATAGATGACCATATTCCAGAACTTCTTCCAAAAATCATTTAAGAATCCCATTTCCATCCAACATATCCAATCCCATCATAATCGGTTAAGAAATTGCAGAGTTCCGTTTTAGACGGCTATATTCCAGAACTTCTTCAAAAATAATTTTAATATCCCATTTCCATCCAACATACTTAATCCCATCATAATCAGTTAAAAAATGGCCGAGTTCCGTCCCAGGTGCCCTTATTCCAGAACTTCTTCAAAAACCATTTATGAATCTTATTTCCGACCAATACATCCATTCCCATCATAATCGGTTAAGAAATTACCGAGTTCCACCCCAGATGGCCATATTCCGGAACTTCTTCCAAAAATCATTTAAGAATCCCATTTCCATCCAACGTACCCAATCCCATCATAATCGATTAGGAAATGACCGAGTTCCGCTATAGAAGGCATTACTCCAGAACTTGTTCCAAAAATCATTTAAAAATCCCATTTCCATCCAACATACCCAACTCCATCATAATTGGTTAAGAAGTTATCGAGTTCTCCCTCAGATGGCCATATTCCAGAACTTCTTCCAAAACTCATTTAAGAATCCGATTTCCATCCGACATATCCAATCCCATCATACTCGGGTAAGAAATGGCCGAGTTCCATCTCAAGTGCCCTTATTCCAGAACTTCTTCCAAAAATCATTTATGAATCTCATTTTCGACCAACATATCCAATCCCATCATAACCGGTTAAGAAATTACCGAACAACAGTTTGTACGTGAAGGTGAACGAAACAGGGAAAGAATCACGACGAGAGAAGTGTGGAACGACGAAGGGTTTTTTTCCATGCAATTTAAGCATGGCATACTTTATGAAAATAAAAAATTAACAAACAAAAATATACCCCACAAGTTTAATTTTTTTGACGTCACATCCATTTAAGGACTAGCCATACCAAGCGTCGACGGCGAGCGGCGACTTTAAATATAGAAACGATAGTATAAATATATATTCCAATTACATATTTATAAAAAAGATTACAATTCAGAAAATGAAAAATGACGCCATGTGTATTTTAGTACGAATATTAAAAAATATTGTCTTGTTCGACCATATTCAAATATTCACATTCTTTATACAAAAATATCTAATGTTTATTCACAATATCCCTTTTGTGTTTTACTAACACAATTGTGCGAATAGGGCAAAAGTACCATGTCAAATATTTATTTTGTTATGTGTTTTCAACCAACTAACATATTTGTGAATTCCTTTTTAACTGAAAAAAAAAACACTATAACTATACACACAATTGTGCTGGTTGTACTTCAAATGAAGCGAAATTTTTTATCAAAAACGCCATTACATACTATGATTTTTTACTCACACATTTGTGTGGTTTGGACTTAAGTTGAGCCAATTTTTTTCTTGGTTGAAAAAGGGTTATAATAGAAAAATGTAGGTATATAATAAAATAACTTTAAAACAAAAAGACTTACCTGTAGGTAAATGCATCCTTGTAAATAATAACTAACAATCACAACTAAAACTTTCACTTCACTTATGTATTTTTATCAATAATTAATTACACAAATACAAAATTCAAATAAATTGAATTAAATTTAAAAATAATAAATAATAAAATAAAATTTTTATTTAATTTAATTTGATAGTCGACTGTTCTCGTCAACGGTCAAACACCAACTGCAAAAATATGACAGCGTGAAGTTAAAGTTTATGACAAAATAATACGCCCTACACGCTACACATGACCTGGGGTGGGATGTTGTAACATCACTTTTTTCGATACTATCGAAATTTACATCTCTTTCATCACGAATAAAACTTACGGTTTTTTCATTTATCAATTGCATTGTTTTTATTGCGATCTCTATTTATTCCAATGAAACATTATGTCGCTTTACTCTTATTCCATCACCTACGTTTTTTATGAGTGGTACTTTATCGAAAAACAAAAAAGAGATAAATAAACAATTTATTCTAATAGAATGCGATCGCAATATAGAAAGCAAAATTGAAAAGCGAAATAGCAAGCAATTTTATTTTAGGAAAAAGAGATATACGGGTAGATACTCGATCGTTAAGCAAGCAAGCAATTTGCTAGCCGAAATCCTGGCTACTGAATCAATTTTACCAAGGAAATTTGAATTTCAAATTATATTTTTGATACAATTCTTGTTTATTTTTGCGATTGCACAGTAATATTTGCGGCTTAAAAAATTAACAGCTAATTTTTGTGTTGTTTTACTGTGCAATTGCGAAAATAAACAAAAATTTTATGAAAAATATATTTGAAATTCAAAATTCCTTGGTAAAATTGATTGAGTAGCCAGGATTTCGGCTGGCAAATTGCTTGCTTGCTAGCCGATCGAGTATCTACCCCATAATGTTCGATAAATATCGAAAAAAGTGATGTTACAACATGCCACCCTGAATTGGTCAGGCGGTTTGATGGTTGGATGACGGTTGGTAGGATTTTTCACCTGACATCACCCGACAGAAAAATTGTCATACGACAAACCTACACATGACCTGATTTTATATCTGATCTAATCTAATCAGCCCGAAGGCCTAACCAAATCAGTATAGGAACCATGCGCAGATTTTAGCGAAAAAAAAACTAGATATAATTTTTTTTCGATTAAATAAAAATAAATGGTTGCAGCCAAACTACTATACAAATTTTGTGTATGCAACCAACATAAAAACTCAATAAATTTAGACAAAAATTTTATCAGTACATATGGAGGTACAGATAAAATTTTTTTTGTTGTTTTCAAAGCAAAAATTATTTTGGTTGATAAAAAAAATAAAAACTCGATACTAACGTAATATAAACTTTATTTAAAAATACACAATTTTTTATATTTAATTTTATTTTTTCGAGAAACAAAATGACATTTGAAAATCGTGTGCATGATAATATACATTTTCAGTCACATTTAATTGAATGGGTACATCTCTTCAAAACTAATAAAAAATGGAAATCATATTCAGATAAATTTATTGAAATGAAAATTAAAATCATCTTACTTTTTATCAGTATATCGAAAGAGTTTAATCTAGCTCACATCCTTTCCCGTAAAATTATTCAATGTATCATGCGATATATTTCAATATTTATGGCACTCGAAATGGACAACACTAATTTTGTTGATTAAATTAAAAGTATAGGCTTTAAATATATTAGTTTATAAAATAATAAGTTAGATACTTTTTTAATTATTTAAGTGTGTTAAGATAAATTAAATTTAAAACACAACAAAAAATTTAACCGCCAATGCGAAACGTCAAATTGAATTACGTAAACATAAACAAAATGAACATACGTTGCACACACGTCTGCTTCAAAAAATGAAATATTCAAAATTGAACGTGCGTTTTTCTAGCAACTACAAGAAATTATATCGAATTTTTTTTCGCTAAAATTTGCGCATGGTTCCTATACAGATCGTGTGTAGCGTGTAGGGCGTATTATTTTGTCTTAAACTTTAACTTCACGCTGCCATATTTTTGCAGTTGGTGTTTGACTGTCGACGAAAACAGTCGACTATCAAATTAAATTAAATAAAAATTTTATTTTATTATTTATTATTTTTAAATTTAATTCAATTTATTTGAATTTTGTATTTGTGTAATTAATTATTGATAAAAATACATAAGTGAAGTGAAAGTTTTAGTTGTTATTGTTAGTTATTATTTACAAGGATGAATTTACCTACTTGGTAAGTCTTTTTATTTTAAAGTTATTTTATTATATACCTACATTTTTCTATTATATCCCTTTTTCAACCAAGAAAAAAAATTGGCTCAACTTAAGTCCATACCACACAAATGTGTGAGTAAAAAATCATAGTATGTAATGGCGTTTTTGATAAAAAATTTCGCTTCATTTGAAGTACAACCAACACAATTGTGTGTATAGGTATAGTGTTTTTTTTCAGTTAAAAAGGAATTCATAAATGTGTAAGTTGGTTGAAAACACATAACAAAATAAATATTTGACATGGTACTTTTGCCCTACCCGCACAATTGTGTTAGTTAAACACAAAAGGGATATCCCTTTTTCAACCAAGAAACAAAAAAAATTGGCTCAATTTTAGTCCTACCCACACAAATGTGTGAGTAAAAAACCATAGTATATAATGGCGTTGTAGATAAAAAATTTCGCTTGATTTGAAGTAAAACCAACACAATTGTGTGTACAGATATAGTGTTTTTTTTCGAACGAAAATAAATTAAAAAGGTGATACGTTTCGAATTTGTGGAAAAAACTAAAAAAGAAACGAAGTGTTTAAATATAGTAAATTAAAAAGGAATTCACAAATGTGTAAGTTGGTTTAAAAAACATACAAAACTAAATTTTTGAGATGGTACTTTTGCCCGACCCGCACAATTGTGTTAGAAAATCACTAACACGGCTTCTCCACCTGCTATCTGAATGCTATTGCAATTTACTTTCTCTTTCTATCAAAATTTGCCAAGATGGAGTCTGGTGTGGTAAACTTGCTATAATTGGACGTTTAGAAATCATTCTTAAAAAATATTTATGAAATATTTATATAATTTTATTAATATAATCTTTTAAAATTTATTTGGTTATTTATTTTTTATTTATTGAAATATGTATGTATCACCAGTATGAAAGCGAAAAAATTTAGTAGACGCAATGTTGAAATTGAATATTTTGAATATATCGCCATATTGAAACGTCAAAATATGCATGCTATATACATGCTATCGAGTTCTGCCGACATAGCATGTATTCATAGCATACAGATAGCATATAAATATTATTGCGTGTCTCCACTTGCCATTTGATCGAAATTTTCTAGCAATAGCAGGTGGAGAGTCCATGTAAAGGGATAAGGAATATGAATATTTGAATATGGTCGGACGAGACAATATTTTTTAATATTCGTACTAAAGTACACATGACTATTGTTCGGTAATTTCTTAACCGATTATGATGGGATTGTCATTGGATATGTTGGTCGGAAATGAGATTCATAAATGATTTTTAGAAAAAGTTCTGGAATAAGGTCACTTGGGATGGAACTCGGCCATTTCTTAACCGATTATGATGGGATTGGATATGTTGGATGGAAATGGGATTCTTAAATGATTTTTGGAAGAAGTTCTGAAATATGGCCATCTGAGGCGGAACTCGTTAACTTATTAACCGATTATGATGGGATTGATTATGTTGGATGGAAATGGAATTTTTAAATGATTTTTGGAAGAAGTTCTGGAGTAAGGCCATCTATAGCGGAACTCGGTCATTTCCTAATCGATTATGATGGGATTGGGATGTTGGATGAAAATGGGATTTTTAAATGATTTTTGGAAGAAGTTCTGGAATATGGCTATCTAGGGCGGAACTCGGTAACTTCTTAACCGATTATGATGGGAATGGTTTTGTTGGATGGAAATGGAATTCCTAAATGATTTTTGGAAGAATTTCTGGAATATGGCCATCTATAGCGGAACTCAGTCGTTTCCTAATCGATTATGATGGGGTTGGGATGTTGGATGAAAATGGGATTCTTAAATGATTTTTGCAAGAGGTTCTGAAATATGGTTATCTGGGGCGGTACGCGGTAATTTCTTAACCGATTATGATGGGATTGGATATGTTGGATGGAAAGGGGATTTTTAAATGATTTTTGGAAGAAATTGTGGAAAAAGGCCATCTGGGGCGGAACTCGGCCATTTCTTAATCGATTATGATGGGATTGGATATGTTGGATGAAAATGAGATTCTTAAATGATTTTTGGAAGAAGTCGTGAAATTTGACTATCTGGTGGCGGGACTCGGAAATTTCTTAACCTATTATGATGGGATTGGATATGTTGGATGGAAATGAGATTTTTAAATGATTTTTGGAAGAAGTTCTGGAATATGGCCATCTGGGTCGGAACTCGGTAATTTCTTAACCGATTATGATGGGAATGGTTTTGTTGGATGGAAATGTGATTTAAAAATTATTTTTTGAAGAAGTTCTGGAATATGGCTATCTGTGGCACTATTCTGGTTTTCCCTGGGAATAGGGAATTGGGAAAAATATTTTCATAGCATTTTTGTCTAAATTATATTTTTCTGGCCTACTGTTGGAATTAGTTTGGTGTAAATATTTTCGAAACAAAGTTGATTGGGAAACTTTTGTTCCACAAAAGTTTTATAGGGAAAAATAATTCCCAATATATCTTTGTTTCAAAATTATTTACACCCAATTAATTCCAACAGTAGGCCAGAAAAATATAATTTAGACAAAAATGCTATGAAAATATTTTTCCCAATTCCCTATTCCCAGGGAAAACCAGAATAGAGCCACTGAGGTGGAATTCGGTAACTTTTTAACCGATTATGATGAGATTGGGTATATTGGATGGAAATGAGATTTTTAAATAATTTTTGGAAGAAGTTCTGTAGTAGGGCCATCTATAGCGGAACTTGGCCATTTCCTAATCGATTATGATGGGATTGGGATGTTGGATGGAAATGGGATTCACACCACAATTTTATATTAGGGTGTATATTATTAGTACATTAATACAGGAGATTTTTAAGATGCGCATTGAACCCGAAAATTATTTTGCTATCATCCACGTATCGGTACCAATAAATGATGTTATTTTTTAAGCTTTTCTTTTCGTTGAGTACATGTTTCTGTTCGAAGTATAAATCAATACAAACAGACAAACGGATTCAACGGGCAACTTAAAAATCTCCTACATCTCTTGGCTAAGAAGCCCTTTTCTTATTGCTGGCATGGCAACACAGCTAAAGGTGAAAGCGTGAAGCTGGGAGAGCGCTCAAACCCTCTGTGAAAGCAAGGAAAGAATTGTCACAACTTTATGTCCACAACAGAAGAACGGCGAACTGAAACCTATTTTGGAAGTGACTCCACCAATTACTGTAGAAGAACTACCCATGGCTGCTTGCAAGGTTAAGAATAACAAGAAACATCGTCCGATTTATTATTGAACATTGCCTTTAAAGTGGCACCTCATGCTAGAACATTGGTTTTCGTTCGCGGGTATAGTTAATGCCTAATTAAAAAACTTAATACTAACTCCGAAACTGATAAAACCACCCGAAGGTTGGCCTGCTTATCGCTTAATCTGTCTGCTTAAAAGATTATCATCGATATATTTTAGATGCCAGTGAAAAGAGTAAGAGATCTAACTGAAAACGAATAGATTGAGACTGTCGTTCAAAGAACGCTTAACCTATGCTAGTAATAAGGCGTTGGGAATAAACGCGATTATGCAACGGATGATGCCAAATATAGGCGGGAAGTTTCATCTTCTTATCTTTCTCTTTTCATCATGTGTATGTACATACTTCAACATGTGCAAATCTTCGAAAATAAAGATCGATAAAAAATTTAAACTTCGTATACTTTTGTTTATGAAACGTATAGATGTCGCACAAAATTGTTGTCTTAGCTAAACTTTTTTAATGAAAAAAGTGTCTGCATGGTGTGGTTACTGGGCATTCGTCCGCTCTTTTAAAATAAAATTTGTCGAAAAAAGGTCGGCATTATATTTGCTTAAAGTCGTAGGTAGCGAAGGCATAACAGGATTAATACAAGTAGAACTTCCGGAAACAACAGCTAGATAAGTAGGATTTATTGCATGTTTTATTTAACGTTTTGTGACCTTAAAAATCTTCGAACTATGGTTCAAAAGATGGTGTTGGTTGTTTCATGTACTACGTTATTTTATTTTCAAAGTTTTTTTATTTTTGAATACCATAATCATTAATTTTTACAGAAATTATATGGAAAACATATTTTGTTTTTGTTTTAGGATATACTAATGTGAGGATTTAAAAAAACAATGGTTGAACTCAATTGGCTGGGAGTATAATTTAAATTATTTGCTCGTTACATTTTGAAAGTAATTATTTTATGCTGCAGACAAAAGATAATCGGTAAACGAACCGTTCCCTTCTTGTTGGTAAACGAGCCAACGACTAAATTTGACGACAGTGAAAATAATATTAAGTTAAATAGGACCAGTAACTATTTGGATATATACAGGTTTAAATCTACAATATATTGAATTTAAGGAAAAACATTTTTTTATACTGGACGAATAAAAATATAATTCAATTTTACATATTTTTTAATTTTATCTTCCTAACTTCATTTCATTCGGCCGAAAAAAAAATCTTAATACGGTCCTATTGATTTATATTTATATTTCTCTTTTTCCCTCTGAATTTGTGACGCTTGACAGTTGCTTACTTTCATTCAATATAATCTATTTCTATGGCATACACACTAACTATATTTTATATGACAATCATCAAATCAAAGACATAATAGTGGAAATGGTAAATTTAAAAATGAAAAGTATCTTAAAAATAAAAAACAATTTGCCAAAGCTAAGTAAACGAAGTTCATGCTCAGGAAAATGAACATTTATTTTTCTGCTGCATTTACAAGATATAAATTAATAAAGTCAAAAAAAAACTTTTCAAAAAATAAATTCCATAACACTTATTTTTATTTTTTTTCGTGCTTACGTTTTTGTGCCTGCATACATACATACAAAGTCCATATATCACTTTTCCGACCCGCGATCAATTGTGCACGTTACGAATTAGAAACAGGAAAAAAAATTATTTTTGCATGTATTTTGAACCTACATACATATTTGTGCATACCAAATCGTTAAATCGTTTTCGTCTCAAAAATAACATTATAACTATAATAATAACAAAATAATTAATATTATCAAAAACAAATAATTAATATGTTAAATAATTTATATGTTATCTAATTATTATGCTTCTTTCAAAAAGAATTCCCATTTAACTAAGATCTGTTAAAATCCGGAATACATTGCAATCTGTCATTTATATTTATTTGTGTACGGTGGTCTTAAATTTAAGAAAAAATTTCTCTGACCATAAAAATGATACAGCGAGAAGGCTGTATCCCTATCGAATTAAAAAAATGTACACAAATGTGTATGTGTATACAGGTTATAATGTCTTCCGGATTTAAACAGATCTTAGTTAACTCGAAATTCTTTTTGAAAAAAACATAATCATTTAATAACATATATATTATATAACATATTAATTATTTGTTTTTATTAAAATATTATTTATTTTATTATTATACTTATAGTGTAATTTTTCGGACAAAAACAACCGAATGTACAAATGTGTATGCTGGTCTAGAATTTCGTACACATAATTCTATGTTTCACATATTTGTTAGCGAACTCCTAATACACAATTGTGTGTATTGCAGCTCGATTCTGGTTATTCCTATAGGAAAAGGAATTAGGAAAAATATTTTCATGGTATTTTTGTCAAAAATACCATTTTCTAGCCTACTGAGAAATCATGTTTGATCTAAAATTTTATAATTTAGGAATTATTTTTTCCGTATCGAAATTGGATAGGAAAAATATTTCCAATTTAATTTTGTTTTTGAAAAAATTTACACTAATTCTGTACCATAGTAAGCCAGAAAAATAATTTTTGTGACCAAAATACTATGAAAATATTTTTCCTAATTCCTTTTCCTATAGGAATAACCAGAATCGAGCTGCTGGCGAGGAAAGGCATATATTTAATTTATTTAACTCTAAACTCGATATAAAAATATTTTGCTCTACCTATTTATCGAGAGCCGCTATCGGGAGCGCTATCCATTTCAATGGGAAATTTGAAAAGGCCTTTATTTTGTAAACCCCTGAAACCATTAAAAACTTAATCTTACAATAAAAATTAAAAACGCAGCAAGATGAATTCTTGTTTATAACGTCATGTCAAAATAAATGTGAATTAGTTTATTTCAGGTCGTTAAATTTTTGTTTTATGTATATGGTTGAATTAATTTTTAATTTTTATAGTACAGCGACACCAGTGAATAATAGCTCCAGTTTCAGTAGAAATTTCCCATTCGGCTCCGGAAAGTGCTCGAATAATAAAACACAGCTAATTCTTACCCTAAAAATATCAAAATTTGTTTTTAGGGTGACACGATTATGCCACCTGCATTTAAGCATCACAACTAAACAATCTAGTTGCCATATTGAAATTTTCACAAATTGAAGTATCAAAAGAAAAATTTTCTTTACAATTATTTTCGTTTGACGCAACAAAAAATAGTTAATTAAAACTACCATATAACTACATGATTATATTACTAGTGAATAGATTGTAAGTAACTTAAAAAAGATCGAAGTATTTTAAATTGAAGGATTTGGACAGCAAAATACCAAAAACCTTGCTTCTAGAATAAAACACAATGGCGGAAGATTTTGATGTTGAAGCCATGTTGGAAGCTCCATATAAAAAAGAAGTGAGTTTAATTTTTTTTGCTTCAAAATTAATTCATTTTTTAACTTATCAAATTATCTACATTGTTATAAATATATTGTGAAATGTTTATATTTTGTATACATATGAATACATGTGTCTTGTTAAATTTTATAGATTAAGATATCTAACGTAAACAACAAAATGGTAAAATAAATTTCATATTTTAGAATTTGAGATGATTAATTAATCGATTACTGCACTCATCTGAAGCGTACTAGATCCTGCTACTGTTCACTACCTTTAAAGATTTTGATGATTTGGAGAAGTGACCTCTTCCCACTACTAAGTACTATGAAAGGGAATGGGGCAAGTTTTTAATAGGGCGGTTTTTTATATTACGGCGATTAGATAAACAAATTCACTGTAAATGGATGCTATTTTTATAATGCATTGATGTCATAGCTATGATGAATAATTCGGGGCAAACAGAAAATTTCACGAAGGTCTAGCTAAGGTGTCATTTCGAAGCATAAAATTGTGCAGCGACTAGTTTTGTGGGGTTCTTTATCTAGTCAATAATTTCTTGGTAGATATACATTTGATTGATTCAACAAATTAGCTGA
Source organism: Nephrotoma appendiculata (assembly GCA_947310385.1). Taxonomy (NCBI): domain Eukaryota; kingdom Metazoa; phylum Arthropoda; class Insecta; order Diptera; family Tipulidae; genus Nephrotoma; species Nephrotoma appendiculata. Next base: position 8,156,582 of record OX371224.1, on the reverse strand, counting down.
TTGACTATAATTTCTTTGATATGTTTTAATAAAAATCAATAAAATTTATGCGCAAATGCAAAAAATCACAATTCCTATTATCTTAATTCATTATCTTTAAGAATTTCAATAAAATTTGAGATTAATTCATTTGAAATTATATTGGTTTTTGATCCAATGACAATAGTCATTGTTTATCATGAGTATTATATTGGGGTTTACTTTGCATGCATGAAAATTATAATGGTGGAACATATATAGGTATATTTTATTGATATGCCTATAGGATATTCTTGCTAGTCATTTTAGAGCTAGCGACCGTAATTATAAACCAATTCTAGCTAATGAGTTTATTGCAACGAAAGCTATCTACTAAACGGTACGAGTAAAGTACACTTCCTCCGTGAGAGCCATTGCGCCTCTCGTTATATTACTTCTACAATAATGTTATGTAATTTTTCGATGGAAATGTTTGCTTACTGTAAGTAGTAGAAAACTCAGTTTTCTCATTTAAATGACCGTTACATACAAAATTATTTTTTAGATCTTTCAATAAACAGATACACAAAAGTTATCTGTTTTAGGAGACAATTTTCATTGCATTTCAATAAATTTTATTGGTCAAAGGCTTTCAATTTCCGCTCAAGTAGAATGTTATTCTTGACTAGGAAGCTGTAGAACATAATACGTTCAACACATTGTTCGCATTCGCACTAAATTAGTAATCAAGACATATTCTGTGAATTACACTACACTACACTAGACATGGGAAGAAATAATTTATTTTTTGTTTTCGGATGTAATGAATAATGCTAACTTCAAACAATATAATATGGTTAAAATTAAAATGACTCCTATAAAGTATTTGTAGCGCTAGGGCCTCTTGACAGTTTTGCTAAAATTATGGTTGATTAATCTTTGCAATCTCTTCTGAGGCCGAAGCAGATAACTCTTGTGGTTCGCTTTTCATACCCTGCCTTACCAGTAGCCAAATGGTAGACTTGGCTAAAGGTCCGATTTACGTAATTTTGCGCTTTGGAAATCCTCCATGCCGACCTATAGTACCGCGATGGTAGATGGACTGGCCCATGAATTTTACGCCAAAGTTTTAACTGACGTGCGTTTGGTTTATTTTTTTGACCACAGAATAATCATAATAAAACACGAAAAGATAAATCTGTGTTCTAGAATTAAAAGGGCGTAAGTCGACTTATGCCCTAATCAACTTTTTCATACTTATTATTAATAAGACGGAAAGTATGAAAAAGTTGATTAGGGCATAAGTCGACTTACGCCATTTTAATTCTAGAACACAGAATTTATTATAAATAAAACAGAAAGTATGAAAAAGGTGATTAGGGCATAAGTCGACTTACGCCCATTTAATTCTAGAACATAGAAATATGTGTACATATACAAGATACAGATTTCATGTAGATGAATTTATATCTCGCTGAAATTGTATATTCTGGTATTCTCCAGAATGAAAGAATACGCATTTTCACTGAGATATTAATTTAAATATGCATATCTCGAAAAGATATTTATTTTTATATTGCTGAATGTAGTACAACAAGGCTGTAAGATATTGTAATCAGATTACGATTGATATTCTATCTAAAAGCTCTCTCTCTGTCTGGCACTATGTCCCACCAAGGCATTTGGCCGCCTCAAATCAGGTCCTAAAACCAGCCGTGAAATTTTTTTCACATTTTTTTCTTGTCACCACCGGGAATCGAACCCGGGACCTCCGGCCGCTGGAGCAAGCATGCTGACCACTTTGCCACGGGACGGCAATGTAAAAGCTCTGCTTTTTTAAAATTCCTACTTATCACTTACACTATTTTAAAATTCAAAATGTTTAACAACAAATAGTAAAAATATGATTGTGAATTTGAATCAAAGATCATGAAGTTCGCGAATTGAAGAATTAGGGTTTCGAAATTTTTCAGAATCGTTTACGTTAAAAATGTCCAATTACCGTTTCTTTAAATATGAAACAAAGTATGTAGTTTATTTAAAATTTTTATATCACTATTTTTATATAGTAAATGTAATTTGTCTTAATAAAGAAGCTGATGTACGTTCGAATTTCACAACTTTGTGTTTTGTCTGTCATTAGCTCATTGTAAAACGGATTTCAGTGTAAGAATAAGAGGAATTGATCTGCAGTTTGATGTGGAGTCGGATTAGAAAAATTAAATTAAGCCGATATTTTTCTATAGAACCTAATTAGAAAGCCCTAAGACGATAGAAAACTGCTAACATCGGAAACTCCTCAACAATGGCCCATGCCACACGTAACAAAAATGCCGCAGTTTTCTTCGTTTCTTTCCCCGTTTACCTATGATACAAGTTTTAATTGCGACTTACACAAATTTTCTGTTCAACCACACAACTCAAACATAAATGAAATAAAAAATATTTCAAGGACATTTTTGACTCATTTTAGTTAAAATTTTATTTAAGAGAGAGCAGAACAAAATATTGGTAGAAAAAAAATGCCAAAATACAAAAAACTCTCGTGTGTCATCAGCCATACACTATAGAACACAAGTCTACATACACCTGCTGTTTCTAGTATATTTCTAAACTACATTCGATTGCCAAATTTGTTTTTTTGAAAAATGTTTTTTTTATATATAAATTAATGTTATAAATCACATTTCAGTTTTACAGTTACATATTCTGATAAATAAAAAAACATAAAAATTGAAAAGACAAAAGTCTACATACACTTAACATTAAAACCAGTAAGCTCTCGAATGCAAGCGCAGTTCCCGTTGTGTCCGTTATTTAGTTATGTTTTATTAAATAGGCAGCAGTTTGCAATTAATCGGTGACTTCTACCTGTTAAATTAGTGAAAAATTCATTAAAATATGGTACCACGTACAGAAATTTGTGCCGGTATTCGGATCAATTAAGAAAAGTAAAAAAAATCATTTGGTGAAATTGCTGAAACTTCGAAACTCAGTCATGTTACTGTCCAAAAAATAATTAAAAACTATGAAGAGCGAGGGTCTATACTTAATAAACCCCGATGTGGCCGCCCAAAAAAGCTATCCAAAAGAGATGTGCGGTTTTGAATATAGTGGTACAAAATCCAGCAATAGGATGCCCAAAATTGGTCGATAGGATCGCCAATACATTAGAAAAGGACGTTAGTTTAAAAACTACTGGTAGAGTACTCAAACCGTCTGGATATAATAGCAGGATTCCACGAAAAAACTGCTAATTTCTACCAAGAACAAAAAATTGAGGTTTAACTTCGCTAGAAGAAATTTGAATGAGGGCATCGGATCCTGGAATAGTGTTTTATTTACAGACGAAAGTAAATTCAACATATTCGGGTCTGATGGTAGGCGGAAAATATCGCGTAAGGCGAACAGTGCTTTGTAAAACAAAAAATATAATACATAACACTAAACATGGAGGAGGTAGTGTTATGGTTAGGGAAGCGATGGCCGCGGCTGGGGTTGGTAATTTAGTATTCATTGATATGGATCGATTTCAGTATTTGGCCATATTGAAAGAAAATTTGAAGAAATCTTTTGAAAGGCTAGGGCTCGATAGATAGGTCTTCCATCTTTCAACATAACAATGATCCGAAACATACAGCTCACGTAAATACATGGTTACTATATAATGTACCCAAACAGTTCCAACCCCAGTCGCCAGATTTGAACCCAATTGATCATATTTGGGATGAAGTAGAAAGGAGATTACGAAATATAAGATCTCCAACAAGGAAACACTTAAGGATGCGTTGAGAAAAGCTTGGGCGGAAATTGCTCCCGAAATTGGTAATTAATTTAAATTAATAATAATTAATTAAACATGCAGGGAGGTTTTAGACCCAGGAATTATACTACAAGTATTTGATCAGAAAACATAGCTCAAGTGTGCATCGGGCCTTACCTTGAGAACTAGACGTTAGTGGAACCCGTGTAAATTTTAGACATCTTAATGACAGCACCCCGTCACTAGAGCTTCAATTAAAATGTTATTAATACAAAATATTAAGACTATTTGCCTTTGCAAAAAACACGAAACCGCAACAAAAAGTAAAGTTTTAAAGTTAAGCCCTAAAATTAAAGTTCAAGTGGTATTTGTTGATATAAGATCGTGCGATGAAGTTTTAATTCCATTTAAGCCAACAATTGAAAATAGTTAGAGTAGCTTCCATGGTTTCTATATTAATTTCCTGTATACAATTTGTTTGTCGCAAAACAACGTTATTGAAACAACAAGAAACAATTGATAATTAGATATTTAAAATTACTTTGTTTAAAATCTTATAAACGGTTTTGTTTATGTAACTGAGGTCCATGCCACACGTAAAAAAAAATGCCGCATTTTTCTTCGTTTCTTTCCCCGTTTACCTATGATACAAGTTTTAATTGCGACTTAAACAAATTTTCTGTTCAACCACACAACTCAAACATAAATGAAATAAAAAATATTTCAAGGACATTTTTGACTCATTTTAGTTAAAATTTTATTTAAGAGAGAGCAGAACAAAACATTGGTAGAAAAAAAATGCCAAAATACAAAAAATGCTCGTGTGTCATCAGCCAATGGGTACAATTGTACTCAAAGGCTCATGCCACACGTAAAAAAAATGCCGCATTTTTCTTCGTTTCTTTCCCCGTTTACCTATGATACAAGTTTTAATTGCGACTTAAACAAATTTTCTGTTCTACCAGTCATGCCACACGAGCATTTTTTGTATTTTGGCATTTTTTTTCTACCAATGTTTTGTTCTGCTCTCTCTTAAATAAAATTTTAACTAAAATGAGTAAAAAATGTCCTTGAAATATTTTTTATTTCATTTATGTTTGAGTTGTGTGGTAGAACAGAAAATTTGTTTAAGTCGCAATTAAAACTTGTATCATAGGTAAACGGGGAAAGAAACGAAGAAAAATGCGGCTTTTTTTTTACGTGTGGCATGAGCCTACCACACAACTCAAACATAAATGAAATAAAAAATATTTCAAGGACATTTTTGACTCATTTTAGTTAAAATTTTATTTAAGAGAGAGCAGAACAAAACATTGGTAGAAAAAAAATGCCAAAATACAAAAAATGCTCGTGTGGCATGGTTGAAATGCATTTCTAAATTTTTTTGTGATACAGTTTACGTAGGTGGCTGAATCTCACATCTTTAATTTTATTTTTTTCCTTGTCGATTTCCTTATGGAGAAATATATGTTTTTTCTCTATGTACAATTTTATAAATAATCATTTACCTACTCAAATTATCTGTTAATTTATATTTGGGTACAATTGTACCCATTCCAGTCTGCTACAGGTGTTTTTTTATTCAGCCACATAAAGGTTAAAATTAATATTGTTTTCGGTCACTAAGTGATCGTTATCGAATTTCATTATGGTTGTTTTGCGACAAGCAATTTGTATATGTGCATATCAACACTAGAGTAACTTGTATCCGGTAACTTCTTCACTCCCTTTCCCTTTATCTATAAAATTTATTTATTTTGTAGGTAAAGGGGAAATAAACGAAGAAGGTACCGGATTCAAGTTATCGTAGAATGGATATATACTATGTATATTAAATTTCTAAATATGTATTTAGAAAAAATATACTTTTGCCTCCTTTTTTTGGTCAAAATAGCCTAAAGCAAACGGCTTATTTTTGTAATTTTGAAATTGAACAAAGAACAACACATTTAAGAGAAACTACAGAGAAAAAATCTCATATATTTTACAACTAGACTAGACAATCGATTATACATGCCGTTGTGTTTTTTAAGGCAAGTGGTTGAGCACTCTTATTATGAATAATAGAGATACTTTAAAGTAAAAAATAGTAAACTAAAGTTTCTTTAATACATTAAAAGAATCCAGTGCTATCTATAACTTCCAGATTAAAAGTTATCGTTATTTTATGGCGTGTTTTACTTCGGAGCTTGTGAGGAGATCCGGAACGCCCACCCTTATCCGAAAATGATTACATGTTTTGCTCTATTAAAAATTTCAAATAGAAAAGTCGAATTATCTACGTGCACGGTTTTTTTAATTATCTGTCGTCCGACGTAATAAAAATACTCGCCTTATTTTGCACAGTTTAGAGTTCCACAATTTCAATTTTTTCTATCAGAATAAATATTGCATTTAACTTATACTGCACACAAATCGCAATCTATAGAAACATTAATACGAAATACAGGTTTCAGCAACCAGTTTCGAGACAAGTTTCTGTAACTTCGTGACAATTAATGTTTATATGTAAATTGTGTGATATGTTATTATTATTTGTTTATGTATTTGTTATAGTTAAAGTGCGGAATTAATAAATGTGCGAATCAAAATTAGAAACAAAATTAGAAACAAAATATAAAACAATAGAAAAATTCTCTCCACTAACTATTTTTTATTGTATTAGTACATAGCAACGAATTTAAAAGTACAGAATGAGTGTAAGCAACTGTCAAGTGTCACAAATTCGGAGGGTAAGAGAGAAAGCATCTAAATCAATGGGATTACAAAAACAAAAAAATATATAAGAACCCCACGCCAACAACCAAAATTGTTTTCTTAATTTTTTCTGATTTATAACTTAAATTAAGGATAAATTTACCACAAATCACTAGCTTCTTAACACAATTTACATTTTATTTTGTATAAACACTTGGTAAGAGCATCCTGCTCTGGCTCGTGACAGATGAAATAGCAAATTTTATATGGGTAAAATCTTGACACCCGTTCTACAGTTTTAAAGAATTTAAATTCTTTGGTACATAGCCATCCGGTGTAATAAACGCTGACGGCTTCAACAACTCTCATGGGGATGCGGGAGGCAATTGCATTCCTCATGTCGCTTAGCCTGCTCTAATATGTGAGACGACTACGGGATGGACATTGGGGAAGGAGGTGTTAACAAACATGTCGAGAACGTAGCACCTCTTTTACAACCAATTTTTAATCGTGTAAATGAATTTAAAATAAAACCCGCGCATTTACCGATTTTGCACTTAATCGTAACATATGTTATAATATATACAGTCAGGCACAAAAGTCTACATACACCACTAAAATTTGCAAAATCGAGATAAATGAAACGAACTAAATATTGTATGTAGACTTTTGTGATGCAAATTCTATGAATTTTTTAAAATTTAGAAAATATTATTTTTTTGTCCAATAATAATTTTCTTTGATTATATATTATTTAATTAATATTACAGTTAGTTCGTTTCATTTTTTTATGAAATTATCGTTAATTATGTTAATGTGTTGAACTCTTGGTTATGCCTTAACTGCTCTTAGTTCAAAAGTTTAGGTTTAAACTGTTAATTTAATTATAATGATTAGTATTTAAAAAACTATGATATAGAAAGTATTGCTTTTTTACATTATCTGTTAAAATTATTAGTTATTTATGCAAAAGGCAAAAAATGTTCTTGCAACGACAACGATAACGAGTCGACGCTACGTTTCCTTTTGTGTTGTACGTTTTGTTCACTTTTGTACGACATTCTTGCTCTTTTACAATCGTGAAAAATGAAAATTAATGTGAGATGAATAATTAAACTTACTCATAATTACACATAATTTACATTTTAAGTTATTAATGAGAAACAAAGTATTAAAACCCTTAAAATAACCCAGCCTTTAAAACATAAGATGAAATTTCAAGAGCGATAGCTCCTGAATTCAATTTTGGTTAACTTAACCAAGGAATTAAATTAGAAATTGAAATTTACTATTTTAGGTTAGGTCTAAATAGGGGGGGGGGGGGGGGGGGGGGAGGGGGTCTAGGTCTAAACTTGCGTTTTTCTAAAATATATGCTTGTGAATAAATCGTATATGGCGCTTCGTGTTGCACACCTCAACAAACTTTAGAAATTCGATTTTCAATTCCGTTAGAAGTTAGTAAACAAATTTCACGATTTCAAAATTGGAAAATACACTAAATGATCGCATCCAATTCTACTCGAGAAATAATCCAGTTCTCATTAGTTTGCTGAAATTAAACGATGGATTACTAATGTTAGTTGCCGAATTCCCGAGGATATTTGTATAAATGTTTTTTCTATTTTACATGTATTTTGCGTTATCTACATAATTCATATATGATGGTTTTAATTTATTTATTAAATTATTTGGGTTCCTAGGCTTTTAATCGCCGCGTAGTTGCGCCACTTCCAATTCGAGCCATAGGTGAAAATTAGCAAAATACCATAGGAATGTAAACGTCCAAAATGTTTACAGTTTGTAAATTTAATTTAGATTATTAAATTGCATTGTAATAGTTCCTAATAACACAAATCATTATTAATAAATTTTATAATTTTATATTTCATTGTTAGATGTTACATTCTTATTTATTTTGTTGTGTATAATAATATAATATTTATCTTGTCGCTATGGCTGTGTTTAACTTGTTTATGAAGAAAGATTTAAATAGTTCACACTAGTTGTGATGTTAAGTTCAACGAAATCTAGCTCAGATTTATCAATTGCTGTTAGAGATATTTTGAAGATTAATACGTTTTAATTTATTTGGTAAATTTTAATTAATCATCAGACGCATTTGGTTTTGTGTCATATATGAAAGACGTATGAACTAACCACCAATGTAGTGAGTCGGAAAATTTGGCAAAAAATCGGTGTCGGACCCCCAGTATTAGATTTTTAAAGTTCTCTTGTAAACTTGGTTCATATAATTTCATTTGGCTTCCAAACCAGCGGATCAATTTTTGCTCCGTGAAATATTCAAAATGAAAAGTTTCATTATCAATCTTGTAGCTAGAATTATTCGCACGTAATTTTAAATTCCACAAGTGTGCATCCAGTCAGCTTATGGGTGATTCGAACCTACTCGATTTTCAATGAAAAAAGTTTTTCCTTTTCATATTATCACGCTTTTTATCATATTATCTGGCTTTCCCAGGTATATAATTAGTGCTGAAGCTTAAATCATTCAACGTTTTATATTTGAAAATCTCAACTCTTCGGATATTATATTATGACTTTAACATTGAAGTGCAACATTGTGGAAGCACCTGGCACTGATTCAAACAAATCAAATTGATTATCACAAAATTTTGATAGGAATTTTTTAAATTTTATTATCCGTTTACTATGTTTACAGTGAAAAGTTGTTTATGCAATAGACCCACCCAGAACTTTAAAAACGAAGAAGAGTACGGTAAGCACTAAACTGTTTTATTTGTTGGAGTGCAAAATGTTCATTTTATTATGATAGGGTGCTCTGGTAATATATTTTCTTAATTCATCGACCGGAATTTACCACGTAAATAGGTCAAAAATGCTCTACCAAGCATATTTTCCTTTAACATTTGAGGCCGAAGTGTTGCTGTAAAATATTGTATCTAATTAGATTTTTAGTCTGGCTTAACTAATTCTAATGTTAATTTGTTAGGTTAAATATTTTGTTTTCTATTATTATTATTTGTTTTAAATAAATATTATTCTTAATAATTTTATTAATTACGAGTGAAAATCAAATTACAAAAGTACAGAACAAAAACCATTTTCTATTTATTCGAGTACTGGAAATTTTCAACTTTTACACATTTCGTCTCGTTTCTACAAATTCGCTCTTTCCTCTTATTTGTATATTTTATAATGACTACAAGTTACATTATCTATGTATTTATTTATGTCCACTTGTAATTAAGTTTTTGTTTACAAAGGTTTTTATAGAAAAAAAAATATAAATAAAAATCTCCAAGGATAATATTGTTATAATAATTTATGAATTATTAATACTAATAAAATCTATTTTCTTACAAAATAGATTCGAGAATCATCTTATAATGGGCGATTGATTGATAATAAAAAATATATAGTTGTAAAAGACACACAGAGGTTATATTTACGAAGGTAATGAACATGTTCGCATGAAACAATAATTAATAATTAAAAACTAAAATCAAGCTAAACAGATTTCAATTTTCTTTAGAAATAATTAAATTAATTTTTATATTTTAAAATAATTGTAATTAAATTTCCGGGTTCGAGTCGCGCAAATATTTTTAACTTTTATACTTTTATTTGAAAACAATTATTCATTCGTGTATTTTTAATAAAAAATCACAATAAATATTGCAATACCTGGTTTAGTAGAATGGATTTTAAACTACTACATGAGCCGTTTATCGTAGAGTACATTTTCTTCTTCTAGTCTTATGTACAATCAATTTTTATATGCTTTGCTTCTTAATTTATTGCTTACTAAATTAAACGCGTTTTTACTAATTCTCTTATATGTTAAACACTGGAAGTATAATTTTAAATTGGTCGATTTCGAAATATTATGTATTGTACTTATCCAAATTTACAACAAACATATATTGTTAAAAAGAGAACGAAACAAAAGAAAAATGACATGAAAAATGCATGGAACCAGCAATTTTAAATGCGTTATACAATACAGTAAACCCTCCAAGAACACGATTAATTCGTTCCGTGTTCTTTAAAACCGTGTTGTTCGAGACTACAAAAAGAAAATAAAAAAAATGTTACGTTTTATTTTTTGTTATGATATACAAAAACAAAGTAAAAGAGAACAACGAAAGTCGTGTTGTTTGAAACCGTGTAATTTGAGGAAATGGGTATCCGAGTTCTTTGAAATCGTGTTCTTCGAATACCGTGTTCTTGGAGGGTTACCTATTTCAGTTTATTAATCTTGTGTCGAATATTTCCACAGTCGCGACTATTGGTGGAAGATTATTCAGCTGAAGATGAATAGAAGAAATGCATGTGTATTGTTCAACGCAGTTAGGTTGCATAAATCCATATTTTAATGGAATTTTTTCTTTAAATATTGTTTGTTTAAATGTAGTTTAATCTATTTCGAATCACGAGTTTATTTAAATTTGTCTGATAAACCAATTTTTAATTTGTCAAAAATCAATTTACTAAAAGGGCTTGGTATAGTTCGATAAAAATCAAATTTTTTATAATTTATTAAAAATACTTTTAAACTGGGAAAACACCATATTGATTTAAACTAAATTCGCGTAACAGATATTTATGAAACAGTGTTAGACCCGTTGCACACTTGAGCTAAGCTTTTTGAGTGATGCGAGTTATGTTTTCATTATACAGCTTCTCGTTTTGGTTTTCAAAACTCAAATACGAGAAACATTGGCGATAGACAAATCAGGACAACACAAGTGCAGCAATATATTTCTATGTTTTAATTTCGCCTTGGAGATAAATTATTCGATCACATTGCTCGGAATCACAGCAATATGCTAAACTATATTCCTATTTCACAGGTTTATATAGAGTATTTTAATAAATGAGTAAATGAGCTGGTTGAGCTAAGCTCTACGAGATCGGCTTCACTTACTTGTTTTTTGCAATGTAAAATGAAAAGCTGGGACCTCTAAACCAAGTTCAATTGCCTAAAAAAACATAGCTCAAGAGTGCAACAGGTCTTAAACTCATCACTTCTTTTTAAACTAAGGAGTAAATGTATTTATTTAGAACATCGACTAAATTTGGACCCAATTTTTGAGTTATTTACCTACATTTTTTTAAGTTGATTAATTAAATTTTAAAATCTATTTCTACTAAACCTCGTCAAAATCGCATAAAAAAGAACAAGTAACTTTGGTTATATTAAAAAATTATTAATTGGAAAATACATTTTTAATGATTTTGGGATAATATAAAACAAATTAATTAGTAATTATAAAAACATTCCACTATTATTCTTATGGGTATATCTTTTCCAGAATATGTTCGTTAGTAAATCTCAATCTCAATTTCACAAAATAAAGCTCAAGTTTATTGTTGTGACAAGGTTCTTTACTTAAAAATTATTTGGCTCCAGGATTTATAGCTGGTAAGTTTGGTTTCTCGCCATCAAACAAAAACATTACAACACAAAAAATAACGAAACCAAAACAAAATTAAAAAAAAGAAAAGTTTTTTTTTTATATAATTTGCAATTTTTTGTAAAATGTGTGTTTTTAAATAAAAAATAAATTATAAAAAAAATCACATTTTTTGTAGGGATATCTTCTAACAGCAAGATATCTTACTTGAATATTATTTTATCCAATAAAAATAGAATTTTATCGTTTAAACATTATTATCCTTTTTGCTCTCTAGGTCTCTATAATCTATAAAAATGTGTGTGTGTCATGTCAATCAACATGCAGGATTTTGTATAAAACACAAAGCCAACGTTTTATCTAAAATTTTATATATCGGTTTATCAGATATATAAAATAGAGTGCAAATAAACTAATTACCAGTATTATATTTAGTATATATTTTATAATAATGTAAAACTAAATGTAATAAAAAAAGAAATGAAATATTTAAATTTTTTTTATAAATATTATTTGTTTTGATTAAATTTCAATAATTATTAATTTTATTTAATTTATTCCCGCTGAATTTTGTTTTGGCTCTAAACAACTACATACAACACCTTCTATGAATATTATGATCATTTTAATATATAGAATGACAGATATGCATCCTTATCGCCAGGAGGCCACCATCATCATCGACACTATGCGCCCAAAGAACGAGTTAATGGGAAACGAAGAGAAAGGTAAGTTTCTGTATTGTATATTCTTGAACACTAATTTTTAATTTTGGTTACATTTCCATAGACGTAGTCGATCTAATTCTAGAGATGTTGATGACGTGACACCGGAAATGAATGGAAAACATCATCATCGTGGAGGAGATGGATATGAAATTGAAAAGGAACGGCGCGATCGTCGACGTTCCAAAGATCGGGATCGTGATCGTAAACGCAGCCGATCGCCGCGGCCAGATCGTAAGGATAGAAAATCTGGAAGAAGTCGTTCGCGTGAACGGAGAAGAAGTCGATCAAAAGAGATAAAGAAGCGTAGCAGATCTAGAGATAAGAAAAGAAGTCGAACGCCTCGAGACCGATACAGACCATCAGCAGAACGGGTTGAACGGGTTGAACGGCGACGTAGTCGATCTAAAGATCGTAACAAGCGTAGCCGATCAAAAGACAGGAGGTATAACAAACTAAAAGAAAATCGTAATACTGTTGTTGTTCCCCAAAATAACTATGTTAACAAAAATGCTCCTTCTAGACGTCGTAGTCCGTCTCCGCGCCCATTTCGGCGAGGTCGTACCCCACCAAACGGTTTGCGTAACGCATCTCCAAATGAGGAACTAGCGCCAGAAGAACGGGATGCACGTACTGTATTTTGTATGCAATTGTCTCAGCGAATTCGGGCGCGGGATTTAGAAGAGTTTTTTTCGAGTGTTGGAAAAGTGAGAGATGTTCGTTTAATCACATGCAATAAAACAAAACGATTTAAGGGCATCGCATATATCGAATTTAAAGATCCCGAATCGGTACCTTTGGTAAGACAATAATAGAAAACTATAAAATATATTATTAATGTTTAATGAAATAATTTATTACTATATTACAGGCATTAGGACTATCAGGACAGAGACTATTAGGTGTGCCCATCAGTGTGCAACATACACAAGCTGAGAAAAATCGTCTAGCAAATTTGGCACCACCGGTTGCACCACCCAAGAATCAAACCGGCCCAATGCGTTTATACGTTGGATCATTGCATTTCGATATCACCGAGGATATGTTGCGAGGAATTTTCGAACCATTCGGTAAGATAGATTTAATACAATTAATTATGGATCCCGAAACAGGTCGATCAAAGGGATATGGTTTCATAATGTTTCACAATGCGGAAGATGCTAAAAAGGCTTTAGAACAATTAAATGGCTTTGAATTAGCTGGTCGTCCCATGAAAGTAGGAAATGTAACAGAACGGCTGGATATGAATACAAATGCTTCACTGGACACAGATGAAATGGATCGGACTGGTATCGATTTAGGTGCCACCGGGCGGTTACAATTGATGTTTAAACTAGCTGAAGGTGCCGGTTTAGCAGTGCCACAAGCAGCCGCCAACGCACTATTAGCAACTGCGCCTCAACCACCACCAATACCTCAACAGATAGCCCCGCCAATAGCAACACAATGTTTCATGTTATCGAATATGTTTGATCCGCAGACGGAGAGCAATCCAAGTTGGGATTCAGAAATTCAAGATGATGTGATAGAGGAATGTGATAAACATGGAGGCGTTTTACATGTGTTTGTCGATAAGGCTTCGCTACAGGGCAATGTATATGTAAAATGTCCAAGTATAGCAACGGCAGTGCTCGCTGTAAATTCTCTGCATGGGCGATGGTTTGCTGGGCGCATGATTACAGCGGCTTACGTACCATTGGTTAATTATCATTCACTCTTCCCTGATGCAATGACTGCGTTGACATTACTGCATCCTAAACGAAGTCAGAATTAAGAATTTTGAATTAGTTATAGCAGTGTTAATCATTTTAATTTGATTTACTGGTCTCCTCAATTCACATCGCCATTGTATTGTGTCTTGATTGAGAATTTTTGATTACATAATTACATATTAATTTAAATTAATAATAATAAAAAGGAAAATTGAATCAATTATTTCACATAAATTAGACGATACCTTTAATTATAGTAATAAAAAATATGCGTATGTATTTTATTATAGATTTATGGAATATTTTTTTAGAATATGTTTATGAAATTAATTTTTGGTTTTGGTCAAAGCAATCAAACAAAAAAAAAATATTAAAACACAAAGAAATAGTTTGAAATGAACTGCAAATGCAACTGATGCATTTCAGAGAGTAACCATAATAGTTTTTAATTTACAATAATACGCTAAAAAGTGTAAACATATATTACTATATCATATTGTCAGAATAAAAACAGAGATATTTATGTATTATAAAATAAATAAATAAAAATTCATTTAAACGTTACAGTAGAAGATAATTGTATAAATAATTTTAGTTAAGAAAAGAAAATTAAAATGAATAAAAATAAGTTTTTTTCAAAGAAAGCGTATTTATTTAATTAAAAATTAAGCCAGTTTTCCTAGATATCCTCAAGTGTATTCGTGGCAACGCAAAAAGTGACATATGAGCACATTTGTTCATTCAATACGCAACGATTTGTACTTTTTACTATGCACTTTTGTGGCCAGCGCAGTAGTTTGTATAAATTTTAGCATATTTTCACACAACGGCCGAGAACAAGTAAAGTAAAATACACACCGATAGTTTTTTGTCATAAGTTGTGAAATAGAACACAAAATTAGGGGTAAAATATTACTGTACGTTAGACCTCGATAGCATAGTAAATAGAGCGCTCGCTATGTAATTCGGGTGTCCTGGGTTCAATTCCTGGTTGTGACAAAAAAAAGTTACGACGGCGTTTTTAATGTGTTATGTGTTACATTGTGCATTGTCTTATATATCTCAAGCCATAGTTAAGTTATCGGCTTTTCTCCTTAAATATTATTAAATATTTAGAAATAATGAGCTAGACTCGAGAGATCGACTACTGTGTCCCAAATCATGCATCCTTAGCAGCAAGTTCCCGTCGAGAAATATTCACAAATACACTTAAATGTCACAAAATGGCAGAACCAAATCGAACATGTGTTAGCAATTTCTATCCCTCTTACTAGAAATCAGAACAAAAAAAGAGCAATCGAACACAATGATCACGTAGTGCTAGTTGTAAAGTGAACTTCAACATCGATAGATTGAAAAACTACCTCAGGAAGCATCTTCAATAAAACACACAAACTAAAACTCCCAAATAAGATAACTCAAGGATGGGTCAAAATTTTTACCAACGTTAGCCGTACCGACCAAATGGCACAAAGGTTAAAGCTTTGGCGTTTGGATCGGGAGGTACCGGATTCGAATCCCGATAGGGGCACGATGCAAAGTGAAATTTCATCAACAGATTACGATCTGTTTTGAAATGTAACACATCTATGACCCATCTTCCATGCTAGTATAACTGACATGGAGCCGTTAATGTGCAGATGGTCTTAAATCGGTCCTATAGCCGTACGTCCTCGAGTTGGCCACGAGGCATTAAAATAAGAACGTAAAAAGCATAACTGCGGAAGAGCAGGGTTAGCCTTGACCCCCAAAACAGATCGCATAGTTAACAATAAAAAAAAAAACGTTGCGTTGGTATTAATTTTGAAAACCCATCCTTGAGTTACTATATTTTGTTTTTCAGTTTTAAAACTACAGTAGAAAAATTATGGACTACAGAAGATCGTTTCAGAAGTTACAACTCTTGTCATAAAAATAAGGTAGGGAATTGGAAAAAAAGATGGCTAGAAACGATCGCAGACCGAAAACATTCCCGAGACTGCAGAGGTAGCAGCGGTAAATATAAAGACCTGCAATATCTAACAAAAGTAAAAAATGAGTCACCAGGAAATTTATAAATTTGGGTTAGGTTTCAGTGGTTGACACTTAGGCCAATTTTGGCCCATTGTGATACCACGCATTCACGCCACATCATTAACCCATTCACTATTCACACAACTACAGTATACCACCTGCACATTGCAAGCTCCATGTTAACCTGTACATTGACGTGGACGGTGGGTCGGCGCTGAATTCTAGCCTCTGATGGGATTCGAACCCAGTACCCCCCGGTCCAAGTGCCGAAGCTTTAATCACTGCACTACTTGTCCGGTCAATCTATTTACTATCAATATAGGATATTTTTCTCTTCAACTGGTCAAGTCCTAATCACAGAAAATCAACAGCAAAGAGAGCGGGATGAAGATGTATAGATCACAGCAACTCAATTTGCATCGTAGTCGAACAATTGACGAATGGAACACACCATTATACCAACTCTTCGTGGACTTGGAACTCGTATTCGATTCCGTCAAAGCGCAATTAAGCGCTGAACAGGCATTCCGAAACAAATAGTCGAACTCATCAAAGAAATGAACGTAGATGCGGCAACTAGAGTTTAATACCATGAGAAGCAGAGTGACAAATGAGTAGTCAGACCAGGAGATGACTTCTCCACTACTGTCCCTTTAACTGAAAACATTTATATGTTAGTGACCAAACCATCAGGTGTAGACTACACGAAAACAATCTCTACTCATGTCGCCTATTGAAAGGTTCAGCGATATGACATGGAAATCGAGAGCAATGGCCCAAAGTTTTGTTCACTGACGAGTCAAGATTCGTATTTCACCCAAATACAAGGAGAACAAGAATATGGAGACAGCCTTGTAAAGCCGAAAGGCTAAGTAAGAGTTGTGCAATAAGTGCACAGGTACAGTGGATGCACTGTTATGGTATGGGCTGGAATTATGAGTGGTAAAAGAACTGATCTCTGTTTTCCATAAGGTATCGGCAGCCAATAACATCAATGAGATAATGGGGGCCTATTTGGGAAATCGATTCGAGTTGCTTTTCGATTCGATTGATCAATTCGATTCGAACATGATTTGGTATTTGGGAATTCGATTGAAAACAAAAATTTACACTGTCAAATAAAGACTAGAGAAATTATTTTTAATCTTTATTGTCACTTGTCAATGAAAGACAATAATTTACACACCAAGCATCATAGAAAGATGTATTGGGATCTAAATTCAGATATCTATTAAGTGTAAGAGAATTGCATTACGCTTCAAAAAAGCGCTCAAATAGTGAACGTATGCGTAACGCTACATAATATATGACTTCACTTTAATGTCCCATTCGACAGGCAAGAAATAATCAACGAGGAAGAATTACAAAATGATATTGATGGTTCTATTGTGGGTAGTTTTACAACCAGACAGATCAGAAATAATGTACTAAATTCCATTACATAAATAAAAAATTATGATTATTTTTATAAAAATATATTTTTATTTAATTCATTTCTTTATCTAATTCATTATTTTAAATATAGTATAAATATATTGTTACGATTTTGCCTTGTCACTCAAGGTTCGAATCACTGGATTGTGAGTAAATACAACTGCTTCAAATTTGAACTCACACAATTTTATTTACACAACACAATAATTATATAACACAAAATTAACAATTAATTATTACAATTATAACACACTTTGTAATTATCACTTTAATAATCGCTTTAATAATCACTTTAATAATCTTTCTATTTAACCTTCACTGTATCACGTTTAAAATAAGACTCAGCATTCCACCTTTATATACCAAAATATTTGTTTCTAGAATAATCCTAAATGCGCATCGAGCAAATATGTTAGTATAAAAATGACGCCTAAATGTTGACCCCAAATAATAAATGCGATTGAACAATTAATGAAATTAACCTATTCTACTCCAATCTAGGTGTCACCGTAACACTACACTACTCATGTTCGTCCCGAACAGGATCCAGATCACTTCTTCTGTAGAGCGCCAAACGCTCTAAATGCACCACCTTTGGTTTACCTTTCCGTCCTTTCTGTATGCGATAAACCACGTCGTTCAACCTTTTAATGACAGTGTAAGTTCCTTCCCATTTGGGTTGCAACTTCGGTGATAATCTCTTCTGCCGTTGCAGGTTGTGAAGCCATACCAATTGCCCTTCCTCGAAGCCTTGATTATTTGCTCGTATGTCATATCGAGCTTTCATTCAATCACTTGATATTCGAATTTTCTCCCGTACAAATTGATGTATTTCATTAAGTTCCTCTTTCATCCGGTCGACGTAATCCTGTCCGCATAGAGCTGCCGAAGGAACAGCTCCAAACTTTAAATCTCCCGATAATCGCAGATTTTTCCCAAATATGGTTTTAGCTGGTGTCACTCCTGTTGTGTCATGTACTGCTGATCGGTGAGCCATCAGGAACATTGGTATATGTCGATCCCAGTTGCGTTGGTTCCTTTCCACAACCTTTGCTAGATATTCCTCCAATGTGCCATTGAATCTTTCCACCATACCGTCCGACTGCGGGTGTAAAGGCGTCGTTCTTGTTTTATTAATTCCAAGCATCTGACATATCTCCTGAAATACCACCGATTCGAAATTCCTTCCTTGATCCGTGTGAATTTCCATCGGTACACCAAACCTGCTAATCCAATTGTTGACCACAGCATCAGCTATTGTTGTTGTCTCCTGATTGGGTATGGGGTACACTTCCGGCCATTTGCTGAAATAATCCATTATTACTAGCACATATTTATTTCCGCTCTCGGTGGTCGGGAATGGCCCCACCACGTCCATTGGAATTCTCTCAAATGGTGCCCCGACATTATATTGTTTCATGGCTCCACGGCTTTTTCGTGCTGGTCCCTTTACTGCCGCACATTGGTCACATCTTCGACACCATTCTACTACTGACTGTCTACATCCGGACTAGTAGAAACGTTGGCGAATTTTGGCTAATGTTTTATTAATCCCTAGGTGACCTCCACTTGCTCCTCCATGATACTCCTTGAGGATTTCCGCTATCCGATCTTTGGCACCACTACCAACAATTGTTTTACTTTACCATCCGTGCTTTCCCACTTTCTTTTTAAACATCCATTTTCTATGTGGAGGCTATCCCATTGAGCCCAATAAGCTTTTACAATGGGAGTTTTGTCAGCTATCTCATTCCATGTGGGCCGGTGTTCCTTTTCCTTATGTTCCATGATGAACGATAGGTCAGCATCCCGTAATTGCTCCTTCTTGATCATTTCATCAGTCTATTCCTCTTCAGGTAGTACTTGCATAAGCCGAATATCGATAGTGTTTTCCTTACCCTCCACACGCCCACAATGCTTGCATTCTACGGGACATGGCCTTCTTGGTAATGCGTTGGCATTTCCATGTGCGCTTCCCTTCCGATGTTCAATTTGGAAATCGTAGCTTTGCAAACGTTCGATCCAACGTGCTACTTGTCCCTCTGGATTTTTGAATTGTAACAACCAGCGTCCATGATCCGTCCGTAGAAGAAATTTTTGGCCATAGAGGTACTTATGGAAGTGCTTAACACATTCCACTATAGCCAACAACTCTTTCCGTGTCACACAATAATTTCGTTCCGATTTTGATAACATCTTGGAGTAATATGCTATAACTCGCTCCTCACCATTTGTAGCCTGTGATAATATTCCTCCTATACCATCATTGCTTGCATCGGTGCCCAAAATGAATTTAACGTTGGGTATCGTATGCGAGGATTGGTGCTTCGCATAATCGTTGTCTTAGTTCCACAAATGCCTCTTCTTGATCATCCTTCCATACGAAAGCCTTGTTTTTCCTGGTCAACTCGTGTAAACTTTTTGCGATACTGGCGAATCCTGGCACGAATCGTCTATAGTAGGTGCACAATCCAAGGAAGCTCCGTAATTCATGTACATTTTTAGGTCGTGGCCATTCCTTCACCGCTGCGATCTTATCTTCATCGGTATGGATTCCATTAGTTGTTACCTTATGACACAAATATTTTACTTCCGTTCTAAATAGTTTACATTTCTTTGGGCTTAGCTTCAATCCGGCGGCCTGTATCCGATCCAAAACCTCTGCCAAATTCCTTAAATGCTCGTCGAAATCCTTGCCCATGACGATGATGTCGTCTAAATATACGAGGCACGTCCTCCAATGTAATCCCTTTAGTACGCGCTCCATTAGCCGTTCAAAAGTCGCAGGGGCGTTACATATACATAATCCGAATGGCATAACGTTAAATTGCCATAATCCGTTACCCACACTGAATGCTGTTTTCTCGCGATCTTCCTCCTGGACTTCCACTTGCCAATAGCCGCTTTGCAGATCTAATGTCGAAAATATTCGAGCACCCGATAATGTGTCTAACGTGTCATCGATCCTTGGCAATGGGTAACTATCCTTCACAGCATTTAATTTTCGATAATCCACGCAGAATCTCATGCTAAGATCCTTTTTCTCGACTAATACCACTGGTGAAATCCATGGACTGCTTGATGTTTCGATTACCCCTGCTGCTTGCATATCTTTTACCATTCGATCCACTTCTCTTTGCTTTGCCAATGGTAATCTCCTGGGTGGTTGATGAATCGGTATTTCTGCTCCTGTATCTATTCGATGTTTTACCATTGTGGTTCTCCCATTATTGTCCGATGTACTGCAGAATATTGGCATGTACCGCTCGAGCAATTGTTTTGCCAAATTTTTCTGTTCCATGGTAAGATCTTCGGTCCATTTCTCCATGAGTTGATCTATAATCTCTTTCTGCACTTGCGAGTTAGCTGTCTAAATCGGATTTTTCTGCTCGCACTTCACTATCGCAGATATTTCTTCACATTTTCCGATTATTGTCCCTTTCTTGATGGTTTTCGTCTTATCCGAGAGATTTAGAGTCCTAATTGGTACTCTATTATCGCTGTCTGGTTTCACCAGAACTTTCCCGATCATAATTTCTCTGGCTCCGCTCTCCGCTTCATTGGCTTCTACAACCCACAACCTGGGTGACCCAGAACCTCCCTGCAATCTTGCCCATACTATTGTTTCCGAGTTCGGTGGCAGCTTCTCCCGATGATCCATTATAATTTTCCTGGTCGTTTCTCCTATAGGGCTAACGTGAAGTGGCAACTCGATATTATCATAGGTTAATACACCCCGTCCAACATCCACCACGAAGCCATTTGTTCCCTAGAACGATACAGAACAATGTTAAATGATTTTATTTCCTGCTGTTGTTGAGAATAATCTGGGAGATATGTGATTTCAACAAGAGGGTGCCACCTGCCATGCAGCCACCTTAACAATCGATTTATTGAAAACAAAATTTGGT
Organism: Nephrotoma appendiculata; assembly: GCA_947310385.1. Classification (NCBI taxonomy): domain Eukaryota; kingdom Metazoa; phylum Arthropoda; class Insecta; order Diptera; family Tipulidae; genus Nephrotoma; species Nephrotoma appendiculata. The sequence goes on along the minus strand of OX371224.1, from coordinate 8,134,970 downwards.
GATGAAATTATCTCAAGATTTGGTCCATTTGATTATCCTCCCAGGAGAAGTCGTGGTGGTCATTTAAATGATGTTATTTTCCATACATAATGGCATAATGTAACCTTTCAAATAAAAAAAAAATTTTGGTCTCACTGAATAATTTTTGCGTTTTTTTTTTAATTTTTAAATTGTATCATTCTTATTGGAAACCCCTTTATATACTATAGTGTGTAATGTACATACATTTATGTATAAATATAAATATTTATTTTTTATTTTAACGACGCTTCTTCTTGCATTGAATACGTAACTGAATTTTTTTGATATGAATTGTATTAAATAAAATAAGTACTATGCGGCTGCGGGCCAATAGTCAGGTAAAAGTCAATTTTAAGTAAATTTTTCGGTAAATTAATTTATTTTTCAAACACTCTATGGCAAACTGATCGAAAATTCTATTCTAAATCCGATTTTTACCATAGTAAACGATTTACTCGACTATTGGCCCGCAGCCTATATATGTACATTGAAATCTAAAACTAGACCTTAATTTAGAGAAAATTTGGCTAAGAACTTTCGAGAGACGGAAACTTCCCAGTGGCGGAAATTTTATTCGGCCCCGCATGATTCCGGCTTTGATAAGTTTTATTTCCAATTTTATGTTTATTTAGGTATATTATTATATTTTTAATATTAGTTAATCGAGTGTTATATATCCCTATAAACGACCATTACTTTTCTTGCCGTGATCGATCACTACCACACTAATGACTATGTTAATTAGATTATTACTTATTTCACTATGTCTAAGTATATACAATTTCGCACTCATTAAAAACCCATTACATACGTCATTAGTTTAACACTCGTTAGTTTTAGTTTGGGCCCCGCGTATTTGGAGTATGTATTATAATTACTAAGTTCATTCGCACTCCACACGGATTTATGACCAATGTTTTCATTTAGCTCCACTATGGTATTTTTATGTGTACTTCTTTAGAACAATACAAATTTTAGTTATTATTTATTATATTGAATGTGTTCACACTATTTCGTTTTAATTTATTTTACGTAGCTAATACCGTATTTATGTTACATGTTACGTTGTATGTAATTTATTTATTTATTAAACTTTAGTTTATTGTTAGTTATCGTCACACGAACTTTATACTTAATTTAGTTTGGTCTCTTATGAAAGTAAAATTAATCACAATTTTTGGATTCTAACACTAATCATGCAAACTGATTCACTTGATTTTTTTTTTCAACTCTGAATCCATTTTGTTTCAATTCTATGCCTGTCAACCGATTTTTAATAATAAGTAATTTTTTTTCTATTTTTATTTATTTATTATAAGTCTTAAGAGATTTCTAACTCAAAACAAGACATTCAAAATTTTGCTTTCAGCTTTCTCACCAAAATTTATAATTTAATTTAATTTTAAAATTTTTTAATGGGCACGACTAGGCTAAACACCAAACTTTTTATTTTTAATTTTATAATTTATTTTTACTGATATAAGAAAAAAAAAAACAACTGCTCCCGATCTACGAACAAACCACTTATTTATAACCATTCCCCCTCCATAAAAAAATGCATGATCATTATTGTCACATGATAAACAAAAATTATAAAAATGTAGTAAAGCCTTTTTAACCCTCCATAGGAACGGCGCGTAGACGTTACAGGTGTTCTAGTTTGCATTATTTAGCGACCACCCCATCCATGTTCTAGCGCTAAAAGCTCATGGTTTCGAAATGTTCTATACACGGCACATGAATTGATATGTTTTCCAAAGTGTAAGCTGAATCAATGTTCCACCATGCAAAACGTTGCAAACCAATAAAAGCCGCGCCCTTTGTATTCAAGCGTGGATATTTTATAATCCGTGCATCTTGTTGAGTACGAAGGTAACCGAGCTACATTTTCATGGAATGGTAAATTTTGGTCATAATCCCAGTCACTTTAAAGTGACAGTCACAAAAAAATCAGAAACTTCTTTTGAGTGCTTTCAATTATTTTTATGTGCACAGCGTAGTATGAATTCCAGACCGTTACAGCAATACACAGCGTTACAGCCGTTACGGCGTATTCCAGTTGACGTCGAACGTAAGAGAAATAATGAATATAAGGTTTGAATAACTTTAAATTCACCTGTCCATTGGACATCAAACAATGACAAGGTGTTCATGAACTTCTGGTGTGTCACTAAATTTTATTTCACTGGTACTACATTCCATAGGTCTATTGAAGCCAGGCCTCAGAGTTACTGGATTAGGCATGATTCAAGCCTACTGGATGTATTCTTCTCCTTCAATTTTATATTGTCTCCTGTGTTGTTACCATGCGGCCACACAAATTTGTTAAACCAATCAATATTAGTTTACAGAGATCGTGAACTTCTTGTTGCATATTATTTCTCTGACTCTTTCACTAAATTGGTCCTTTCCATTATTATTATTCACATTGTGTTGAAATGTTTTTCTTACAGATTTCGAATCCACGTAAACACGCAATGTGCATATATCCATACTGCGGTAACTTGAATCCGGTACCTTCTTCGTTTCTTTCCTCGTTTATTATCGTTTATAAACTAAAGGCACAGGTGCACCCATTTACACATAATTACTATTTTTTATGCCGAGGCCCTTAAGAATTCCGGTATTTCTATATAATGGTACGTTAAAGGCGCACGTTATGATCTTTGAAGCAAACAAAAAATTAATTTCCAATTTGCACTCAGCTTGCTATTATACCGTGCACCGCCAATTCAAATAAATGCGCTCTTTAAGATCCTCTTAAGATGTTATTTATATTCGTATACTCAGATGTATATATTTTTGTTTTTGTAGTTTTTTAATTAAATTAACTTCGGATTATTTAATATATTTAACCGTTTCGTTCGTTATATTTATCGGACGGCGTTTATGTATAGTTGCTTATTTACAAGAAAAATAATCTTCATCTCAAGTGTTTAATTTTCAATTATCATTAATTCATTGTATAATGTAATTACATCTAAGTGATTAGATATTGAGCTGATTAGTTGTTTAATTTATGGATTTGTAAAGTATACAATATAGAGGTAGCGTTAGTTTAATCAGAATTCTATTAATTAATTTAACAGAAGGTTGTTGAACTTTTATACATTAGATGTTGTTTGACGACCCCATAATTACATGGTTTTGTATACCTGTCTGATTTGTAAACGTATAATTATATGTAATGAAATATACACCTGACGTGGGACCGTTATTAAATGCGCAGAAGATAAAGTTATTCTTAGATCTTGATATTGATTAGGTATAAGGAAAAATCGTTACCCGAATAAATATAAATTGACTGTTTTTTGTTTATGCAAATTAATTAAATTTATTTGTACTATTCTTTCTCTACAGGTACCTATTATCTATTTAATTACCAATACAACTTAATAATAACAACAAGCTTATGTTTTCATTTTGTTTCCCGCATTTGACTTCCTCTTTCTCATAATAATATGGACGTACCTATACATCTTATATACAACTTGTAACAATGGCCATAAGAAATGATTGTAATCAAGTTAGAATATACATATAAGAAAGACATAAAGAAAATAATAGAAAAGCGATGGGTTATTTTCGTATTGCTATAAGGAGGCGGAGTTTAATTTTTAACAAAATCATGCAGAGGGGGAATTTAAGGCGGTGCGTGGTATTATGACATTTATATGTTATAACTTTATAGCAAGTATTTGTCGGTTTTTATAGCAAAATAAGTCAACAATTATCGAAATTTTGTGGGGAAGTCTTTAAATATTTATTAGTGATCGGAATTTTCGATTGTTAAATGGAACCTGTAAAAGTGGGAATAAAAATCACAGATCAAAAATGTTCCATCAAATTCATCAATTCAGTTATTGCTTGATTATAGCCGCATATACCTTTCTTTAAGTATCGTTTCCCTTTTCCTGCCAGCCTACACAATTGTATGGGTAAGGCAAAATAATCATGTCAAAAATTTGTTTTTGTATGTGTTTTGAACCAACTTACACATTTGTATACACACAATTACTTAGTACTTCAAATCAAGCAAACATTTTTCAAAAAAATTGATATTACATACTATGTTTTTTACTCACACCTTTATGTGGTTTGGGCTTAAATTGAGTCAAATTTTTGGTAGAAAAAAGGATATAGAGCCGAATGCTTATAGATTTATATGTTCATCTTTCATTAGTTGTAGAATTCAACCATATTCTTAAAACGTAATCAAATAAAATCACCGATAACTTGTTTCGGTTAAAAATTGCGTGACTTCTAAAATTTAATCGAATTTTTCTCGAATCACGTAGTCGCGTATAATGATTATATTTAAAATATTTTATTTTTTCGGATACCTTTAGCACAGAATATAGAATACAAACAGAATGGACAAATTTCGACCGTTTTTTTTATCCTTGATTTGTATGGAAAAGGGTAGAATATAGTAGTGAAAAAAATTGTGCACTGAATTTTTTTACATTCAACCGTCAATTTTTTTTTTGGTCCACTTAGTAGCGTATATATATACTCTATAATATATGCCTTTAGTGTTTGATTCGTTGCTTCATCTTAGGAGTCAATAGTTTTTGGGGCCTTATATATATTCGTTATTGTGCTAAATGTAAATTATTACAAAATTATTATTTGGTATTTTGACAAGTGAAGGTGACATTTTCGATTCAACCCCGGAATCGTATTAATGCGCTCAAATTTTCCCGCATGGTATAATAATGAAAGTCTTCCTGCCTGTGTGTATCCCATATAATTTTCAAACCAATTCAAATTTATGCTTGAATTTTGTTTATAGCTATTATCAAAAATACTAAAACACTTTATTATGCCTTTAAGGAAATAACGTTTCCCTTAGTTTCTCTCTTCAACTCTTTAACCAGTTGCCGCAAATGATGGCTATAGCCGTCGGATTTTTGGTGATATGCAGGCAAATGACGGCTATAGCCATACAAATGACGGCTATTCCCGTCCTACCACGTTCGCGCAAATGACGGCTTTTGGAATGCCGTTTTGCTGGTTTTGCTCGGAGTGTCTTTGACAAAAATGCCAACACATTTAATTAATGTAAATTATTCAAAATGGTTCCCACCAACTAAATATCTCAATTAGCTTTTCCACACACTGTGGTTTGCAACAAAATTCGAGAGCTGCAGTTGCCTTTCCACGCAAAATTGAAGTTTTAAATACAATTTAAAAAATCTAGTAGGTATTGAAATAAAATGTAAAATTATAACGCACATACAATTTTTGCTGCAAACTTCTGCAAAAACCCCCACTTTATATTAGGTTTACAGGCAAAGCAGTATAAAGCCTTAATTTCATGGGAAATGTTTACTGAAAGCAATTTTTTTACTGATAAAACGCAAATCAAAAAAATTTAAAATTCTATAAGAGTGACAAAGAACAGAAATATTTTTTATTTCATTTTTATAGTAAAATTTTATGGTTTTACATTTTGGCATAACCTAAAAATTTCATAAAAGTTGTATTTGTACATTTCTGTACATTTCTGTACAATTTGATTTTTTATATATGTATATTTTAATATGTCAATTTTTATATATGCGCCACAAAAAATCAATAAAAAACAAATCGGCATTTGACTATATAAAAATGGCGAACGACTTATTTTGTACGAGTGTGAGAACAATTTCTTATCTTTACATACATTATTTGTCGATGTGTGAACAATGCTGCCATACAAAATACTTCAGTTTACATTTTTTATAGCAACATTATGGCAGTACACTAACACCATCCAGTAAAATTTTACTGACAACATTTTTTGTTTCGTACACAATCAGTAAAATTTATATTTTCTTCTCGTTTTATTTTTACTGACAGCAAATTTTTCCCAAAGAATAGGGCCTTAAGGCGAAGAAAGCGCATCGCGCTCCACTCTTCAGGGATTAAGCTGCTACAAAATTTAAAATTTGTGTTTGCATTATGTAATTGTTTGGCGATTCTAATATATTCAGGTTTAGGGCCGATATGTTCGATTTCGCTTTAATTAATTCAGTATTAAATTTGGGGAAAATATTAAAATAGAAAATTTCAGTTCACCACCTTCACGATATGAAATTTTTTAAGAAAAAATCAAGCCCAATAACAAGTCATTTACAGAACAACTTAAACAACTGCTCCTTCTGGTTCCTTTCGAAATACAGGATTGAATTAAACCTAAACTGCTCGCGTTAAACCGAACTACATTCGTAGGTGTCATATGAGATTACGGATTAAACTTCCAATAAGAGAACACATTGATAATATTATCAATCGTGTAAAATCTACCTTCTTAGTATTGTTAAACAATGGTCTTAGGAGTTTTTTGTTGAGGGTTTCCGTTCTCCAGCCAATTGCCATTTATTCCCATAATTTATTTCCCATTTATTATTTTTTTTTTAATATTGTAAGTTTTTCTGGAACTAGCAGTTTTAAAAAGACAGGCGAATTTTGAAATTGCAGCTAGTTGTAAAACATATTTGTGGCGTTAGGTTGTAGAAAAAATGAAACTTATATCAATGGCAAAAGTAGAACATGATAACGAGTCACTTGGCAAATCAAAATGGCCGCAAAATTATAATTGTAACAATTATTTGTCTTCACAGTGCCTAACATTAAAACCATTAAAGCATTGCGTAACAGTTTCTAAAAATTTGTGATCTCTTTGCCAAAATTTATTTTAACAAATGGACTATGTCAATAAACAATAATTTTCAATCAAACGTGACGAGAACAATTTGTCACCAGCTTATCAATCAAATTTCAATATATATTGATACACAAAAAATCATGTAACGGGGAAAATTTGATTGTTCGCAAAATTCTCAAACCAAAAACCGCTTTTGTCAAAAATCAATCAATCAAAACTTTTTGTTGTATGGTCTTAAAATAAAACTTTCACTGTGTAAAATGAAAAACTCTTCACAAAAAAAAAAAAAAAATCTTCATTACGAAAAATAATGAACCGTGTAAATAAGATCAGAAGATCTCTTAAAATTTATATACGAATTACTTTCATTTATTTGAACAAAGTTTTGTCAACATTTGAAATGAAATCACAATAAAATGTTTTGGCAAAATAAACTAGAGAAAAAATTCCGACGAATAACAAGCCCCACAAAAAATGTCTTAATCGATTTATGATTCGAAATGCACAGCGGTCGTATAAAGTTCTTCTTCATTTCTAATTTGTACAGTCGATCTTTTTGTATTTTGTTTACTGTATCATTATAAGATTTTAATACGAAATGTTAGGTTTTATTTAATTGATCACGATTCGAACCGATTAGTCGGGTCTCTTGTAAACTGGGCCTCTAATATACAAACGTTTTGTAATTTTTGCTCTATAATTTGAACAAGGTTTGTACCGATCTGTGGTAGATTGTGGTTGTTGATCTTTCATGATCGTGTCTGAAATCGCCATACGTAAAGTCAAACAACTATTTCAGAAGTACTTTTTGAAAGCAAGTAGTTTTCGATCCAGCAGAAACTTAATGTAACAAAAATATTTCTTACCCGGCGGTATCCGTTTTTGACTCGAATATAAATACGTGTGTGGCATATACAAGTTTATTAACCCATCTGTCTTACACTGCATGAAGGGTTTTTGTTGCCTCATGAGGTTTCGTAACAATATGCTTTTAAGAGGCCGGGTTGTTAGCCCAAGGCAAACTCTTAAAGAAGATAGCCACCATGCGCTTAGCTTACCCATTTAATGGGGTGTAGTTACTAGTGGTCGTTACGAGGAATCAGTGTGAGCTGGAAGCGAGGCCTGTGTTTAACTACCTGTTTACACTATACAAGCTGACTACCGTTTATATAATAAATCCATCAGTTGCCAATTTGAATTGAACTCGGTTTGTTTGATGAAACTAGAACTCGTAATTGGATTTCTAGGAGGTTATTTATTGTAAACTACATTTAAAAATGGCAAATTTATCTTACAAATGAAGTTTAGCTAATGTCAGTAAATAAAACGGGAGAATGTCTTTGTATATATTCCCTAACATTATATACCAAATCAATTTTAGACTACGGACCATTCCTAAGGTAAATCTACAGTAAAAGCTATTTTTAACATTGTAATCGCAAATACAGTAGTAAAGTGCTAGAGGTTTAAAGTTCACTAGGTAATTAGAACTTGGGTCTGGAAATTGACAAACCCGAAAAATTCACTAGAAATTGGGAAACATCGCTAATTTCCAGTAAGAATATTTAATGCAAAATGACTTAGGAAAACATTCTCTTAAATACACGATAATCCGTAATTTTGAAAGTTAAGCCAGTTTTTCATGATACACAATCGATAAATTAAAACAGTTCTGATTTGCTTAAAATTTGGTTAAAAATATATATTTATGAAGACCATTTTTCTAAGAACATAATTATAATTGCACCTATTCGGAAAACTGAAAAAATTCTTTACAAAACCACTCAGCAATATTTTCTGAATCTTCATTGATTTTTTAAAAATTTGTTTTTAAAAATATAATGTTATGCTCCCCCATAGTATTATTATTTGTATAGGGTTATTCATCTTTACGTATTTTTTTATATTTAAAAAAAAAACACATAATGTATCTTGGAAATTCAATTTTTTTTATTGAAAATGAAAGTTTATTATGACATTTAAGTATGGAATACAACATCGTTCATGTGACATCACAGCTCCTGTTACAGGCCTGCATCCGAATACAAGCAGTTCAATGGCCTCAATTTCAAGACCTTGAATTGTTTGTGGATCATACTATACACTTTACTTTTCGAAAACCCTAAAGAAAATAATATAACGGTGTCAAATCAGATGATCTTGGTAGCCAATTGATATCAGGGTGATTGAGTTGAGTGGTCTTGTTGAAACCACAAATCATTTAAAACAATTAATCTCACGTAAATCCAATTTTGGGCACAAAAATTGGTTAAAGGTAAACGTGCATTACTGCATTGACGTGAACGATGCCTCAACGAGATGCTTGCCTCTTCACGAACGTTTTCACTTACAGCTGTTACTGTTTAAAGAGTGCGAACTAGACGATGGTATTCATATGTTAAACGTATGTTAAAGACGATGGTATTCATATGTTAAAAAACGTTCAACAATTTTGCAAAGTCCATGCGTTGTAGGATATGCATGCGTCGACCAAAATCATCACGTAATTTACGAAACGTTTTTGTACAGGACGACCATTTTCGTAATAAGTTTGGATAACCGAAACGCGTTGTTGTGTTGTAAACGAACACATGTCTATAAATAACATAGTTTTGAATTTCCATTTGTCAAAAATTTTTCGGGTTATCACCACATAATAAATATTTTTTTTGAGCTTAAAAAACCAACAGATGGAACACCCTTTTTTGTATTCTATCTCAAAGGATACAATGGGTTTATATGTCAATGGTTTATATGTAGATTGGAATGAGCTAAATGTAACTGCTTTAAGTGCCAAAACAGTAGTTTTGAATACTAGTGTGCTTCATTCTATTTTGTGCATTCTTCCAGACCTTTTAAATGATTTGAGATATGTATATATTCAATATTAAAGGAAGAATTTGCTACAATCGCCAAAACGCTGAATGTGTGCTGATAAAAATTTCCCTTCGTCTAAAATCTTACATGATCATATCAGAATGAGAAAAAATGTATCTGTAATCAGCACCTCAATGGTAATTTGAAGTACTAATACGCTTCAGCTAAATTTGTCATGTCACACTTATATCTTCTACAATAATTCAATAATTAACTACCAGCGCCAAAACGGTGGGTTTATTAACTAGATGACTTTTCAAGACCTTTTAATTTATATGCTATACATGATTATATGAACAAATTTTAACTGCTTCTAGTGCTACAACGGTAGTTTTGAATACTATGGCACCTCAGAAATATTTACGGCGTTCTTCAAGACCTTTTCAATGATATACGACATGTATATGAAATTTGAATAATTAGCTACCAGCGCCAAAACGGTGGATTTGTAAACTAAAATTCTGATTACAAAATTGCAAAGAAGTTAAAAGTACACAATGAGTGTAAGCAACTGTCAAGTGTCACAAAGTCGGAGGGTAAAAGAGAAAGCATCTAAATCAACGGGATTACAACAACAAAAAATCTATAAGAACCCACGCCAACAACCAAAATTGTTTTCTTAATTTTTTCTGATTTATAACTTAAATTATGGATAAATTTACCACAAATCACTAGCTTCTTAACATAATTTACATTTTATTTAATATAAACACTTGGTAAACTTACTGATGGTAAGATATTCTTTCTTGTATTTTTTATAGGCGTATTTTGGCATTTTTTCACGATACACTTCATTTTACACAAAATTCTGTAATTTTTGTTATCATATAATGCACCACTACATAAACAAATAACTATTTGATAAAGTTTTTATTGTTTTTATGTATTTTAATTAATAATTTTAAAAATTTATAATTTATAATTTTACAGCGCAAAATTAAAACGTCACTTCGTAGAACAATAAAAACTGGTTTGACGGGTTCTTATAGCGAGATATGAGTAAACCATATGGATTTTTTATATAACCATCCTGTTCTGGCTTTTGACAGATGAAATAGCAAATTTTATATGGGTAAAATATTGCCACCCATTCTGTAGTATTTTAAATTCTTCGCAAAATTGGTCATACTTTTGTAGAGAGTAAACCGGACGATATTTGGATTGGGATCCGCTCGAAACGCGATATTTCGAAACGAGATATGACAAAACGAGATATGGTACAAAACGCAATATTTTAAAAATGCTCATTTCAAAACGCGATATGGTACAGAATGTGCGTTGCGAAGTGACGGGAACGCAGCGGCCTGACACCTATTCTATATACTCTCGCTCCTATCGATTTTTAAATTCCTATAAAATGAAATTAAATTTCTCCTTCAACCGCCTGATATAACCCGATCCTAAATTCCCGTTTTGTACCATATCCCGCGTTTTGTACCATATTGTGTTTTGAAATATCGCGTTTTGATAATTCGCATTTTAAAATATCGCGTTTCAAATGGGACCCTTTTTGATTTTAGAATGCGAAAGCTTTTTCCAAAACAGTTTGGAATTTTATTGTCATCAATGCACTAGAGGATGAAATGCTAAACATGAAGGGCTAAACAGAGAGATAAAATTAGCCAAACATAATTAAATTTGGTGACAGATTTTATAAGGAAATATTTGGGCCATTTATAATTTTTGCTTTTGGGTCTGGTGACTACATTTTGCTGAAGCTTAAACATTGTTTATTATTTTAATCCAGAATCATTTTGGTTGCCTTAAGGTTTTTGTTCCAACTCCGTTTAAAATTTTAAATACTCACAGCCTCGTGTGTTGTATTTTTATACGGAAATTTATCTCTCATCTGACAGTTTTGCATAGAAATGTGAAGCAAATACGTTTTCTATAACCTACACTTATTTTGATATCTGGAAATTCTTAAAATGTTAAAAATTAAATATTTTTTTTTGTTTCCATAAACGGGCAATTAGCTCAGCAGTAAAAACTACAATTCATAAATGAATCAGTAGGAGATATTATCCCTTCATCATTTGGTGTTAATTCATCAAACAGAGAGTTAAGTCGATATTGCTTGTGTTGTATTATACACATACCTTTTATTATTGGTGCCATAAAATAAAAATTCTTCAAATGTCTTGAGATTTAACGGGAAACTGTATTTTTCAAGTTGTCCCAAATATTTATAGCACATATAGATGTATTTGTAAACATATCCATATTTCTGGATAAAATTTTATGGCTTCTTCAGTTTCATTTTTTTTGTTGCATTTTATATGCGCTCTTGCTGTGCAATAAACTAATTATAGAAAATAATCTTCAAGGTTCAATTTTTAAGGAACATATCGTAAAATATATTAGTTGCTGTAAATATTATGGCCCCCTTTTATGATGTTAGTTTTGGTTTACTACTAGAAAATTTCGTTCTACTAGAAATTTTCGTTGATTCGATTATTATGATCACATTAAAATTAAAATTTTAAAGTTTTTGGTGTAAGAAATTTTAGTCTAAAGTCACACGCAGCAGCAATACAGACTCGCGGTTCACCTTAAACAATATTACTTCGAAAATTAATTACCCAATTTATGACGGTTAAACAAATTTCGTACGTCGGGACGCCATAAAACGTTATATGCTTAACATTTTCGTTCAACGAACTCTATTTTGGTTTACAGTCGTCAAATGACATAAAATTTTTGGTTAGGATATATAGGAACGGTAATAAACTAAAATAAATAAATTAATTAAAAACTATAATGTATATACGACGATACAAGAAGTCAAGAACTAAGGCACAGGAAAGAAAAATTATTTCCGCTCCCATTTTATGACTGTATTTTGCTTCTTTATCGGTTTTGTGAGCTGATAAAGACGTTCGATACGCGTTTCATTTGAACATGCGCTAATTTAATTATAGCATGTTGCAGAAAAAAATGTTAGTTATGCTTCTTCCATTATGCTTTATGCGTGTTTATGCAAATAATGTTATTATATGACGATGATTGGGTCCATTTTATTCATTCATCAATTTTGTCACACATATTATGATATATATTGATATAGATAATATTACGTAACGCACTCAAATTAATTAGTTCGTTCACTTTTGGCAACTATAAAAATATTGAAAATAATATTTAAAATTTCGTAATTCTCCAAAAAAAAAAACCTTAAACATTTCAAATTCACATTGATTGACATTCAATTTACATTATTGTTTGTGATACCATTCTACAGTAGTTTTATAGTATACGAGTAGTTAAAATAGTAAAAAACCACCGTGTGGATTTGCTTTTGTTTATTGAACCAAATTATTACAACCTAAATTGAAAGTTTATAAAAAAAAAAAAATCGCGGATGGAATATGAGCTAATTTTTCATGCAGAAACGTTATGAAATTCGATACCAAAATGAACAGAACACGATTGGTATACATTTTAATGGTTCTGAACATATTTTGTAAGAACTGCGAATGGTATATGATTATGTTCAAATTTTGTGTACGTATATATGTGTGTATTACAAAATATTGTAATATGGGTAGGCAATTCGTATACAAAATGTGCTTTTACATATTTTCAATAAAAATGGAAAAGCCGTTCGAATTAATTAATTCGAAGCATTATCAAAACTAATTGGCCGTAAGGACTTTTTGTTGCGTTTTCAGATAACACGGTATATATTAGAATCGCTGAACAATTATATAACGCCTATTTTACAAAGCAACACCACATTTTGATTTTAATCAAAATTATTTGAAGCCAAATTGTTTGAAGCTGTAACAGAAGTTCAATTATGTTTCGTTGTCGCTTCGAGTTATTTAATTAATTCATTAAGAAATTTGGCGGAAAAAAATTAAATTTTGCAAGTGACTTATGTTTTTAGTTAAAACTGTATTATAAAAAATCAATTTTCCTCTGTTTAATTTATTTTATTTAAACCGTAGACACTATCTTAACAACTAATTTACAAAAATGACTTAACATGTTGACATTGACACCCGATCGTAAAATATGCATAAATGCATAGACCTGCATTTATTCGAATTTTGCAGTTTTTGTTGCGCGTGGTTTTGGATGTATAGTAATACTCCGCGCGCGTTTGAAAAGTAGTTCACTTAATACGTGTTATTGTTGCTGTATAACACGTTATGTTGTTGTACTGTCAGGTGTAGAGGATCGTAACTCCTTTCGCCGAAGAGAACCCCATTAGGACTTATTTGGTGTGGCCGGTTGTGGATTTGATGATATAGTGTCTTGATTCCCGTTAAATATACGTGAGGATATTATTGACCTTGGGAGTAACGAGTTGGAGATTTTGGCTGTTAAACTTGCTTTCAATGGAAAGGTGGTGTTGATAGTTGCTGTTTACATACCATACGGATCCTCCGTTAATATATATGGTGAGCTGTCTTTATTTTTCTCAAACCAACTAACAGCTGCAGCTCCTGATTTTGATTCTGTGACGATTTTGGAAGATCTTAACTTACCGAAAATAAAATGGCTTACTGTTGATGATGAACTTCTGCCATTCAATGGTGATCTAACTTCAGATCTGGTGATGGACTCAATCTGTTCACTCGGGCTAAGACAGATTAATAACATCGAGAACCAGTACAGCAATATCCTCGATCTGGTGTTCAGTAGAAGTACACGGCATATAACACGGCATAGTACACGGCAAGTATTTCTCACATACCACTATACATATCCAATTAATATTTCAAAATTGTGTTAATGTTAACGTAAATTTTAATTCTAGTGAGTCTTTCAACTTTAAAAAGGAAAATTATAATGCTTTAAATGAGTTTCTGAACAACATTAATTGGGATCAATATATAACGGGTAGTTTGGACGCTTATATTGATCAGTTTTATAAAGTAATGAACTTGGCAATTGAACAATTTCTTCCCCGTTCATCTGTAATTTCGTCGATGTACGATTCATGGTTAAATAGTCGTCTCTCAGGATCAAATCGGAAATCTCAAGCTCATAAAAAATATAAATTAAACCCATCCGTCGTAAATTATGAAATATTAACCGCTCTCAGATCTAAATTTAAAATTTTAAATCGTTTCTTCTATAATTTATATATTGTCGAGATCGAATCGAATATTAGAAACAACCCTAAATGTTTCTGGAGTTATGTTGATTCGAAACGGAATTGTAGAGGTATACCCTCGCAAATGTGTTTCAACTCTTTGACTGCTAGTGATCCACAAAGTATCACTGACATGTTTGCAGCATTTTTTGAAAATGTGTATGTCCCGTCTTCGAGAGGGAATGACGAACTTGTTTTTAGTAATAATACATTCTATTTCAATTTACTACAGATGACGTTCTGCACGCTCTGTTCAATGTAAATGTGAATATGAGTTGTGGCCCGGACAAAATTCACCTGCTTGTGTTGAAAAAGTGTGTTTCGGTCTTGGCTCAGCCGCTGACGGACATCTTCAATTTGAGTTTGAAGAGTGGAGTTTTTCCCTCAATTTTTAGGAAATCCAGTTTCCTAAATTATTTGAATCGATGGTCAAGCACCGCATCTTTTTCTTAACTAAAAATTCCATCTCAGTAAACCAGTATATGGGTTTTACCCCGGACGGTCCACTGTGACAAATCTTGCTTTGTTTACAAATTTTTTGACGTTAGCATTAGAAGGTGGTGATGGTGTTGAGGTAGTTGTTACAGTTGGGGTGGAGGGTTGGAGATATTCTTAAAATAAAATTAAGCCATCATAAAAACCACTCCCTGTAAACTGGAAAAAATAATCTAATCATGTTGTTTACTGTGACTGACGCGGTTTTCTTGGCCGACTTAAGCTCGCGGTTGGTCGTGGGGTTTGCCAGGCAGTAAACAACCTTGCTAAACCGCATTACTAAACCTATTATTTTAAGTTCATTTTAGCTGAATTGACATAATTGATAAACTTTACCTATGTACGGTACATATACCTACCATTGACACGTCCTATCACACCCATCGTTTGTAAGAATTATCTCATCATTTAAATTTAATTGACATTATTAAAAGATTTCATGTGAGTGTAACATTTTTATAAAATATTTTATTTATAAAAATACGCGAAATTGAAATAAAAATAATAAATCTGTTATAATCTTAACCTAACTGAAAAAGTACGCGTACGTCTAATACTATTAATTGTAATGTTATAAAAATTATATAACATAAATTTAGTAAATAATAATATGAAATAATAATAAAATAATTATATAATGTAATAATATAAATTTAGAAAAAAATAATAGTACTTAACATTAATGAAATAGTTGATGACCCCGTATCCGATTAATCCGTTAATAATTATTTACTTCGACAATTCCGCGGACTTGTAAATAATTCTGTTGGTTTAAAGATGAATGGAAGATTGAATGCAGGTATCCGATTGCATGTAATTTACGTTTTTTATTCATCCATGACTTTAAACCCTGTGTTACTACGGTAATACTGTAGTCGTAATAATTTGAGTTGTATATGTATTTCGTTGTGTTATTTATTATTTATTTATTAGTTTATTATTGTTTTATTAATTTATTGAACTTAGTATATTTTATGTTATTTATTTTAGTTTTATGATAAATTTATTTATAAACGTTGTACATATTTATATTTTTTTATAGTAATAATTTTAATTGAAAGTCCACGATTAACACTTGATTCGTGTGGTACTTATAATTTATTCCAAGTGTATATCGGGAAACGTGGTTGTTTAAATTAACATGTTAAACACTATAAAGATACGTAACTTGCACTGTATCATCTAAGTCTCATACGTTTTTATCACCGTTTATTTCTGTTGGCCGTTATCAACCTTGTACACCACGTTGAATTTTAACTCAAACGGCCCAAATAACTAAACACACGGTTGCCACTGTATTGTACGTTACAACAAATATTGTTTTTTTTCTGTTTGATCTTATAACTAAACATTCGAATTTTATAAACTATAATTATAATTAGTTTGAGTAGGAATGAATTAAATTATTAATTTTTCCAATTTTCACTGGCACGAAAACAAGGTAACGTTTCTTATCGTTCGTTTCCTAACCGGTAATTTAAAGCGGTTCACAAAATTAACGTTAAACTCACATTAGAATTTAATTATTATTATATTTAATCGCACAGATAGTTTATATTTTTATCATAAAAATTAATATAGTTTTTGTATAATTTAATTTAACTTATAACACTTTTAACTTTTAACTAATTTTTCGGCTTTTTGCAATTTTGTTTTTCTTAGCACAACGAATTTAAAATGTACAACCGAATCTATGTACCACACCAACTTGACTGATCATCATCCAACAAAATTCATCTCCAATTCATCAATAAAACCCGTTGTTTTTAAAATGTACTAGACTTTCGTTGAGTAATATAATTTAAATATTTATAGTCAGGGGTAACAAACCGAATATCATACGATGCAGTAAACACCGCAACTGAACATATTACCACGGTAACGATGAATCGTAACATAGTGTTTACTGATTTTAGCAAAGCTTTCGATAAAATTGATCATGTTTTATTGGTAAAGAAACTGGGACAGCTCAACAAGTGTGATGCCATTCCTTTAAAGTGGATCTTTTCATATTTGACGAACAGAACTCAAAATGTTTTTTTAAATAATTTTATCTAGAGACATAAATGTCTGATGATGTAAAAAATCTTTTGTAAGATTAGAAATGATCGCGATCTACTAAATCTACAACAGGAATTAAACGTTTTTTGTGACTGGTGTAGCTTGAGTAAGCTTTGCCTGAACGTTTCTAAATGTAAAGTTATGAACTCTTCTAGAAGACGTTATGGACCTGATAATAGTTTATTCTTAAATGGCGTTATGATAGAGCGAGTAAAGTCTTTTCCAGATTTAGGGGTTTTGTTTTCACGAGAATTATCGTTTAAAGACCATACTGACAGATGTATTAATAAGGCTAATTCAATGTTAGGGTTTTTCATCCGTTTCTCCAAAGATTTTCATGATCCATATACTCTAAAAGTCCTCTTCGCTTCATTTGTTCGATCGCACTTGGAGTATGCATCAATTGTCTGGAATCCGTACTGTAACAATTCCTCTAACCGTATAGAATCAATCCAGAAGCGATTTCTGTTGTTTATCTTAAGGTGACTTCCTCAATGGGTAAACGTTCCTAAGTATGTGCTTCCGCCGTATCTAATATGGAACCATTGTTCGTCCGAAGACAAATTTCTTGCGCAATGTTTATGCGTAAATACCAGATGTAAATTAATACTGTTGGTTAAATAAATAAATAAATTGTAAAATCTCGTCCAGACGTAATAGACCACCATGATTTAAACAATTTCGGTTGTGCTAAGGCTGATAATTGAATTAGAAAAAGTTGGTTCTGGTAAACGTTCGATATGGTCTTTATTTTTAGCGTTCAATTTGTCATTTTTGGTATGAGTAACGATGGCATACGGTGGTGACTTTGGACATCATAGTATAGTAGTGTAATGGTAAAACGTTATTCATTGGATGATAACTTCACAGCTATGAATTCCATTAGTTATTGGCCTTGGATGAATTTATTCATTGATGGCATATCGATGTAAATTGCAGCTTTTCTATTGTAGCTATCTTGTGGCATGGTTTCCTATATTAGCGATGTGCGAGACCTGTAGAACGTTCGGTCTCTTCTTCTATCCGGTCGCAGAGTACCCTTTCGCGAAATTTTCCTCTTCTATCCAACAGTCAAATCATACGAAATGATGACGAGTCTGCTGATGGCGTTTTGTCCATGAGATGCAATGCAATATAGGCCTCTTTTCCAAATATATGGAAATGTACCTTCTCTTAGACAAGCGTTCTCCAATACCAAAAATCAAGGGCTTCCTCTTGTATGGTGATATAGGGTAGTCCGTTCCTGGAGCTTGGTAATTAGTGTTTTATCTAAAAATGGATATTAGTTCACCCACCGTGAATGGATTACACCTCCGTCGCAACAATGCAATTTCCTTATTCGACCAGTAGTCCGGCACATGTCGAACCTTAAAATTATTTTAGGCATTGTTAGATTATTCATGCTTTGCCGGTGCTGCCTATAGCTGGGCTGCCTAAGTGTATTAATTATTGTCTTATATTAAAAGAAAGTATTAATTTTCCAGTGGATCTCTCGTCCTTTGAAGGTCAATTAATACTTCCTTTTTCATTCACACACAAGCCACTCTTTCACACAATTACTTCAGTACACCACATATTGCAAGCTCCATGTTGAACTATGTACACTGACATGAACGATGGGTCGGCGCTGAATTCTGCACTCCAACAGAGGGCCTTAATTGTGTTTATTAAAATCTCCGATCGTAATCGATGACAAGGATTCTCTTTTGCATCATCTGGTGGGATTCGAACCCAGCACCTCCCGGCCCAAGAGCCGAAGCTTTAACCACTGCACCACTTGTCCGGTTAGGAGTGTATGCGGTGCCCATTATAGATTGGTGTATTGAGAGAACCTATAAATGTCCTAACCAAACTATTTTATTGTCCACTCCGCGTTCTGAAGGTTATTCCTAAGGTTTGATCGACAAAATTCACACAGAATGGCCATGAATGAATTGCTCGTTTGTACCGGATTGGATTGGACTGGATTCCATTGGCTTTTTCTAAAACATATCCGATGAAACTCTGCAAGGCTATTGAAAGGCTAAGCCACCGTATCCGCGATAGTCATGATTCCGCAAGCACCATCATTCTAGTAAATATTATATTCACTTAATATGCATTCGCATTGTTTAAATTTAACCTTCTTATTGCCTTTCGGGTCTATATGACCCAAAGTGCATTTTAGTTGTTTATAAAATGCTTTTTTGAATCGAGTGACAGTGACTTTTCATCAAGTACATTATTGCAAAAATGCACTAAAACTAAAATGCACTTCGGGTCATATAGACCCGGTTTCCAGCAATTATCCAGCTCACTATGGGATTACCACTTCATGAATTAGGATAGGTATAAGATACGGGTTCTGCCAAAATAACCCATGTTTCGAGCAACGGCTATTGGTATTTTACCAGCTATTTGCACCAGTAAATACCAGGATCAGGTATTATTTTAAAAATCTGTGCACAGGAAGAACTAAGTGCCATGTAGGACAATTTAAATTTTCCTGTTCCCAATTTAAATAATCTTTTAAGGTATCTCAGTGTAAATCATATTTGATTGGCGTTCATTCTATTTTTTGACTGAAATTCCTTTCGATTTTTTTTTTGGTATTTTTGGAGTCGCTAAATATTTATAATCCATTTAGATTGCAATGTCTTACAGCACCCTTACAAAGAAGATATAAGACTAGCGACTTAAAAGTTTTTAATTTAGAGTTTAAGAAAATCTTCGTCTCTTTTCTGATTTTTTTTTTGGATATCGATTATGAGAGTTGTTGGGCGCATTTATACGTATGTCTCTTGTCTTCCATTTAAATTTAAACGCCCGCTATCATAGTTTACATCATATTTATGACTGATCAAGTGTTCCAAGCAATGAAGCGCACTCAGGCCACACGCTTAACTAAAAAATGTAAATGTATTACATTTGTAACGGCCTGCAAACTTTCTTACCATGTATACGGACGATGCCTCATTTAGTTTTTCTATTTATTCCGGACTAAGGTTCTATATATGGTCATTATATAGTTGCAACTTGTATATAGTATTTTAATAATAAACTACTTTATCAACAAATAAATGTAAATCAATCATTACCACACATGGAGATGTCGGGGATTGAACCCGAGACTTTTCACATGCGAAGCGAACGCTCTACCACTGAGCTACATCCCCATTGAATTTTACGACTCAAAATTAAAACGGGTCGTTTCATCTCCATAACTCTCTGTTGAATCCCGGACAGCATATTTTCATAAAGTCTGATTTGTCTCGCATGGTAGTATTAGACACACCGTCACTTCAACAATTAGAACATGTTAAATGAGATATAAAATTGTTATACAATATTTCCATTCAATATACAACAAAATTGCACGGTGAAATAAATTTACATGGGAACCGTATTGCGAAATATGAAAGTGATCTAATCAATGGTTTTGATATATAGAGTAGAGGCAGTTTTAAGTACTTTCTCAGGAAGTAAATTAAACGTTTTTTTTATCAAAATTCAGAAAACCTAAAACAGGTAGTCTATTCTCACACTTAGTACTGTATTATGATTATAATGGTTTACGTAGTTGGAAAAAATCTATTAATTCCAAAAGCCTTAAGCTATATATATATTCTCAAGAAAAGCGATATTTTTGATTGATAGATAAATAAAACACAACACAATGCCCCAATTGTGAATACGAGTATGTATATGTCTATCGTTATATACGAACAGTACACATGGAATAAAATTATTTTTCTTTATCGATTTTCAAATTAAATTTAAATTGGAAATGTATTTGAAAGGAATCAAATATAATATTGCGCTTATGATTGGTATTTTTGGGATTGAACAATTACCTATAAATATATTGATTTGTTGTATGATTCAT
The DNA here is from genome assembly GCA_947310385.1 of Nephrotoma appendiculata. Lineage (NCBI taxonomy): Eukaryota > Metazoa > Arthropoda > Insecta > Diptera > Tipulidae > Nephrotoma > Nephrotoma appendiculata. Next base: position 8,113,895 of record OX371224.1, on the reverse strand, counting down.
AAATTTCATTGATAAAATCCAAAAGTTGGAGGCGCACGTACCACGAGCCTTATCAAAAATTTTAATTTAAAATTCCCTTATACGCGTGTGAGACAACCGAACAATTTAGTTATGGGAATATTAAAATTACGCGGTTTATTCGCACTTGAACAATGCACAGTACTTTCCGCTATCGCACCGAGCGCGCACAGTTGGGATCTCACCATAATAATAAAAAATATCTTCTTTAAAACAATATAATTGGATGGTGTTTGCGGTGTTTTCGCGAACATTATAGGAGCCAAAAATTATATTATGTAATTACATGAAATGCGCGTATGTTGATTAGATTAGCTTCCGGTTAAGTATGAAAATAAAATTTTTGTGAGATCAATTGAAATAGAGTTTTTAGAAGATATATAATGTAGTTCCAACAATAACATCATTGGAATATTTCCCAAAACTGATCTAGTTTTTAAAATAAAACCACAAAAACAATTTAAACAATGACACGACTATTTTCGATAAATTTTAATTAAAGAGAAAAATAAAAAATAAGTCAACACCTCCTCTTATTTCTTCTAAACATCAATTTATATCCCCATCATATCGTCTTATCTTTTTATTCATCTGTGCCTTGTTAAACAAATCGCGCAGTAACATGAACCAGCTAGTATTTACTTCTTCTGCTGACTGTTCGGTGTTCGCATATCAAAGTAAAAAACCGCAATCATTTTTTTTTTCATTTAAAGCAAAATTCATTAAACATCCGCTCCACATACACAAGAAACCAAAAACACAATTTTTTCTTACTCTCATCTTGAAGGTGCAAAAGTCATTTCCCAAATTAAATTAGAAATCTCGAAAGATGAATTCTAATACAACAACAAAAAAAAAAAAAAATCAAATCAAATTCAGTAGCTGAAAAAACTATTTTCCTTCAAGACCGATTCACTATGGTTAGAGGAAGAGGATCTACACAAAAAATAAAGTTGGTTTGAAATGTTGAAACACAAAAAGGCCGACACACCATACAAAAATTTGTTCGAGTCTATTAAGAGAGATGTGAAGTGAGTTTTTTTGTAAGCGGCTCAATTTTTTTTTATTCGTCCAATAGATAAAAAATAGTTTGTTCTCTTATTTTAATAATAATTAATGATTAATGATGGGAAATGTTATATATCGGAGTGTGAGGGTCGAACGTATTTAAATATGCTTACATAATACTGATCATTGAGAAATTGATAATATTGCAGCAGTTCACATGAACCATATGGTGCAATGTAGTTTTAAATCTGGGGAGTGCAAAATTTTCTTAATTGAGTAACCCATTATAGAACAATATTTTTGTGTTTAAATTTATTTTGTATGAGGATCAAATCTCATGTTAAGCAAATTTTAAATTTTGGTACTGGTAAGTCAAAGAATTGATTTAATTTTTTTTTATTTGTTACAACGACACAGTGTAAGTTCTAACGAGAAAATTGGTTTACTGTAATGCAGATCAATTTTTAATTTTTTACACATCTTTCTATCGCTCTAACTATTCACTTTACGAAACAATTTGTATGGAACGAATTAAAACGAATTTATTTATTTTTAACTCGTTAATCAAAAGATGAACTCAAACGGATTGGTTCTAATTTTAACAAAAAAATTATTATTATATGTAATTTTCTCCTATCTGGCACCGTTTCCCAGATAAAAGCCTGTCATTTATTAAAAACCTCATCCTGTATATAATTAAGAAATACCATGAATAACATTATTTACAATCTGACCTTCAATACGGAGCTCACTCACTAGTGACCCAATAGATTACACCACCGAGCAACCACATATATGTATGCTTATTTTCCGAGATATTTGAAAGTTTCAGCTTAAAAAAATCACCCGGTATATAAAATGTACGGCGTTCATGTTTCCAGAAGACTATCAAACGTTCTCAAACTAAACTTGCGCTGGATTCAGTATTTCATGCTAAATTTAAATAGATGCCAGTAAAGTAAACGTAAGCAATTTATATCCAAATAAATTTTCATTGAAATTTCCCAATTTTTTGTAGTTCCGTTGTCATATCGGCTGTAATCGGCTTGAAAACTAAATCAGTTTCGAATGCTGTACAACATTCAACAGATTTAGAATGAAATTGTTTGAGGCACTCGTTCTAATTTGTCGAGGTCATTTAGTTAATATTTCAATATTCTATATGTATATCCTATCTCGAGTATTACTTATTCGATTGGCCGAAAAGGGGCATAATGTGAAGGTGGTTAGCCCGTACCCGTTGAGGGAACCTATAAAAAATTCTTATGATTTTACGATTACGCTAAATCAAACAAATTTAGAAGGTTCAAATTTTCGCTTTAATTCATTTAAGTGAATTAATTTTAGAAATTTAATAAACATATATGGGCAAAACTATTATGGAGACAGCTGGAAAATTATACGTGTAATGTTTAACTTAATACGAGGGTTGCCTTTTATATTTCGGGATTCGGGACAACCCTAGTGTTGCAATCTGGCAACTGACAGCTCTATCCTAAAGTTTGACATTTTTGAGATTATACGTACTCAGAACGTTTTGACATTCGAGCGCTATTTGTGTTGTTTACAGTACTCATTAACATTTTCGTCCGATTATTCGAACATTTTCGTGCGATTATCAGCAAGAATGCATGGATGAACTTAATTCAATTTTTGGCGATGAAGCTCCATCAAGGACCAGTGTTTATCGATGGTATGGTGAATTCAATCGAGGTCGTAGTTCACTCCAAGACGAATTTCGTGAAGGTCGTCCAGAATCAGTTGTTGTTCCGGAAACCATTGATGCTGTGCGCGAACTGATATTGCAAGATCGTCATGTGACCTATCGTGAGATTGAGACAACCTTAGGCATTAGTGGGGCCAGCATACATTCAATATTGCATAAACATTTGAATGTCAAAAAAATTTGTTCGCGTTGGATCCCACACAATTTGTCAATCTCTCAAAAAAAGGGTCGTGTCGATTGGTCGAAATAAAAGCTCAAAAAATACGATCGCGGTGCTTCAAAACACGTCTATATGACATAGTGACAGGTGATGAATCGTGGATTTACGCGTATGAGCCCGAAAGTAAACAGCAGTCGACTGTATGAGTGTTTCAAGATGAGCCGAATTGAACAAAAGTTGTTCGCGCACGAACCACTTGCAAGCAAATGATCGCCTGTTTTTTTCGGACAAAATGGACATGTCGCAACCGTACCACTTGAACAACGCAGAATAGTCAATTCTGAGTGGTACACAACCATTTGTTTGCCAGTTGTCTTCCAAGAAATCTTCACCACGACAATGTGAGCTCTCACACATCGGCTCAAACAACTGCATTTTTGAGCACTCAAAACATCGATTTGATGAGTCATCCGCCGTATGGTGCTGACTTGTCACCAAATGACTTCTTTTTATTACCGTACGTAAAAAACAAACTGAGAGGTCAACGTTTTTCGACACCTGAAGAAGCGGTTGCTGCGTTCATAATGCATGTTTTGGAGATACCTCAATCAGAGTGGAAAAAGTGCTTCGACAATTGGTTCAAACGCAGGCAAAAGTGTATAGATCTTCATGGGGAATATTTTGAAAAACAATAAAGCGATTTTCGATGATTAATATTTGTTTTTGTTCGCTAATCCCGAAATATAAAAGGCAGCCCTCGTACTAGCTGAAGCTCACACCAATATGCTTTATCCGATAAAGCAGAAAATAGTGCAACAAAGTTTGATGTCATGAATCGATCAACGGCTTTACAATACACTAGCTAGTATACCATTGATATATCATTGACAGCGAATAACTCTACCAATGGTGTAATTTTAATGGGTATGCGCGGGATCCAGTAATAATCAAGCATTAGAAGCGTTGATTGCCGTTTTCCGACTAGTCAAACATAATGTACATTGGAATTGTGCATATTGCCGAACTATAGTTACGCCAAAAGTGTGTATACACATTGTAGATATATGGTAGCTATATCAATTTTTAATGGTAGCAATACCATTGGCTATGGACCAATTTTTTAACGCTAAACGTGCCGTATATCATAACATTGGCATTGAAATGCAGTATTGGGATTTTTTTTAATGGCAAGTGTAATGAAGGAACTACAAAATATTCCGGCTTATATTCAGAATGGACCCTATATAAATATTGACCAATATTTACGCCCGACACGGCGGTCGTTTTGATAGAATAGGTTTAAGATACAAACGGAGCCGAACACTTAAAATTAAAACCAACATTTATGGGTTTAGTTCAATTTTTATCTCGCGATGTAATGACATTGTCCTTGGCAATTTTATTTACCATCATATACATAATTTCGCAAACTTTACGGAAATTTCTGGCACGCATATTGAATAAATCGAAATTAAAATTGGAATAAATATGCGAATAACCATGACATGACCTTTAACACCTCCCCTAACACTGAACACAATTTAAACGTGTATACATAAACGATTTCAATTTTTAATAAAAATAAATTCTAGTCATAGAAATTCGTATTGTCATCTCCTACAATTATTTTTATTTAATGATGCGTTTTATAATTTTGACGGCTAAAATTTCCGTTTTTTTCTTCACTTTACTCAACCAAACATGTATACGAGAATATATTATGTACTATAGTTCGACATCCACTGAATTTTGATGAATAGTTTTTGTATTTTCCTATGTTGATTGAATTTATTGTTAAACTTAAAAAAACAATTAATGAATTGTTTAAAAATAAAACTGTCATTACATTTAAAAGTAACAGTTAAATTATTGTCGTTTTATGTAACAATTATGTTCAAACAACTTTCTTATCACGTTATAAAAAAATTCTTCATTTAAACGGCAGACATCTATATTTAAGTAAACTTTGCTTTACGAGGCTATAAAAATGTTCTGTGAATCGAGTTTTGATAAAGGGTCCAGATGAAAAGCGTTTACGATGTTAATCGGCTTCACATGAATTAGGATTGTAAATTTTAACATGTTGACTACCAACTACGGGATAACTCGTACATTGCGTTCTTTTCTAGGGCGCCAACTACGAGTTATCTCGTAGTCAACTAGTTTTTTTTAAACACATTTTTGTGTTTGAACCACTGATTTATAGTTATATGTACATGGATACGACATCAATGTCAGAAGCCATATAAAACAACAGCAAAAAATGGGAGCCCTTTTTTATTGTCATATATCGCTCGTTTATATACACCTCTTGCTTTAAAAAAAGTATTTCCGAAAGATAGGACCGTACCGAGGACAGATTTAATTTCGAAATTTTCTAAAATTGGTTTTTTATTATTATAGTCAATGAACAAATAAAAATATTCAAACGATTTAAATTATAAATCACATTTTATTCAATTAATTCATATGGTACGGCTTTTGTATGCAAATTTCTTCCTGCGATTTCCCTTGATATTTCAAATGCACACCTGCAAATATTTCGAATAAAAAAAAAAGTTCGAGTCGTTAAAACGTTAAACGTCAAAAACTCATAGAAATCAGTCTGTTTACATTAATTTGCACCTTTATTCCGCTAGTCGTTTGTTTTTTCAAGTGACTTATTAAATATGAAACCAAAGGCGGCTGCCTTGTCATAATATAATATGTATATATTATCGTAGTCACTTCAAACGACAAAAGACGTATTTTATGCCTTTTCTAGTCATTTCAGTTTTTAATTGTTTCTCTCACCTCAAGTCACTTATTGGCATGGCAACTGGTTAATTTTTCATACAAATAGCAGATTTTTATTGTCACTTGAAACGACAAACGACTCGACTAGCGGAATAAGGGTGTTGGTTTTCGAAAATTCGGAATTCAAGAAAAGACAGAAAATTTTTCTGCCTTTGTCACAAACGTAGAACTATTTTTACTCTACCATATAGTTTTTGTCATGTCGTATCCATGTGATATAGATCAGTGGTTCGAACACATCAACACACATGATAACTATGCACTGGAATTAGAGTTTTTAATAATATAATGTGATTAAATCAAATTGTCATTTAAGGCCAGAATTCTGAAAATTGCCGTGACAATCAACATGTTAATATCCAACAGAAAAATGAGATTAAGATTGATATTACATTTTTAGATTTGGTAATACGAGGGCTCTCTTTCGAAAATTCTTTAAAGCGCCCTTTACCGTTTAATGGAAATAAACTGACGATGAAACGATCCATAATTAATTCACAGTGACTCGATTTTAGGGGACTAATAGTTATGAGCTAGATTATTAATAAAACAAAATTGACGTCACCGTCAAGTCTCTTATTTTATGAAATAAACTTAATGTTAAGGTTCATTAGAACAATAGCGAAATTTCATTTACCAATTTACAACAACAATTCTATGTATTGCATACCAATTTGGAATTCAATAGATTCTTACAGAGTTGATGGCATTGAAATTCCAATTCTATTTTTAGTTACTGTGCTTTGTCACTAGAGTTTTCGAAACTATTTTTTTGTTCTAAATGTTGCCATCTTGTATATTTTATTTTAATTTTATTGACATATTCTACAAAATTGATCCAAATAGTATTGACAAGGGTTTTGTATTGATTTGTTATGTTAAACATTTTTAATAATACATGTATTAATAATACTAAATAATATTTAGTGGTATGTATTAATGTATTAATAATACTAAATAACTAAACAGTAATTGGTGCATAGTGTATTGATTATAATGAACTTATACAAAAAAAAAATATTCGCAAATGTCAAACACTACCGTCAAACAATATTGCAAATGTCAAGCTACCAACTTTCAAAAACAAATCACGAGAATTCATTGGTTGCTTCTTTTAACCAAAAATTGTTTTGAATACCAATTTCAATTCCTTGGTCAAATGAAATGACACTTATATCTGAAGTTTCTTCGAATATTTAATTTCCAAGCACCAGGGCCCCTATTATGAAACTTTTCCGACGCCGTAAAATCCGTCTCGCGTCGGATATTCGAACTATGAAACTAAAATAGTACGATCCGCCACGAAAATTGCTATTATGAAATAAAAATCCGAGTAACGCGGATTTTTCGATTAAAATATAATGTCAAATCCGACTGCTAGAGGTGACGGATATTGTAGTATACGCGCGGAAAATAGACCGTTCATACTTTTCATGTTATTTAATTAATTCATGTTATTTAATTATTTAAAAGTTTAATAAATTTTAAAATGTAAGTCATATCTCTATTAAATTATTTTAATCAAATTTAAATAAAGTGACAAGTATATATACTGAAAATTTTGATGTTATATGTCTTCACCAAATGGACAACAGTTCGTAATTCTTATTTCGTTTATGGAAAGGAATAAAAGTTTAGCAACCAACCGATTAAATACTCCACAGTTTAACCAAAAAAAAAACATTGATTTATGAAAAGAAGTAACAATAAAATTCATTCAATTCTTTCAAGTTTGACAGTAAAAATACATGTTTCATAATACGAATATCCGCCGCGGATCGGATTTTACGACAACGTATTTTCCGACGGTATCGTATTTTCCGACCAATTTCATAATAGGCCCCCTGCATGAATTGTGCGGCCCTACTTTGGGAAATGTTCTTTCTATTCGAATAGGAATGAAGTTTGCGTCAAATATAAAGCCGATGGCACGAGTGCGAGCGAAAATGTATAATTGTTGATCTGCACGCTAAACCAATAAAAACGCTTGAAGATATTAAAACTTAATTTTTTTCCATATAAAAAATTCCCTGCGAGTTTAAATGTGTTTATCTTTGCGCTACTTGGGCCCCAGAGGACCAACCTATAGGTGGCACTATTCTGACTTTCCCTGTTAATAGGGAATTGGGAAAAATATTTTCATAGTATTTTTTTCTAAATTGTATTTTTCTGGCCTACTAAAGGAATAAGTTTAGTGCAAAAATTTTCAAAACAAAGTTAATTGGGAAACTTTTGTTCCACAAAATTTTTATAGGAAAAAATAATTCGCAATATATCTTTTGCTGTGTTTCTTATTTCCGATCTGATCGATCTGAGTACTAAAAAGTTGTTTCTTATTTCAGCTCAGATCGTTCTGATCGATTTTTTTGATTTGTAAAAATATTCCGATTTCTCAGATTAGTTTTAGTTTAGCAAGTTTCACGTAATTCAAATCTAGATTGACATTCTCATCATTTTTGTTTGTTTTTACAAACTTTAATAAAACGAAAACAGAAATTTTTTTTAATTATTATTTTATATTGATTGTATTAAATAGTGAAATAATTATTTTATACAGCCATATTTTTTAAAGTATTTGCAAGAAATGATACAATTTCATACGCCTGGTACAATTTCCTCAGAGTAATTTAGCACGTATTATTCCCTTCGTGTTCGTATTCGTTCGTTCGTAATATTACCTTCGTGTTGGTAATTTGAATCCAAATAATAAGTAATAACAATTTATTTGTTATAATCGTGTATTTTGTTGACAGTTCGATGACAGTTGATAATTTTTTTGATCTGCCTAATCTGAAACCTGTTTCTTATTACAGATCCACCAGATCGATCTAATGTCAGATTTTAAAATCTACTCGATCTACGGATTTAAATAAGAAACACAGCTTTTGTTTCGAAAATATTTACACCAAACTTATTCCCTCAGTAGACCAGAAAAATATAATTTACACTATACAAATTCGTAGAGATTTTCTCTCATGATATTTTATGTATGTGTATGTTTTTTTCTTCAATGTATTGATAGATAATTATCAAACAAATATCATAACCGGGCATTTTAGTCTCATAATAATTTCTTCAAATGTCAAAAAGCCATAAACATTATCAACCAATTTATAGATTTTTATGTTAAAACAGTATAGCATTGACAACTTCATTAGGTAGCATTGAAATTTCGTGAAAATTTCATGATAATTTTTTCGAGAAATAGCCTCCTGATACTTTGCTGAGAGTTTCAAAATTTGTATAACATACTTACACATGCATTCATAAATTTAATTTCATGAGAGAAAATCTCAGCAATTTTGTATAGTGGAGACCCGCGGTTAGACAAAAATGCTATGAAAATATTTTTCCCAATTCCATTTTCCCAGTGCCACAGATATTCAGCCAGTGCCACAGATATCAAAAATTTTGTTTAAAAAAGAAAACAAGCAAGCGCTTCTATTTTATGACAAGTATTTATATGTCATTCAATTATTTTTGTGTTTGAATTATGTTTGATTGTTTTTTTTTTGTGCTTGGTTTATTTTAATACAAATAAAAATCATAAAAAAGTGAGATTATAACTTAAATGTTTGTGCTTTGAATGCAATGTATAATACATGTATTGATATAATTCAACTAACAAAACGCAAAAATATGTAAATTAATTGAAAATTGCTTTTTTTTGTTTTAGAAGTCGGTTTCAAAATAATTTTTCATATTATTCTGAAATTAGAAAACCGAGCAGAGACTGCTTAAGCGTGAGGTCGGATTACGACTACCGTAACAATTTACTAAAATCCATTGTGCGTGAAATCATCGAGGAAGTGGGCATTTCACCCACTTCGTGCATAAGTGAGATAATTTGGCTGAATATACATAATATATTTATTGAAATTGTTTAATATTTCATTTAGTTTTATTTAGCGCCCTTCGTTTGCATGTCCCAAAACAAAATATGTACCTCTTATATTTTGTCTAGACAAATACAGTTTTATCTGTTCTGGAAAATAATATGTACTTCACAATGCACAATGACGAAAATTTCAATCGAATGAAGGAAACGTCAAAAAAATGTAGTCGAATTTTATTCGAGCAAAAAGTATTAGTTACGAACTTCAGACTGTGAGTGCGGGTAAATTTCACACCGTAAAGCCGACTGCACGAGTGCGAGCAAAAATTTATAATTTTTGATCCGCACGCTACACCAATCAAAACGCTTGAAAATATTTCTCCTTCATTTTTTTTCATATGAAAATTCCCCTGCGAGTTAAAATATTTTTATCTTTGCGCTACTTGGTCCGCAGACGACCAACCTATAGATATCAAAATTTTAGCTTAAAATGAAATATGGACAAATTTCTTGTTTATGACGTCATTCAAATTTTATTTGTGTTTGGTTTGTTTTTGTGTCGTTATTTCGTTTCGCATAAATAAATGTTATAAATTTATAAAACTAGAAATTTCTTTATATACGTGAAAAATTATATATTATAATCATGGATAAAAGTAAGTATTCATTCATACATATAATTAAAACTATATTCGTGTGTTTTTAAAATAAAAAAAATCGGTGCCGGCATGTTGTAATTATTACACATTCGTTTCGAGACGTTTTCGATAGAATAACGGTATTTTAGAAGTAATATTTTTACAAAAAAAAATATGTTTCTTTTAAATTACCGTTATTCTATCGAAAATGCATCGCAACGAAAAATGTGATAGTTATAACATAGGCACAGGTACAATTGAAATTTCCATGTTTTTAATGGATTGATATAATTCAACTAAAAACAACAAAAAACATAATAAATTAAGTTTAAATTCGTTTTTATTTTAGAAGCCGATTTGGAAATAATTTTTAAAATTGTCTCGGAGGTTAGGAAACCGAGTAGGGAGTTTTTGTACGTGCGGTCGCATGTAAACTACCGCAACAATCTATTGAAAACCGTTGTGTGGGGTTAAATCGCTCATGAAGTTGGAATATCGCACACTTTGTGTATGGCACGGTGGAAATCGGCCCGTGCAAAATACAATAGATTATTGAAACCTGCCAGAAGTGGAAGTCAGGGAAAGATTTTAAAACAAAAAGATGAGATTTTCATGAGAGAAATGGAGTTTCTAAAACCCCATTTGCTTGAAGAGTAAGTAATTTTTATTTATATTAAATAAATGTGTTTAGTGCTGGCAATTATTGGAGTGGATTACGGCAATTTTATATTTGTACAGTATACGCTACATTTAACGGGCCCCGATTTAACGGACGCTCGATTTAACGGACCATTTTTTATTTTCCATTTTTCGGTTACCGATTATGATGGAATTGAGTATGTTGAATGGAAATGGGATTCTTAAATGAGTTTTGGAAGAAGTTCTAGAATATGGCCACCTGCGATTGAGTTCCGTCCCAGGTGGCCATATTCCAGAACTTCTTCCAAAACTCATTTAAGAATCCCATTTCCATCCAACATACCCAATTCCATCATAATCGGTAACCGAAAAATGGAAAATAAAAAATGGTCCGTTAAATCGAGTGTCCGTTAAATCGGAGTCCGTTAAAACGAGCGTTTACTGCATATAAATTACTATGTACACCTCATCAACATCTATTTTTATTATTAAGACCATAAACAATGGCGTATCTAATACATGAAAATAGTTTATAAATGAAAAAATTTATAGATTTTGTAATTTATTTATTCGTCTATTTTTTAATTTTAGATCAACAGAAAGCAGCATGGAGTTGTTGAATTCCCAGCCTGTTAATGAAAAATTTCAAAACTTGTTTGATGAAACGACCAATAATATTTTAATAGAGTGGGATTCATCGGAATTAGAAGATGTATCTGCTAGTGAAATAACGCTGTCGGCAGCAAATGATGCAATACTGGATTCGTCAGGACAGCAACCGAACATAGTGACATCGCATCAGAAAAGAAAACAAACATTAGGTCAGAGTCATCAAAAAAAGGCAAAAACAAATGATATAGACGATGTAATTCAGCAGGCGATGTTAATTATGAAGGAAAACCACGACACGGTAAAGAGCCAACTTGCAAGTGTGACATCACAATTAAGTGTTTACGTCGACTCAATAAATTCGGAATTTGTAAAATGGCCCGTAACTGAACAAACAAAATTTATTTATGAATTAAGTTTAAAATTTGAAGAAAAAAATAATACATTAAAAGTAAAAAATTTAATTTAATTTATTTTAAACATTAGGATTACTTTAATTATATATAATAATGACTGAAAAAATAAAACATGTGATACATTGGCTGTATTTATATTACATTTATTGAAATGAATTAAAATGTTAACAATTTAATTTTACATTGTTTTATTTATCTTTGTTTAGAAATTTAATAGTCTAATGTAATGCCGTCGTTTGCCAAGGCAGAATATCCACTTCATTAAAATATATTTTAAATTGTTCTCTAACTTCAACAGCATTCCTACCGGGGTTATTGGATCCGCCTCTACGTATGTTTTCCATTCCTAAAGCTTCCTCGTTACGCCATTTTCCTGGTCGGTGTGTTTCACCAACATAACTGTCTACCAAATCACTACTCATATATTCTCGGATCCTTTTATCTCTTAACCAATTGTGCAGCACCACGCAGTTGCTTTAATTATCGCAAGTACTGTTGGTCTATTTGCTAAAATTGGCCTCCTATAAATTCGCCACCTGCTGGAGAGAATGCCAAACGAATTTTCAACTACTCGACGGGCTCGAGATAGCCGGTAGTTAAAAACATTTTTATCCCTTGGCAGTAGTGACGTGCTGCGACCAGAATATGGCCTCATTAGAATTGGCAGCAAAGGGAAAGCTTCATCCCCAACAAAAGCATAGGGATATTGTTGCCCATCTAACAGATTTTCAGGAAGTGGCAAATTTAAATCGGCACCACACCGCTCAGGACTTTTATACACCGCTCAGGACTGCTCTTCCAAAATTGCTCTGCCGAAATATCGTGCTATCTCCCACATGACCTGGTGCTCCAATCTGAACCATAGTAAATTTATAGTTTGCATCTGCTACGGCAAACAAAACTATACTATGGCTGTGTTTATAATTATAATTTTCGGAGCCAGAATTTCCAAATGCCTAGAAATAAATAAAATTAATACTTTACTATTAACTTAATAACCAATTTATATAAAAAAAACTTACTTGTATAATCACATGTTTTCCATCCATTGCACCTAGGCAATGAGGAAAATTCCACTGCTCCTCAAATTCCTTCGCTATTTCCTTCCACATCGTACATGAAGGTTTTGGAAACACCATCCCCTTTACCACATTCCACAACTGTGTACAAGTATCTCTGATGATGTATGACGTGGTACTTTGGCCAATGCGATACCCGTATCTTCCTATGGAAACCATACTATCGCCACTAGAGAGGTAACTGTAAATATTAAATATTTAGTTTCAAATTTATATAAATTTTATACACATCTTAATATAATATCATTGTTACAATATTTACCGAAGTGTTAATGATAGACGTTGACCAGCATTGATGGATCTTTACCTACATCCAATCGTTGTATGCAAGGTCTCACAATGGCAAGTAACTCATCGAAAGCGGCAGGAGTCATTCGGTGATAATTTACAAATGTTTCGATGTCGTTCAATCGCATTTCAGCGACAAGGTTTTGATAATACGAGGGCAAATCAAAAAGTCTTGCAATATCATATGAAAAAAAAGAGTGAGTGAGACAGCAATATTTTTATTTTTCGACATAATCTCCTTTAAGGTTTATACATTTGTCACATCGATCAATTAACTTGCCTAAACCCTCTAAAAAAAAAGATTTCTTTTGCTCCATAAAATATTCATTTACAACAGACTGTACTTCATAGTCACTGGAAAATTTCCGGCCCCTTAGTGTTTTTTTCAAATTGGGAAACAGAAAGTAGTCACTGGGTGCCAAGTCTGGATTTTACGGTGGATGCGGAATTTCCACGAAGCCGCAGTCCTTTAATGCAGCTTGAGCAATATTAGCCTTGTGCACGGGTGCATTGTCGTGAAGAAGCAAGATTTTTTCCTAACTTTCCTTGGCCGTTTTTTCCGGATCGCTTTTTTGAATTTTCGCAAAATCTCTGCGTAATATATGCCTGTGATTGTGGTTTTCGTTGGCATATAATCGATTACCAAAATTCCTTCAGCATCCCAAAAAATTGTTGCCAAAACCTTACCAGCAGACGGTTGAGTTTTGAATTTCTTTGGTGGTGGTTCACTACGTTTAATCCATTGCATCGATTCTTGTTTGGATTCCGGATCCCAGTGATGAAGCCATGTTTCATCGCCTGTTATTATGTTACCCAAGAAATTTTCTGGATCTTCTTTGTACATATCTAAAATCGCCTTTGAAATTTGAACGCGCATTTTTTTTTGTTCTGCATTCAACAAACGGGGAACCCATCGCGCACTTACTTTCGACATGTGAAGGTGGTCATGTAATATAGTATATGTGGTACCGTATGAAAGAGAAAGTCTCCACGCTAACTGCGGAACAGAAATACGCCGGTCCTCCAATACAATAGATTCGGCCAAAATTACGTTTTCATGGCTAATGGCATCTGCTGGCTGACCCGAGCGGTTGTCGTCTTCTAATGACTCCCGACCACTTTTGAATAATTTTACCCACCTTGTTACTGTGGCATATGATGGTGCAGATTCGCCGTAAACTTTTGATATATAGTTGAATATATAAATTGCATTTCGTCCATCTTTACAGAAAAATTTAATAACGGCGCGATATTCAATTTCATTCATTTTAAGAAAAATTCAAAACACATGTTACTAAATTGACAAAAACAAACGAACTGTAAAATTTACATCGAAATGTTCTTCTAGAAGTTTCATCGCGATAAAAAATGGTTTTGAAAAATATATTGTTGTCTCACTCACTTTGTTTTTTCATATGATATTGCAAGACTTTTTGATATACCCTCGTAGCCTTGCCTCTGTCTTTCGCGATTTATTGGATTTACACCAAACCGACGCCGAGTACTACGACGCCGGTGTTTAATTAAATACGCGGTTAGCACCGCGCCCATCGTTGGGATGTCCCGCGACAAAATATTTATTATTCTTTGTCTTGAAAAAGACGTTTTTATTGTTTTAAAATAAAACAACCACACACAAAAGAAACACGTTAAAAAATCACAAGATAATATTATAAAATTTATAGCACTCACACAATGTTGAAAATTTCAACTGAATGAAGGAAACGTCAAAAAATGTAGACGAATTTTATTAAGCAAAAAGTATTATTTAATAACTTTTCACAGTCGTGCAGCAAGCTTAAAGCCGATTTAATAAGTACGATTAAATTTGATAATTTTTGATCCGCACGCTAACGAATCAAAACGCTTGAAAATATTTCTCCATTATTTTTTCCAAATAAAAATTCCCTTGCGAGTTAAATTATTTTTATCTTTAGGCTACTCGGTCCGCACAAGACCAACCTATAGATATTACAAATTTTGCTTAAAAAATAAATGGGCAACCCTTTTTGCTGTTTTATGACAAGTATTTGTCATTCAATTTTTTTTTGTGTTTGGATTGTATATTCGACAAATTTTCGTAAACGAAGGGAATACAAATAATTTGACATCAAAATCTTAAGATCGCGTGAAAATGGAGCAATTGCTGTGAAAATATTGAATCGCCTAGTCTAGACCAACTACGGTATCCCGTTCGGGTGGCGTCAGCGTTACTAAATCTCCCTTCAACAGTCGGTTAATAGCTTTTTGTCTCTTTATATTTCTGTTGTTTAACAACTTGAAAGATATACGCGCAGATTTTTCGTACTCGTCTTCACGTATTCGTAATGATCTTCAGTATAAGCGGGTTCGTCAGTATGTCCAGTATAAATTGTCGTTTGGAACATATGAGTCGGGACCATTGAATGACCTTCAAATATTTTTCATTCGAAGTTAAACATTTTTAAAAGTTCGAATTAGATTTCGGCGGGGCCAACCATCTAATTATTAGATATAATTACGAGATCTTTCTTTGAAGGATATATTAACAAATGGAAGAGAGCATATATTCTTAGTCTGAAAAAAAAATTTCATCTAAAGTTATATATCCTTTTCAAAGTGACACGGACTTTTGAATATTAAAAATCTCTCGTCATCAATGTCGGCATCGTTTAACAAAACCAATCTATTTATATGTATAGAAAAAATTGGAAAACAAGAACTCATCCTTATTTGTATACTGGGAATCTATTAAATTAAAAAATTAAAATATATATAGCTGGATTCGACCTAGGTAGTAGTCATTATCATCGATTTAAACTGATCTTCTGCATATCAACGCAGTGCTTAAAATTGTTTATTATAAAAGCAGATTTAGACTCTAGAGGTGTACAGTTTATCCACTTACACTCACTAGACGCGATATATTGATTTGATTTTTCGGTTGTCGAACGTGTGTTTGAGTAATATTGGGCTGATGTATGAGTTTCGACGGATACTATTTCGATTTCATATTCATTTCTCACCACTTCATTATTAACAATAATTATTAAAGGTTTTAGTTAGATTGGGAAACCTTGGTGAAAATTATGATATAATCGATACAATTCGAGTTGTGTAATAAAAGCTAAATATTTAAACACCATAAGCATATAATGCATGTGAAAGTATATTTGTTACGAACTTTGTTATTAGTGTTTCGAGGTGAAATATGCAGCCAAAATGGGTTAATCTAACAACGCAATAAAAGGTTTTATTTATATACAGTTTGCTATTCATCATTATGTTCCAGATTTTTTGTCACTTTCAAAACTGGACCATTCAATTCCATTGTTATATATAACCGCGCGATCAGATCACCATTTTTCCAGATAATCGACAGAATTATAATAAAAACTACCTACTTTTAAAATCCCGCGTTTTCACAGTCGTTCCGCATCATCTCATACTTCAAAATATCAAAGTGTAGAAAAAAAAAAAATTACAACTTCCTTAAACTTTTAGCACACAAAATCACCACACCAGCAAATATAAAGATAAAAAAATAACAGAAAAACCGCCAATTCGCGCAAAAAAAACAAAAATGACACTTGTTGACAAAAAATTTAAAAACTACAGTAGTTTTTTATTTTAACGTTGAGATATTTTTGCAAATCATTAGATTTCTGCAATCATCGAGCTAGAGAATTTCAATTGTGAAATAATATTAATTGTTTTTTTTTTATTTGTTACGTGTAAGCAGCGGCTGCTGTTGGTGTATTTAAAGTTGAGTTGGTCAGACATTTTGATTGAAATATACTCGTGTGTAGATAGAAAATGAAAAAGAAATAAATTAGATAGCTGCTTTGAATATAACGTGTGTTTGCAGCATGTATGATTGAACCGATAATCGAGTATATACATATGTATACAGCTCAAAGAAACCTAATATAATTTTAAATTTTTATAGGAAATGATATTGACTTTTATTATTAACCAGAGGACAAAAGATATATAATTTGTATATAACCGAAAGATGGTTGATTGATAGGTTGGCCTTCGAATACAAAATGTTTCTTGATTGAAACGAGCCATTTTGTTATTTCGTATATACGTAGAGTTTGGGAATGGTGCTATTTTATAACGGGGTAGTATCGTCACAATTACCTATGTGAAATTAATCAAGTTCCAATTAATATTTTATAATATAAGGTGAATAACCTCATTAGATCACCTATAGCAAATTTTCAATAGTTTTGTATAAAACCAATTTTACAGAATATTTTCTGGCTCATTAATTTTTGTTTTATCTTAAAGGTTTTTTGTCCGTCTACAACAAATTCTTTCCGGACAATTATATACATTTTTCAATGAATATATTGGATCAATTTATGTATGTAAATATTTCGATGAGTTCTCACGCGAAAATACTTTGGTTACATATACACGAATTCGATATACTTTCTTTTTCCGCATATCAGAATTTTATAAAATTTCCAAAAACCTAATACTGTGCGGTTTAATTTGTCGTTTGGAATTGTACAAAACACACAAAAAAATAAAAAACGTAAAAATTCATACGGTCTTCATGGGTGATTATGAAGTGGTTAACAAGAGAATCATAGTCTGAAACAACCATAAACATTGATTAGTTATGATTTTCATATAATATTCACATAAACAATTTTTTTGTTGGTCTGTTTGTTTGTTTTGTATGTGTGCTTAACTTGATCTTCATATTTTTGAATCATCGAGATCATAATAAATTTTTTTGCTACGGGTGGTCACATCACATAAAATTCGTTTCAATTAAATTTTTTTGGTGTGTAAATTTGTAATTAAATTACAAAGTAATACTTAATGAGTTGAATAATCAAATGCTTTGTGTATATCGTAGACAATTTTACGTTTTGGTACGGAATTAGTGTAGGTAATACGAGTATACTTATAGCCTGGATAGACTGCGGATTCGTTAAACCGATTTAGCAAAATTCAACCAAGTATCGTATGAAATTACTCTGGACTGAATTTTCCTAAACCAGTTTAATTAATCTGCTGTCTGGCCAGGCTATACTATATACTCGATTTCCGACGAATATTTTTACAGAGTGGACCGATCGCGATTTTAAGCCAAGTAAGCGCATCGTTCTTATCGTTGTTTTATTTCCTTTAATTTCCTAATTAAACGGATTTTTGAAAACAGCACTGCACAACTTAAAGTACTTCTTTCCTTTGTTACAAATTGATACAGATATTGTTAGCTTAGTACGAATTTTATGACCCTAATTTGAGTGGTTGCTATATCTATACTTTTGGTACTAATTCACCCACACCAAACAGAATTTTAAATGTTAGACTTGACGCGAAAATTTTAGCGATATATTAAAATATCATTATCAGGTGTCGTGATTGACTGCGGTACGATGGAGGTTTAGAAAATTTTAATGCAAATTTTATTTGTCATATAACTATCCACTATGTTTGTGTTACCACTATGTTTGTGTTTTAGGGGAAACCTTTTTTGTCATGTAAATATAAGATGGACGTTATTGGAATATTTCTTTTGAGCCTACTCCACATTTCCGGCTTTATTTAATTGCCTAGAATTTAAACGTTCCTTTAGCTAGCATCTTGTCGTTTAAAAAATTTGTAACTAGCCAATCGTTCACTCAACTTCTTATCGATTGAAATAGGTCCAGCTATAATAACCGGCTTAGTTGATGATTATACTTCCCTTTTTATTAATGAGTATGGTCTTTTGTGGTGACAGTTTATTGTGTCAGCCCAACCGATGGAACTGTAGGATAATTCCCAACGTATATTTTTTTAACGTTTATTTTAAAGTAAATTTTTATAATTATCCAAACTCATGTTTAATACGTTAAAATTACCGCGGTCCTAAGTGACGGCTTCAGAAACTCCAGAAATGGCCTTACCATCACTAGAAATACACCAAGCTTAACCATTTGTTTGCGCCCACTATAAGATGAGGTTTAATGCAATTTGATATTAATTAGAATGCTTTACGTTTTTCAGTCATTTGGATAAAATAATCTCAAGGCAGTTTCTATCAAAAGCTACTAGGTTGCTCAGTAAGTTTTGTTGTTCAGTAAGTAAAACATGATTTTATTGTTTGAAATACATTTTATTATTAAATATAATATCTCTGAACTTCAATACACTTGTTTCAGTGATTTTATAGTTTATGAACTCCATCCCTGAAGTGAGAATCCGGAAGACTGACGAAATACGATGCTATTACCTCTTCATTTGATGCAATGCATTTTTTAGATGTGAGAACAGCCATACTTAAGTTCACTGATATTCGCGATAGTTTTGTGAGCTGTTTGCTGCGAGGTGAGTGCGTTGTTTTGATGGAAAATTATTTTTTCAGCTGGTTCAAAAGGTTACAATAATACTCTGAGTTAATTGTTTTACCAGTTTGTAAGTAATCCATGAACAAAATTCCTTTTGGCTGTGTTCACACCATCTCTTTAGCTTTTTGTTTTGATTCAAGATCATGGTGGGACCCATGTCTCATCCATAGTGATGAAACGACGCACAAAAACCTTTTTATTTTCTCTACAACGCTCCAAATGTTGCTGAAAAACTCACATTCGAATGTGTTTTTGTTCCATTGTTAGCGAATGCGGCACCCATCGTCCACACAGCTTTCTGAAACCCAAAACTTCAGTCAAAATAGTGCTCACACTGCCTAATAAAATCCCTAAGTCTTCTACTAAATCTCTCTCGGTTAATAAAACATCTTCAAAAACCATATGCTGTATTTTTGCTACGATTTCTGATGTTAATGTTTTCTTTGGACGTCCTTCACGTGGATCATCTTCAAGACTTGTACGACCACGTTTAAATTCAGCTGTTTGTAAAGATGTTGATGCAAAGGTATTATAGATGATCCAATAATAGTGAAAAATTATTGCTCCAGTTATGTGAAATGATGTAAGATGGTGAAGGTAAAAATGTATTGATGAATTGAATTAAAGGTTGATCCAGTAAAATATAAAAGCCAACTATCGAACACTATTTGTTTATTAATACATAAAAGCCAAATTTAATTTATTTCACATAAAACAGACTGTATTATTTTTAATTATGATCTTATTTATTTGCCAGATTACAATCGAATGAATCAAGAATTAATTTTTTACAATATTTAGCGTTACAAGAAAATACGTTAATCCACTGTCATGTTTGAATTTAGAATTAATGCAGATTGTAGCATACTTGAATAATTTGCTATTAAAATATTAAATAAATTACTAGTACGATGTACTATGCAGCTATAATTACATTGTTCAACGCACTCATCGTACTACTACTCTAGTACACTATAAGGTAGTAAAAAATAAATGAAAATAATGACAGTAAATTGACAAGTTGTTTTTACAAGATGTTTACAAGGTAAGTATAAATTATTTATACATATAAAATTAATGTTTTGACAGTTTAAACAATATTAATTAATTTCTTAATTGCAGATGTAGATTATTGGATTAATTTAACTAAGTGGTAAGTTAAATGAATTGATTAGCATTAACTATTGTTCTTCGTTTTAGGGTGTAAGCAGAGAATATTTTGGTGGAACATTGGACAGCAAATATTAAACAAATTTTGGTTGAATAAATCTTAAGTAATTAAAAGTGTCGTATATTCTCACCAACATACTCCCACACCTTAATGAATTTTAATTCTTATAATAGGTAATTTTATCAGCTTGTGGACCGGCCGTTTGACTTCGCTTTTGGATGTTTTTAAAGTTACTACTCGAGTAATACTGTCACTTCTTAGATGGATCGCTATTACTCTGCCAAGTACCCATTGACTTGGATACATGTTGTCCTCTCGGATGAGAACAACGTCATCAACTTCTAGTTGCTTGGTTTCCGATTTCCATTTGAAACTTAGTTGTAATGCCGTGAGATAGTCTTGATGCCATCGTTTCCAAAATCCTTGAATTCGCTGTTGGATATTCTGCCATCTGGATAATTTATTTTAAGGTACTTCGTCTAACATTGGTTCTGGAATGATTGTCAGCGCTTTTCCAACCAAAAAATGAGCTGGAGTTAAAACATGTAACTCAGTTGGATCATCCGTCAATCTGCATAGTGGCCTTGAATTCAGAAGTGCCTCGATTTGGATTATTAACGTCGTCATTTATTCAAATGTCAGATTTATATTTGTGACCCTCTTCAGGTGATATTTGAATGACTTTACAGACGATTCCCACAGTCCGCCAAAATGAGGAGCGTGTGGTGGATTAAATTGGATTTGAATGCCTTTCTGCAAGAAAAATTCAGATATTAGTGGATTGCTTGACTGATCTATTATCTGCTGCTTCATTTGCTTTAATTCTCTGTGGGCCCCAATGAAATTTGACCCGTTGTCACACCAACTTTGCTGAGGACTTCCCCGTCGTGCAATGAAACGCCTGAGCACTGCCAGGAAAGCATCCGTGTCAACGCTGCTCATTACATCCGAATGCACTGCCTTTACTGCTGAACATATGAAAACTGCTACGTACGCTTTTTCAGTCGGGGATGTTTTGCGTTTACTTCGTTTGATATAAATCGGCCCAGCATAATCTAGACCCGTTTTCAGAAATGGTCTACTTTGGGTGCATCGTGCCGCTGGCAGATCAGCTATTTTTTGATCCGTTTTGGGGTAACGATGACGGATACACACCGTGCAGGATGTTATGTAGCGTTTGATTATATACCTTGCCCCTATGATCCAATACTTGCTTCTTAGAATGCTTAAAGTTAATGAATTACCAGCATGCATATGGTTGTAATGTACATCATGAACTATTTTTTCACAAATGATATGGTTGTTTGGTATAATCACTGGATGTCTGGTAGAATATGGTAGTGATGACTTTCGGAGGCGCCCGCCTACCCTTATAGTAGCCCATCCGATTCCGAAGCAACAAATGGGTCGAGTGAAGATAAAAAGTGTTTTGATGGTAATGGTAATGTTTTATTAAGAATTGATAGTTCAGTTTTAAATACACATTTTTGTACATTGCGTAGAATTATGTGTTCAGCGTCATGCAGCTCTGCTAGCGTGATTGTATCCTTATGATAAGTGGTAAGATGTTTCGTGCAGGCTGATCTTCCGAATCTCAAAACATAGACCATTACCTTTTGGATTTTGTACCAGGATGATAACTTTGTTAATTAGAACTACGTCTTCTTCAGCAGTCGTCGCTGCCAAAACGTTCGTGTACTTGGACCGTTCTCCTACAGAGGCTTCTTCCACTTCTGCTGTTGTCAATTTCGGTTTTGACCAGTTTTGCTCTTGTTGATTTAACCAGGTTAGCCCCTGCCACCAAAGTTGTAACTGCGATAATGCCTTTGGTTTGACTCACCTTGTTATTGCATCAGCCGGATTATTTTTTGAGTCAACATGTTGCCACTTGCTTCGAGGAATGGTTTCAAGGATTAATGCCTTTCGATTGCCAATAAAACTCTTCCATCGTCAAGGGATATCAGATAACCAATGGAGTACTATCATAGAATCTGTCCATGCGAAAATCTCTACACTCCTGTCCGATAGAGATTCTATACAAAATATGATTAGCTTGCGCAGAAGGACCGCTCCACACAGTTCCAATTGCGGTAGTGATATTTGCTTTATTGGTGCAACTTTACTCTTAGCCATCACAATGTTTACGATAGTGTCGCCAAACTTGTTCGTATAGCTCGCAAATATACGACACACCCATAGGCAGCTTCAGAGGCATCACAGAATGCGTGTAGTTGATTTCGTGTTGTATGTGATAATGACGATAGCCGCGGCGACGGATTTGAATTACTTCCAATTCTGGTAATGAATAGTAAAGTGCCTTCCATGCATCTTCGATATTGTTTGGTAGTTTAGCGTCCCACTCCACCTTCAGTAGTCATAACTTCTGTAACAACATTTTAAAAATAATAATATTAGGTGCAAGCCACCCTAACGGGTCATATAATTTGGCTGCCACCGATAAAATCTTCCTTTTTGTCCAATTTGTGTCTTCAATGCCTTTCTGGACTTTGAAAGAAAAGGTGTCGAGTTCTGCGTTCCAAGTAATACCAAGTGTCTTGATAGTTGCATCGTATTCAATCACCTTTGGTATATCTTGAACTTCGTTTTGCGAAAATGAATTCAAAAATTCTGGAGAATTAGATTTCCACTTTCTTAGGTTAAAACCGATCTTACTCAAGATGTTGTTTAATTCTTCTTTAAGTTTTACTGCTTCTTGAATCGTGTTACAGCCGGTCAGCAAATCATCAACGTATAAGTCATTCTGAATGATTTGTGATGCAGTTGGGTAACGTTGAGCAGCCAAATCGGCAGATTTCTTTAATGTTTTTACCGCCAAATAGGGTGCACATGCGGTTCTATAAGTCACCGTGTTCCTGCTTACATATTGTAGTACACAGCAAAGTTAAAAATAGTTTCTAGACATATTGATGTTATATTAAAAAATATTCTAGCGTTATGTCAAATGTTAAGATACGAAAAATGTGATAAAAATATCTGATTCAGAATAGTGTCTCGGGAAAAATGTTAGAGAAAGCCAATATCCGGATCAACTACACTTGGAGGAATTATTACGTAAAATTAAACGTCGCGGTCCTGATGAGTTCATGAAATTTCTTGATATATTATTGGAAGAGACGGGTGAATTTATAACTATTTGTTCAGAAATGTGTATGGCATTTGAAAAATGAAAGTTTCTGAAATATATAAAAGGAGGTTTTTTTTTAAACAATTTCTTTATTTATTGAATCTTTCAAACATGAAAATAACAACAAGTTTTCAAATCTTAATACCTAAGGTAATTATGGCATCCGATTCCCTGCACACTTTGTTTTGGTTGGTTGCTCCATTGAATATATAGATTCTGGGTTCCTTCCCTTAGCATTTTATACCTACTGCCAGGTTTTTTACAGCCGCCCCTAACATGGAGAACAGACACTGGAAAAAGCCGCCCCTAACATGGAGAACAGGCGCTTCAGGATTTGCCATGGGTATTTCCTCCTCAATGCAAGTAGCTTGGGTTATACCGCGCCCGTACAAGCGGGGTTATACTTTTAGCGTTACCCAGGGTGCAGCGCGAGGAGCTTGTATAACCAGTGCGCATCCCATATAAAAGGAGGAATTTTAATTTTATTGCACGGTATTAATGTTTGAGCTAACAATGAATATAATTCACCCATTTACAATGATGGTTGCCGGGCCGTCGGGTTGTGGTAAAACAACCTTCGTGCTAGATTTGCTTAGACATTTAAAAGTGAAAAAAATCTTGTGGTGTAATGGTATGACAAAAGCTATATACCAAAACATATATATATATATATATATATATATATATATATATATATATATATATATATATGTATATATATATATATATATATATATATATATATATATATATATATATATATTATATATATATATATATATATATATATATATATATATATATATATATATATATATATATAAGTCAAATCAGATAGAAATTTTGAAAAACATACCCTTATGACAGAGGCATATAATAAAAATATTTGTGAGCTGTTTACGAACGGTTCTCACCACAATAATCTATCTGTGATTCTACTGACTCAAAATGTGTTTCACCAGGCGAAATATTGTCGAGATATTTCTCTAAATTGTAAATAGCTTGAAGTGTTTAAAAACCCCCGCGATAAATCTCAGATTTTATCTCTCGCTAGACAGAACTAAATCCCCGAAAATTCCGTAGATCTTATGAGGGTATATATAGTGAAGTTACCTCTAGACCACATGGTAATTTACTATTTGATCTGGCTTTTTGGTTTCCGAACAGCTATTTTTAATAAAAACTATTTAATTTGTTACTGTGCACCAGCGCTGCTTGAAAATGAAAATCTGTGCACGAAAAATGAAACGTTTGAGGGTAAACAAACATATTCTACATATTTTAAAAGATTGTAATCCTCACTTATAAAAACGTTATGTGAAATATCGCTTTCTTTACTTAAAACCAGCTAATGAAATATTCCGTGACACATCAATTCAGATGGTCGACAAATTGAGAGAAGGTCAGCATTTCAATTCATCTCCCATGGTACAATGTTATAGTTCAGGTCAGCAATTCAATTCAATTCCCATGGTACAATCTCAACATCATGGTCCAGATCAGCATCCCAATTCATCACCCATAGTGCACCTATAACTATACTCGTACGATATTCTATTCTTGCAACTACCTTTTCGTGTTTACGAATTTTTTTTATATAACACCAGTACTATCGAAAACCTAAAGTAAAATTTAGTAAATTGTGTCACAACTTTCTCGTGTTTATCTTGGTAAAAAATTGTTTGATCTTTACACCGACACTATTAGGGACGTTTTGGAAATTTATATACTAAAATGGCAATAACTAAGTAGAACTTATAATGTGGTTTGTCCCCACTCTGGAAATGTAATTAAAAATTTCTTCTGGATCAAAATCCATTAAACCCAAATTCCCGATTTCACAAAACAATAAATGTATTTTTTTATTAGTGACCACCAGTAAGAGATGATCCAAAATGTCAAATAAGTGCCTATCAAATGTCATGGAAAGTCAATAATTAATCAAAAGGGTTCTAACCACCATAGCTAAAATGCTTGTAATGTGATTTTCCATCGGCATAATCCCTCAATTTTAACTTCATGCTCCCGTTAAATAATCATATTTGTATATTGATTTTTTTTTGTGATCATAAATTAATCGCGTATTTACAGTAAACCTACAAAAGTATCAGCTTTGACTTTGTAATGGAAATAAATTAAAAAAACATAATAATAATTAAAATACAATTCTTGTATTTTAAATGTTTTCATTTTTTTTTTCCTTCAAGAAAACCACAAAATTAATCAACTTTTGTGTTTTGTATTTTAGTTTTTTGGCAAATAAATTACAAAAAAACCTTTCTTTTCTGTACACAATTCGTACAAAAACCACATAAATAAAAAAAATAAATCGGTTTTAGTTTTTTCTTGTATTGTTCGGTGCGACCAAAATAAACTTCAAAACTAATAAATAATAGAAATCGATTTTAATACAAAAATTTGTTGAATTGTTGATCATAAACAAATAGTTTGAGTCAAAGTTAATCAAGTGAATTATTGGATTTTATTTTGCAAAAAATATTCGTAAAACGAGAGCTTTTGTTTTGCAAAAAAAAATAAAAAAAATCAACGTTTAGAAAAAGCGGAAAATTCATTTTAATTTGTGATTCAGGGCCACGATAGAATATATGCTGTACTGTACAACCAACCAAAATGATTTGCATTCCTTCCAAAAAATTAAACTGTTTAAAATGTCTGATCATACCACCGTACCATACATAATGTACAGTAGCTTAACCTATAAAAAGAAAATAATAAATAAACATCGTACATAAGAAAAACATAAACAATAAAACATGAATATAATAACAATATCTTCATACAGTAGCTGATTTAAAATTAGCCGTGGTAAAATATTTCTATTTACTCGTACACAGACTACAAGAAGTTAAAAAAATAGTTGAAAAGAGTTTTTTATTATTTTTTTTATTCTTCGGTATCTCAATTTTATATAATGGTACAAATATTCCAATTAAAAATTACACAATAAACTATTTTGGCAATCTATTATATTATGTAGATTTTCTATTTTAGCTCTGGGTCTAAATTTTACTTGTGTTAACTATTTATACACCAAACCTTTCTTTGTTAATTGTTAATTATTATTGTTGCTGCTGCTGCTGCTGCTGCATAGACATTATTTTGATGTTGTTAAGAAATATCAATTGTTCTCACTTACAAAAAGTTTGTGAGTTTGAACAAAAGTTTTTAAAATTTGAATAGTTTTCAACTCTTGTTAACAATGTGCCCGTTATACGTCCGAAAAGTGTGAAAATTTAAAACAAGTTGGGACAAAGTGTGTGCTGTTAAATTATAAATATGACAATCCTCGAAAGGTTCGAGAAGCAATAATCTTGTGTTCCAGATCTCTCTTGGCTACCTGTAATAATACGTATATAGACTGGTTGGAATTACCATGTAAAAAAAATACATTTCATGACTCATACAGAAATAATCGATCGTATTCCATAATGACTTGCGCTATCTGTAGTTACATTCGAACCCTCTCGCTCTCTTCTATTAAACCAAATTATTTAGAATTTAGATAAATATTTGAAATAATTTAGATAAAAAATTTAAATTAATATTTATTTGATGTGTTGAATAACATACCAAAATACGATCTACTGGTGTTGAATGTTGATTGGAATTATAAATGATTGAAAACTTTTTAAAGAGATCATGTCTAGTAAACGATGATCATTTTATTTTGTAATGTACACCAAGATGACTATTTAAATATGTATATACGTATTTTAGTGTTTGAAGACGAGGAATTTAATTAAAATGATTAAAAAATAAAAAAAATAATTAATTTTGATCTTAATTACGATCGGCTTTTGTGTTTGAAAAAATCGATTGATATTCCTATATAGCTACGTATAATTCGCACTGTATATACGAGTAAAATCGTACAATAGCCGATCTCATTAATTGAGCAACTTATGTTTTTTAGGTAAATTCATCATCCAACAATAAAACATGTCTGAAATGAATAATTTGTTTTCTTTGACTGCTATTGTTGAAGTAATCACAAAACTACAAAGGACGAGCCCTCGTTCACACCACTACAGCAACAACAAGCCAAAAACTAAAAGGAAACGCAACAAAAACCAAAAATTTAGAACACACAGACATTTGGTGTTGGTGTTGTTGGTGTAAGTATTTTAATTGCCGTATCAGTTGTGCTGTGAAATTTTATCATTAATCTTGTTCACATACAACAAAAAAATTGTTGGAAAATAAAAAGAATTTACCGCATTTTTATTGTACGATTACCAACGAGAGTTTAGAAGAAATCCATGAGTTCGTAAGAATCCTAATTAAGTTTTTTTTTAAATTTTATTTCTGGTGTATAGGGTGAAGATTTTATGATTAAACTCAGTGATTTATCCGCAAGATATAATATCAAATGCAAATAAAGCTTCATACAGTGAAGTTTATTTAAAACGATATCATTCATGATTCCCTTCCATTATATACTTGACATGATAAATATGTTTTTCATTCGAAACCATCAATTTACCATAAAAAAAATGTAAAAACCATCCAACATATGGCTTCTATCATATTAGATAATTTAACGATCGTAACACTACCGCCACCGATTTGTAAATGAGATACTATTGTATTGTTTATATCCGACACGACATGAGTCTAAATATATAATTTTGACAGGCTGAAACGACGATTGCGCTAATAAGTTGTCATTGAAACACTATCGATGTTGTCATATTGTCTCGCAAGTGAAAGAGGCATGAAAATCACAAACAAACGATGCATGCAGTTTTTTTAAATTTTGAAGAATCTCAGATGACTTAAGCTAAAACGGATAGATGAAGCGTAACGTGTCTGTATCTTTTTAAATTGTTTCAGTAAATGTCTTTGTAAATTTCAATGAAATATTTCACACAAATGATCTTCGATTATATAATATTGGGAAATTTTATTGTTGTGGTCTTCATCCTACACGGTATTTCTGCAAATTAAAATAAGGTTTCAAATAAAAAATGATGAGATGACTTTGATCATTATGGCATATCACAACGAAGATTGTGGATAGTTTGTGAGATTTCCAAACAAACAAATTTAACAAGCCACATCAACAGACCTCAATTGCAGTTGTGTAAATGCGACGGTACGACGGTGACAGCAAAATACGTGAAAGCACCGTTAACTCATTATGTGTGTCAACGTTAAAATGACTCTATTTAGTGTGAAAAAGGTACAATAATTATTAAACAAATAAAATTGTTCATTTGAAAAGAATAGAAGACGTGTAGCTTACGAAAAAACCGGCTTTAAAATAAAATAAAATTGAATCGTAGCAGAGCCTCCTAAATATAAGAGCCGTAAGATACCGCCATTTTGTTTCGTGAGCTTTCCAATCAGGGTATTTTCATATTTTTTTAGAAACTTTTTTCTATATAAAAACATAAATGCTTCGTTCGAATTTTCAATTTGAATGGTTAGTTCAATATTCAGAAAAAGTATATTTTAATATTGAGTCATATCATGTCGAGTTAACGTAAAACATTTAAATTAGTCTAACACAATTATTTTTTGTTTTTTGTAGAACCAAGAATTTGTTCAGCATTATTTTTCCAAAAGAAACGTTCGTTAAAAAATGCTTTTGGAGTAGCAATGTAATATGGGGGTTATTGCGTTTTGGATTCTATTTCAACATTGTTGATGAACAAACTCAGAAAACTGTTTTTTCGTTACTTGTTAAACATTTGATCTTTCATCGCTACAAATTCTTTTATTCTTTTCTGTAATTCCAAGTAAATTTGTGATAGAGACATCTGTAAACGGATTTTGAAATTACGTAAAGCTCGGTTTTGCAATCGCATAAAGTTGAAGTTTTCTACGTTTTGTAGATTTTCTAATAATATTTAATTAAGAAAATCAACAATGTCAACGATCTTGTATACATTTGCAGTGATTAAAATTTTTATATGAATAATAATTTATTGTTTCTACATGGTGATTCATAAAATCTTGTTTCTGCTCACTTTTTCTCTTTAATTTTGTTATAAAGATGATTGTTTGCTATTAAATCCATCATTCATCTCGAAAATTCTGACGTGCATTTATTAACTTTACTAATCTACACAACTAATCTACACAACTAAACGGAATGTTCATTTTTATAGAAAATTAATAGATTTTTGCTCCGCTTTAATTTAAATTTAATGATTAAATACTACACTATGATGGCTGATTTTCAAATATGTGTTTTGTGAATATTCTCTTAAAAACATTAAATTAAAATTTAGATGATTTGTTTAATTTTTTATTCATAAATTTATGTTCAAAAATTTTCCAATTACCACTGTTTCTTGTAGTATCTCAGTAGAAGCTTCCCCTCTATTTAAAGCTCAAATTTTAATATTACGGCTCTTTAAAATCATAGATGGCTCTGATCGTAGACGTAATTTTAGAATAAAAAATTACCTTCCACACAATTTTGTTATTACAAAATCCGATTACGCTTCTAAGTTGTGATACCATTTGCTATTTTGCTAGGTCTCCGGCATGATTCTCCATTTTCATTATTTTATAGAAACGCGGAGCTACTTTACCTGGTGGTGATCGAGTCAATTTTGAGAGTAGGAGGGTGGGGGAGGGGGAGAGTGTACGTATATTCTAATTTGCTTATGGGTCACCGGTTGCGAGAGAGATAGTGGGTCAGGTCTTGGTTCACTACCGACAAAACAAATTTGATGGTGAGATAAAATATTTGATTCCAAATAAACGGCACGAGTTGACATATACAAACAAATAGTTTAGTCACTGGATTGGTTCAGACAATTCCACACGTTATATTGGTAAATGTCCCATGATATGCTTCTCTATTCGTGGGCGTGGTTTTATGCATCCATAAGCGTCGAAATGTGACTTTGCTACTGCTGGTCTAATGAAGGAGTTTGACCGCCTCGACGATATTTCTCCAAATATTTCGATTCATAACAAGGAGACGCCAGAAACGATGACTGATTGATTTTAGTTTCCATTCAACGTCATCCATCCACCGTATAGAAGGTGTACCGTAAGATGTCCTACTTTTATTGGAACTGACTTGAATATTGGAGTCTGCTTGGTAGGCTGGTTTTAGGATCGTAGAATATATCATATTTCATATTTCGAATCCTATTTCTATATAATTTCCAAGATAATTTCGAATTTGAAGTTTCTGCATGTTATTTTCCGCGTTCATGACTCGCCACCGAAGGTGAACAATGCTCTATCCAGCATAGCTCGATATTCAGCTACGTTCGTTGATGTTATTCGTTACAAACATATGATGCAATAACCATTCTTGTATCATCGAAGTTAACTGTACAGACTTAGGGTACTAGTAAGTCCAGTTGCATTCGACAAACGTTGACTTATTGTGAGTTTTGACGATAATATTGTTAAAATTTTACTCTACACAAATTAAACGCAGGGTGGTCGGGTGGTTAAGGTATAGACTACTATGTGTTTTCTCAAAGGAATAATGGAAATAACGAAAGGAATTGTAATCGGATTGGAGATATGATGAAGGAGCTGTTACTTTAAATGAAGAAAATACAAAGTAGAGCAAAGTGCCAAAATAGACCAGCATGGTACGAATATAGATCAGCACAGCGAGCAGCATAGTGCACAATTGGCAGAACCGCGACTGGTGCAAGGCGGTTAGCTTGCCAACCTGCGTAAACCAAAAAATATATACCAAATCCTGTTTACTAAAGATTTTCAAATTAAAGAGCTTAGATGAGAAATAAAGTCCTTGAAGAAATAGAAACAGGAGCTTGAAAATAAAATTAAGTAAGTAAAGGCCCGCTTTGAAACACACACCTAGCAAACTATCAAGAGGAATTTTAAAGGCACTGTGGCATCTCATTTGAGAATTCTAAGGAATAGTTCCAAGCGGGAGTACAGCACAATTGTAGGGTGCATATGGGAGCAGGTCAACGCGGTCATTTAGGATCTTCGTCGGAAATCCGCAGATGTGTTGCAAACTGTATCCGCAACAGAAGGGTGCTATGAGCGAGTAATGACTGAGTTGAAACTAACATAAAGCGGCAACCACTTGGAGAGAGAACCGGCTGGACCTAGAAAGAGGGTTAACTAAAATGCCGCGGCAATCTTTCGGTAATTCACCTGTATGTTTTGAACGGACTAACAATCGACACATTTGT
Organism: Nephrotoma appendiculata; assembly: GCA_947310385.1. NCBI lineage: Eukaryota > Metazoa > Arthropoda > Insecta > Diptera > Tipulidae > Nephrotoma > Nephrotoma appendiculata. The sequence continues at coordinate 8,081,867 of OX371224.1, read as the reverse complement.
CTGTAAAGGGCCGTAAATAGCGGCCATCTGAAACATTATTTGTAAACCAATACTATGAGGTAAAACCTCTAGAATATGAGGCAGCTAAGGTCAGTTTAGGTAAAGTTGCACAAGGTGAATTTAGTTTTGTCAATTAGTTAAAAAACATCCTACTAATGCTAGACTACGAAACTACCGCTTGAAGTCGTGTGAGTTAGTACACCGAAATATAGATTATCCAAAAAAACAATATTACAAAAATCAATTTCGTCTTAATGGTAAAAGTGTAATAATTATAACCGGGCATCCAGATTCAAATGATATTAAAGAAATAAATTCTCAGTCAGGATACAATGTATCAGATCCAGCTGCAATTGCCAATGAATTTAATGTATTTTTTATGAGTGTAGGTTCAAATAACATCTCAACGGTTGATTTAGCAACCACTGACAAGGAACGACTAATTATGGACAGTAGTAACACAGTAAACAGTTTTTATTTCTCGCCCATCACTCCCTGCGAATTATATTATGTGATAAATTCCATGAAAAAAAAATCTTCTTCTGGAATAGATGGTATGACCAATAGCGTCATAAAGCCACTTGCCTGTTTTAGTGGATTTCCTACCTAGCCTTTATTTTTAATTTAAGCGTGGAAACAGGAACGTTTCCGTTATATCTCAAAATAGCTGTAGTTATTCCAATTTTTAAAAAGGTGATAAATCGTGTATTAGCAATTATCGCCCGATTTCACTCCTGTCTGTATTTTCGAAAATATTTGAAAAGGTTATGAAAAAAAGAACTTTAAGTTTTTTTAAATGTTAATAACTTACTCTCCGGATCGCAATACAAAACAAGAACACCGAAAAGGCACTTTTATCTTTTCCTGGATCAAATAACTGACCATATGGATAATGGCCAAACTGTCTCAGCTTTATTCATTGATATGACAAAGGCTTTTGATAGAGTTGATCATACCATCTTATTAAAGAAATTGTCCTGTTGGGGTTTCCGCGAGACGATTTAGAAGTGGTTTTGTATTTAAGTGATCGAACTTAATGTGTTAGAGTAAACGGACAGTTGAGTAATAACTGGAAATTAAGATTGGGGTTCCACTGGGTTTGGTGTTTGAACCATTGCTATTTTTAGTCTACATTAATGGAATATTTTCACGCAGAATTTCAATGAGTCCCCTACTGCTTTTGCTGACGATGTATCTTTTACATACTCCGGTCCCGATATTTCATACAACTTTATTTGCATCAAGCAAGATTTAGTATCATTACCGATTTGGCTGAAAACACATAACTTTCTGTTAAGTGATAAATCTAAATTCATGCATTTCAAACAACGAAACTCATCTGCATGTCCTGTTAACTATCATGAATTCGGCTGTAATAGTAATATTCCATGCACCTCAACTGGTTGCTTTCAGGTTAACCACGTAAGTGAATTTAGATATTTGGGTATTATAATAGATGAAAAGCTGAACTGGAAGTCTGTAGTCGAAAGCTTGAAAAATAGACTTTTATTGGTTGCAAGGAAAATGTATGTCCTACGATTATATTGTCCAAATTATCTCCTGCGGATTGTGTATTGTACTTTGGATGACTCAATCCTCCAATATGGTTTATCTTGTTGGGGTGGGGCATGTCACACTATTTTAAACCCGGTGTATGTGCGACAGAAGCATATAATTCGTATTATGGGTTTTAAAGCTACTCAAGACCCTTCTTGGCCTATATTTCAATCGTTAGAGTTATTGCCGTTACAACATTTATATGTTTTTAAGATATTAAAACTATTTTACATTATTAGTGGAAATGATTTCGCAAACTGCGCAGATTATAACCTTCGATCTAACTTCCAGTTCAAAAAAAATGTTCCAAAATTTAAATCAAATCTCCGTAGATCCTTCTTCAGTGTGATCTCTCCAATATTATTTAACAATTTGCTTACTCATTTAAGAATGTGTAGTGGTCTGTCTGTGTTTTCCAAAACTTCTTATTTGGCTTAAGCAAACTAAAAATATTCAGCATCTCTTCCCGTAAATGTGTCGATTCTCACTTTGTATACAAACTTTATATTTCCTCAATTGATTTCGTATTGATATAGCGAAAAACAGTAATTAATAAGTTCTGCAACAAATCCGTTCTATTCTTATGTAAACTGACATCAAAATTGAAATTGTAAATAGCAGTACAACATATATTTAATGATCACATAGAATAGATTTCGTGTATTGATAGAAGAATCACAGACTGCGAGAAAAGAGTGCACAACAAGAAGACTCAAAGGGAGGATTCCCTTACCGAGTGGAAGAAAGATCCTTGGGGGAGGCCTAATAGTTGATTCAAAGTGCGTTTGATGAGTGTGAATCCCGCGGTGGAGAGTGCCCAGAGAAACGTGTTAAAACGATGTAATAGTCAAAAAATTCGTAGTTGTGAATGCGGCCTAGCCGACTTACAACGGAGAATGCACTAAGGTCGAACCGTAAAAGAAATCAACGCTTCGAGCGCCAAATATAAATGAGAGTCGTAACGAGACCAGCGTAAGACATATAGCCACTTTCGACGAGGTGATTTAGTGTGGCTGAGTACAAATCCAGTTCGGTACCACTCGTGAATTTCTTTTCACTTGTGAACTTATTCTTCATACTATAATTTAAATTTAATTGCAAAATGAATGCTACCATATTTAAATCTTAAATCATTTATTTTTGTTTGACCTTATGTCATATGACAACCCGTTAAACGATTTTATTCAGATCGACCGTAGGTTAGGTTAGGTTAGGTTAGGTTAGAGTGGCTGCTATCGCACACTTAGGCCAATAATGGCCCATTGTGATACCACAGGATCCAATCTCCCCTTACTCCCGCTGAAACAAACCAGAGCTACTGATGTAGCGTAAAATGTCTCGCACTGTATGAGCGCCACCCGTGACTTCAGAGAAACCGCCTCTAGTGACCTGAGTGCCGCTTGACTGTTCACATAAATCGCGATATCCCTAACAGATACAACGTTATGCTTCAACCATGTCACGACTTCCCCTATCGCCACCACTTCAGCCTGGTACACGCTGCAGTAGTCAGGGAGACGAACAGAAATATTAACATTGATCACAGAAGACTCCGGCTCCTACTTTGCCGTCTAGCTTAGAGCCGTCCGTGAAAAATTTTAGTGCCTCGTTTTCCAGTATTGATCCGTTCCTCCAGGAATCCCTAGAAGGACAGATGATCCGGAAACCTATATCGAAGCACAACGTTGGTTTAATATAATCTAGATTCACCAGTTCTTCCCTTAGTGATCTAACTATCGTCGAGTGTCCCGCCTGAAGACACTTCCACTGAGAGACAGCCAAGAGCATTATAGCCACATTGGCTGCCATCTGCTTACCAAAAAATTTGATTGGAATAAGATGGAACATAACCTCTAAAGCGCGTGTAGGTGTTGTCCTAAGCGCCCCGCTTATAAGCATACAGGCCGTTCTTTGCACCTTCTCCAACATCTTTATGTAGGTTACCTTTTCCAGAGTGGCCACCACACGCCCACCCCGTACATAAGCACAGGCCTTACCACTGCGGTATAGAGCTAGTGTACCAGCTCTGGTTTCAAACCCCATTTCTTCCCTATGGCGTTTCTACACAAGTAAATGGCTACATTCGCCTTATTCACCCTTTTCTTCAAAGTTAGGCTTCCAGCTGAGCTTACTATCCAAGATTATGCCCAAAAATCTCGCTCTGTCAGCAAAAGCCAGTCTAATGCCGTTCACAGTAGGTGGGCTAACTACCGGAATTTTATATTTCTTAGTAAATAGTACCAGCTCTGTCTTGGACGGGTTGATCCCTTATCCGCATTTGCCGGCCCATTTCGTAACGATCAGGAGTGCATTCTGCATAACATCCCTAATCGTATCCAGATATTTGCCTGAGACAGCTATCGCTACATCATCTGCATACGCTACAACCCCCATCCCCTCTTTCTCCAGTTCCAACAGCAATCCATTCACCACTGCACTCCAAAGAAAGGGGGACATTACTCCTCCCTGCGGAGTTCTTCTAACCACCCGCCTTCTAATGGTGGACTCCCCCAGTTCCGAGATAATAATCCTGCTTACCAGCATCTGATTTATCAACCTACTTATAGGATAATCCACCTTCAAAAATGACAATCCTTTAATGATCGCCTCCGCGTTTTAACATTATTAAAGGCACCCTCAATGTCGAGAAATACTACCATACAATACTCTTGCGAGTAAATTGACTTCTCAATCATGCGTACTAGATCGTGCAGAGCTGTGTCCACCGACTTTCCTTTACAGTACGCATGCTGCGACATTGCCCAATTCCTTGGCTCAACTTTTGTTCGAATAAGTACGTCTATCAATCTTTCCAAGGTTTTCAACAGAAAGGATGATAGAGTTATAGGCCTCAGGTCCTTTGGATAAGCCTGTGAGCTTTTTCCCGATTTCGGGATAAAAACCACTCTGACCTCCGTCCATTTCCTGGGAATATAGACCAATTGCAGACATCCCCTGAAGATAACCTCCAGATAGGGGAGGATGACTGCAGAGTTCCTTTGGATCTCTGCTGGTATAATTCGAGCTGGCCCGCCGATTTATAAGGCTTAAAACCGTTCAGTGCCCACAGGATTCGTTGCCTGTCCACAATGCCATCCACATCTGTTAAAGGTGTTCCTCGATGAGCTCCAGGCTCCATCGAGTCATCAATGCTTCCCGAAAAATGGGTCTCGATGAGAAACTCCAATCATTCCGCACTTGAAGCTGTCCATAACCCGTCCGGCCTAATTAAGTAACTAGGACTGTTTGGGTTAGTAGATATAATTTTCCTTAGGCGAGAAGTCTCAGAGACCTCCTCCATTCTACAAAAGAAGAGTCTCCAAGATCCCCTTTGTGCCCTCCTCAACTCTTTTTTGTATTTTTTCAGGTCTTCCTTATAGGAATCCCAATCCCGATTTTCCCTGGTGTTCTTAGGCTTATTAAAGGCTGTCCTACACGCTCTCCGATAGGTTCCCAATTCCGTGGTCCACCATGTCGATTTCTGCCTGCCCCTAGGTTTTATCAGGGGATACGCAGCATTAAATGACAGATTGCATGCCTTTTTGACAATATCAACCATGCCATCTAATTCCTCAACGCACTCCCTGCGTCAGGATAGTGTCATCTGGCTCGTTGATTTGGTCGCCAACCCCCTCTCGTCGAGTGTTCGACGGGTTGCCCCCATCGGACTTCAGAGAGAGGAGGCTGCCTCCCATCACCAACTTCACTTCGTCCGAAATATCGGAACGGCTACCCTGGTCGTCCTCAGCCCGCTTGACTGTTTCCTGCCGGGTCCATTCGCCGTCGCCCCCAGGCTGGTCTTTCGCGCACTTATCGACCTCGTCTTTCCTATAAAATTTAAGAGTGATCGACCCGAAACCGAAGTTGATCACTCCCTTAGATCTAGCAAGGGAAGCCAAGGATTCCTTATTGATCAGCATGATTGCCTCCTCCTGCTTCACAATCCTCAATCCTTCCGTTGGAAGATCGGAATTACTGGCCCGGATAATCTCAATGTTTTCCTCTGGCTTATCCGGCTCGGTTGGTAACCAGACGCGTGCCCTCGGCCTGCTCGGGATTTCCCCTCTGCTGACTGCTTCAAGCCTCGCGCCCGGCCACACCTCGCCTACCTCGGTCACTGCCCTTTTATAGAGATCGACCGATCTCTGGTCCGAGCACGCAGTTAGCCTAACGTGCCCTTGGTGCCATCGCGCATCTCTGCAGGACGGGGGGGATCCTGGATTTTCTCTCAGGATCCTCAAAAAAATGGAGTTTAGTGCATTATTCACTACCCTCCACTTTTCCGACGTGATGCTCCCATCTTCCTGACCTTTGTCAATGACGGCTAGCACCAGCACGTGCTCCTTCAGGATTTCACTGAATAATTTCAGTTTCTGCTCCTTAGGAGCACCCGACGTCATGTCTGCTTGCACTTTGGCCCGCTTAATGCCTTCTGCTTCAAGCTCATCCTGGGACCTCCTTCTTTTAGACACAAGGACCCTCTCCAAGCTATCGCAGCCGACAGTTTTCTTAGCCCATGCTACAGATTCGGTCGCAGCCAGTTTCTCCAGAACTCTAAATGCCGACCGTCTCTCTCTGTACCGTCGTTTTGTTGGGGGGATCTCTCTCGGTCCCCCGCTCTTCTGTTTGGCAGTTCCGCTTCCACCTGGCTTCGATGCCATGGTGTTCCTTACCCCTGCCTCAGTTGAGGGAGCCCCACCTTTCTGGTTAGAGTTATTCCCCTCTATAGTACTTTCCGGTTTTTGGTGGGTACCGGTCCCCTTGTTTTTATTATTTTTTTCTAAATCTTCCATTTATTCCCACGAATATCGGAGAAATACGTCCACCTGCGCAGAGATCCGTATACGCAGGTAAGGCTAAATACAACTGGAGGTGGCCAGGTATCCAGAGGGCTCCGTTCACGACTGGGCTTTGTTAAATGGGCCCCAGTCTCGTCGATCATCAGCACGGGTCGCATAACACCTTAATCCAGCCCATTGGCTCACCAAGTACCCCGCCTTCCACGCCCCCGCCCCCTCCAACATCCACTTACTCATTCACCCATCTATATGGATATCCCAAACAAATGGGACCCATTTCATTCAGGGGATTACCGTTTATAAGGTTCCCTACTCACTACCTGGAGGCTCGAGAGCGCAGGGAGACGTGACGCTCAGTTCACCGTGGTTGTGGTCGATGGTTTTATGACGCCATCAGTTCGCCTTTCCCTACTGGGTATCATAACCTAATAACCTACCTATCGATAGGCCGTTCACTATACCACCTGTGACCGCCCCCCCCCCCCCCCCCCCTACCGATAGCTGCAGCTCGCCACGGGAGATCGACCGTAAAATGACACCAAAATGATTAACGAGAATAACCGAAAAAACTCGGACGCATGACAACCAAACGTTTTTTTTGCCAATTAGTCGGTTTTGTCTAGGAATATTTGACCGTCTTTCATTGATCGTAATAAAATAGGATGTCAAATAAATTTTTAATAAAAACCAAATCCTAAATGCACATTTACCAAACGCTGCTCCCGTATTCGATGTTGAAATTTTGATCTTTCTATCGCGATCAAAATATGACTGGCTATATAATTTTCTGATCAACACAATTACCTTTTTTTTATGTTTTAATCTATGCAATCTGTTCTGGGGCCGAAGCACTCCCAACTCTTTCGCAGTGCACTTTTACCGTCCTACTTTACGCATTGCTTGCCAAATCGAGGACGTACGGCTATAGGTCCGATTTACGTAGAACCATCTGCACATTGCATTGCTCCATGCCAGCCTATAGTACTGACATGGAAGATGGGTCGGCCCATGAGTTGTGCACTCCGACAGGGGGTCATAGTTGTGTTCATTTGCACAATTACCTTGATGGCAACTTACGCAAATTAAGCGATATTTGCGCAGGTACTCGGTTACTGGTCCCACATGACATCCAATACGAGAATGTACAAATATGAAATTTCCTTCCTTCCTGAAAGAATAAAAAAGTCTTTGTAGAGATTTAAACATAACAATCATCGAATTGTATAGCATTTCATAAATATTTTTTCGGGCTACAATTTAGTAGTATTTACTTCTAGATCACTACAACTGACAATCGTGTTTGATCTTGGACATTCATATAATTTTCAATAATTGTCTTCAATAATTTTAAAGCCACTGTGAGCCAATAATTTTAAAGCCCGTGATCTTGCTATTCCTACCTAAAATACAAGTTCGGTTTTCTCTCTTTTTATCCGATAAAAAATGATAGCAACGTTTAGGGTTTTCATCAATTCTTGTCGATATGACAACGCGCATATGATCAAATTTGTTATCTGTTAATACTTTGTTGTATCCGGTGCTCCACTAAGTCCCAGTGTACTGAGTAATTTCGCTGTAATACCCCATTAAAGGAAGCATGTAACCGTAAAATCGGAAGATCTTGCGAGCTAGAACAATGTTTTAAAAACTGAGATTAGGCTGAAGAGTCGGAGGAATAGGATAGGTTATTCGGATAATGTATAATCTGGCGGATTTTAGTATAGTGAAACATTTTTTGTGAGAACCTTGAACGAATTTTTGATCGAACTTAACTAAGAATAAGTTGATATTTACGTCTGTGTGAATAACATAATAAATCTAAAATATAAAATAAGACTTTCGACGAAGATGGGATTCGAACCCACGCGTGCATAGCACATTAGATTAGCAGTCCAACGCCTTAACCACTCGGCCACTTCGTCATATTTTATAAATTTTATTTCAGTAATTTAATTCCTATCGTTTCGACCCTGGGAAATAAACCGTTTAAACGTAAGTGGTTATCCCAAGTTTGAACCCGTAGTATGGTATATTCAGGCAAAGGGATTCAGCCAAATTATGTAACATAAAGTGAATGTTGCTTTTATTATCACATTCAAACAAATATCCGATATCTTCTAAACGAACTATAATTTTTCAGGTTTACCATTAACTGCATTCGTTTGATCCTACCAATTTTCCATTAGGCCATTAGAAAGATGTCCTTGATAGATGATCTTATCATACGAGTCATTTTATATTGGGCAAAACACATTTAACTTTTTAAGAAACAATTGTTTCATTTTGAAATGTTGTTCTGTGTTTTTTGTCAAGGGCCGATGGCCACAAATTAAATACTCAATGGAATGGATTTTTTCCTCTCGTCACTCCTAATTAAGCAGCACTCGTATAAATACATATATGATGAAGAAATTGAGTCTACATATCGGGTTTGCTTGTACCCTTAAGTTGACACATCAATATCGAAATAATAAATAAACGAAATAAATTTAATCAAAAAAGTTTCTTTTGTCGTCATTAATTGAAAATTTTTATAATTAAAGTGAAAGGTTTTGTTTATATTGCGAGAGACGGTGCGTCTAACGTGTAGCAATATTTACAGGTATACATAGCACCGTTTCTGGTATTAGATATATCAAATAGTTTTTTGTAATCTATTTATAGAATGACAGTTTTTTTTTGTTTTTTTCCAATTTATTTATATATTTAATTAAAACAAAACAGAAAAAAATTGATAATTTAAAAATAAATTTTCTTTTTTTTTCGGCATTTTTTGTCGAAATGAAAATTGATCATCAAGTAAAAAATTTGATCGGGGAGAAAAAAATTAATTTTTTTTCGTTGCTTTCAATTTAATTATAATTAAATTTATATGACTTAGCGGTTTTTGAGACATAAAAATAAATTGTAGGTTACATTTTTTTATTTGTATTTTTGGTATTTTGGGATGGTGGAACAAAGTGGCGATATTAGATCAAAATACAGAAAAAAATTTTGTTAATTGAATTTATATATTTAACTTATAACAGTTTTCGGTACAATTCTATACAAAGCCCAGATCCAGAATAATCGACATCGACACATATCGTTTAATTAACAAATATAATTTCCGAAATATATTAAATATTTTCCTTATATACATTTTTCATTGTTCGTTCCATCCACATCATTAAAATAATGGTAGAATAGTTTAATTCAATCAAATTTTCGGACTCACATAATAATGTACGTTAATAATGATGATCATATAAGAAACCTACAAATCGTAAAAATATAAGAAAAAATTAACGAAATTCTGGAAGTAATTATAACAGTTTGTTTAGGTTTATTACCAACCATTCATTATTATTTTTTCTTATGATCTTAGATGGTGATGATTATAATTATGATGATGATCATTATTATTATTATTACACTATATTATTGTGCGATCTTCATTGTTCAAATAATAATTTATCATATTACATGAGAAGAAACCAGATTTATATAAACAAAGATAGGAATACCTTAGGTAGACACGGAAGTCTCCATCTCTCAGAGGAGCAAAACCCAATCAAGAATCCAATGAAGCATACAAACGACCTATACGTAATTTAATAACCGTTCACTCGTTTTATGAATGAACGACCAACTTAAAAACTAATTTTTGGTATTAGAGATCACACACAAACTATGTATAATCAAAATAGTCCTCATCTCTATATATACGAGCGAGTACAGATATAGATAAAGTAAATTTAAGCGCGTATAACTCAGAAGTATGTAATGTAATTACATACAATATAATTTTAAATAATAGAAATTACTTTAAAATGAAATGAAAAACAGTCCATTGCATTTCTTTTTAATTAAAATATATAATTGTTCAATTAAACTAGACAATACTGCTGTGCGTGCGCTTATGTAAAACCTCTGCGGCTATCAGTAAGCTGCTATATAGATTATGTCACTTGATATTAACATAGTGAAAGTCGGTAGTGTTTTAAATTTTAATTATTATTTAAATACCTTACCAAATTAAACCCTTTTTCCATACCACCACAAAACACAAGAAAATTCTTTATGGCGGAATGATTTATGAATCGATGAGCATAAAAGATCGGTACAACAGGTGTATAAGAAGGATATGTTTATTGTAAAGATCAGCCTTTAAAAAATAACAAAATCTAAAAACTCTGATTCCACAGTTGTCGGTTGTGTTATAAAGATAATTATCTTTATGCCATCCCTCAATGTTATGTGTAGATGATAATCACCTTTATATTGATCATTTTTAATTAAAAGTTTTGTTAAGCGTCCGATCGCGTTCTATTATACCAAATAAATTGATTTGAGATTTTTGAATGAACTATCTTTGGTCTATTTAAGTAAGAAGCCTAAATAATATAGAATCATCCAAATAGACATAATGGCGGCAGAGTTTATTTACTTATAACCAACATTTTTTGATATAATCATAGAGATTAAATTTTTGGGTTTGTGTTATTTGTGATAAATTATTAAAAAATTTCGTTTCCATTCCGTCTGGGAAGAATATTTTATGGATGTTAAGAAGAGGTTTAAATCAATTTTGAAGTCAATGTACATTTAGAAACTAAGTTTGTCACTTATAAAAAGGCGTTTATTATTTGACAACAAAAATAATTGGCAGTGGGCATTATGATGTGACGATAAGAGAAAAGCAACAAACAATTTATATGTCACTTAACGACGTTTTTCTTCGTACTATAGAACACGACATAGAAAGAACAAATCGTTCAAAACTATATGAAAACTTTGACTTTCAAATTCATTCATCTCTTAGTTGTCGATTAGTTAGTTTCACAAAATTTAAAATTAAAAGTGATATTAATCTGATTTTGACCACATTCGATCAAGAAACATTTGCACTTCTCAATAAATGTATCCACTTTTATTTATTTTGAAACAGAGATCGTTGATGTGCTTATATTTTCACTATAAGGTTGTATAGTTGGTGGTTTTAGTTATCAAACAGTAGAATACTAATTTTTTCGTAGAAAACTTCGTTCTCAAAATAAATGAATGTGGACACAACTTCTTCATATTTGTTATTTAACGAATTTTAACGACTTAACTAATTTCAAAAATCTGAAGGAGCATTTACAACTAAGAATTTTATGCTTTTACCAAAGTGGTCAGATTTTGAATTAGCGGTTATTTCGCCACCTCATAGCTTTAATGCAATCTATTGCTAAAGCTAACTCCATGTTTGGCTTTGTCAAGCGGTGGACTGGGGAATTCACAGATATACATACTATACGCACATTATATTACGCTTATGTAAGATTTCAAGTAGAGTATGCTGTAACGGTTTGGAGCCCGTCTTACGCTGTGCACTTGAACAGAATCGAAAGCATACAAAAAAAATTTCTTATATTCCTGTTGAAGAAAACTGGCTGGAATTATGATTACAACATACCATTCTACGAAAATGTGGCTCGTTTACCTCCTTACTCTTCAAGGTGCAAAGAATTTAACATGTGCACGCTTGAAAACAGGCGTCTACTTCTGGATGCCGCTTTTATCGGAAATGTCCTTCTCGGCCACATTGATTCATCCTTCATCCTGGAAAACATATCCATAAATGTCCCAAGCAAGACTTTGCGTAATCATCAATTTTTGGCGCTTGAACACCATCCAACCAACTATGGCGACAACAATCCCATTAATCGATCTGCAAAATCTTTCAATGCCGTAATTGATCAATTTGATTTTAATTTATCAAAAACCAGTTTTAAAAAAAAGTTAAAATCGTATTTTCTAAATTTTTAATAAGTCCTTTGACAGTTTCATATTTGAAGTACTAATTGTTAATTTAAATAATTGTTTTATTTATAATTCTTATTTATTTACAATCTAAGTGTGAATAGATTAATTTTTTTTATTTTCTATTTTTAAAATTCTATTTTTAGATTTAATTTTTTTGTTCTCTTTTTTGTTAATATGTATATTTTATATTTTACTTTTGTTAATTTGAAATCATAATTGCAATGTACTAAATCGATTTCCTTTAATATTTAAATAAATAAATATCGAGTGAGTTATAAAGCGTAATTAGTTTAATAATTGAAAGCAGTTGAGCATTCATTCCGTATTCACTTCGCTGAGTGGGCCAATTCTCGGAATTTTCGGTTGGACGGAAGATAATGATCATTTTTACCAAAAAATGTCTTTTCCGAGGTTGTTCATTTTCACCTCGGCGGTTATGTGAATAAGTAAAATCGCCGTATTTGGGGTACAAAAAATCCATACGTGACAATTGAGAAGCCAATACACCTAAAACGAGTCACCGTTTGGTGTGGAATATTTTGCAAAGGCATCATTAGGGTGATTTTTTTCGAAAATGAGCAAGGAACAGCGTTAACTGACGGGAAACTAACCTGGTGGTGCCATGTTAACTCATTTTTATTCCCAACGATTGAAGAGGAAGGCTTGACCGATATTTGGTTTCAACAAGACGGCGCCACTGGCCACACAGCCGAAATAGCAATGTGAACTGTCCTCCTATGAGCTGCTGTTTGACTATACGTTTAACTATTATTTGAGCCGTCAATTTTACCAATAATATTATAATCATTCAGATACGATTGAGGCTTTGAAAGACGCAATTAAGGAGACTATTATAGTAAAATGGAGGCTCAATCGATGGAAAATGTACTGAAAAATTGGGTCGATAGGATGGGGTACGGGAGATCCACCCGAGACAGTCAAATTAAATAATGTTCCATTATTAATCGGAAGGTGTACTCTCGAAAATAAAGTACTAACCGAAAATATTTGTTGCATTTTTATTTAATATACATTTATAAAACATACTATTTAACAACCATACTACTTTTGATTAATTTAATCTTCTTTTTCATTCTTGTGCACAACTCGTTTCGTCTATGCGATAGTCCGCACAACTAATCCGCACTTGTAACATCTTACCGATTTGTTTTTTGACCTCGTCTTTATGAACATGGGTGTATCGCTAACTTTTGGTAAAGCCGGGATTGTCATGTTTCAGATTTATTTTATGTTTTACAGAATCTGTCAAATCGTTTACTTAAATAACAATGTCCAATTAATTCTTCCAACTGTAATTTAAATTTAAAATTAGCTAAAGAATTGGTAGTATAAAGTGAATCAAAAAAGAGGGCTAAGCCCCTCAAAATGTGACTCTTTAGAAAATAAATATAAATAAAATTATTAAAGGGAATCATAATAAAATTAAAAACCAGGAATACGTACTGCAATCTAACAAAGATCTAAATGATCATAATGAAGAAGACAAAATAATAACTGTAAAAAAACGAATAATATTACCAGATCTTATTGTTACTAATAAAAAAGTGGTTCAAATTGTTGAGAACTTGATGAAAAATTGTTAACGGATAATCTAATTACCAAATTCAAAATCAAATTGCAGTCAATATAGGTGCTAAGCTGCTATTTGGAAACTTTAGTGACTATTATATGATTTTAAATGTTTTTTACACTATTTGCCGTAGGCACTTGGCGAAACACACTTATACTTAATAAACACATTTTTTATTAATCACTTGTTTTTTGTTTCGCAGTTATTTTGAATAATTTTCAAAAAGTTTAAAAAATCACTCGATCGATTTCGACTTGTTAGGTCATCATCAGGAGTATCTACTGAAATCAGTAGATACTCCTGATGATGACCTAACAAGTCGAAATCGATCGAGTGATTTTTTAAACTTTTTGAAAATTATTCAAAATAACTGCGAAACAAAAAACAAGTGATTAATAAAAAATGTGTTTATTAAGTATTAAGGATTTTAAATGTATTGGCAAGAACGCTTCAATACAAATACTTTACGTTTGCTGAACCCAACAATAAACCGACCAAAATTGCTTTAACGGGGCTCTCGAATTTCGAAATCGATCGATTAAAAGCGTTATTTGTAGCAGAAAAAATACATGTTGCTATATGTAAATAAAAAAATTTAACATTAAAAAGCCACGTTTTAATCAACAGGCGATTTGTTGTATTATAAATAAGGTGAAATAACATTCAATGAACTAAAAAGGTTTAAATCCGTAAGCAGTATTATTGTGTCGTGAAGCTTTTATCGTGTCCTAAACCTTGGACCCACCCAATGTAGAACATGCAAACTGTGTGGTCATGGCTCAGACAATTGTCATATGGACATTAAATGCCGGATGTGTGATGAACATCACAAAATAGAGGATTGAATCCGTAAACAAGATGCTTCCTGCGAAACAGCAGGATGCATATAAAAAAGTCACCGGCCGTTTCCAACCAAGTCGAACGAAAAGTCACCAACTTCAGATTATTTTTGAACTTCAGATTATTTCGGCTAAGAATTGCTATGGCGGTAACAAATAGTCTGAGGTTTTGTGTTTGGAATGCCTACAGCTTAAGAAACAAAATAACTGAAACAATTGATTTCATAAATATTAATGATCTAGATGTGCTGGTTTTGATTGAGACCTCGTTACAGACAGGATATGCAACTAATTATAAATGTTATTGAATGGATAGAACATGGAGATGGGGGCATTGCCGTGTTGGTCGAAGAAAAATTTAGCAATCTCTTCTTCCGTGGTACAAGACAAGTGTAATTAAGTGCCTAGGCTTTAATATAATGTGTGAATGTGGAAGTTTGGAATTAATAGTAGTCGACTTTCCTGGTAGCTTTCTTACGAAACAAAAATTAAATAATTTTTAGTCGGATCTAAACTTAATTTGTAACTCACAAAAGAGTTTATTGGTGTTCGGGTATACAGGTTGTGGGGTTGCTCAAGAGCTAAAGCTTTTCATATTGTACACGACATAATATCGAATCGGGGTCTAAGGCTGTGTCCCAAACACCGACTTATTTGTGGACACCGACTTATTCAAATAAGTCACCTCGCGAGCAGACTTATGTGAATAAGTATGTCTACACAGAAATATCTCCAAAAATGTGCCTTGACTAAATTAATCATGCAGTTTTTTTTCAAATCTAGTGGCAACGACCATAAAGCAAAATATACATAAGAGGACTCATGTAGAGTTTCCGAGGTTAATCTATCTTACTTTACACAACCTGTATAAGCGTAACAAGAACAATAAACTATAAAATAACTATGCCGATATGTTTATAAGATACGTATGTATGGATTAAATATAGGAAAAAATTAAATTTGTATATATAAATATATTAAAACTATAAAATGAGATTAACCTCGGAAAAACCTGCTTATAAAATTTGCACTACTTGATTTCTCTTATATATTTATTGCTCGATGCAACGACCAACATGCCAAGGACATTTTTTCTTCCATATAACAGAAATTGCACTTTGTTTTTTTTGATATTACGTCACAAATAAGTCGGTATAATGAATTGGAACGACTTGACCGACTTATTCAAGATGGCGTCAAATAAGCAAATAAGTCTGTAATAAGTCGGTGTTTGGGACACAGCCTAAATGTTTATTATATCCTAGTACCCCTACCTATATCACTTATTCTTCAAGGCGCCAACCTTCTAACTTGGAAATAATTTTAGCTATAACCATATCCATACTATTACAGAGCCATTCGCAGCACTCCAATTATATTCTGACCATCGTGCTGTTCTATTTCAAATCAACACAACGATTTTTCACCGGTCGCCTCTAGTGACATTTTGTTATAGAAAAGCTAATTGGAAATGAAACAGGAAAAAATTACAAAATTATATCAAATTGGATGATTCAACGGCTCACTTAATTGTACTAACGATATATGTAGATGAGAAATTGCAAAACGTGATATCTCATATATGCAACGCACGTGATGTTTCTGTACCAAAAGTATACTTACGTAAAAATATAGATCTTGTATAGCCTGAATCGGTAAAAATCTTAATTAAAGTCGAAAATTTTCGAAGGCGTCAATGGCAACGAACTATAGGGATCCATTCATCATGTTGGTTTATCTTGAATTGAAAGCTGAGATTGATTTACAAATCATTCAGCTATACGCAATATGTGGCTGGAATGCGTTACTCAGATAATTTGACACTGGTTCAAAATCCTTCTGGAAAATTACTAAGGTCATAAAAAATAAAAATAGACTTTTACCACCTTTAAAGCATCTCTCTCTGGCATATCCCATCAAGGGATTTGGCCGCCTCAAATGAGGTTTCATAATCATATTTTCATTTCGGATAATGAGTGATTAATTTATTGATCCTAAACCAGCCGTGACATTTTTTCCCTTGTCACCACCGGGAATTGAACCCAAGACCTCCAGTCGCTGGAGCAAGCATGCTGACCACTTTGCTACTGGGGCTGCGAGCATGATAATCGGTTGCTCGTTACTAATAAAGAAAAAGCAAACGCGTTTGCTTCTGTTTCTAGTCGCATTCCTATAGTCCATAACGACTCTGCTTTGGCAAACATGGTAAAATCGTCTATTACTTATCTTAATGGTTCTCCAAATGATACCATTGAATATACCAAACCAGCTGAAGTAAAATTGACCATTAAATGACTTAAAACCAGGAAAAGTCCTGGTGTTTATAATGTTAACAATTTACTGTTAAAAAATGGTTCTCATAATTTTGTTATTATATTCACATATTTATTTAATGCATGTTTTAGTTTAAACTATTTCCAACAGGCTTGGAAATATGCTTTGGTAATTCCTGTGGCTAAACTAAATAAAGATAACGGTAATCCACTGAATTTTAGACCGATTAGCCTTCTCTGCTCAATATCAAAAATATTTGAACGCATAATTTTGTCAGATTACAAAACCATATTATAAGCCAGTCCAGGCGTTGTCTTGTTGGATATAGGAAAAGCCTTTGATCGCGTGTGGCACGATGCCCTTATTCATAAACTAATTCTGGTAAATACACCAGTCTACATTGTAATTGCTGGAGGATTACTTGATTGATAGAACATGTTCTGTTAAACTAGTGGGTACAAGTTCTGAAAAAATGACTGCACATTCAGGTGTTTCACAAGGAGCTGTATTGAGCCCAGCATTGTTCAATAATTTTATTCATGATATACCAACCCCGGCTGATTACTACCCGACCTACTACTATATGCTGATGACTCAGCTTTAATCTCCAGTTCTATGAGTCCGAGTCAAATTATCTTGACTCTGGAAAATGATATTAATATGCTAAATGCTTACTTCACCAAATGGACGATACATTTGACTGTTGAGAAAACTCAAGTATCTTTCTTTTGTAGGCGTCGGAAATCTAATTTTCTTCCTAATAGGAATTTGCTAATAGACAATTATTCGATCTTCACAGTTTTGGTAATATAATGTTAATCAAACTTCACATATATAACATTTGTTGCAATTTCAAGAGATTCTGAATTTTCTGATTATTTTATTTTAAATAATTCGGATATTAGTTCAGGAATGATTAATAAAAACCTCATTTTCGTAATAAAATTGTATGTATTGTTTATGTATATTGATCCGTTCTGAAGCATAATTTGTATGATTTAGTTTAAAATTATAAGTTTAAGTAGGGTTAAGCGATATGAAATTTTTTACGTATTTTCCTTAACCTGAGTCAAATATATGGATAATTAAATAAAGAAATAAAGTACAAAAAAAAATATATATACGAGGGTTGCCTTTTATATTTCGGGATTGGACAACCCTAGTGTTGCAATCTGGCAACTGACAGCTCTATCATAAAGTTTGACATTTTTGAGATTATACGTACTCAGAACGTTTTGACATTCGAGCGCTATTTGTGTTGTTTACAGTACTCATTAACTCAACATCTCGGCGAAAAAATGTTTAATTCCATTTTTCGTGAACATTTTCGTGCGATTATTTTTTACAACTTTCGACGCGGATTAAGGCAGCAAGAGTGCATGGATGAACTTAATTCAATTTTTGGTGATGAAGCTCCATCAAGGATCAGTGTTTACCAATGGTATGGTGAATTCAATCGAGGTCGTAGTTCACTCCAAGACGAATTTCGTGAAGGTCGTCCAGAATCAGTTGTTGTTCCGGAAACCATTGATGCTGTGCGCGAACTGATATTGCAAGATCGTCATGTGACCTATCGTGAGATTGAGACAACCTTAGGCATTAGTGGGATCAGCATACATTCAATATTGCATAAACATTTGAATGTCAAAAAAATTTGTTCGCGTTGGATCCCACACAGTTTGTCAATCGCTCAAAAAAAGGCTCGTGTCGATTGGTCGAAAGAAAAGCTAAAAAAATACGACCGCGGTGCTTCAAAACACGTCTATGACATAGTGACAGAAAGTAAACAGCAGTCGAAGCACTTGCAAGCATATGATCGCCTGTTTTTTCGGAAAAAATGAACATGTCGCAACCGTACCACTAGAACAACGCAGAACAATCAATTCTGAGTGGTACACAACCATTTGTTTGCCAGTTGTCTTCCAAGAAATCAGGAAAACCAACTGCCAAAGACGGATCACTCTTCACCACGACAATGCGAGCTCACACACATCGGCTCAAACAACTGCATTTTTGAGCACTCAAAACATCAATTTGATGATTCATCCGCCGTATAGTCCTGACTTGTCACCAAATGACTTCTTTTTATTTCCGCACGTAAAAAACAAACTGATAGGTCAACGTTTTTCGACACCTGAAGAAGCGGTTGCTGCGTTCAGAATGCATGTTTTGGAGATACCTCAATCAGAGTGGAAAAAAAGCTTCGACAATTGGTTCAAACGCAGGCAAAAGTGTATAGATCTTCATGGGGAATATTTTGAAAAACAATAAAGCGATTTTCGATGATTAATATTTGTTTTTGTTCTCTAATCCCGAAATATAAAAGGCGACCCTCGTATATTTCAAGGCAATATTGCGAACACTTAGAAATCCTTAATTCTTAATTGTACAATCAATATTTAAAAAAAAAAAAATACAACAAACTAAAAGTTGTCGCACCCTGTATTACCAGTCGCGAACACCCCACTCAAAGTGCATGTAGATAAAATGACCAAACGCTCGATGACAATGCAATATTCAATCATTTATAGCAGGCAGTGAGCAGTGTTTAGCGTTATTTCGAATACATTACTTTTCCATTTTGTATGTAATATCAGGTTTGTCGTTTTTCATTTTATGTGTAGGGATTGATGTCTTTTGTTTTTAAAATCGTTAAAAGTCCCGGAAATGAAACTTCTAGAAATATTTGATTTTTTTGATATAATTTTTGACATTTTTCATTTCTTAAAGCTAATACAAACGATTCAAATTCCTCACACCATGTTGGGTGTTACTTTTATACGAAACAGCTTAGTAACTGGTTTTCACGACTTATTGCAGAATAGCGTTTTCAGAATATTGTAAATGAGCTCTAAAGGTTTGTCTATTCCATTTTGTTATTAAGCCTCAATGGTTAATTTTGTTATGATCTTACAATTTTAGAAAAAAACTAAGATTCTGAAATAGTTTGATTTTGGCTTTTCAAATTAAAACAAAACAAATTTTGAACAAAAATTCAATTTGATGCAAACCGGACAGAATATCAATAATAAACAATATACACGAAGTGATTATTGTTAGTTGATAAAATGATATGTTAACGTTATATCTTGAGCTTTGCGGTGAACCATGGTTTGATGATAGTTTTATTGGAGGTTCATGAGTTTATTATACTTGTTTTAATCCCCTACGGAATGATAGATGTGGTAAACGTGTAGTGGTGAAATTTGTTTATATAATATTTAAGTCTTCCTTTCAGAAGGTCTTAATTTTAAAGTGTTGTTGCTAGAAATACATCATCGGGGCTACAAGTTTTTACTCTAATTGGTGGTTGTATCTCAGTGAAATAATTTTTAGTACTCGCTATATATTCCATCCTTATGGTACGTAAGAAATCCAATCTAAAAACACGTTGGAGTTAGTCCCCGCAAACATCCGATTATCGGCAATTTAATAATTTCCCTTTACATAGTTCATGAATCTAGTCAGGATCAGTACTCCAGTTAGTTCCGACCTTGCTATTTTCGGTTATTCGGATAGTAGGTGTTCTCGGTTGCCATGCAATAAGATAAAAAAGAACATGATTGAATCAAGGAGTCAATAGTTAAAATATTATTTCCCGTGCTCGCAAAGTTACGTTGTTATACACTGGTTTCTCTAAAGACTCCATCGTGTGGTAGAAACAAGGAAATTTCGGTATTTTCGGTGCTACTTTTTCAGATGCCCGTTGCTAAAATTGATATCCTGGTTAAACTTTCCTTCCATTGCTAATAGTAGTGACCTTGCAGTGTAGTAGTAGTTGAATTATTGTAGTGTATTAGTAGTTGAATTTATTTAAAAAATGACAATTTCACAATGTAATGTCCATCTTGGATTTGCTTGGTCTTTCACAAAAAAGCTTCTCGCAGTATTCATCATTTGGTTTGGATTCAAAACTCTTGACCGTAGGCAAACCATACCAAATTGTTGCAAGGAGGATTTATATCGATCAATTCGATACAATGCGAAGCAATGGTTTTAAGCTTTTTATTAGAGCTGCGACCCAGCCACGACTATCCTAATTTGGTATTTCGTGCAATCACGGCATTGTTCTTATCCTTGATTTGCTTATATTATGCAATAATAACGAGAAATGTTCGGCATCAATTAGTAAGTCTATTTGTCTCTTAGTATGGGTTCACTAGCATCAGCAAAATAATTTCGATTAAGCCTGTATGTCTTAACTGACGTGACTCCTTTGGTATTACCCGCTTCTAGTTGACTCAGTCCTCGAATGTGTAATGTTGCATGTTCAAATGACAAATGACTATTGACTAGATTTCTTTGATTATTGAAGCATCTGAAGCAAAGAGAGATACCTTGCATCAGCACCGGCTCCCTTCTACACTCGTATCTTTATATTTACCACATCGATTTAGTTTTAGATGGTTGAGATAACTTTAAACCACTGTCGGATGAAAATATCTCTACCACAATTACACGACTGCAAAAATTCAAAAAATTTGTCTATTGGAGAATCATCTTCGACAATCTTTTAAGCAAATAGATTTCTACAGCCAACGTCAGCCATTGATCTCGCGCTTCTACTTCTCCTCATAATCCTTTTATGACCTTTTATATCCTTATGACTTCATTCGAGGCGCCATGTTATTAGTGGACATTACCAGCGTTCGCTCGTACTCCATGTGGTTGTGCCGTAAAGGTTTCTTTAAACTGTTCCACCGTATATTTTTTACGATCATATAGCGTGACTTAAATTTATTTAAAGCTAATAAATAATTTGCCTTGGTGATGATGGTTTAGTAGTCGTTCCGGTTTCTCTTTCAATAAACTCATCAGATATTAAAATTTTTGTATGAATGTTAAAAACATTTCATATAGGAGCTCTTCTATATTAACCATTAAATGACCTGATATTTATTTTTGGTACTTTAACACAAATGATTATCACGGGATGTATTTAAAGTTTCATTTCCTCCGATCATTACTAAATGCTTCAAATTGCAATGTGCCTACAATATCCAATGCAAAAATATCTCTCTCAATTTTCTACAACTCCTGAAACAATTTTTCCATACGTTGTTGCTTCACCAACAATTCGTCTGTGAGGTCGACTCAAATTTCAGTCCATTTACAATTCTTTTAATTCTTGTGAAACTTTTCGCGTCCGTAAAATACGGAAATTCAGGTTTGAATTTCCGTTATATAGTTAAACCGAATGACTGGTTTTCACAACATACTGCTCCGCTTAATGAATTGAAGTTACGTTCAAACATACCTAGTTTGTGCTTCGCATTCGAAGACACTGTGTATTCAGGGTTTAAATGTAAATTAAAATAATATTACAGCACTATTTTACACTTAAATTTATCCGATATTTGGTTAATTTATGCAAAAGTCAGGTTTCAGTACTTCAGGGTATATATTTAGTACATACGTTATTTTCATAGTTATAGTATCTGTGCTCCCATTTTCTATAATTGCGTTTGTGTCAAATTCTCATGAAACTTCTCCAAAATGTTTACAAATGCGCCTAAATGTTCACTAACGTTTGAGAAAAAACATCATGAGAGCCGGTCGGGAATATTTGACAAATGATAAGTAAATAGTTGCGATATTATTGTTTTAATTAATGTTAATGTTCCTCGGATGTTATTAATGTTCCTCAGAATGATCTCCAAAGCAATTTGAAAATGACGTAGAAACTTTGGTTTTGGAAAATCCGCTCAAACTTTAATTCTTCCTCATCCGGACTTGTTTAATGATTTGCTTGTTAGGACAAATATTTCGAAAACTACATTCAATAATTATATATGACAATAGCAAAAACGATGGATTATCATTCACTTATTTTGATACCTTGGAAATAATGAAAGCTTTCAACAAAATAAAGTCTAATTCTGTCGGGCTCGGTGGAGTTCAGTTAAAAATCATTAAATTTGTTTTACCTTTCAATTGTCCTGATAGTTTATCCTGATTGTTGGAAAGTTTTTAGAAACAAATTGAAAATTGATTGAGATTATCATCTTTCCATCGAGAAAGTAGTTTTCGGTAGCCACCTTCCTAATTTTATAAATAGAACCCAAAATTCGTAGAGATACTTGAAAATTTCTTTTATTTTGCGACTTCTCCTAAAGATAATTTTAAATAAATAATTAAAAAAATAAAATCACTGGTGGGTGCTAAATGTAAGTTTATGCTGAATTTCTCAAAACGTTGGCCCCGTTGTACACTGAATACTTGTTGTGTTGATAAGGAGGCTTACTTGTATATCTTACTTATGTTTAATATTTTTAACGTACATTTTGAGCATGCTGCAATAAATAAATAGGCTTCAGTATGTACAAAATTTAATATATCAAAAATCAAACCGTGTAAAATCGATTTTTTCATCACTTTTTTTTTATAATGACAGAACTGTTTCAAGATATCACATTTTGCAAAGTATAAATTCTTATATAAGAGATAGCAACGGTATTAAAATAAAAACAAAACAAAAAAAACTGAATACCTATATTACATTTCATAAAACAATAACCGTGTCGAAATCAGCCGTAACAAAAAGAAAAAAACTTTTAATTTAATTAGTAGCCAACCGTACGTTATGGTTAATAACGAATATTTTTATGGAAAATCGATTTATAATGAAAATCAATTTTCGCGATGTTTGATAAGAAATGTATGTACGATTCTTAATATCAAGTGGCCACATCAGTTGGAGACGGAAGTACAGTGTTAAATATGTCGCCAATAATTAGTCACACTTTATTTAATTTGTTTGTCACCCCGTGCGCAAGTTTCAGGGAATTTACATTGCGGAAATAGCACAGTCACCAATTAATAAAAATTTTGTCCTCCTAAAATATTTGATGATTTGTTAATTCATTGCAATCACCATAAAACCAGAGAAAATTAAATGATCTTAATTGCTTCTGTTTACTTATTTGACTAAACCAAAAAAAAATTTAAGCCGAGACACGATCATCTGCTATTCCACTAAATCATTTTTTAATGTCTGCGTATGTTTTATGTCCCATATGATGTATATATGTAATAAAATCCACTTTGATTTGCACAATTAGTTAAAATTAACTGCTAGATAATTAGTCACGGATTTTTAAAAGAAAAAACCGATTTAACACTCTTTATAATACTCGTGTGTATGTATATCCAACATTTTTTTTATTATTTCATCTCCTCGCGGCAATGCTTCTGCATTCATTAGAAAAAAATTAGATTAAAAAAAAATGTTGGATGTGTGAGGTCGTGAAATTAAGTTTTTTTTGTTCTTAAATCAATTTAGATGTTGGCTTTATATTTTTTTTACTGATAAAATTGTACCTCTGCTTGCCTCTCTTCAGGTATCAATTTTAATCCTGGGCTAAACCTCAAAATAAATGCTCAATAAACCACCTAAATTGCAAAAATTATTTCATCCAAACCACAACGTGAAACCCCTTTAGTCTTCTAAATTCACCGTATAGTGTGGTGAATGCGGGTGCGCTGTAAAAATATAAATTTGCTATAATTTCACTATAATTATTTTAATATTTTATAAAGCAGTTTTTAAGGCTACTTAGTATACTCGTTTAACGTTCTTAGGACCAAATTATACGATTTGATTTATGAACACATCTCAACACGAAACATACTTATACTTTCTTCACGAAAATGTACATTTTTTTTTTTTTTTGCAAAAAATGTCGAGATAAATTTGTCAAGGCGATGACAGATTTTTCTTGTTTTTATTTATTCTCTTGGAACCATTTAACAACGTATTAAATGCAGCATAAAACGAAATCATAAAAACATAAATCGTTTATTGATATTTATTGCGGGTTGTTAAAATACAAAATTTACAAGAAGTCACTGTGATTTTGCCTTTTTTTTACTTTAGTGTACTGAACGTCACAGGAAACAAATATTTTATGCAGAAACATATGATACACGTAACAAATAAATAAAGGACCAATTTGTTTTCCAAAAGAAAAGGATCAGGAAAAAACATCCAACTGAGCTTAAGGGTAAATTTTGAGACAAAATATTTAGACTCTTAACATGACAACTATAGATTAAAGATTTTTTTTAAGGAATCTGGAACAAATGATAAAAATTTAGTCACAGGAGCAGTGTGTTAATTTCGATTTAGCTTGTTCTGTCAATGACTTTAAATATAAAGAAATTGAAAAATTGCTTTAAGGTTAATTAAAATCTTGTGGTTTTCTTGTTAAGCTTCTTATGTAGCATACAGTAACCTTGAATGCATATACAATGAAACCTTTTTGTATAAGCAATAGTTATATCAATATTTTAATTAAGTGTAAATTTGAAAAAAAAATCCACTCCCTTGAATGGACCTGCAGGGAATACTTTTCCTTTATAAAGTGCCAAGGTTGTACGGTAGCATTAATTTTCATTCCCTGTACGTATTTTAAATCGAGCATCAATTAAAATTCTACATGGGAAATCCCTAAATTTAGGTGTTAATTTAATATATTTCTTAATTTCCTTCCTTAAGACATTCCACAAATCATTCATAAACTCATTTTATTCTGTACCTACAAAACTACAACACCATACAAATTGTAATAATGTAAGGCTACCAAAATGATGATGAAGCTTCTGTTAATATGTATGTACGTACAAAATTGTACACGATCTGAAGTTTGATGATGATAAATCGAAAATTAAAATAATACATAAAAATTTGATGGTGTTATTTTCTTTATAACTTCTTTTTATTCGTCTTATTAATATTGTTCTGTGTATTATATCTACCGCAGTATATTCAAAGTGCTAAAGTTATTTTCCAGAGATAATTTTCGGTAGCATTTTAAAGGTTTTAATTATTTTTTTTATTTGTTGGAGCTTAATATTGTGTGTTAACCCTTGGTTGGATTCGGTTTTATATAACGAATAAAAAAATGTCGAGAACGCCTTAAGACAAATATCGTATTGTGCTGTACATTTCTGTAAGTTATTGCAGTGAAATCTTATCAAACAAACTATTGGTAGCGATTCGTAAACAGAAATCTCGAACTCCATACCGTTATTTGGTAGTCAATTTGCACGGGTTTGTATTTGGAAAATGGGAATTGTGTTTATCCGTCTCCGGTACTACTAGTTACATCTTTACAAAATGTTTATAACTTTAATATTTTTAATAGGTAGAGTATTCTGTGGTACTATTGTGCGGTACATGTTTTACTAAAAATTGTTTTTTTTTCTAACCTACAGAGCAAAATAATTTATGGATAAATTGCGAATTATTTATTCCCCATAAAAGCTGAGGTAATGATTAATTTTCATTTTGGTGATATTAAAAAGCGATCACTTCAGAATAATCATCACCCAAATTGGTTTTTATAAGGTGCTCACTTTTTACTGTACTAAAAGTTGTAAATAAGGCTAAAAACGCTTTATTGGGTAACTCAAAAAGTAAGAAAAAAATAGTGGATAGGATATGATTTAGAATCTCTACGAAAAAAATTTGTTACCGTAAAAAATCAGGCAATGTTTAAGAAATACACTACCGCTCAAAAGTATTTAGGCACTGTCGAAAACAGCATAAACCATATAAAAACTCAGTAAAAATGTGATAACAATTATCTTTTAGGTACATACACACATATATTAATAGCAATATACTAAATAAACGTCAAAATTAAAACGATTAATTAAAAATTTACTTTCATTTATGTGACCGCTTCTTGATTGAACAATTGCAGCGCACAGTCGAGGCATTCTCGCAGTAAGTTTTGTCAGAGTTTCTGGCGTTATTAGGTTCCAAATTGATTGAAGTTTGTTCCACATAACAGAAGCTGATGTTTGAGCTGGTTGCTGTACTTCCCGGTTCAGTGCTTCCCACAGTAACTCAATAGGGTTCAAGTCAGGGCTCTGGGGAGGCTATTCCATAATTTTAATCATTCCTTCATTCTCCAAATGGCGAAGATATAGCCTTCACATAATTTACATTAATGTTTTGGGCCATTATCTTGTTGAAAGATAAAATGTTGACTCAAAAGTCGAATTCCTGAAGGTATTGAGTGGTTCTCCAAAATTTGTCCGTACCCTTCTTTTCTTAGTATTCTGTCAATTTTCACAACATCGCCTACACTAGGACCAGCAAAATAGTCCCAAATCATAACTGAACCACTTGCATGATTTACGGTAGCGGCATTACACTTTTTACTGGCACGTTCAACTACAAATCTTCTCACGAATATTTGTCTTTGGGTACCGAAAATTCAAATTGGGACTCATCCGTCCATAAAATCTTGCTGCAATCTTCTATCGTCCAATGATGGTGTTCATGGGCCCAATTAAGTCGCTTTTGCTTTGTTTTGTTTATACACTGTAATGGTTTTTTAATAGCAACACGGCGTTCGAGCCGGCTTTCTGTAGACGACGTTTAACCGCAGAAACACTAACTATAGTTTTGGTTGATCACCATTTAATTCTGCGGTTATTTTCGGGGCTGTTTTGCGTCTATTAATATTGCTAGTAATCACTATTCTATGATCATCTGCAAATTGTTGTTACTCTTGGACTTCCACTACGTCTTTTATTAGAAAAACTGCCACTTTCCCGATATTTTTTATCATAATAATCGACCGTAGCATTGTTTAATTTAATTTTTTTCAATCTGTCAATTACTTATGCCATCTGATGGTAAGCTATTATAAGCGCGCGTGTTTCAGTACAAAGTTCTCTTCTTGTAGGCATTTTAAATAATTGTCACACGATATTTTCCTTATGTTAACAGTGTAAATATGAGACTACAGGGTAGTAAGGGGGTAGTAGAGGGTAGTAAAATTAACTCTATATCATATATTGGTGGTTATATATTGAAACTGCGTTTCAGATAAGTATTTCATTTTAATCAAATGTTGTTTCGTAAACATAAAAGTGTATCAATAATACATGAAAAAGGGGGTGCCTAAACACTTTTGAGCGGTAATGTACATACATGGAATCCTTTGGAATTACCCAATTATGAGTAAAGTTACAATAAGTTAATACAGTTAGGTGATCAATTACGTATTTTGTTGTAAATGTTCATAAAAAATATGTTCTATTTTTCGGTCTCTAAAATCTTTT
Source organism: Nephrotoma appendiculata (assembly GCA_947310385.1). Taxonomy (NCBI): domain Eukaryota; kingdom Metazoa; phylum Arthropoda; class Insecta; order Diptera; family Tipulidae; genus Nephrotoma; species Nephrotoma appendiculata. The sequence continues at coordinate 8,053,938 of OX371224.1, read as the reverse complement.
GGATTTGCATCACTTGAAAATTATCTGAAGGTGTACTAAAATCTTATATTTCACCTGAAATCAAAGTTTTAGGCGGATGAGCTTATCAACGGCAGATAGGTGTCAATTTTATTAAGACTATGTCGCAAAGCCAAGATTCAAAATTATTACGAAGATTATATACCACAAAAATACAAACATGGCGAAAATTGGATGCAGAGGTTCGTTGATGTATTTCAACAGCATGTGGAAAACAACCAGTGTTACATATTTTGAATGGCAAAACGTCGAGAGAAATGTGAAATGTCGTCAAGATATACGAACTGAATTCTTTATCAAATATTTTTCTGTTGCAACAGCGGTACATTTCATTCACAAAAGTCCGAGTGGACATTGTGCAGTGGGCTCAAAGAACGCGATGAACTAATGGAACACTTGAAAACATGATGTCGCGGACAAAGGAGTCAAGAATGAAAAAGCAATAAAGCGCTATTACTGTTGTGGCCTTTGTGGATTATCGTCGAAGTGTGGTTCACCTGATTATTGTCATAAAGATTGTAATAAATCATAGAATGCGATTGGTTTGCAAAAATCAAAAAATCCAATATGGTGTAGAAGTGTCAAAGAATTCTCGTGGAGCTGATTTAATAGGTGAAATAATTTTTCCATATATCAAAGTGCCATTGGTAATTTAATGTAACTAGCAATTTGTACCCGGCCAGACAACAGTTTTGTGGTGAATAATGCAAGCTGACATAGGGAAAATCCTAGGAATATTCATACGGTTGCTGCAAAAAGGATCGTTAAATACATCAAGGCTATGATCAATATTGGTGTTATATATCTACAGCGATTCAGATTATGCTAGTGCTAAGACCACACGATCAACTTCTGGTTACGACTTTTGTTTTCGTTTGGGAAATCAACCAACCAACTGACAATGGTTGGTTTTCCGAAAGACAATGATCGGTAAGATATCGCAACAACTGAAAGCGAGTATAACGCGATCTCTCAAGTGGACATCGGAATTCGGAGTTTCACAAGAAAACGAAGTTTGAATCCGAATATGTTAAACCGGAATACGTTATACTGTTAAAGTTAGCGAAAAGTGGCCAGCTTAAAGTAAAAAAATCGATAAAGCAGATAGTGTCTCGACAACTTCAGCCGAAAGTTGAAATAATATACATTTATATTAAATTGAGATATCCCAGCTGAAAGTAACTAATCTACAAAATCAGCCCCAAATGTGTGTATATTCGTAATAAACAAAAATTAAAACCGACATTAATCTATTTGTTTCATATGCATGTCCATATGTTATATGGCCAAATTTCAAGAGCTTGTAAAATTTAAAGTGTCATTTGAATCATTTGGTCGATCGTTATCGCTGGGAAATTTTCCAGGTCAAGTTTCATGTTGTCATGTTGGCAACCGGTAATTTATAGAAATAGAAATCAATTAAAAATTATTCTAAAATGTGAAAAGCCTATATTTTTGTTGGAAAGCTCATTTAAAAATCAATAAAGATTTTCCCAGAAATCACTCAACAATTAAATTTGCCTATGGGATGGGAAGTTCAACAGGTTTGGTTAAAATGTTGTTGTTTGGGCAAATCAGAAATGTATAAGAAAATTAAGAAAATCCCATCCGAATCACTTGCTTTATATACGGTGCAAAGGATAATAAATTCCAACACAAGATATACGAGATATATATTATAATATAGAAACTAACAATAATACGGACTATGGTCTCAATCGGTGGTTTAATAGAAGCGGTAGGTTGCTCGAGAGTAAAAGAAATCTAAGTTGATAATATCGCAACCGCCAAAGTGAACGGAAAGCAGCAACTTCACAATTTCCTTATATGACCACCTATACCATCAGGAAATCATTAGTAAAATTCGCTGTATAATTCCGAAAACGACGTTCTTTTTGAAAAAGTTCTCCATGTGGCTGTGTTTTTCTTGTTCTGTTCAAATATAAGTGGAAATTTTTATCCATATATAACGAATAGCTAAAGAAAACCGTGCGCTGTAATATTGATGCATTAAAAATTCAGACACTCTGCAAAGTTACCAACCAGCTTGTACCTATTGCAGTAAAAATGGAATTGGAAGAAGACCACCAAGAGTACGGAATGATTGATTCGAATTCTAAAGTTTGTTTTTTCAGTAAGTTAACAACATCTGGCTTTCTGTGTAAAATTGTAGTGGAAGGTACTGTATATGCTCGTTTCGAAATAACAACAGGTATGAGACAAGGAGATGCACTCGCACCTGCACCGTTTAATCTGGCGCTCGAGCACGTGCTAAGAAAAAGCAGAATTTAATCATCGCTCTGCATATTTAATAAGCCAGGCCAAATTCTTGGATATACAGGTGATATCGCGGTTCTTGGTCGGAAACCTAATATCAAGGATAATTTAATACCGCTTGCACGCGGAATGACTGGATAAAAGTGAACAGCGACAAAACTACATGCCAATCAACGCCAAGGAGCATCCATATACGGTAAATCTCGAAACAGACGACCATAACTTTGAGAACGTGGAAGACTTCAAATTTCTCGGGTCGGTTCCACATCAACAAGTGATGTCCAGGCATGTATTAAAGCCCGCATATAGCAGCCAAACGTTGAGTTTTCTATATGTACAGTCAAGGTCGTAGGATTGGGAAAAACATTTTCATAACATTTTTGTCTAAATTGTTCTATTTTAGCCTGGGGGAGGGAATAAGTTTGTTGTAAATATTTTCGAAACGGGAAATTATTTTAAAATGTTTTGAAAATATATTTTTCCCCATTTCCTATTCTCAGGGAAAGCCAGAATAGTGCCACTGGGGTGTTATGAAAAATGATCGAAAATGTCTAACGGATTGAAAATATTTTTAAACCTACTCGATTGAAGCTATTGAAATTTGCACTAGTGGTTGAGGGGTGATAGTCATCGATAATAAATAGTGGTCGGAGAAAAAATGCCAACTTCATGATTTTGCTCATGTGCTAATTTTTGGAAACGAAAGTTGGACCTTGACCACTAACTATTGTAGAATACAATACATTCAAACGGAAAGTCATTCGATACGCATTTATGGTCCAGTTATAAGGTTGCGAATAACAAATATCTGGAAGACCTATGTTACACCGGAGCGAATGGAGTGTGCGATGAACCGAAATAGTGGGAGGACCATCGTGCAGGAGGTAAAATCCCTTCATACGAGATGTGAAAGGTAGAGGGATAGAGGAGAGGTAACTTATCTAATACATCAGTTAAAACTATTATTATTTTTTTTAAATACTATTAAAAAGTTCATGGACTTGAACCTTAAAAAAGCGCCTTGCAAGATCCAAACGTATTTTAGCTTGGTACGCTGGGAATAAAGTTACACTCTCTGATGAGAAGTTATTTGTCAATCAATCCGGATCAATCCCACAACTCTTAGAATGACAGACAGAGTTTGCTCAAAAGGCATATTTGAAGATTCCAGAAACCTGCATCGATTACGGCTTGGGGTGAAATCATTCCAAGAGGTAAATTAATTCCCGCGAAGATGTCTCGATTACAATCCTGTCAAGTATTTTGTATGTTCATACTGATTGTCTAAGCTCCCGCCGTCGCCGATAACAAATTTTGCCATTGGAAATAGTTTGTGCCACTTGCAATGCTTTGAAGGAAGACTGAAACAGTTATCATAGAGAATTTATTTCCAAACACTTATTATGCAATTTCAATAGATATGTCTACTCTAAAACTTACAATATAAACTTAACTAAAACTTTATAATTTTTGCGTTTTCATTTGAATCAGAATAAAATTGTCATGTGTGATCGGTTACGCAAGGCCAGGGGCCTAACTATTGGATTCGACGTTCATTTTCGACGGCTACCGTTTTCCTATAGCAAGCGTAGAAACACAAGAGAAAAGAATAGTAAAAGTTTCAAACATTTTTCTCTTTTTTTCTTTTGTCTACTATAGGAAAATGATAGCCTTCGAAAATGAACGTCGAATTCAATAGTTAGGCCCCAGGTTTAGTAGCTCTAGTCGCTATACTCTAGAATTCCACCTAATAATCTTTTTAGAAATCCATTTGTTTCCTTCACGAGAGTTGGATAAGAAATTATTTAGTTTAGAATCAATTTTCACCATCTTATCTAAATTGGTGTCATTTAGTTCCCGGTAAAAATTGAAGCTCAAACCCACTTTTCGCACTAACTAGTACTGTTCGGTTGCCAGCAAATCTTGCGCTACTAAGGGTTATATTTAACATCCAATTCTAGCATACAAAATAATTTATATTTTTATTATTATTAAAAAGTTATTATTGTACAACAAAAAACGAAATTGGACGAAATATAATTAATGATCTTTTTTCTAGACTACTTCTTTACATTTTTTTTCCACAAGACATTTTAGTTAATGAAACTTTTGAACTTCTTACAAAAATGATAAACAATAAAAAAAAAAATCTCATCATGAATTAATTCCTCACAATATACTCGTATAAGGTGGATTTCGTTTTAGTTATATTTTGTACGTGATCTCCACACGAAGATCTTTAAGAATGGTGTGCATACATTGCTCTGAATTTATCAATGAAATTTCAAGAATCCGATCGAACCGGTCACATTTTGATTGAACGAAAATGAAATTTTATTTTGTTTTCTGGTTTATTTTTATCGATTGATCGACGCGATCGTATTATACCTATTATACATACTATACTAAAATACAAATGTATGCGCGCAGTGGGCTAATATAATTTAGTTTAAGGAAATGAAATAAACGCAAAATGGCGGTCATTTAATTTCACCTGCTCGATATATTGTATATTATGTACACTTGCAATTTTAAATGCAGCTAAGATCAGACTTAATGGATCTATGCATTTATAGATCTTACTTTTTCAGGTTAATGAAGTAATAATCAAAATGTATATAAAACGAATGATCATACAATTAGCGGAACAAAAATAATTTATATATACGAGTATATGTATTTCATTTCTTTGAGTGCGCGTCCAACTGTGAAGCACAAGGTTATATGCCACAGCAAAAGATTTCTTAGAAATCTTACTTATTAAACATCATGCAAATCATTTGGATTATACATTTAATAATTGATATGTGTATACGGTATAAATTTACGGGGAGAGCGGCATCGGAACAAGAAATATATTATTTTGCGTTCGGTCCTAAATCTTTCTTAGCAATACTATTTTTTGAAAATTGATTTGGCAAGCAAGTAAAAAGCCAGCGTTATTATTATAAATACAAATCCCTCACCTCAACCACCAGTTCACCACTATTAGTTGGCTGCAGAAAAACAATAAAATTTATTTTGTAAGAGGAATGGCATGAAATAGATTTTTTCTACTTAGGTAAACAGTTTTAAGTTAAGGAATATTTTTTCATTTTAGTATGCAAATCGTTCGTAGCCATGAAAATTCCACCGGAGCATCCACTGCTTGTCGTATTATAAGAGACGACTAAAATGATGAAAATCAAACATTTCCTCTTTTTTCTTTTCTTTGCTTTGTAATTGCTATTTCACTGACCAAACGGTGGTTAAACAGTGGTTAAAGTTTGCCGTTTGGCTCGGGGTATACCGGGTACCAATACCGATAAGGGGCAGGATGGGATGCAAAAAAGCATGTGAAGTAGGCTTAGTTTTTCATCCCACAAAAAAAAAAAAATCTCCTCAAACAATACTATTTCATCTCAACCCAGTTTTTTCTATTTAAACTTGTATTAGACGGAATTTTGTTTTTAATATATTTTCTCAAGAACAAAATATCCATCCCAGATTTTTTCATTTAGTTGTGGTTTTTGTACTTTGCGTACTCTGCGTATGAATAAATGAATGAGGGCAGTACAAGGCGTATGGTCGTATTGGCGAAAATGGCCAAGTTTTCCATATGGCTTCATATAAGAATATGAGAAAATCGAGCCATTCTCCCAGAAATATGATTTGCCGGAAATGATTATTTATGTTTTGAATTACTTATGGTACCGACTAACTGTGGCTAGTCGGACAGTACCAGCCTACAGTATTGTAGGATTCGTGCAATCGGCCAGCTTCTATATGGCCCAATATAAAAATTAATAATTGCCATTCTCCTATAGCAATATGATTTGCCGGAAATGATTGATACTGTTTTGTAGCTTTATCTGAAGTGAAATTTATTAATAAACATGACTTATTAATAAACATCATTTCCGATAAATCATATTTCTGGGAGAATGGCTCAATTTTCGGCAGTTGTTCGTAGAGATGTCTATAGGTAAATCAAAGTACGCTATCGTATAGTACTGACCCTATTGAAAAAGTTCATATTATTGCAAAGATTTTCTAATTTTTTCTGTTAAGAGTTATCTTGCATATCTTCCTTTATGGGGTACTTGCTTTTCAAACCTTATACAAGTTAAGGGGCGACTTTCCAAGTCTAATGTAGAGTTATTGTTTCACCATATAAAACATTTCTACATAGAAAAAAAAAATTACGACTTGTTAGATTTGTTGCGTTAACAAAAGCAAAAACCGAGCTTTTGATAAATATAATAGATGTTTCGCAAGCGCTACGACAGACTTCCAAACTAAATAAAAGAAAATTCACTAACCATAATTCCGATGAAGAACCGGATGATATTAATAACGAAGAAAAATGGAATAAACATATGACGGACATATGAATAAACACGACTATATGACTCCCCGAAACATATGGTGAAACGAGTCTTAGCCAGATATACAGCGAAAAATAAAATTGACGAAGTTATCGAAAATCAATCGGAAGGCGAGAATATTTCCATCGATCACCTCCTACCAAATGAATATTCTTTCAAGTTTTTACGCTTTGAAGTATCAATTTATAATACGTGCACTTTCGATGTATTGGCCCATATTATAAGAGTGTTATGTATAGATAATAAACATGTTATGGACGTATTTAAGGCCACAAATACTGATTTTTTCTTTTTATATCGTATTTTGTAATAAATGGTGCAATTCATTCGACATTTCGAAGAAGAACACATTTGCTTTTAAATGGTTTTAACATTAATGGTATTACGTCTGACATTAATATGAGCATGGACTGCAACATTTCAAAAATAATTGAATTTTTCTTCAAAAGGTCAATTTCTGTCGATGCCACATGTCCTAATTGTTATAATATTCAAACCAAAGACTTTTTTTACTTCCCAATAAATTTTAAGATATTTTCAGAAAGAAGCCTTTAAAACTTACAAGAAGCTGTATAATTTCAAGGGGCCACTTGTACCAACTGTAGTCAATGGTTTGAGAAAACAACCTCCTTGCAGATTAAGTCCCATAATGGATTCGTTGTAATGGATGTGCAACCTATTGACATTAGAACTTACTACAACGTAAAAATTGACGATATTACGGTTCTAACTTAATTAGGGATCAAAAACATATTTTTTGAGAGGAATTATTCACTTCCAACGACCAGCAAAACTTTCAAACCTGCGGCCATTATATGTCATACATAAAAAGAAATGGTGAATCTTGGGAAATTATTGACGATTTGCTATCTATAAAATTGAATACGACAGGGCAAAGCAGAATAAATCCGGTGTCTCTAATTTATATAGAAAAACAATAAACACACCATGTTTATTTAACAATACATATCTAAAATATTGACCCATTTGAGTTTATGATTGAGTCAACTCAATTCGTTATCGGTGATAAATTCAAATGCTGACGAAATTACGGCCGCAGATTCAACCATATGAATCCATCATCCAACCATGTGAATTCATTATCGATTGCTTCATTGTTCATTGTCTCTACGTATGAATTGTCAATGGCCTTCGAATGGTTGAATTTTTGAGTTTTTATGATTCCAACATAGAAAATTTATGCTTCGACGGCACTCATAATTATGTTGGCTTCTACAAAAGATGCAATAGGATCAGTACTACACAATAGCATACTTCGATTTACTTAGACATCTCTACGATACCTTGTCATTGACGATCGAAGGCATCACCACACTTTATTCTATAGCAAAATTTTAAAATTAAAAAAAATCTATGACTCCTCATAAATATGTTGGCTTCTAGAAAACATAAAGAATTCTACAGGGTTATGGCTAAATTAGCTTGCTATTTTGAACTTATTTTTTTAACTAGTTATTTCGTTTTGCATAACACGTTTTTCTTGAAAGTGTGGATTTACACTTTTTGGGCTGTTGTAAAGTTTTTGTCATTTTTAGTTTGTCAGAAACTTCACAATAGTCAATTTTCTCATATTCTTATATGGGGCCATATGGAACTAGGCCATTTGCGCCAATACTACCATACGCCAGGTACTGCCCTCTTATATTGTAAGCCCTTACTATTACCAACTTGAAGCAATATATATTGACTGAAATTTTTCTCATCTTTAATCAAAACAATCAATTATTACATTTTACTTAGAAAAACTATTTTTATTCATTTATTCATACGCAGAGTACAAAAACAACAATTAAGGCGACATAGCACATTTAAATTTTCAAAAAATCGAAATTTGTTTTATGATGATAGAATATGTTAGAATGAACGTTTAAAAACATGATTTTAATGATATAAACATGAAAAACTCAAAAAAAATTATTTTATTTATTGCGAAGCGTGCTAAAGTCGTTTTTTTACGCGGTTATATCGAAATGACGAACTTTAAGCGCGGTTATCTCGAAATGACGTTTTTCAAGTTGGCGTGCAAGATTGAGAAAAAACTACTTATCCAATCGTCTTAAAATTTTAACACGTGGATCTATACATATATTTCTGCTCAGAATGAACTACGGAAGGAAAAATCGGTTTTCAATTTTTTGAGTTACAACTAATTGGGGGGACAAAAAAGCTGCATTTTCGAAAAAATGCCGCCATTTTTTTATTTTTCAACAAATTGTTTTCCTTTTAGTTCATTCCAAGGGCGATGTAATGCTGAATAAAACCCCGTTTTTTTTCAGACGTTTCTGAGAGTAGTTATGATGCACGCGGCGAATTTTCAGTGTTTTTGGAAAACCCTTGTAGCAAACGACCTTGGGCTAAAAAAATCTAAAAAAGTTTTTTTTGTACTTTCAGTTAAATAAAATGTCAATGGAAAGTTTCATTAACACTTTGAAACCCGGCCACAAACCCTTATAAGTATTAAATCAATTATGATGGTACTTAACTAATTGAAGGGCGCTGAATTCAAATCCGTTGACCAAATTGACCTCCGGTGCATGGTTCCGGCGTTAGCTTCTGTCAACCTATGTCGACAATCCGACTGAACGGTTGTAATATTCAAACAAATTTGAATGTATTTAGTCGAGTGGCTTTCTTGAAATAAAAGTAGATGGTCCCCTCCATCAAACCGGACTTCATTTTCGAATTACCGTAAATCGTACAGGTGTTGCTATTGTAATCGATGGTTCATCATTTTTCCTTTTGATGGAAGCTTTCGTGAAACCACCCATTTTGGTGAGACAGCATCCATATTTCAATTTGAAATCTTTTAATTTCATGTTGTGTTGACAAAACTTCAAGTGGAACAAAACAAATGCAATTTTTTACGCAATTAGCCCACATCTGATGACTTAAAGAAAAATATTTTCATTACCTTTGACGCGATTTGTCAACATACGTCGACGTCTATTTTAATAAAATATATAAATAAATAAATAAAAAAATATATAAATAAATGAATAAAACCTTTATAATTTTTTCTTTAGTGCATATTTACGACATTCACGAACAAGAAATATAAATAATTTTAACTTTAAAATAATATTATACTACATTAAAATGAATTTTTTGCTTAACTTACGTGGAAGTAATATTTTGCCGGGAACGTTTGGAACAATAATAATTATAGCTCTGTCAAATTTATAGTACTACACTCAAACACAGAAGAAATGTTGACTTTCAAATAGTAATAGAACAGATATAATACATAACACAACAAATACACGGAAATAGTAAAGCGGAAAATGACTATAAAAACATATCAACATATGATGACACCAGTTCTGAAAGGGTTAAAAGATATCTCTTTTTATTCCATTAAAAAAAAAAATCTTTGAAAAACTTTCATTTTTCAATTTTGAAAGTGCTACGAGTATGTCCCCTTAAATGAAAAAATCTCGGATGGATATTTTGTTGTTGAAAAAAAAAAATAAAAAATAAATTTCCGTGTTATGCAAGTTTAAATAGAAAAAAGTGGGATGAGATGAAATAGTATTCTGTGGCAATAATTCAAAAGGGCATAACTCGAGTTATGCCATTATACATAATATTATTTTATATAGGGAAAAACTACGAAAATCGTACATCTGACTATTCGAAGTGGTAAAGTAAATAATTGGGCGTCACGTAACATTAAAATACTTTTGCAAGATGCTGAAACCATTTTTACATAATCATTTTCAACTTCAAAATGATCTCCTAAAATTTTTGGAAAATGAGTTATGCCCTAGTTATGTATTATTGCCACAGTATTGTTTGAAGATTTTTTTTTCTGGGATGAAAAACTGGGCTAACTTCACATTGTTGATGAAAAAGGCATTTTTCATCACGTCATTACTCTCTCGTCATAAATGTTTGTTTTTTTTTCTAACGCGGATGTTTAATTCAGAAATTGAGAGATGCTCGTCTGCAATCGATCGTGCACACAATGCTGTCAACGAGTAGTAAAATATTAACTCTATAATGAAACTGAATTTCATTTTACTAAAATGAAGAAATATTATACATATTTTTTACCAGACTTTACTATACAGGGTGTCCCAGACTTTGATGGTCAAACGAATCAGGGTGATAGGGGAACTCATTTCCAACAAAAACAGCTATATTATCTTCTGTCAAATAAAAACAATGGTTTTGTAAAGTCTTTAAGTTTCCCAAAAAAATTGGTGGATGTTTAAGTGACGCCAGCGGGAAAACAAGATACTACAGAAAGTGAATCAGCAAAATATGCGACACTAATGCAGATTTTGATATGGTATATCACACCATAGGTATACTTAACAAAATTTCGAGTTCTAAAATAGATGCTTTGTCAGAAATAAAACAAAATGCAAAAACAAATTTGAATAAAATATTTTTTTTTATTAATTTTAAATATTATAAAGTGTCCACCATTTGTCAAAATACATAATCGGCATCGCCGTATACAATTTTGCTTAATCCGTTCAAACGCACGTTCGTTATTTTTATAACATTCGCATCTTCGATTATACGTTGCCGCATCTCCTGCTTGGTCTGGTTTACTCTTTTATAAACTAGCCCTTTATAATCCCACAGAAAATAGTATACAGGATTTAGATCAGGTGACCGCGGTGGCCATGCAATAGACGAAGAGAAGTTTCCAATCTAGCGGCTTGGATAATTTACGTTGAGGTGTTGTCTCACTGTGTATATAGTGAGGGGAACTCAATCATGCTGCAGCCACATATTTCAACGTGTTTGAAGAGACACGTCCTCACGTAATTCATCCAAGTCGTTTTGTAGAAAACTTAATAGAAAGACTTCCCCGTTGATTCTACGTCGACTATTCCCGCCCACATATTTACTCCAAATTGGTGTTGGAACCGGTGTTGAAACCGACGACGCTGCACTAATCGCCTTGATAAACAACGAACAGTTATGGATGGGTCGTCTGTCACCATTCCATCTTTTCCCGAATGACCAGGGACCCTTCACGGTGCATTGGATATACGCTTTGAAATATGTAATCGGGAAAGCGTTTCCGATTTGGATACCGTCTTTGCGGTATTCTTTTGAAGCAGCTCGGCCGTTGCCGTTACGTATAAACCATAAATGAAATGCATTTTTGCATATTAGAGACTCATAGTTTATTGACATTTTAATTATAAACGTTCGAGTATTTATGGAAAATGGAACTACCAAATAAGTTACAAAATGTTTTTCTTTTTATACCACAACTTTTGTTTATTTCGGGCTACTAGACTTGTCTAAAAAAAATTGGTATATTTTAGTTGTGTTCATCATTTTGTTTAATTTGTGACAATTCATCTATTTTAGAACTCGAAATTTTGTTAAGTGCATTTTTTAAAAAACACGACTTAGTTTGTGAAAAAATCAATAGAAAATCTTTTGTTGTGAATAAACCGGTGTGTAATTCCATTTCAACATCTGCATTAGTGTCGCATTGTTTTCTGATAGTGGGTCAAATTTTTGGAACATTGTTTTCCCGCTGTTGTCATTTAAACATCCACAAAAATTACAGCTGATTTTATTGGGAAGGCACACTCTTCTATAGATCGTATTAAAAAGAAAGTTAAACAAAAGAACTCTTGGGTTTTTCTAAATTAATTTTTTGGTAAGTGTGCTTGTGATTTCACTAAAAAACATTAAAATTGGAATAACTTTTGCACCATCAACAATCCGAAAAAACTTTACTTGGCTGTTTTTGTTGGAAAAGAGCTCCTGCTTCGTTTGATCGTCCAATTCTGGGACACCCTGTATAGTATAATCACCACAACTGGATTGTGGTACCAAGGAAAGGAAGTAGGACATTGTGTAGTCACTCGAGTGAAGAAATTGACACTCGGGGCCGGAGGTCACCCAACTTTTTTTAGTGGAATTGTGATGTTTCTGTCAAATAGTTTATAGTCAATTAATTTTTTTCTTCGATTTATTTATTAATTCGTTTTCGAGCCTAGTCGGAAATCGCGGCATACTTTTCGAGCTAACGGAAGAAAAGGATTTCACCGTCTCGAAGTTACCGATGCCGATAACCCGATCAAGAATAGCTGACGAATTTGGCAATGCAAAGAAATGAAGTATGGGTAGATGATGAGTGAGACGAGGAGAGATAGCGCTATGTCTTATTTAATTGCGTGGGTCTGTAAAACTAGGTTACATGCTGGGGCAAAGGAAAAATCCCCTAAGGAAACCGTTAAAATTACACAATTTCGACCGGATTGCAAAAGTGTAGCTGTGTGATTGGTTTATGGACCCAACGTCAATGCACACTGGATACCGGCGCTTTAAAATCGGTTGTCCGTCGATCCAGAACAGATTGATGGCATTGTTCTTTATAACATGCTAACAGCAACATGTATAAATATGTGGTAGTCAAAGAAAAGTGTACTAAGGTACCGATAACGTTCGGAACAACTCGATCCAAACATTGGTTTATTTGATGAATGTATCATTGAACTAGAATAACATTTAGAGAAGAGATACTAGATGGTGAAAAATCTGAATAACCGCAGGTAATAAAATGGCGCAATTTACAGGAAGCCCTTCAAATCAACAGAAGTGAACAATATGCATTGTAGGTTATAATCGAAAACAGGGTCCAGCTACCACCAATGTGCAAGAAAGTGATCTATGCCAAATTAAACGATGACCTTGGGTATACCAAGGTGGGAGTTGTATAGAGGCTGCGTATGTCAAAAATGGGCTGTTGCGTGTGAGAACATTGGCGAAGTTCTAGCAGAAAGTATCGGTACATGTTTTGAACGTGTGCTCATCAACAAATATGATTAGGAAAGGGATGATCATTGGCAAAGCTGAGGGAATCAATTATATTGCGAACTCACCAAAACATAAAACATGCATTATAAGAGGTAGATGTTGCACTGGAAGCGCTTAATAGTCGATGTATTTGCTCTTACTATGATGACGACTTATTAAAAACTAATGTTGTGCAACATCAAATCGACATAGGAAATAAATACTACTCTTCTCCGGCAAGCACCACACGATTACCGCTCGCAAGACAACATGAGACAGCCGAATTAACTAAGACTTTGACTAAGATGGAGTTATAGAGCACTGTAGTAGCCTATGGAGTTCGCAAGTGGTTCTTGTCCAGAAAACAATAAGATTTTGCGTTCATTACCGCAAATTAAACAAAAAAATGAAAAACAGATATCTCTTAATGTGCATTAAATTGATGACACCTTGGACGCACTGTCAAACCACGCGCTAGCAATCCATCCTGATGATAGAAAGAAGACGGCCTTTTCCACAGGAAATGGCCTTTATCAATTTGTGGTGATACCGTTTGGATTTTGCAATGAGCCTGCTTGATTTGAGAGATTAATGGAGCAAATTCTAATTCATGTCAAAAACCCGTCTGTTTTATTTGGATGACATCATTGCACTAGGGCTCACGTTTGATGAACACGTTAAAAATCTTCGGCAAGTTATTCAAAGCTATTCGGGTTGAAATTAAGTGCAACACTATATAGTTAACTATTTTCTCATATTGTTCAAGCAATCATATGCGACCAGATCCACAGAAGTTGGGCAGCACCAAAGAATATTAGTCAATTAATAAGTTTTCTAGGATAATGCTCCTGTTATACCAACGTTTTTGCCATTCCTTGCAGATGTTGCACGACACGTTCATCGCCTCATCGAATAAAGTCAACCGTTTGAGTGGAACACAGGGCATAAATAAAGATTTAAAGAATTAAGGAAGAAATTATGTAGCGTTCATATTTTAGCGTATCCGCTGCCAGGTGACCGTGGAATATTTATCTTGGACACAGACGCCAGCAAAACGGGAATAGGTGCAATGTATCACAGAAGCAAAATGGGCAACAATTCTTTTGCATATTATAGTAGATCCCTCTCTATTGAAAAACTATTGTATTATGCGCAGAGAACTGTTGGCCGTGGTGCACTGAGAAAAATTTAGGATTACAAAATTAAATCAGTGCATAATTGGTTGTCCTAATCTCGTTTATTATCTGAATTCAGAGAGAAACTAATCTCATAGATTTTATAACGTTTTTCTTCTTTTAATTTAGGAAAATTATGATTTAAGAAAATATTTGAACTCTCAGTTGATATAAAATCGTCTCGATTTAAAATTATTATACACGGAATGTATGTACATGAAAGAAAGATAAAATTGGAGACATTAAAACCGAACTTAATTTTAATTTTCGTTTAGTATTCGTATTACTGTGTACGAATACACCGAATTATTGATTTTATTTTTGCATTTCCCCAATATGCAATGCCGAGGGATTTCCGTTTACATTCGCGTGCAAAAACCACATTCCTTCTATGGAAAGAAACTATGTTATGTACACGGAAAACCGTACTACTCGCCAAAGAAAAGTGTCACAAAAATTCCAGTGTGGGTGTGAATTCCGACTAAAAAGAGAAAAAAATAAATTAGAAAGAAGGTGGAATTGCGTCGGAAACTCATGATTTTTCCATCCATACACTTTTCTATACCGATTCCCAATACGTTTCTGCGTGAAAAAGAGCAGATTTCGTTAGTATTTTGCACATGAAATTTGATTTCGAAATAAAAGATTTTATTGTCATTTGTTTTTGTGAAGGTAATTATTATTTTTTTTAAATAAACATACATAGAAAATTTATTTACATATTTAAATTTCACAAATTATGTTTTGTATTGCATCCGCCACGTTCTACCCAATTATTAATCTTCAGCATATTGAGATCTTGAAAAAAAAAATCATTGAAAATTTACAACCTAAATGAATTTTGCGATGACGCCATTGTGAGACAAATCTCGATTACCTTTTTAGTCAAAATTTGTACATCGCGATCACTAAATTAGTTAATAATTATTATTATATACTAAAATTTAAAATTATTCACTTTAACAAATAGAAAAACATTATAATGAAACACAACACATAAAGAAAAGAAACTAATTATGTAGTGCAACCGTGTACGTCAACTTGTCAGAAGTAACTGAAAATAAAAGATACAATCGAAACTTATATCATTTTCTGTGACAGCAAAATATTGATCCCGGATCAATAATATGACGTCATGTTTGATCCAACATGGCTTCCTTGTTTAAAATTTTTGTCTTTTATTTTTTGATCCCGGATCATTTGAAAAATGAAAATTTGTTGGTTTTTTTGACGTTTACCCACACATATTGTGATATTGTGTGAGTAAACGTCAAAAAAATTCAAACAAATTTTTTGGATTTTTTAATTGATCCGGGATCAAAAAATGTAAACAAAGAAGCCATGTTGAATCTAAAATGTCGTCATATTATTGATCCGGGATCAATATTTTGCTGTCACAGAAAATGATATTATAAAAAAACATTACCGCGAAACAGAAAGAGAAAGACAAATATTTTTCTCCAAAATCGATATTATTGTGCCTTTGATATTTTGTAGTACGGAGTTTAGTATGGAATTAAAACAATTTTTTCCACACAGTGGAACAATTGCATACTGGGTTACTTATTTGATTTTTACGGCACATGTTGCGACTGATTTGCATGGTATGTATTTAATTTTAGATCGTAGTCGAGTGGTTAGGAAAGATACATATGAAACTGAAAACGCGAGATCAATTCCAGCCGTGGCCAAAAGTATAAAATTACAAATTTTTCAGGGGAAAATAAAATTAACAATTATAATAAATCTAATAAATAAATAACAAATGTAATAATATAATATAAAACTTTAAATAATAGTAATTACATACTATAATATAAACAATAATAAAAAAAAAATATTAAATATTTTAATTTTTGATTCAAATGAGTATACTCATTTGAATCAAAAATTAAAATATTTAATATTAGAAAAATAATTGCATATTATTAAAGAATCCAGCTATTAATATAAATAAATATTCTTTACTATGTAGCCGAAGAATATTTCATTAATACGATGTATCAGATATTGTTAAACTTGAAAAAATCAAACAAGTAAATTATACTGGTTTTTAGTATACTATCATAAACAATCAATTTTTGGTTTAAGTATATTTCATGGGGTTAAAGAATTCGTTTTTAATTCGTTTAGTCATGCCCACTGTAATTGTTCTTATTGTGAAGACATCATTTGTTATAAGAAATTTCCACAAGAGACAATTGTTAATTAGCCTGAGGAATATTACTACAGTAATTTTTTTTAAATTTACAAAAAATACTTAATATAAGGAGACTTAATAAAACTACTATTAAAGTGATCAAGTAACTTTCTTTAAATTTCTGTATTGTTTTCCTTACAGTGAAGTGCCCGTACAATTCCAAATTATCAATAAACTTGTCAGTCATGAAAGATAATGTTTCTGAGAAACAGCACCACTACAACAGTTTTTCCTTTTTAAACGGAAATTTACCACTTTTCTACAAAAGAAATATTAATAGATAAATTAAACCATGGTCCTTTATTTTTGTAATTTTATTAAAATTTTTCTTAAAATGAGACGCACATATTTTTTTTTTAAATAGTAAACCACAATAATAAATTCTTCTTCTTCGTTAAAATTTGATTTATAACTATTCGCTCGCGTAAGGCAGTTGCAAATATTTACTTATGTATTACATTTCAAAATTATTATGAAATAAAAAACAACATTTGAAAGAACTTGTTACTAAAAACTTTAATTAATTGTAATTGGTATTTTTTCCTTTTGAGGATGTTTTACTTGATTTTTATTATGTAAAAAATTGGTCTTCATCTTGATCTTGGCTCGAATAGCATAACAACATAACAGACATCTGGGAGTCTATGATGGTATACTTTATCATTTTTTTTGAAGAAATGTCCATTCTTCGTGTTGCCTGTTTTATCATTACATATAAGAACAATGCAATTATCGTGAACCTTCGTGCATCTAAATGTAAATAAACGATAAAAAAAAACTTTAATAAAATACAATTAGATAATGCATTTAGAGCCGTAAAGAATTTGCATGATGCCAAATACATACTCGATTATTTGCAAGCGCAGATAAGCAAATTTATTTGCGATTTTTCTATGGATACTTATTGTAGTTTGAAGTCACTTATCCTTTGAATATAATTATTATAAAATTAACTACATATGTAGTGGTGTAGATATATGTAGTGACCATAGTAAAATCGCAAATAAATTTGCTTTTTTTGCGCCTGCGCACTAATCGAGTATTTGGCATACTATGCATAATGCAAATCATTTACTGCACTAAATCGGTAAATGACATTTATAGTAAAAAATGCACATATTTATGAGATTCTTATATAACAATTATTTTTAAATATATTGATATTCAACACTTCGTTTAACGTTAAACTGTTTAAACATTTTGTACACACAACACTTTAATTAGAAAATGCACTTACGAAACTTACCAAATTTGTAATGGCTGATAGTAACGCCAACGTTTGAAGAAAAAACACTTTTATGTATATTGTTATATATATAGTCATATATACATGATGATTAAAATATATATTTTTTTGTTTGAGTTTACTACTCTTTATTTTATTAAACCGGCGAAACATTAAAAATTAGCTATTTTGTATTTTTTTAGTAAAAAAATTACATACTTTACTACACACAATAGACCACAGTGGAGTGATTGAAATTGCAAAGAGAAATTTATTGGTTTTATTTTTAATACGAATTGCATTTCGTGTTACATTTATTTCGTATTTTGTGGAAAAATTATTTCGTCATGAATGATTACTTAATGTAACAATTAAACGTTTATATTAAAAGTACTTATTCTTTGAATTGTTTGAAATATAAATAAAGAATATGCATTTCAATTAAAGAGTCTTTTTTGTTTGAAATTAGGATAGTTAATGAAATTTCTTTTATAAGAAAATAGTTTTCTTTCTATGAATATAAGGTTTACTTACCAAAAAATAATTTTTATATTAACCTAAACATATTCGTTAATAAAATTAATAATAATTATATGCCATATAGCATTTAGAAACATATTACTAAATAGTATGAAATGTAGTTGTTTTAACAATTAAATTCATAACCAGGCAATATTTATATTAATTAATTGAATTGTGTTATATTAACGAAAATTTGTAAAATTATAAAGTAGTAAACAATTATTGTTCCTTCGTATTAGAATAATTGCGTTGGCATAATTAATTTTTATTTATGTTAATGAATCGATTAATTAGTTTATGAAAGAATATGTCGTCTTTAATAGCATGTAACGATTTTTTTCGGTGTAACGTTTTGAATCAATTCCGTAACATATAAGTGAAAATCAAAAAATTTCTGTGTGGACAGTGTAAAATGTTTCCGCCATGCGGCGTTCGTAATAATTGATTTCTTTATTTAATTTCTGTACTGAGTAAAATTTAAAATAATTTTACAAATTGCAATTCGAATATATAACTAAATAACAGCAAATACGACATTTCTATCAGAGAAAACAATAATTTTACAAAGCGCAAGATGTAACAAATATATAAAGCGTTCGTTGGGCTGAATTTAGAATTTCCAGCAAATATTACTCAGCTTTCAATCGAATTAGTTTGAAAACATTGTTAAGTCCGTTTACATTTTCCGGCGGCCCTGCTCATGATATTCCTTTTGCCCTATGAAATTTGATAGTCCAGCATTTCAGCAGGTAAGGTGCGACGAGAATTTTTAGGGGTATTAAGAGAGAACACTTTGATTATCAATTTATAATTTCATACAACCATGCTTCTTGAACGGAGAAGAGACGTTTGACCTATAATTAATTAGTTACACCCTAAAAATGCTCTAATTAAAATAGAACAGGAAACCTAAAATCAAAAGATTAGCCGTGTATTATCGATTTGGTTAACTTTATTAAGCAAACTGGTCTCACGCAGAGTTAATTCAATTACTTACAAGTACGAACAAAATATGATAGGGTAATTAATCCAAATTTTATTTACATAACGGAAATTAAAGATCAATTTCAAAATAATTTATATATTTATCTAAACAATTTTATAGTTTTTAAATTTTGGAGCAGAAAAAATCAACGACCCTAAAAAAACAACAAACGTATATAAACAAATAATCAACTTAAATAAAAATAATAACTATGTATTTTACTATTTTTGTTATAACAAGATTAATGGTTTCTCAACACGATCATAATATGTACCTACATAACCGAATAAAGTTCTGTATCATGTACTATTTCCCAGTTTCTTATGGCATATCAGTAGTAACACACGCAAGTAACCAATACCG
Source organism: Nephrotoma appendiculata (assembly GCA_947310385.1). Lineage (NCBI taxonomy): Eukaryota > Metazoa > Arthropoda > Insecta > Diptera > Tipulidae > Nephrotoma > Nephrotoma appendiculata. The sequence goes on along the minus strand of OX371224.1, from coordinate 8,034,011 downwards.
CATAAGAAAAATAAATTAAAAATGAAGGCGTTTCCAATAAATTTTGTTTTATGGCAAGTTGTTTTATGAGAACCATAATAACGTTTTTTGGTGTTAAAGTAGGCGTTTGCTATAAAACACTATAGTGATCGGTATAATACAAACAGAAAAGGTAAATTAAGGGGCGTGATAGCGTAAAACAAAATATTTTTTTTCAGCTTTCGGTTATTTGATCGATAATTTTGTAAACTTAAAAAATTAGTTTTTAGTTTGACTTTGTAGTGATCGGTTGTTTAAAAATAGTAATAGTAACAGTGAATTTAAAATTTAGAAATATAAAGAAAATAAAAATATAAAGTTTTTTAAAAGGTCGATCATATTTATTATATACTGAACTGGGATTATTATCACGTCGCCTGTAACATTTTGGATTTATGTTTTGTGTTGTGTGACTTAAGTGACTTATATGTGCATAATTTTAATTACCGTTTCTATTATTTTTTATGTGCTAATTATTATATAGTTATCAATTATTTTAATTTAAAGTTTAGAAAAAAAAATAATTTAAATATTTGTGAATGAATGTCAAATATGACTGTGACTAATTTTGGGGCAATGCATCGTCCGTGTTTTAATGGATATCCATTTCAAGGTATGATCGTGCGTGATGCATATATGTACAGGGATTACACATAGTTATGCAATAAATTTTTATATACATACGTTTGCACATAAATTAGTGCTGTAAAATACTAAAACTTATAATTTATGATCGACACATTAAAATAATATTTCATGGTATTTAAGGACTATTTCAGTAACAAAATTTTGTTAATTTAAAGAAAAACTACCTGTTTTTCTGTTATAAAATTAAGGACATATCGTAATATCTTCATTTTTGTAGTAACTATGTTGTAGATCTGTGTTATCATAAAAACATCAATCATAAAATTAAAAAATCATATATCGGTAATATATAGGTATAAGATATTCAGTGAGCACGGTTGGGGTTTTCTTATAACGTTTTATGTGTTTGACTTTTTCGTCCTGAGATATTTTGTTTTATGATTTTTTTTTATATTGTAGGGATTCTAATTTATGTCTTTATTACCAGTAAATTAGATGTTAATTTTGGATAAATTCATGATCATTTATATTTGTATTTAATACTTGCATGCATCTTCATTTAATTTATTTTCGGCATTTTAACTAACATCCTATATTCCTCCTCTAAAGTTAACCCTACAGGTGATATGTCCGCCGGCCAGGGCAGAGTTAATCAATTAGGCGGAGTTTTTATAAATGGACGTCCATTACCAAATCACATACGTTTAAAAATTGTTGAAATGGCAGCGGCTGGAATACGTCCATGTGTTATATCACGCCAATTGCGAGTTAGTCATGGATGTGTATCAAAAATTTTAAATCGCTATCAGGTAGTAAATTCATAACTCATTATTAAAAAGAGTAAAATCAAACATATAACCGATCCCCCATAAAAATATTATAGGAGACTGGATCAATACGCCCTGGTGTTATTGGCGGCTCAAAACCACGTGTTGCAACACCAGAAGTTGAATCCCGTATCGAAGAGTATAAGCGTGAAAATCCTGGTATTTTTTCATGGGAGATACGTGATCGTCTAGTTAAAGAAGGTATATGCGATCGATCAACGGCACCATCGGTGTCAGCGATCTCAAGACTTTTACGTGGGCGCGATGGTGAAGATGATAAAAAAATACATTTAAACGGTAATTTTTATTCATTTCTAATTTTTGTTCCCTCTCAGTAAAATATAATATTAAATGATAATTAATGACATTTTTATGAGCATAAGATCGTGTTTATATACAGTAGCCTAATACATTGTCTATTGTATATACATATGTATGTGTATTTATATGTGATACATATTCGGGAAATTGTTTCAATTAAATTAAACGGAAAATATCGTTTACAGCCACAAGCATTTTTTTGTATATATTTTAACCTTCAAAACGTCCGCCTAATTGTAAATTTCTAAATACATTTATCATTTTATTAAATTGGTGCAATTATATTTATCTAAACGTTTTTTGTTCACTATTTTGATTATAGAACATTCAATTAAACCATCCGATGGGGAAATGTCGGATTGTGATAGTGAACCAGGTATACCATTAAAACGAAAGCAAAGACGATCACGTACTACTTTTACCGCAATCCAATTGGATGAATTAGAGCGAGCATTCGAACGAACTCAATATCCGGATATTTATACGCGCGAAGAATTAGCACAACGTACTAAATTAACCGAGGCACGCATTCAGGTATGGTTTAGTAACCGACGGGCACGACTTCGTAAGCAAATTACATCTGGGCCTTCAAATAACTATCAGACAATTAGTGTTAGTAATTCAATTCCCTATGGTTCGTCTACATCAGGATATCAACTTATGGGACAAACGTTGCCAGAGCCGACCGGATTTCCAGTGCCCCCATCTCAAAGTAAGTTATACATCCAAATTATTAAAATTTTTGCAATATCTAATTTTATTGTTACAGTGCACGACTTTTATCCAAGTCATTTACACCATCCAATTACCTCGTACAATAGTTCGAGTAGCCCACCACATCCTACGCATTTACATCAAATTCATAATCCAACGCCCACTTATTCCCACCATCAAACTATTACAACTTCAACATCATCAATCGGAAATGCATCACCCAATAATAACTCATCACTTCCCTATACATCGCCTTCTAATACAACAACACCGATTCCTGAGGGATCGCACACAGATCATCAGAGTCATTTACATCACCATCAAACTCATCACGGGCATCACCATTTGCAACTTACGAATGCTGAACATGAAAATTCTTCGAATGGAACAGCCGGATTATACGGATCCAATTTACAACTTCCGCCGACGCCAAATAGCCTAGTGACGATCATGGGACCAAATTCCGCAAATAGTAATAGTAACGAGACATCAAATCCTAATGACGGTATTGAAAATACGTCCACCCAGATTCCACCGTACACACCTTGGAATACCCTGCAATCAGTCGGGACACGATCACCAACTTCTCTTTCGCCCCACGATCTTCATCAACAGATTGTTTCGAACACAAGTCCTCATCACCATTTCACATCGTCGTTAGGGGTGCAATACAATGGTCATGCAGTATCGCCATATATTCATCACAATTTAACACAATTCCCACATACAGCATCCAAAAATGGTATGTCGCAACCCTACTACTCGTGGCTCTAAAACTATCAATTCAATAACGATAAACTATCAAATTAATTAAAATTTATTTAGACTTAAACAAATGAAATTCTAAAACATGCGGACACCCATTGTGTAATTATTCGTTTCCAAGCTAAAAATCATTAAAAATATGAATTAACATAAATGTTTAATTAATTAATTTTAATATTATACATTATGTATAATTATTGTAATGTAAATGCGCCATTTTGTTTTAAAAAATGTTATACAAATTTTGTTTTATACAAAACAGTAGTTAACCGCCTTCTTTATATAATTTAAAAAAAAGTTATTTTTAGTTTATTCTTTTGTTTTATGACTTTGCACTGTTGTACATTATTTTGTTCCTTTAGTGTTTTAAGTATTTTTTAAGTTAAGTAAGTGTAAATAAAATACATATACGTAGGTAGTAGTAGGTTATGTGTCAGTACAGTAGCATAATCATTATGATAAATTGATTGATTTACTTAAATAATTTTAAAGAAAATTAAATTAGGATTTAGTTATGTATAGTTTATAAGAAAAATATTTTAATGGAGTAATAAATTTAAAAATAAAAAGAATTAGATGACAATTTTAATTTCGTTCGTGTTGATTAGTGTAATTATTAAATGACCTATATGGTTATCTTTATAGCCATTATAATGTTTTACCAACAGAAATTTCCAAAATCATTTCCAAAATCATCATTATACAAATTTTGATTAGTTTACTAAATGAACATCAGGTAAGTTTTGTGGCACAACTCACTATTAATGTTTTTTGCAATTGTGTTTTTAGATCATGTGTTGCCAAAGGATTTCAAATTGGACGCGCCTTTTACTACCATGTCTAAGTTGTATTTTCGCGAGGTCAGAAATTGGTTTTATATTACTATTTTGTACCAAATATGTTGATTTTAATTTAGATTGCAGCTTAATAATTCGAAATGCGGAGCTGAAGTTAAAATAGTTAAGCCAAAATCTACTTCAAACACATTTTATGAAATACTTAATTTAATTAAGAAATAGCGTATATTATGTAACAAAAATATAATTTCAATAATAAACAGAAATTAAGGAAATTGTTTGTGGTAACTAGACAATTCTTCGAGCCGTATATACGGAATACGTCAATTTCCGACATTAAGCTCAGCCTTGGGTGGGTAATAGTTTTCTATGGGGTAATTCCAAATATGCCTCCGGCTAAATTTAAAAACAAGAAAATCAGAATTTGGCAATCAATCTAACTTTAACCGATGTTTATCACATTATTTAAAATAAAATTTAATTCATTTTACAACAAACGTATTTCCAATATTAATTATTTTACTTTTAAATAAAAATGAATTAAGTTGTCAATTTTTCATTAATTTGTTTTGGATCCAATATTGAATGAAGATTGAAAATATTAAATAAAAATGACGTGGTATTTTCCTTTTTTCCGAAAAATACATTATTTTAATGTTTGCATATGCAACTTCTAGATATTACTCCATTAACAAACTTTGAATAAAATAACAACCATAAATTTTATTTTACTTTTTTATCACATAATGCGTGAATTCCACATAGTGAAACAAGTTTTTTCAGTAAAATTAATACGAGATAAAAATATAAATCCTTTACTTGTTAGAAAGAAACAAAAAAAAATTTAGTAAGATCAATACTTTTTATGGCAATATTTGTTTGTCTTTGTCACTCTAACGTAATTTTAATACGTATACTCTCCTCTTTTCGGTTTCTCAGTATTTTTTACTGAAAAAAATTGTTTCACTGTGGAATCTACTCTGTAACTGTTTGAGTCCCAGAGGTTTTTGAAAAAGCACTGTCGAAGAATCCCAAACAGCGCGACCGTGCTTGCTCTAAATGAGAGAGGAAGATGAAATGATTGACATGAAAAGGCAATCTATTGGGACAAACCTATTGTAAAATGTACTATTTACATTAAAAGGAGCTGTTTCATGTACTCGCTTCACTAAATCTGAGCGCGCGACTTCGACAATCGTCGAACAATGTTCGAAATTGTGTGGGTAAGGTAAAAGAATCATTTCAAAAATTTATTTTTGTATGTGTTTTGAACCAACTTATATTTGTGCATTCCTTTCTAACATTTTCGTCCGAAAGAAACACTATAACTATATGTTCACACAATTGTGTTGGATGTATTTGAAATCAAGCGAAATTTTTTATCAAAAACGCCATTACATAGACTATGTTGTTTTATTCACACATTTGTGTGGTTTGGACTTAAATTGAGTCATTTTTTTTTGTTAGTGAAAGGGATATTGTGAAAATTAAATAATATAACATGTGTGAGTGATTTTTTATGAGAGGATAACTGTTTTGTGCACAACAAAGTAAAAAACAGGAGCTAAATGTGTTTTGTGTTAAGCGCGATTTACATGATGAAAAAATGTTGGCCAGCAAAAAAAGAAGAGTTTGGTATATTAAAATTTTCGTGTGTATGACAAGAAAAGAATACCATCGTGCAAAAATTTTGCTGTGCGTTTTTGTCTTTTTTTTTGAGCAAATGCTGTAATAAAATAAAAATGCTGCCTTAAAATATAATCGACCCGAGTATATTTTATGGCAACACATATTATTTATAGCAGTTTATATTTCTTTCTCTGTTCAACTAATGCGAAAAATTTATTTTGTGTACAGCTCTAAACACACAGCAAATATTTTGCTGGGACAACATTTTTTCATCATCTAAATCGTGCTTTATTTTTTATTTTACTGTTACTGAGCTGAAAGAAAGGTAAGTGTTTTAATTGTTAATTTAGTTTTAACTATATGATAATACTGGGTAAATTGTAACTTAAGCATTGAGTTTGTGCGGATGCCTTAAGTTTGTATATTATATAAGCGGGCTAATTTTTCGACTTAAGAAATTAGTGAAGCTGTCCGCTTAGTTATTAAAGAGAAGAAACTAATTCGACAAACTGCACAGGAGAAAAACATTGCTATATGTGGTACAAGCAAGAAAGAATATTGAAAAAGGGAGTTCCAATGAAACCGAAAATTTCAATAAAGTTGCAGATGCAAATGTAGGCCACATGCAATTTTTACCGAAGAAGAAAACATTAAATTGGGGCAAAAACTGCTTTGGAATTATCCTAAAAGAGGCCAAAAAGTTGACTTATAAATGTGCTGATGCGTACAACAAAAATATTCCGGAGTCTTGGACAACAAATAAGTATGCCGGTGAAGATTGGCTTTCGATATTCTTAAAAACAAACGCAGGACTTTCGATTAAAATGCCTGAAGCAACGAGTCTTGCAAGAGCAATCAGTTTCAACAAGCAGAATGTTCAAGATTTTTTTGATAAACTAGCTGGTCTGCATTAAACACACAAGTTTGAACCATCGCGCATATGTAATTTAGAAGGAACAGGTGTCACAACCGTTCAAATACTGACCAAAATCATAGCGGAAATGGGATTAAAACAAGTTGGTGGAATTACATCTTCGGAACGTGAAATTTTAGTAAAAGATGGACCAATTGGTTTTACAGGAACTGGTAACGCTTCTGGATAGCAAACATCGGAATCATTTTATTTGTTTAAGAAACATTTTATCGAACAGACACGTCCATCTATTGAGAATCCAATATTGCTCCTTTTGGACCACGAGTCACATTTAGAGGTGAATATAATTGATCTGGCAAAATCGAATGGAGTCATAATGCTATCTTTTCCACCACATTGCTTCAAACTGCAGCCACTATAGACCGTAGCGTATTTGGCCCATTTAAAAATATTTGAGTGTCGCACAAAACAACTGGCATAAAAATAATCCGGGCAAGTCAATGTTGGTTAACAACATACCATCGATTGTGGCAGATGCCTTACCAAAGGCATTAACGCCATATAATATAACAAAATGGGTTCAAAGTAACTGGTAAAGTATCCGTTTAATAGTGCTGTTTTCACGGAAAATTAATTTTTGCCCACCGTCAGTAACAGAGCAACCGTTAGACATTCAAGAAAACGAAAAACAACCATTTGCGTTAGCGCGATTACATTTTCTTTCAACTATAGGAAGGTTAGGTGAGGAAAATATATTTCCATTGCCAAATACAACATTTTTGTGTAATGAAGAACAAGTAGACATTCCAACAGGCTATGGAACTCCTTATAGTTTAAGATTTCGGTTTTTCTGAAGGTATTACACCAGGTATGTAAGCCTGCATAAAGATACCATTGGAGCCAACCTGTTAACATTTTAATTGTACTAAAATTTAATGTCCCAATACAAGCTGTATAGTACGTATATACAAACCAGATTTAGGAAGTTTGCAATGCAACTGTTTTCATCCATTCGGGCCAATGAGCAAGTAATCTGTTCGACCGAAGTGACCTTTTAAACGAAAAGTGTAGCTATACACAAGTTAATGAAAGAGTAATTACATAAATCAACGAAAAGTGTAGCTTGTAAAAAGTGTAGCAATGAAAAGTGTAAAAAAGAACATCAAAATTGTAAATTTGATGCAAATATCGTGACCAACTTTATCATAATAATTTTAGTCGAAAGGTTGGGGATACATTTGCAACGGTCAGTTCCTGCAAACTCAGGAACACCGCGCATAGCATTGCAGAGTATTTTCTTCTTTTAGGAAAATACCTTGCAATACGTTCCACAAACGAATTGCCAGTGACACACTGATCACAGCAATTCGCATGAAACAATATTTTCAAAATAAATTATTATTATTATTTTTTTTCGGTTGTTTCATATTCAGCATTTGCAAATACAATAATATTTGTGTCCTCGTATAAGACACACAAGTAAACCAGCACACACAGTTTAGTGATTTTGGGACGAAAATAAAAGCAAAATATGTCGGACAACGAGTCCGAACCCGGTTCCAGTGGCACCAAGACTCCGGCACAAGGACAAGTGGCAGCAACAACAGGCCACCTCATCAAACTACCAGCATTTTGGGAGACGAGTCCTAAATGCTGGATTTTGTCAACAGAGATCGCGTTCGACGCGAGCCGCATTACTAGTGACAAAAGAAAGTTTGCTTACGTAGTCGCATCACTCTCGGAAACGCAAGCGGACAAAATAAATTTTATTTTGCATGATCCGCCGATAGAAAATAAGTACGAGCAGGTTAAATGAGTACTTATATGCGGAGCGTTACGCCATATCCGAGGAGCGTAAATTGGAGGCTATCCTCAGCAAAGTGGAGATTGGTGACCAGCGTCCTTCCGATTTCCTGCATCAAATTCAATCGCTGCGGCAGACCGGGAATTTTGGCCCAAAATCATTAAACAGCTATGGATCAGGCAATTACCTGATTTCATACGAGCAGCACTAGTTCCACAGCAAGATAAGCAAGAAGAAGCTCTTGCTTGCATAGCAGATAAATTACACGAATTAGTTTGCAGTAAACAAAATCATGTAAATGCATTACAGCAAAATTCTTTTCAGCAACCAACAGACAAAGATTGTTCCAATAACACAAATTTGGAGCAGAGTCTTAGTAAAGTAATCGACAGGCTGGACAAACTGGAACATAGTACACAATTTCATAGCACGCAAAATACACACATAGCAAGTATCCTAGGAGAAAACATTTTCTCCAGGTAGACAACAACATTATCGCCCGACAACAAGCAATCAAAGCACTAACTACTACCAGCAGCAAGCAGCAACAACACAACAACCAAATACATCACACTGACAACCACAAAACTGGTGTTTGTATCACAACCAGGTTTGGCCCTAGAACAACGAAATGCTCTAAACCATGTGGATTCAACGCTCCACAAGGCGGAATTACACATACTAATTCCCCAAACTATACTAAATCTTAAGGTCTCAGCGGCGACCTTAAGAAAAGCAGCACTAAGCCGCTTATTCATCCGCGATCCAGTCAACAAGCTAGAATTTTAGATTGACACTGGCGCGGATGTTAGTGTCATTCCACACACAAAATACTTCTGCTACAATACAAATCGGAGTTCCGATTTAGTATTGTCAGCAGCAAACGGTACTACTATCAACACGTACGATACTAAACTACTCGACGTAGACACCGGTCTATGTCGATCATTCAAGCATTCATTTCTGCTAGCAAGTGTTAATCGGTCCATATTTGGCGCGAATTTCCTTACGAAATTCGGCATTCTAGTGGATCGCAAACTTATCGATCCATCCACTAGTTTTACAATTCAAGCGATAACAGTATACATGGACACACCAACTCCACTTAATTTTACAATCAGCAACGGTTACGGAGCTCTCTTAAAGAAGTATCCTTCTTTAACAGCTCCACCGAATTACAATTTCCTGGTAAGACATAACATCGTTCATCACATTGTGACGAACGGACACTGACATTTTCTCAACCTCGTCGACTCGACTCAATTCGGCATAAATCAGCTTTCCTAGGATTCCAACACATGGTGGACCTAGGAATCTGCACGCCCTCTTCTTCTCCTGTATCATATCCGCCACACATGGTAAAGAAGAAGAACAACGATTGGAGACCATGTGGGGACTATAGACGGCTCCACGTGGTCACAATTCTTGACCGCTACCCCATTAGAGTACCCCATAAATAATACTTCTTCCACCAACAATGGAACTCTTACTCCATAACATTTCGAAAGGACGTTCGCACTGGGGAGGGAGTAATGCAACGGTCAGTTCCTGCAAACTCAGGAACATCGCGTATAGCATTGCAGAGTATTTTCTTCTTTTAGGAAAATACCTTGTAATACGTTCCACAAACGAATTGCCAGCAACAAGCTGATCACAGCAATTCGTATGAAATAATATTTTCAAAATAAATAATTATTGTTTTTTTTCTTTACATTAGAATGAAAATAAAACTTCAACCATTAACAACTAAACCGCAGAACTAAAAACACACAGAAATGGACACGAATCGAGAAGTTCTCCGAGGTAAACGTGTGTTGAACAACCGAACTAATAAACAATTATAGACGCATAGAAATAAGTATACTTCCACAGAGAAAAACTTCGTTTTTAAATATCGTTTCATGTTTTATTAATTAATTTTATCTTATTTTTTTTGTTTTATGCTCAAGTATTAGTTACATATGATAAAATAACATAGTTGAATATGGTATATCAGTATTTCAATTTAATAAAATAAAAAATATTTCAAAAGAAATAATTATAGTTCCAGTTAAATGACAGGCGTTGAAATAAAAAATTTAACATTACACTTTTAATTTTAACAAAAGAGAATACATTTTAAGAGTGAGTATGGCCACCAGAATTTGTTATGACTTCTTCCATTCGATTAGGCATTGAATCAATATAGATTCTGAAGCTCAGAAGAAGGTTTTTCCCTCCAAGCTTTACTTATTTCAGAACTAAGCTCTTTTAAACTAATATACTGTCGTCCATTTGAATAAATCGAATTCGAGTTGATCCCCAAAGACTTTCCATGGCGTTTAGATCTGAACTTAGCGCTGGCCATTGAATTACTTCAATAATCTTTTCATCACAATATTTTGAAACGACACAAGCACGACGAACGGTGCATTATCTTGTTGAAAAATTAGATTTTTATCATCAATTTCGTCTAAAATATTAGGAAGCACTTCATTCAAAAGTTTAATGTATCCAGCACCATTCATTTTATTTGTGATGAAGCAAATTGGTGTTCTGTCTGTATAACAGAAACCAGCCCAAACCATGTTATTTCCTCCCCGAAAGCTTCTATGCAAACTGAACTCTTTCTTTTTCCTATTATCATGCCAATATCGTTTATAGCCATCTGGACCATCCAATGTGAATTTCTTTTTATCACTGAAAATAATTGTTTTCCATTAGTTGTCCCACGATAAATGTGACATGGCAAATTGAAGTGTTTACATCTTTGTGAGGTTTTTCTAAATTCAGGTTTACCTTTATTTTTGATCCAAGTAAGGGAGTTGTGTAGAATTCGCCCAACACGTCTCGTGGTAACATTTAATTCTAATTTACGCCGAATTTTGGAGGCACTAAGTTTTTTTGAGCTTGCTTCTCTAACTATTTCTCGTTTTTGGCGGATACTTAGAATCGGAGGTCGTCCCGATCTAAGTGTTTTGCCATAAAGTGGCCCTAGTTTAATAACGTTTGCAACACCAACTTGAGATCTGTTGATTTTAGTGGTAATAGCTCGATTAGACCGTCCACACGCTTTATATACCAAGATTTGTCCAATATCTTCACTTGAGAATGTTTTCTCACGTGGCATTTCTATAAAAAAGAAATATAATGAAAATTACTAATTACGTTTATAATAAGATAATATAAGAATGCTTACTGAAAATCTGCTTAAAAATTCACAAAGTATATGTCGAGTAATCTTAACAATTTACCAGGGTTCAAAAACTCGCTCCTCAAAATTTATTATTCGATCTCTACTGAGCGAATAAAAAATATTTACTACTGATCGATTATGAAGGAAGAATAGAATGAAGATATTGTGTCGCGACTACTCTCTTCAAAAGAAATATTTATTCTTAAACTTGAAAAGAGTTACATAAATTTCGCTGCGCTATTCATATACAAAGGAATAGTGAAAGAACTGAATAGAAAATATCAAGCGAACGAGTATTTATTTTCTGATTTTTTCCATGGTTTTGTAATGATATATAGTATGTATATAGTACTATAGGGGCAAATGTATATGATTTTTTTATAATCTTTTTGTTAAAAAAATAAAATATTCATTCATAATTAAAGCTCAATTTGTTTTAACTTCGCGTGCTAATTCATTTCAAAATTTTGTAAGTATATAGGTTGTGCACTTCAAATTCACGATTTTGCAAATGATATTAATTTTTTTTTAGTTCATTCATAACTTTTTACAAGTTATCCACAATTTTTTCTAAATCTACCTCTATTCTTAACCGTTTAATTGTAAATTCAATTAAATGTAGGGTAACTTCAATTAAATTCAAATATTTTTAACACAAATTCAAGTTTTAATATTTCAAGTTAATAAATTTTTTGCAACTATATATTTGCAAAACAAATTCAGTGTGCCCAATTCTTAACCGATTATGATGGGATTGAGTATGTTAGATAAAAATGAGGTTCTTAAATGGTTTTTGGAAGAAGTTCTGGAATATGGCCACCTGGGACAGAACTCGATCAATTCTTAACCGATTATGGTGGGATTGAGTATGTTGGATGGAAATGGGATTCTTAAATGATTTTTGTAATCATTAAATAATCATTTAATGATCACCTTTCTATCCAACCTACCCAATCCCATCAAAACCAATTGACTTCCATCTCAGGTAGCCTAGTTCCCGAACTTCTTCCGAAAACCATTTAAGAATCCCATTTAGATCCAACATACCCAATCCCATATCATAATCGGTTAAGAATTGATCGAGTTCTGTCCCAGGTGGCCATATTCCAGAACTTTTTCCAAAAACCATTTAAGAACCCCATTTCCACCTAACATACTCAATCCCATCATAATCGGTTAAGAATTGATCGAGTTCCGTCCCAGATGGCCATATTCCAGAACTTCTTCCAAAAACCATTTAAGAACCCCATTTCCACCTAACATACCCAATCCCATCATAATCGGTTAAGAATTGATCGAGTTCCGTTCCAGGTGGCCATATTCCATAACTTCTTCCAAAAATCATTAAGGAATCCCATTTCCATCCAACATACCCAATCCCATCATAATCGGTTAAGAATTAATTGAGTTCTGTCTCAGGTGGCCATATTCCAGAACTTCTTCCAAAAACCATTTAAGAACCCCATTTCCATCCAACATACTCAATTTCACCATAATCGGTTAAGAATTGATCGAATTCTGGCCCAGGTGGCCATATTCCAGAACTTCTTCCAAAAACCATTTAAGAACCCCATTTCCATCCAACATACTCAATCCCATCATAATCGGTTAAGAATTGATCATTTGCAAAATTGTGAATTTGGAATGCTAAACCTAAACTATTGAAGAAATTCATAAAACTAGACATCATAAATCTACCTCTAAATTTATGCGATTTCTATTAAAAATAATAATACAACAAATTTGAAATTACACTTCGAAGTAAAAATTAAATCGAAAATTCTATTTATTCTACTCGTCCTTATCTACAACATTATCAAACGTATGATCAACATTATTCTATTCAACAACGCGCTAGAATTTGTAAAACTAATTCCCTATAAAAATTAAAATTTCATCTTTAAAAACAATGTATAACATCATACACTAACAAAAATTAAATTTGTTTAATTTTTTTATTAACCAACTAAAGTATTCACTTGTCAGCGATCAAAAATATGAAATTTTATGTTTTCTGTTCTATTCAAACGATCGATATTTTTACTTACTATTATTCGCTCACTATTCAGTGAATGGAATACAAAAACAGAAATTTTGTTTTGTTATTCTCGGTTGACGAATAGAAAATAATTCCATACAAAAAGATGATCACAAGGAAGCAAGATGAATAATTGTAAATCGAAGAATAATTTCGATCCCTGCAATTTACACTTAATGCACCAATGGAAGTATATTTATTTCCTTTCTAACAGGAAAAGAAACAGTGACTGCAACAGAAGTAACCAACAAATGAAACGAATTACGTGCTAACGGTATTATGCATGAAGAAATAAACAAAACAAAATGCGTACTATTGTTTTTATCGATATGAGTTTGTGTGCATTTCAATTTATCGTTGTGGAAGTATATTTATTTCTATGGGTGTATATGCCCACCATACTTGATAACATCTCTGAGTTTTCTGATCGATCCCTGAACTGATTTAAAAAGAATTCCGTTATTAACTATAAAATTATCGTACGCAGATTTTTTGAGTAGCTCAAATGTTGCGTGTAAATCTGGATTGGTTCTTTGGGCTACTGTGACTCGAACAATCGCACCATCTTCAATCATTATAATCACAAGACCCCTGATAATATATTTATTTATACATATTGAAATAAGTCTTCAAATTTGACTTGAAAAATATTAATGTAAAAATTCAAAATAAAATAAATCCGCTTTGTGTTTGAAAATTTAAAATATTAAAGTAAAGTTACAAGTAAGTAACAATAATAAAATCATTGAGGTCCATAAAATTGTCTTAATCTACTTTTAAAATTAACTTTACAATAATTAAACAAAAGTCTAAGAAATAGTTAATTTTATTGAAACTCTTACATAACTTCTTCACTGGTTCATTATCGCCATAGTTGGTTCAGTGTCTATCTAAGTGGAGGATATCATGAGTTGTTGTACGAACCTTTATTTTATTTGTGGAACCTTTATTTTAAGTTGTATGTCTTACGCCCGGTTAAATATAGAGGTTGTCGCTGTATGTTTAAGTGGTATCGTAGATCATGCTCGTAAACCTATCCGTTTTTCCAGGTCAAGTAGCGTATAAACTTCTTTAGAATTTTTTCAATATTTTGGATATATGTTCTTCGCAGACCGGACACCACACAGATTTACAGCAAATACCAGCTGGGAACGAACGTAAGCTGAATACAGGATCTTAATTGTTTCCAAATCAAAAATATCCGTATATATTGACAAAACCGAGCATGGGGTTTGTTTCAGCGCCACATAGCTCAATGTGTTTAGTAAAGCTCATATTTTCAAGGAAAGTAACCCCTTTAGATCTTAAGCTTCAAGTCCGACGTGAAGAAGTATACCGTTTATCTTATAGCCCTGTGTAACAGGGTTGGTTTTTTGATGAAATTATAGAGATTTGCACTTCAATATATTTCAATATATATGAGATTCGATTACTCAAATAAGATTTGGACCAGGCTACGAACTGGGAGGAAAATTCGAACTTGAAAATTCGTGCGGCTGACGGGGTCGAAAGCTTTTACAAAGTCGGTGTATATATCATCCGCTTGTAAGCGCTTTTCAATTTCTTTAATAGAATAGCTGGTAAATTCTATGAAATTTATCGATACTGATCTATTGGGCATAAAACCATGTTGGTGTCGCGGCATATACCGAGGAAGCACGGCTTTGAATGAATTGCATATTACTAGTTCAAATAACTAAGGTAATAGCAGATATATGTAAATGTAATATACCTCCGTATAGTAAGAAATATCATTTCTAGATCCAGTTTTGAAAATAGGCGTCACTCTAGTTGAAAAGTTGCCAATTTTAATGACTGATTACACAAAAAACTTAGAGGAATTGCCAAATTTTCAGAATTTTTGAAAAATGAAGCCGACATACCATCAGGACCATATATCCTTCTCCGAATTCTACCAAAGTCCGCTGGATGTCTTCTGGCTCTGTGTATAGTGTATGGGATCACCTTTTATTTTATCCTTTAGATTGTGAATATATTAATTATTAAGCTCTTAAAATTGTAGTGTCCAACCGGAAATTCTCGCATTGAACTCTTTTTTATTCATGATGGCCTTAAAAGCGGCACAGCCATCACAATTTATAATTGAGACCCAACAAATACACTCTGAATTTTTTAGAGACATGACAATCAGTAAAACTTCCAGCTCAGAGCTACTGTAGCATTCCTCATTTGGATACGTCTTTTTATTAAATTATCCAGTCAATGCAGATCGCTGAAACAAACTGAAGAAAATGGCTTTAACTCGAACTGTGCATGCAATGCTTAATGTAATTCAGTTTGAGTCGCGACATCGTGTACATAATTGCAAAACTGGTTAACAAGGCAAAGTTTCTTTCAGTATTCAAACAGCTTTTTTCGATCAATTTTGTATGTTTTTCCTGGTTCCAGTCTTTTATATTTTCAAATTTTCTCGATTATAAATTTAACTGGATGGGGCAAATACTTGAGACAACCTATTGACAATGGCAATTGTAAAATTATACACATGCCACGTTGCAATTTCACGACTAAATCTCGTTGTAAATCAAGGACGAGGACACGAAGCCACAAATAAAATACAAAGAACTTCAGATTTTACTATTTTATTTATTTTATTTTCATGACCAAATAATTCACGGCGTTAATCATCAAGAATTGTTGACGTGGAATTTACGCGAATATAACCACATGCAAGTGATTTATAATTGCAATACGCATACATCAGATGCTATAAATGGAATACTCTCGAACTATCGAACTATGCACACACAGTGGTAATTTGATAATGAACAGTGCAAGTTATAAGAAGTAAAACAGTGCGAAAGTAAAAGTGAACAATATAGAAATGAAAAATTGAACCTTGATAAATAATGCGAACTTGTTGAAGAACTTATAGGTGGTGGTGTAAATAAAGTTTTCATTTGCAAAATCCTTGATGAATTCGCGATTGAATGCCCGAAATACGAATCAATAAGTATGCCAATCTACAAAATTTATTATAAATTTAAATCGCAAGAAAGTAACTTTAAAATTGAACCACTAGGAAGTAGTAATTTTTGGTTCAGAATGTTTTCAAATTTGAGAGCGATGTAAATTCCGTAAAAATTAATTTAAAAAAATGTTTTTGCCGAACACATGCGAATTCGTATGATTTTCGCTGAATTTCATTTACTCGATAGTTAGGTTTCATGCCACTGTTCAGCATTTAAACCAAATTTGTTTTGAATTAGCTGTCATTTAGGGGTAACATCGAAAGCGCTGAATACAACAAACACAGTAATCATCATAAAATTATATTTTTGAACGTTATGTATTTTGTTTATTTTCCTACAAAATCAATATTTTCAAACCTTATAATTAATTCTTAATTATTTAATTAACGCATACAATTGAAGACAAAATGGAAAATGGTGATGATTTATTACGAATTTTCCTGTCAAAGCGCAGTCTACTGAATAATGAATCATTCGAAAATTTACCCAGCTCTCAAAAATCGTCAGCCCGAACATTTCGGTTGAGTGACTCAAAAGAAACGCATAATGGAAACGGGTATGTTACATATAGCGATAGTGAGGCTGACAAGCTCATAGAATACCATAAATTAACTCGTAGTAGAATAAGTTTCGAAGAGTCACAAAATGGTTACGTAGTTCGGCCGTCATCAGACGGCAGCTTTAAATATGCGAATATATCAAGGTCGGATAGTGCAACTGTAAATGAGATTCAGCAAATTAATATAAATTCGATAGAGAAATTAAATTTAGGTGAATGCAACAGTACGGTTACAACCGACAGTATTGATTCGCTTAATTCAAACAAACACAATGATCGTAGTGATGAAGATCGATTTTCGTTAGACTCATTCAACGAGTGTTATCCGAAACAGGTTAGTAATACACGGCAAA
This sequence comes from Nephrotoma appendiculata, assembly GCA_947310385.1. Lineage (NCBI taxonomy): Eukaryota > Metazoa > Arthropoda > Insecta > Diptera > Tipulidae > Nephrotoma > Nephrotoma appendiculata. The sequence goes on along the minus strand of OX371224.1, from coordinate 8,016,556 downwards.
ATGTGAAATCACGCGTGTCACCGATTGATGAAATTTCCGAAAATTCAGTAAATTCCGCCAAACTAAAAGAATATTTCGCCAAAAAAGAGAAAGAGAAGTTGGCGGAAGAGAAGGAAATACAACGGATTATTTTAGAGGCCCAAAAATTATCAGCTGCTCGGCCTATTAGTCGGAAGCAATCAAATTATGATATGCTACGAAATATTAACAGTTCACGAAATGGCCAGAAGGTACAGCAAAATAATTATATATTGTTCTATAATGAGTATTTTGAAACAAGTTCGGCACGGGGCGATAATCCATCAGAACATTCAATTGATCGCAGCAGTAGTAGTAGCAGTAGTAATTGTAGCAGTAGCGTAAGTGATAGGAACGCTAAAGGAGACCTGTGGAGGCCGAGCGGAAGTCATTCGGATCTTTTGGATATGGATCAATTAAATATTTCAACCGCAATGTCTTCATCTTCGACGTGTTGTTGTGCTAAATTATTTAAGTCTTGGTTTTGTAGAACGGGTAGATTGGAGAGAAACTCTAGTGACAAGAATAAACAATCAACTAAAATGAACGGGACGAAGGTTCATGATAAGAAAGCGAAATAATTTTAAACAGACTAATTTCTGGGGGCGTTATTTATTTTTATATCCTTATAGTATTGTTTTTCGTGCAATAAACTGTGAAACTTTATTAATCTTAACCCTATATACTTATTGTATTTCGTTTATAAATCGGCATCCACACCACTATCAATAAAATCCTTTATTGCATAGCCGCATTTTTCCGGTAGAGTCCTCGCAATATTATTCAAACTATAGAAATACCTTGGAATGCAAGCTTCCCGTAAATTTTGTCGATGGGCGTCAATGATTGATGTAGCCGCTGTTTTTGCCGTTATTATGCCTAATATGCTTGGGAATCGTGTTCTTGGATTTTTACATAGTCCAGTATCAACCATATACGGGAATACTGTAGTGAATTTAATGTTATACTGATTTCGATCTTCTCGAATTTCTTCATAAAGCGCCTCCATTAAGCCGCGTACAGCATATTTGGCTGCACAGTACGGCACTAAATTACTTAAACCCACTAGTCCCGCCATTGAGGATACTGCTACAATATGACCACGCCCTTGTTTTTTTAAATGTGGCATAAATGCTTGCAATGTCCAAAAGTGTGCTAGCACGTTTAAATCGAATACTTTTTGAATTTGTTTGGGGTTCGTTTGTTCTAGCAGCCGACATGGCATAATACCAGCGTTATTCACAATCACAGAAACTAATCCGACATCGTTTTTTACTTTCTCTGCTAATTCGATTACACTGTCTCGGTTGGTGACGTCACATCTAAGATAAATAAGTAATTTGGTTAATTAGAATGTAATTGGATTGAACGAGTGATTTCATATATTACCGATACCCAAATGCTTGTCCTTTATTCATGGCAGTAATTTCCTTTACTGTTTGATTATTTGTGGACTCATCAATATCGATGCAGATCACAGTACATTCCATATCAGCGTATTGAATAGCTAATTCCTTACCAATGCCATGGCCAGCCCCAGTTATTAGAACAGTTTCACCGCTTACGTCTTTCAATCTTTCACCAAAAATTAATCGTAGCAGTGATAGAACACTTTCATTTAAACATTTTACAAGCAGTATTAATATGTCGATTAGTAGTTGAAATACATTGTAAAGTTTTACTGTTGTGCTGTTTTCTTTTGTGGATCTGCAAATACAAAAATATTTTCGGTTAAAAATGTTTGGAAGTGATTTTCGGATTAGACAACATTTACGATTAAATTGCTGTTTATGCAAGTCAAGAAGTTTCTGGGTCGACTTGTGTTTCAGAGTTAGACACTTTCCAATATGTAAGCCTTAAGTAGTTAACTTATTTTAGATTAGGTGCGGCTGTGTGTCTAAATTATGAGTGGATGTTTTGTTTCCTCGCCAGTTCGTGACCCACACACGTAACATGCGGGTTTGAGTGGCAGACGCAATACTTACGCCATGTGATGAAATATCAATAATCGAAAAAACAAAATGGCCAACGTCAATTAACTAATTAGATTAATTACATTGAATTGCGTTCTAATTTGAAAGAACTTAAGTAGATTTACTGAATAACTCGTTTTGATACCGCATAAAAAAAAATTCGCACAAAAACAGTCCGCACAAAAACAGGTTTGACTGTGTTACTATTTTTTTACATAATAATAATTTTGAATATTTGTTTTGGTACCTTAAATGTTTAATTGCTTCCAAAATTAACATCTTTTCTATTATGCCTATTTGCTAAACATCTCAAGGCGTTTATGCAAATTAGACATTTAATTACCAATCCAAATTTAATATTGTTCAAGCAGACGATTCAAAATATCTTAGCACATTGAGTGCCACGTGTACCGCCGGCGGTACACGCGACATACAAATAAAACGATATTACCTAGGTGCCACATGCATTGCTGGCTGTTACGAGTTTTTCAACGCTGTTACAGAACCTAATAGGTTGGCTTCCTATGAATATATTTTGTATTTATATGGTGGCACTCAAAGTGTTAAAATACGTACGTACTGGCGAATGTATACCGGTTCAAGGTTAAATTTAATGTTACCCTGACAATGAACAATTATTTTGCAGATTTTAAGTGTCTCAAATTTACAGATGCATGATTTCATGATCAAACTCAAATTTGCTTAGTTAATTTGAAAATACATGCAATGTTTGGTCAATATTTGGATTGCGATTCTATTTGATGGCTTCATTGAAAACTAATAATCCGTGACATTCGTTGTCAATTTACGTAAATTAAATGAGGTAGGAAAAACATCAAGAGCATCATCGGTTAAGATTAATTACCGATTGAAGAGACATAAGTTCATAAAAATACCTTCGTGTATGGTAATGTAAACGAAAAACAAATTTACAGAGCGACCTTCCGTAATTACAAATCTAGGTACAAGATTTATAATTACGGAAGGTCGCCCTGTGTAGAGTAAATTACATTTAAATGGGAAGTATATAAACGCAAGATGCAACATAAAATGCAATATAACTAGAAAGAGCAAAGACGATTATTATTTCTTATTATTAAAAGACCGGAAAAATGTTTAACTTTCACTGAGCTTATTATACTCGTAGCCTGTCTGGTATATTATATAAATAAGCAACAACTCTATACTCATTCATAAATGGTAAAACGATTATTGCTGTATAAAGCGATCTGAATATTTAATTATTAAGCGCTACGCACCCATGCGAAATGCGATTGAGTAACATCAATATTTTTGGTGGTAAAATTAAGATGTAAATTATGTTAAGCGGTTAACCTTAGCCTAGACCTACTTTCCATAGATTTTAGCATTTTTTTTGCATTAATTGAAATACATAAGTTTTTATAAGTTGTGGTATCCGTTTCAGAATTTCAGAAGCACAATTTGATTCAATGATAATATGGCTTAGTGGTGTACCTTTAACCAAAACTTTTCCACACCTTTATATCACTAAGTTAAAATCTTCGTTAGATGATGTATATCAGTGTGTTTTTTATTTCTGGATTTTTAATTACATTTAGGTCTCTAAATATATATAACAACACTAAATATATAAATAATTCCACTTGTGAATGAATATGTTTTTGAATGACCAGAAATAAAAACAGGAAATGTTTTAGTGACTTTGAAACTTTCAAAATTTAATATTGTATTGTTAACTGCAGAGCTTGTTTGTTACGCGTGAGCGTCAGTGTATTAATTTTACTTTTCTTACTATGGTTTCATTTTTGTTTACTTTAAGTAAAATTCTGAATATGAATTTCGGTACGTACATGCCTGGAAAGATCGATTTTCGAATGTAGCTCAAAGAGCTATAGTGTTCAATTTCATTGATATGGCTAGTACGCAGATATAAAATTACAAAGTCCACATGATAACTCATAAGTTACGACAACGATACAACATAGCCTACAGGGTCGGTAAAGCCAAAATTGCGGATTTAAATTGTTGTTTTTGTATTGTAACGAACCACGAATATCACCACATTTATTCTTAATATGCAACGTTGTCACCTCCTATAGTATTCCTCCAATAGTACTAATGGAAATGGAATTTTACAATGACATTCCAAGTGGACGGAATACTAGAATAACGAAAGCAATTGTAAATGTTGGCGACAGTCATCATACTGCAATTAACAACAGTGTTAATAATCAAGATTGGGAAATTGATGACTTAGAATGTTCGCGAATACAATGGCCTGAAATGATTTATATTAGAGCGTCGACTCCAGAATCTTCCAAAGCCAGTGAAATACCAGTGCGAACTATACAAGCTAACCAGAATTAGCATGTAGGGAATTAAGTTGTAAAACGTCATCAAAATATATATGAAGTCGGTCCATTTTGCACTATCTAATTTAAGAGGAAACAAAAACAATGCTTGGTAAACCTAGAATCACACAATGCCAGCTGAACTCGGATTTTACCCGCCAGAGTTATATAACTTAGCCAAGTTAGTTGTGCTAATTTTCAATTACAGTTTTATGTAAATGTGGAAGAGGGCAAAATTTTGCTGCAATTTTTAATGCAACCCTTAACTATTTTTTAGCGAATTTATAATAATTTGCTAAGGCTTTGTGTATACTTTTAATATAAGCTTAAAATATTTTTCATACATTTGCTGTGTAAGGACGTCAATTGATTTACGTTAATCGAGTTGGAAGTAAAAAACTGGAATCTGTGGAATTTACCTTATACTTTTAGTTTTAATACAAAAACATAATAATATAATTGTTAATACATACAATTATTTGGGAATTTCTAATGCCTCAACCAGTCAGACTTAAGAGCTTAAGTTACACGCCGATTGCACCACTTTAGTTAGAGCTACAATCACCAAAATTTTATAGGCTCCTCGTTACAAATAAACAACTCTGAAGTTTGACTGGTTGAGGTTTCATGTAGGGCTATACAATTTTAATGCCATTTGCGACAAAAATGATGTTTCCAAATGGATATTTTAATTTAGTTTTTTATGCAATGTGCTGTAAGATTTTAATATAACTTGTATCAATTTAAAGAAAATATTCCATTAAAGTTTAATGTAAACTATACAATAAAAATTAATACAATTAGCATTAATATTTGATGTAATGCAACTTGTGCATTAGTTTGTAATGCTAGCTCGCGCCAGACCTATATGTAATGCAATTTGCATTACATATGTCATATATTTTCAACTGTGAAGGATCATACCTCTTCCACATGCTCTCTGGGTCAAAAATAATCAGGCGGTGGATTGAAGATGAGCAAAAGAAATTATGTTTAAAGTTATCAACACTATATGTCATGGCGAGTTATTGGCGTCCTAAAACCTATGCCAAATCAGCGTTTGTTCTCCAGGTTACTGGCGGGCGTCTGTTTTATATGAAGCGACTTGTTATATAAACATGTTGAAGGTAAAACTATGGATGCCTTAAGATATTTCACCACTATGTGACCCTCACATAAGCGGGTTGAGCGAAAGGCTAACAATCAAGATCTATTCTTCGTCGATTTGAAGGCGGAACACCAAATCGTTCATATCATGATCTCTTAATTTTAAATATAGCCGGCCATTTTATGTTTTATGTTTTCAACCATTTAAATTTCATTTTGCTTACTTTACGACCGGAAATTTAATCGCTCGGCTCTGACTAGAAAATTTTATATACATTTTCGGTATAGTGCACAATAAACAAAACGCATTACGCTTGATTCTGGATGAAATTATATAGCGGTTCCGGCTGGCTTTGTTAGGATCGGGTGAAAGTTTATACGTTGTACCGCCATATTCATTGTGCTCAAAATACAAGCGCCTGATGAACCCTGCTGTTTTTACCATAGAGCGCATTCTTCAAGAATCGTATAAGCTTCTGACAGGCAAAAGTTTTGCGATTCCGACATTTGCATTTCATTATGCAATGGCCCGGTTCGTACAAGCTGCGTCCCGCTTAGTTATCTCTGGCTCCTATAATTCCAGTTGGTCAGACATTTATTGCACAATGATGAGCAATTCACTGTACTTCTTGTACCGTAGTTAATTTGTTTGCAGAACATTAGGAAGTGCAATGAATGAATATTTTACTAAACCCTCGAGTTTACTAGGTTTCAGTAAGGTCACCTAAGACTTATGTTTGTTAGTTTTCAAAAGTAATCTTGCAAGGGCCAATCAATAAACGGACAAGTATAGTACCTTTTTTATTAGTTTTCATTCAAATTTATCAAGAGTGTTTGCCAAATATTACATATTTTATAGACAGTATTCGGAACGAATACTGTCTATAAAATATGGAGAACTATAAAATATGGAGAACTATAAAATCTATAAAGTCTATAAAATATGTCTAGAAAATATGGAAATACGGAGACGAGAAGCTGCCTGTCGTCGTCATCTGAGTATCTCCATCGTATAGTTATCCTTGATTGAAACAGTTCTTATGGTATGAACTTGAATATACCATCAGAGGTTTTAAACTCTTGCTGCCTTTTTTGTTGTCGGCTCTTTCCGTTTCATAGCTTCAGGCCGTGTATAATATTCTTTGGAAGATTATTCTTGCGTGTTTATTCTTTAATTTTTACTCTGTTTTTGGCTAAATAATAAATTAGACATCTTAGCAACAATTAGGGCAACCTTCTATTTGAAATATATTCTTTAAATTAATTTTTTAATTTTCTTTTCAATTCAATTTTGATTTTAATTTTCGATTGTAATAATAATAAACTATAATCATTTAAATCATTTTTTTAACGCGTTCGCGGGTTTATTTTATAATTATAAACTATGGCGTCAAATAGCTGTATGACGTATTGGGTTCCTGGTGAAAATGAAAACGTTTTGCAGTGGCTTGTGTAAATTAGCTGCCCATTACAAATGTGCTGGTGTCAGGAAAAATGCATTTGAATTGATTTGCAATTCCAAAAACATTTTCTTGTTTTGTGATAATTGTAAAGACATTTACAATGTTTATGTGAATAGTTTGAGTGAACTGGTTGGTCGAATTAAAAATATTGACAATTACGTAAAAAAAATTGAAGTGCAAGCTCAAATGGTAACTTCTCAACTATAGTTGAACCAGTTACTCAACCAGTTACCTCCCAGTACATTAATGTTGTTCCTGATCAACAACTTCGCTGTTGATGTTCCAGATTCAATGGAATCTGTTTTACCAGTTGCCGCTCAAGCTCTAATTTTTGGTACCAAGATTGTTATTGATGAGCGGTGTGCGAATTTTTTTGTGCCTGTGTTAAAAAAATCATTAGTGTCTGAGAGCACATTTGCTGCAGTGGTATCTTCTGCAAATATTTCTAGTGGGGTGAGCACGTCTGCAAATACGGACAACAATGATATACTGTGCTGTCCCATACTGTTAATAAAAAATCGGTGCCAGCATTACGAACTAGCCAACAGAATATACGTAAAATTAATATTTGTGTTACTAATACTTTACCACATTTTCACATTAAAACCATTGCACCAAAATTGTGGCTTCATTTATCAAAATTTGATACTCAAATAACTGAAGAGGTTTAGGAGTTGTACATAATATGTTGTACGTTGTATATACATATATTTATATTTAAATATGTTAAATCTATATTCAGTTCTCCTGTAACTGAATATAGAATGGCAGCAGGTATAAATTAATTACACATACATTTAATAATATAATTTAATTATATATATTTTAATAAACATTTATAAATTTATTTATTATATAATTATCTGATAATAAATACAATTTTTATATTCACAAAATTGCGTCTTAGCTTTTTATAACGGAATTTTTCAAAGCTCTATATAATTTTTTAAACAATTCTTAAATTACTCTATTGGAAAAAATTCAAAACAAAACCTTATATACAATTTAACTGGTATACAACCTAGCTAAGGTCTCTATGATTCAGTGTTTCAACTAGACCAAACTGTATACCAGTTATAACAATTATACTAATTATATACTTAATAAAACGTACCCATTATACCTTTCATAAATGTCATAAATTGACATTTCTTAAATACTAAACGTGACATAACAAATCAATAACAACAAAAACTGAAGTAAAATATTTATTTATTAAAAGACAAAGTAACAACTAATAATAAAACTTAATATATTTATTTTAAAGATAACTTAATACGAATGATACACCACATACACTCCCCTTCCAGTGTAATTTAAGGAATTCACCGAATTATTAATTTACACGATATTTACACGATTTTCAATCTTGAAATCGAACAGGAAGTTTAATTATACGCCCGCGTCTTGACAATACTTCATTTGGTTCGTTACCTAACTGCTCGTATTGATCCAAAACTACTTTTTCTTTTGAATTTGGAGTTTCATGAATCACTCCTTTAGTTTTATTATCTAAATTCCACGATGCATTCGTTGCTAAAGGCTGATTGCTTGAAAACTCATCACTATTCTCAGTATAACACGGCTTGATTCTATCAATAGAAACATTAACTTTTTTTTCTTTAATTTCCAGTTCAAAAAATTTTTTATCCCTCTTCAAAATTTTAAAAGGGCCTGAATACGGGGGTTGAAGTGACTTTTTAATTGCATCCGTTCGAATAAATACGTGAGAACAATTTTCTAAATTTTTACTAATGAAGGTTCTCTCTTTCGTATGACGAGATGCATTAACAGGTTTTAATTCTTCGAAATGTTTTTTCAAATTATTTACAAATTCAGATTGAGGAATTAACATATTTGATGATTCAATGAATTGTCCTGGAACTCTGACGGTACTTCCGTATACCAATTCTGCAGGAGTAGTTTTTAACTCCTCACTAAAAGAGGTACGTAAACCTAATAATACCAGCGGTAATATTTCCGTCCAATCTGGTCTATTATGGCACATAATTGCTGCCTTTAACGTCCGATGCCAACGTTCTATCATTCCATTACATTTAGGATTATACGCAGTAGTACGTCTTCTTTCGAATCCAACCAGATGTGATAATTCCGTGAAAAGATTTGACTCAAATTGAGATCCTTGATCTGTTACTATGAAATGCGGCACACCGAATCTTGCTATCCAATTTGTATAAAATGCGCTTGCAACTGTATTTGCGTTAATGTCTGGAATAGGAATTGCCTCCGCCCAACGAGTATACCTATCAATCATTGTTAGACAATATTTTTGATTGTTAGATACAGGTAATGGTCCGACTAAATCAATATGTATTTCCATAAAACGTTCCCTAGTGAACTCAAAATTACCAATTGGTGCTTGAGTGTGTCTTGTAACTTTAGATTTTTGACACGCCAAACATTCCTGTGCCAATTTTCTAACATCTTTCCTAATTGAAGGCCACACTACATGATTTGACAACAATTTAATTGAAGCTTTTACTCCGGGATGTGACAAGTTGTGTAGCGACTCAAACACTTTCTTCCTCCATTCTCGTCTCCATTTCACGTCGGGGTCACCACTTTAGGAGTTGTACATAATATGTTGTACGTTGTATATACATATATTTATATTTAAATATGTTAAATCTATATTCAGTTCTCCTGTAACTGAATATAGAATGGCAGCAGGTATAAATTAATTACACATACATTTAATAATATAATTTAATTATATATATTTTAATAAACATTTATAAATTTATTTATTATATAATTATCTGATAATAAATACAATTTTTATATTCACAAAATTGCGTCTTAGCTTTTTATAACGGAATTTTTCAAAGCTCTATATAATTTTTTAAACAATTCTTAAATTACTCTATTGGAAAAAATTCAAAACAAAACCTTATATACAATTTAACTGGTATACAACCTAGCTAAGGTCTCTATGATTCAGTGTTTCAACTAGACCAAACTGTATACCAGTTATAACAATTATACTAATTATATACTTAATAAAACGTACCCATTATACCTTTCATAAATGTCATAAATTGACATTTCTTAAATACTAAACGTGACATAACAAATCAATAACAACAAAAACTGAAGTAAAATATTTATTTATTAAAAGACAAAGTAACAACTAATAATAAAACTTAATATATTTATTTTAAAGATAACTTAATACGAATGATACACCACAGAGGTACGTGTTTGTACAAAGTGGTTAAACTGATACCAAAAACTAAAGACATCCACGAGTTGGAATAAGTTTGTTTTAAATTGGGGATTATGTTGAGCTTCATAATAAAATAATTCGAAAACTTGGCCAACCGGTGTATTTATTAGTCCATTTCATAATCGAAATATCCGGACAGGAGTCTCAAATATAAAATTCCGGATACTGGCTGTAGCAGAGATCTCTTCCGAAATTTAAGTAATGCGATTCTATGGGGATATTTCGACCCAAAAGCCCGGACAAATTACTTTTACTTCGAAGTACTATCACAAAGCCTCTAGTTTTCGAGGCAAAGCTAAATTATTTTTGCTTGGCGTTCTTGTCAATGACTACGATGTGATTATTATTTCTGAAACATGCGGCTTACTGAAAGTTTTAATTCGGAGGAATATTTCCCACCCAACTATACATACGTTGAACCGGATAAGCAATGGTCGAGGTAAATGTTTCGATTTAGTTTTTTCAACTGATATTTTGTATTCAGAGCTTTCATCTTGTAAAGGTTTCACTGGTCGAGATATTATCATACTCCAATCACGATTTATATCTAACAAGAAAATTGCAACACTACGTGTACTTCTAGTAGTTCCTTTCAATTCGATTTTAGATACGCTAACTACGTTTCTTTAAACAAATTTCCCCAAAATTGGGGCTTTCTCGAACGTGATGATAATATGAACGATACTATTTTATTGATCAACGAGCTGCTCAAGTATGGTATTGAAAGGTATGTTCCTTCAAAGAAAAACAAACCTAAGTTTCGTGAGTCGTGGTACAATAAGCAACTGCTTCGTCTTGAAAAAGCCGGAATAAGTTCCATTCTTTCTTTAAGTTGGCGCGAAGTTTTATTCTAGTTTCAACATAGCTCGTAAGGTACATTCAAAACTTTAAATTGGTTTCTCTATAAAAATTCATTTTGTCAATAGAAGATGATCTGACTTCTAATCCAAAGAGTTTCTGGAACTTCATAAATGGATAAAAGAAGTTTGTTGGAATTCCTACTACAATGACTTTTCAGAACACTTCCGCAAGTCAACCCTCTGATATTTCTAATCTGTTTGCCAAATTATCCTTATTAAGAATTGTGCAGACAGTTTAGCCCATCTACTGACTCGAATCTTTAACAAGAGCCTATGTACTGGAGTTTTTCCCGATCCCCTTTTCCCTTTCTGACAAAAGAAGTGATATCAGCAATTATCGCAGGATCGCTATTCTTTCTGCCATACCAAAACTTTTGGAATCCGTGGTAACGAAATTCTTGTTGATTCATGTGAAAACTTTTTTTTTTTTTTTTTTTTTATTGGTAACTATGCGATCTGTTTTGGGGTTCAAGGCTCACCCTGCTCTTCCGCGATTATGCTTTATACGTCCTTACTTTACGTCTCGCGGCCAACTCGAGGACGTACGGCTATAGGACCGATTTAAGACCATCTGCACATTGCAAGCTCCATGCCAGCCTATACTGGCATGGAAAATGGATCGGCCCATGAGTTTTGCACACCGACAGGGGGTCATAGATGTGTTACATTTCACCACAGATCGTAATTTGTCGATGAAACTTCACTTTGCATCCTGCCCTTATCGGGATTCGAATCCGGTTTCTCCCGATCCAAAGACCAAAGCTATAACCACTGTGCCATTTGGTCGGTAACTTTTATTTCTCCTGCTCAACACGAATTTTACCCGGGTAGGTCTACCGTTACTAATCTCGTTTTTTTTTGTGAACATTTATATGGTAAATTAGAACATAGGCAACAAGTGGATGCAGTATATACCGATTTTTCAAAGGCTTTCGATAAAATTGATAACTCGATCCTTATTGATAAGATGGATAAACTAAATTGTCGGTTCATCAGATGATATGAAAATATTTGCTCCAATTACTGGTGTCTCTGATTGTGTTAAACTGCAAGATGACTTGAATAACGATCTCGGATGCACTCACCAGTAATAGCATTCAGCAATATTTTCCATATAATACTGCTATTGAAAGAGTTGAGTTCGTGACCGACTTAGAAATAACCTTTTCTTATGATCTTACTTTTACCAAACACATTGACTCTGTCATTTCAAAAGCTTACATTATGCTAGGTTTCTTTAAGCGCCATTGTAATTACTTCCGCGACCCACTCACATTTAAAGCTCGGTTTATGTTCTTTGTTCGTTCCATTTTAGAATATGCTTCTCAGATATGGTCACCATTCTATATCATTGCCATTCAGACAGAATTGAGAGCGTTCAGAAGCAATTGGTTTGAACTTACTTCGCGGCTTACCTACTGAGCGGGTGCACCAATACGTCCTTCCACCTTATTAAAATCTACTACCGATGTAATTTCCAATTATTTATTAATTTAACCTACAGTGAGTATACCGATTGTGCATACTCACTGTAGGTAAAATAAATAAATAATTGGAAATTATTTTAAATTTAAGGTTGGAATTGAAACGGATGTGATAAATATATCCTTTATTAATTAATTCTATAGCCCATCGTTTTTGAAAAACTTGAAAATACGTCGTCTTTGTTAATCTTTTAAATAACGAACAAGTGAGGAAGTGGTCGAAGCTATATGACAGTATTTGGACCGGATTCCAATTCTTCTAAGGGCAGGATGCAAAATTAAATTTTCATCACATTATTCATGTTAGTTTACAGCTTGACATGAAGCTATAAAGCAGTTGGAAAACTGTAATTATATGTGAGTATGTGAGTATAGGGTGAATGGGTCATGCGAACAATACTGGCTCTTTGTGGAATGAGCCTGTAGTGCCAATCAGCCAATCACAAGTAACTAAACAATAACCATTACATGGCGATTCTGAGTCACGTAGTAAACCAAGTCATGTATTGTGACAAACACATGTGAACGTGCAGTGCACGAAATGTTAATTTGAAATTCGTACTAACTTCACATGCCGGTCCATAAAATTGGAATTTTAAAAATAAATCGAAATTTTTAATCACAAAAAACGAAAATGGTATTCGAGCAACACTCTATAGACTTAAGAAGAAATAATAAACATTTCTAATTCCAACATCACACGTAAAACTAGGTCTCCGGTGGAGATGTTGTCTTGCTAAATTTTTAACTATATTAGTAAATACTTTTCATGTCATTTCATCCAAGACAATAATTATTGGTCTGTGGCTATTAGAGTTTATAACTGACTATAACTTGGATTTTATTTAAATATAATGCAACTCAATATTCACTTAATTACTGGCCTCGATGTCGTTAAACTATTGATACCAGCTACATAAAGTTTAAATTTAAGATATTGTATTTTGAAAGATACAAATTTTAAGATTTGTTTGTTAGATGGTTGTTTGTTTTCTAAGTGTGACCTTTTCAGATATGTTTTGAGCCACACCACAACAACGTGATGTGTGTTACACAAGGAAACCTATTTCTTATTGTTATTTAGAATAAGGAACTTTGCGGCGCAGCGCAATCATAACATGTTATTTTCACAAGAACTGCAGGACTGGGATGACTTATAGGAGCAATTACTTTTCAATTGAAAAAGTATGTAACTTATTACAATCGAGAAGTTCCACTACACTCAACGATTTCATTTATTACGTATCTGCTAGGGAAACCACAGAATTCCATCAACGAAATTTATAACAGGTTACCGTTTAAATCTACCGTTAGAAAGTTTATTAGAATCGAACAACGGTTTCTACAATTTTAGCGTAAAATATTAACTTTATCCGTAACGTATTCTATTCGTCACATATAGGTAAGCTTTCCCGAGATATCAGAAATAACAGGCCAGTACGCATGGATATCTCTAACAGCATTTGTAAAAAAATTCTTTTAAATTTACAAAAAATCCATTAAATATTGCTTCACCTACGCCACTTATTTTACCTAGAACCCCTAGAGTTACCTAGAACCCCAATGGAATGCCAATTTAAAATCCAATTGGTAAAATTGTTAAATTCTGTAGACCGTGATAATATTTTTTTTAAATCATGGAAGTTAAAATTTTCAAAAATAATTGTTAAATTCATTGCAATTGACCCGATAGTCGCCTCATAGACGAGGATCTGGACGTCTCTGGTAAAGGCGAAAAAAATGTAGACATATCATAATTCATTGGAAGCGGATATGCAGATCACCATAATGGCAGAATGTAATCTTTCGGCACTATTCGGATTACAGTAAAATTTTAGCTCAATTTTAAAATTACTGGACTAAAATGGAAGAATGCTTGGAGACCTAAATTGTATATTCCAGTTTCCAAGCATTCTTTCATTTTTCGAATTACTTAACACACTGCAAGCTAATTTCCAAGTACAAAATCACTGAACTTTAAGTGCAATTCTTTTTGTTCATTGTTTCCTCGCACAGTTTAAAATTTAATTATGTTTATCAGGTAATACTAATTTTATCCAATCCCAGGATTTTAGAAATTTTTAATACCCCGGAAAATTGTGTAATAAGATGAAATTTATGGACAATTTGAGACTGGCACAATGAGCTGATATGTGAATGACCCATCCATGATGTATGCGAACTAATGATTCCATAGGAATAACGACTGTTGTCGTGAACGATTTTTTCTGATTTCGACACACTGTCGAAATTCACAAGACCCACGGCTTGTGTTCATCTTTTTATCCACAATAGATCAACTATAATCATACTGCATCCTTTATATATTTTTTTATGATGACCTTAAAAATCCAGGGAATAAACAGAATTAGTACTGCCTGATGATTTTTTTTTATTTTTTTCGGATAACTTAACATTCTCGTACAATCATAGCTTAAGAAAAATCAATAAGTATTGAAACATCACTATAAGGATTCTTAATTTGTTCAATCATAATCGTAATAATTGATCCGGAAAATATTGTAAAGGTAAATTAAGATTAATCACTTACACCATTATATCACTTTTAGTAAGGCTGCTGAAGCTAGATTCACTCATTGCTAATTATATGATTATTTACAATTTACAACTCACTAAAATTATTATTATCAATTTTAAATATTTCTGCTTCTTTACTATTTGCTAGTTCGACTTTAACTGAATTATATTACAAACGTTTCGCCTCGTTTTCTTTACCAAAGTTAAAACTTAATAAAAGTAAAACAAGATTATTGATAATTTTAATTTCCACCACAACTTATTGGCGCACACGATGATGTAACGTAATCGTTTTCTTGTTTTGTTTTAGTATATTTCTTCATCGGACAATGCAGGAGGATGGATGACAAGTAATTGCAGTATCGCATCCGAAAACTTGGATAGGCTCGTGTTCGATATTTTTGGTAATGCTTGAAGGTCGATATAAAATCTGTTGATCAAAGTTTATCTTGCTGCGTATAAGTACAATACAAAATTTCAAGGTTATATTGCAAACGCGTGTATGAGTTATCGTTAATTTTTCATTCAATAAAATGTAACAAAAATTTCTTTAATTAATGATAAAGCGCAAAAATTGGCATTACAAAATGTTCGCACGGGGTTAATAGGATTCCACTAGATAGACTTTAAAACTATAAACAACATTTTACATTTGAATATTTATAAATTATAGCTGGATGAATTTGTTGTTCCGAATTCCAGAATCGCGAAAATTACTTAGAACCGAGCGAGTTGAAATTTTGCTTAAGGTTAAAATTCCGCGTTGCACATAAACCTTGAACTCCAAGCAACATATTGCATGTTATAATCTCACCACTCACACTAATATTAACATTGAATAAAGTCAACAAACTTGCATTTACCGTGAATGCACTCAAGATGCATGTATAATTTCGAAAGTACGGATATGTAACGTTTCCAAAGTAAATGAACTCTCCCGTACAACTTGATCTTAATATGTCCTCGATCATTGTCGCGCTCACTCAAGTAACTGCCGAATTCATATAACAATTAAACTTGTTAATATATTAACGTAATTTGTGTGAGCTTGAAGGTCGTCGTTTCGCCTGTGATATAACGTGTATACAATCGACAAATCACTGCTGTACGAAATAGAATTCAAATACGTGCTAATACGAATGTATAGTTCGAACTACATGAAAGTGAAAGTGAAATGAAACTCGTTATTTTGAAATCGTTAACATCAATTATTTAATCAAATTCGTTTAAAATTAATTTGATAACGGCGTAATCGTCCTTCGCCAAATCTTCGACCACATTGAAATGATCATAGTTTTCCATCAAAATGAATTCCACCTTACTGATCACCTCTTTTAATTTTTCATAGAACTCATATGATTGCTGTTGAAATTTTGGGGTGTCGTGTTCACCAACAATAATTTTGACATTCGCATTCACAAATTTTTCGATATTCATAATTGGTGACAAATACTTGACATTTTTTTGTGTTAACGAAAGAATGTTGTCTTTGTTGGCGCAATCCAGGTTACGAATTTCTGTGAGATTGTATACGCCGGCGATTAAATAGAACGTTTTGATAATGTTTGAATTCTGGATGGACGTAAAGAAATCGCTTGTGAATAAATATGAAGCGAGATGGGCTCCGGCGGAATGGCCAGCAAAGTTAACAAATCTGGAACCGTTGTCTGCTGCATATTTCATAATAAAACGACCGGCCTCTTTAATTTGCTCGACTAATTGTTCCAATGTTATTTGGGGGCACAAATCATATCCAATTATTATGACTTTATAGCCACGGTTCACTAGCGGACGCACACAATATCCTGACATGTCTTTATCCATTTCTTGCCAATATCCTCCGTGTATAAACGCAAATAAGGGCGCATTATCTGGTAAATCGTTATGATAAATATCAAGCTTTGCTCGTTCGCCACTACTGTAGGACACATTTAAATTACACTTTATTTCTTTTCGATTTAATTCAGTTTCTAAAATAAAAAATACAAATTAATTTAGATTAACTATTTATCTAAGTATTAGTGTACATTACCTTTCGTGATTAATTCAACATGATTGCTTATCACTTCCTCACGGGTTTTAAAACGTTTTGAAAATTGACTTGGTGTATATTCGAATTCTAAATTATGTTCATTTTCCATCGTGCTGCAGTAACAACTATAATCAAGTTATCACCCTCGTATCGGAATGTACATTAAAAATAAAATTGTGTTTTAGAAAGGCTTCCCAGTATTTTGTTTAGTACAGTTTACATTAAATTAACGCAATTTATTTTTGATAACTCGGTGAATGTATTTGTGATATCGCAAAATTAGCTGTCTTAGGTCACAATTATCTCAGCTTATAAAAATGATAGCACTTAAAGCCACAATTAATATTGTGTACTTATTTTTATCTCACTCACATCTAAACTAACAAGAATATGAGCTACACTTTTCAAGAAATGTCTGAGTATTTACGTCCGAAACACACGACTCACGTACATAATGTGCGGTAAGCATATTTTTTGTAAGTATCTTATAAAATTCTAAAGATGCTGTGGTCGTACATTGAACTCTACGACTTAAAGTGAATGTTTTCTTTACGTTATACAATTTAATGATCTACTTTACCGACAGTTTAATGGTTTGTGTCTACGCTCAATAAAAATGGTAAATATTTTAGTACATAATTTTGTTTCTGCGTTAACAATGTTAACAATTTGGCTCCCATGTAATGTATTATGTACCAATTTAGGGTGGTCGATTTTTTATATTAAATATGTCTTTAATTAAAATTATATTTTCTTTTCATTCAACACCTTTCAATAGTATATTCAACAAATTCTCAATTAAGCAGAATGATGAAATACCTGCTGCAATGGCTTGATTCTATTTATGTGAACATTGTCATAATCGGGAGACCCAAACATGGTTTGGCATATTTGATCAGTGGTTGTAGGAACGTCCTATAAAAAGATGAAAAGTCCTATAAAAGGAATTTTTTCGACTTTAACTTAGACCAAGATCTTGGTTAAAGTAATAATCACGAAAAATGGAATGCGTTTAGCTTATAGATTATTCTTCATACAACATATAGCAAATGATTTTTCCAGGTTTTGCTGTAACATATAAACGTAATTGGATTTGTATTATGTCAGCGTATACTGAAACGGCCGATCTTTTATTTGCGGGTTGGACATCATTAACACAAAGGATGAAGAAAATTGGCCCAAAGTTTCAGTTCAGTTCCAGATACCTGTGTGCAACCAGATAAAATTCCACCAAAGTTCCAACTGAGGGGACAATCTAAGAGCTCTTAGTTTAAAAATGATAATTTTATGGGAAATTCTATCAAATGGTTTTCAAGCAGCAAAAGATTTCAGTTTAAGTTTCAAGTTCAGTTCATTCCTAGAGTTGGTTTTGCCAAAATTATAGCGGAGCGCGATGTCCCAGAATCAATGTTAACACCACCAAGTTCGTAACGAAAAGTATTTAAAATAGGCGGGTGGTATAGATCAATGTTAAAAATTTGGTTTCTAAGATCACGCACACCGGATCAAGTTGCCTGCCTTAATTATTTTTAACACTACTAATCGGCATATCAAAACGTAGTTCGACATATTATCCAAAAGTAAAGTTTCCTTCAGAATAACGTTGCGTTTGTAGCAACAAAATGAGTGTTGTCCTCTGAATGTGCCCATGATAAATTTTGAAGGTTAATGTCAACGATTGCAAAGAGGTTTTCGTGAATATCCATGACATTAAATACAAAATCGACAGCATTCGCAAGGAGCTGGTATGACTCAAGTTGACTGCTGGGGCGAATATAACAACACAAAACAAAGATACTACTCTGTTATTGTACATTTTAACACATATTACATCAATATCCTCGGTGTTGGGAATAGCCAGAACCAAGCTATTAAAGTTGTTGGCAGATATAGATAAAAGGACAACAACTCTTTTATCGACGTTCAAGCTACCATTGCTTTGGTTAGTAAAAATTTGGCTGAACGCTTGAGAACATCATAGATGAAACGGCATCCAATATACCTTACTCAGCCAGCAGCACTGGGCCATAGAGAAAAGTAATATAAACAGAGGTAAAGCTGCATACAAAATTTTGAACCAACTTTTTTAGATTGTAACCCCAAAATACAAACTCGTTTTACGCCTTAAATAATAAACTTAGAATGTCCAACTCTTCGAATATATATTAAGTGTTTCTTTAACTTTCATAAGGTTTTTGTTTCATTTTTCTTCGTTTAGATTATAACGGTAATTTTAAATTTGGTCAACATAAAACCGGATGGTGACCCCATATTTTACTATGAAAAAATGCGTAAAAATTTTGTATGCAGCTTTACTTCTGTTTATTTATTTTTTTCTGTGACTGGGCACTAAATCAAATTAATTACACAAACGAATACTAGAAAAAATAATTTAAACACAAAATGGTGAGGTTAAAGGCAAGCGAAGGAATTTACATTATTTTCCCTGAGTGAGATGACATCACAAGAACAAGACGTGGGTGGGTATATAAATAAACAGCTAAATCAAAGAAGGGTACCACTAAATCATAGCAGAATAAACGTAGCAAGTTTCCATACAATAATACGAAACACAACGATATTTCAGAGTAAGTGCCGATGAGTTTCTTCTATAAACAAAATACAAGCCAACAATTGCAAGAAAACGATGGCAAAATAATAAACGCAAAAACTAGAACAGATAATACCGACCTGACAACTATCATGGGTTTTAAATAAACAAGCATTTTAGACTCGCGTAATAATAATGGTGAACGATGAGAATTTTCAAGAGCCGGTGCGTCCAGGAGAAATGGGATTTAAATACTGTTGTATCCCGTCTCGTTGCGAATCAATGTGTTCTTGAAAATCTCTTGTTTATATCGATACGTTTGGTCGCTGTAAACACACTTATTTGATGTAAATGAATGCAGTTATTCAAACACAACCCAATCCAGATGGGTATGTATTTCACATTGTTCATTATGCGGTCCAATGACCCATCCTTCCTGAATTATATTGCCCCAGATATCGGCACCGATATAAGAACGTCCACTCATCGAGGGTTCGCAATTCATGGATCCGCAAGCTGAAAGTTGCTTATATGATTCAAATATACAACATCAATGGATGAGCTTCGAAACATCATTCAAACTCAATAACAATCCTAAAACGTTAAAAAATCGTAAAAAATCCAAGAAAACTACATTAGATATGACCCGGTGGTCATTGTTGTTCGTCACTGTATTGCGTTTTACGTCTATTTATGCAAATTAAAGGCCAACACTCAAGATTACTTTTGATTTAATTCTTTTATTTCACCTTACATTTTATTTAGTCAAGAGCAATACAAGAAGTAGCCGCCCCGGTGGCAAAGTGGTTAGCATGCATGCTCCAGCGACCGGAGGTCCCGGGTTCGATTCCCGGTGGTGACAAAGTGAAAATTTCACGGCTGGTGTAGGATCAATGAATTAATCACTCATTATCCGAAATGAAAGTATGATTATGAAACTTCATTTGAGGTGGCCAAATCCCTTGATGGGATGTACGAGGGCAAATCAAAAAGTCTTGTAATATCATATGAAAAAAAGAGTGAGTGAGACAGCAACATTTTTATTTTTCGATAATCTCCTTTAAGGTTTATACATTTGTCACATCGATCAATTAACTTGCCTAAACCCTCTAAAAAAAGATTTCTTTTGCTCCATAAAATATTCATTTACAATAGACTGTACTTCATAGTCACTGGAAAATTTCCGGCCCCTTAGTGTTTTTTTCAAATTGGGAAACAGAAAGTAGTCACTGGGTGCCAAGTCTGTACTGTACGGTGGATGCGGAATTTCCACGAAGCCGCAGTCCTTTAATGCAGCTTGAGCAATATTAGCCTTGTGCACTGGTGCATTGTCGTGAAGAAGCAAGATTTTTTTCCTAACTTTCCTTGGCCGTTTTTCCAGGATCGTTTTTATCAATTTTCGCAAAACCTCTGCGTAATATATGCCTGTGATTGAGGTTTTCGGTGGCATATAATCGATTATCAAAATTTCTTCAGCATCCTAAAAAATTGTTGCCAAAACCTTATCAGCAGACGGTTAAGTTTTGAATTTCTTTGGTGGTGGTTCACTACGTTTAATCCATTGCATCGATTCTTGTTTGGATTCCGGATCCCAGTGATGAAGCCATGTTTCATCGCCTGTTATTATGTTATCCAAGAAATTTTCTGGATCTTCTTTGTACATACATATCTAAAATCGCCTTTGAAGTTTGAACATGCGTTTTTTTTTGTTCTGCATTCAAAAAACGGGGAACCCATCGCGCACTTACTTTCGACATGTGAAGGTGGTCGTGTAATATAGTATATGTGGTATCGTATGAAAGAGAATGTCTCCACGCTAACCGCGGAACAGAAATACGCCGGTCCTCCAATACAATAGATTCGGCCAAAATTACGTTTTCATGGCTAATAGCATCTGCTGGCCGACCCGAGCGGTTGTCATCTTCTAATGACTCCCGACCACTTTTGAATAATTTTACCCACCTTCTTCTTACTGTGGCATATGATGGTGCAGATTCGCCGTAAATTTTTGATATATAGTTGAATATATAAATTGAGAAATATTTAGAATAGAATAGAATAAATAGAGAAAAATTTAATAACGGCGCGATATTCAATTTCATTCATTTTAAGAAAAAATCAAAACACGTGTTACTAAATTGACAAAAAAAAAACGAACTGTAAAATTTATATCGAAATGTTCTTCTAGAAGTTTCATCGCGACAAAAAATGGTTTTGAAAAATATATTGTTGTCTCACTCACTCTTTTTTTTCATATGATATTGCAAGACTTTTTGATATACCCTAGTATAGTGCCAGAGAGAGAGAGAGAGAGAAATACAAGAAGTGACTTATGTTAATGATGACATAAGTCACTTCTTTTATTTCTCTCTCTCTCTCTCTCTCTCTGGCACTATACTAGGGTATATCAAAAAGTCTTGCAATATCATATGAAAAAAAAGAGTGAGTGAGACAACAATATAATTTTCAAAACCATTTTTTGTTGTGGTTGTTATTTTTTATAGAGAGAAGAGTGTTAACAGATTAACTAATATTTCCCGATTACCCGATGTAAGCTCCTATAATCATGGGTTCATAGGATTATGGGACGACTGTTCCCTCTTTACAGAATTCTGAACATTTCAAACTTAGTATACGCATATTAATTTATAAATTTAATTTATCGATAGGTTTCCGAATTTGTGTAGCTCTTCGAACTTCATAATTGCTTCCATTATTTTGTTTTAGTATTTTGGATTCATTTAACTGATTTCTTGAAAACTCAAGTAGTGGTTCAATTGGTGATTGATTTGTGGTTTCAATTTCATTGAAATCTGGTAAAATACCATTTTTGAATTCTGTCCCATTATCACTACCCCGTGATCATCCGATTTCATTAATGAAAATCTTGAACGCATAGGATAGTTGGAAATTACATCAGCCGGAGAAATATGTGTTACTGGTTATGGTATAATACGGTATTGGGTTAATATTTGAAGTAAAGTAAATTGAAGATCTTTTTTATCTGGATTTAATGATCTTGTCTTGTTTTTTAATGTTTGCACATATCTTTCAACTTGACTGTTTGTTGCGGGATGATATGGTGTTGTTTTCTTGTGAATGATCCATTTGCCTCCATGAAATGTTTAAACTTTGGATTTACAAATTGAGAACCATTATCACTGCAAATTACCTTCGGTAAACCAAAAGTAGCGAAAAAATTTTAAAGTATTTCAATGGTGGTTTCCGTATTTATTTGTTTATATATAATAATAATAATTAATATAATGTACTGCGAAATCTATGTGCACTTGTGCTGAATACTTCCAATGATGTTTTCAGGAAACGAATACTATGGATTGTTTTTGTTTTTGCAACACGATTCACAATTTTTTACCACATTTTCTACGTCCTTATCGAATCCTGGCCACTAATAGAAACTTCGACCAAGTGCCTTCATTCTTGTTACTTCTAAATGTGTTTCATGTAAATCATTCAGCATTTTATTTTTCCAATTTTCTGGAATACCCTCCTCTGAGATATTTACACCAGTTGTTAAATTTTCCAGTAATTTCTTTAATTTTGATTTGCAAGCCGTTTCTTGCATAGTTACTGGTAAGGTTTGAATCTGGTTTACTTCAAAAATGTCCGATTCCTCTATGCTAACTTCTTCTTTGGAATTCATTGGAAACCGTGAAAACTGATCTGCATTTGCATTTGGTTTGGAGTTTTTATATTTGGAAATATTGCATAATGCCTCATACGTGTGGCAGGTAAATGTGGAATAATTTTACATGGCGAAAATATTTGTACTAATGGCTTATGATACGTATGCAATAGAAATTCTCTGCCATACAAAAATTGAAAGAATTTATTTACTCCAAACACAATTGAGTATGCTTCTTTATATATTTGAGACCAGTTCCTCTGCGAGGCATTCAATGTTTGTGATGCAAACTGTATTGGTTTCTCCGTACCATCCGTCATTATGTGAGATAACAAGGCACCTATTCCTATTGGTGATGCATCGGTAGCTAAGCAAATTGGAAGTTGGTCTGAAAAATGTCCCAAGAAATCATCTGATTGCATTCGCTTCTTCAATATATTGAATGAATTTTCACAATATTTATCCCAATCCCATTTAATATCTTTACGTAGTAGTCTATGAAAAGGTTCCTATATTTCATTTAAATTTTGAAAATAATGATGGTAATAATCTATCAGTCCTAAGAATGACTGTAACTTCGATATATTTATTGGACGTGGTGCCTTTTGTACTGGTTCAATTTTAGAATTCGTCTTGAAAATTTCTAATTTGTTTAATTTGAATCCACAATATTCAATTTCGTGCTTTAAAAATTCTGTCTTACTCAGATTTATTTTAATCCGTATTCAGAGAGTCGTTTGACAATTTCTTCTAATCTCTGAAGATGAATCTCGTCATTTGAAGCTGTCACTCTAATGTCGTCTATTAATACGCAAGTTCCTTCAAAACCTTGAATAATGGACTCTATTTTTCTTTACCACTTTGCTGGGGCACAAATTACACCATACCATTGTGCGTTCTCAAAGTTATTAAAAATTGTCATCTTCATCTACTTTCCATTGTATGTATGCATTACGAAGGTCTAACTTTGCAAATGTATCGCCCGCCGCTAAGTTCTCAAATAATTCATCAGTTGACGGAAGTGGATGTTATTCGGTTGCAAGAAGCGGGTTGATTGTGACCGTAAAATCACCATAGATTCGAACGCTGCCAACTGGTTTCACGAAAGGCACTATTGGAGTTGCATATTCGCTATTTTCTACTTTAATGAAAACTCCTCTATCTTCTAAACGTTTAATTTCCTGTTCTACCGTCTCTCTTATGAAAAATGGAATTTGGCGAGCTTTAATGAAAATGGGTGTCACATTTGTTTTAATTGGTAGGCGTACTGGATCACCTTTAATTTCTCCAAGCGAACTATCATCGAACAAATAATGATAAGATTCCATTAATTTATTAAATTCTCGTTGAGTGTCATCTGAAATTTTTTCCAAAGAAATTGAATTTACCTTACTCCAAATATTCGCAAAATGTTTGAACGAAATCATCCTAATCCAGTGTCTCCCGAAACAACCCTGGTTTTTCACCTTCAACCACATATAAATCTAACCATTTTGAACTATCTTCGAATTCAACCAGCACTTCAATCAATCCAAGAATATTTAACTTATGATTACTGTATGAATTTAACTTTAAATTATTTTCTTTTAATTTACAATTTGGAAATTTTTCATAAAATTCGGTACTTGACATAATTGAAACAGGCGAAATTATTTCCAGTTTCATTTGAACCAATATGACCTATTTTTTTACAAAACAGACAACTGCAGGAAAGGTTGTTAGGTATGATAGACTTGACCCGGTTACAGACACCTAAGTAGTCAATAGTTAGTAAAGCACAAAACGGCACAATTATTTTTGTTTTTCGGGATATAAATAATCAGCAATCAACATCCTAAAAAGTAATTGATCAATTAGTAAATGTCCTGAAATAAAATTTCATTATTATGAGTGATGAAATTTTATTTAATATCATTTCCTCATATCAATTTAAAATAACGCGACGCCAGGCCCGGAACACACCTTTATTATAGCATCTTAAAAAAATTGATAATCAATAATGTTGGCATCTTAATGGTAAATTTTCTGAAATAAAAGGTCATTATTATGCGTTAGAGAATCATTATTTTGTACGATATAATTAAATTATTCTTGAATAGAATAAATGTAATGTAATGATTATTATAACTAAATTAATTATAATTTGATTGTCGTAAAACAAATAAAATAAAATAAATCGAATCCAAATATTGTAGTATCAAACGGATGGATCCCCTCTTCAACGGATAACCTTACCATGCCTAATAAACCAATATGTTTATTAGTAAAAATAAAAATGAAACAATGACATCTGGTTTCAAAAATAGCTAATCTGGAATCTATAAGGTAATATATAAATAATGAATGTGTCACAGGTTAAGAATCTCCAATACCTAATCAAAATTAAATAAAACTATTAAGCTAATCAGGAATCTGTAAGATGACAGAATTAGTAATAAGTAGCTATTAGAAAATAATCTAATTAAAGAAGTGCCATGATCCGAAAAATACAAAAAACCTCTATGTATCAATACTTGTCTGATTATAAATTTTATTGTGTAGCCTCCAATCCAAAAAATAAGTCAACCCATAAACTTTCCCTCCACCGACAGTTCAATGTTACATATAACCATAGTCATTTAATCTATTAAAATAATATTAGTAAACCAATTGTCGTGAGACAAATTAAATCTTAAATATACAATTAAATTAAATTAAAGTAAGAAAAATTACAATTAAATTGTAATTACAATTCGACCTATAATTAAAAAATTGTTATCTGGTTAATAGTGGAAATCTATTATATTCCTAGCGACGGCAATTGTCAGTTCAATGCAGTTCTTGAAGTAAACTAACTTCGATCTGAAACCATAATTGGCGGTTAACAAACACGATCAATTTGGAAGCTTTATACCCAGTAAAACCTATTGAAAGAGCTTATAACGAAGGAAATTCTTAATTACAAATCAACCCGGGATTAAAACGTTTATGTACAAATTATAATTTATTAATTTCTAATAATAAAACTCAGTATTGATAGCTGTCCAATCAGGAAACAATAAATAAAATATAGTATTAATGTTCATTATCTCAGACGGCTTAAGAATCTTAAAATATTTAGAAATTTTAACACCTTAAAATGTATTATTATTAGTAAGTCAAAATACGCCCAAGTAGAAGCTGGACAAAATACACGGCTTGCACGTACGCAGGCCCGAATTACACGAATGCAGATCCCACCCATCCACATCTCGTACATGGGACAGAGAAACAAACCCCCAGCCACCCGAGCACAAACTCCGTCCATCCATCCCCAATTCTGATAAAGTACCCTTACCCTCAAGCAAATCTTCACTCAGAACTTCACCATTCTCCGCTACGACGTCCCTAATCCGATGACTACCGTATAATAGAGAAAAAAACGTACGAAATTACCACTCTTCATACGATACATTCCAATCAGACTAAAAAAGACACCACCACAGAAAATGGCAAATCTCCAAACAAAAACCACCCCAAAAACAAAAACCAATTCACCAAATATATGATATACAAACAAAGTCAATGCCTAGTAGAATGAAAATTTATTTATCCGTCGCACCTGCTACAAGATACAAACCAATAAAGCCAAAAAACTCTCCAAAAAAACCATAGCATTTGCACGAGAGCTTCTCTCCGTGTTTACGTTCCCCATGCGTACAAATAAAGTCCCTACATTTCGAGACGGCCACATACACATGCATAGACACTGATTAAACAGGTATCTGATTTGTTATATACTCTTCATTCATGCTGGTTCATTACACACACACATACACATTGAAACGCATTTTTACATTAAATTTGCAAGTAAATTTGTAAATAAAAGACAACGTAGGTTACAAAATTATACGATAACCAGAAAAAACGAAAATCGTCGGTCATCAAACTTGTTTACTCGCAAAAACATCAACAACAAAAATAACGAGTCTAACAAAACAGGGGCGGAATCATGAAATACGACCGGAAAATTTAAACGGATTTAAAAATATTTTCAAACTTATTAGTTTAAAAGTATTCAAATTTACCATGATGGATGCAGACTGATTTATAAATGCAACTTCTATAATATTTGAAGAACAATGGCTAATCTTCTACGAGATTTTCGAAATTCATTTTTTACCGGTGCAACATTTCCGTTTAAAACTGCTCGACTATGAAATAGTTGTCGAATTAAATTTTTATGTTAAACTTTCATGTATTTGAGTTTTCATACAAAATATCTACGCCAACTTTGACCATCTTTCGAATTTTTTTGTGTTTGTCCATTGAAATATTTTCTAACAATTCATTTTTCCGGTCGGATTTCATGATGTTGCCCCTGTATACATCAAAATAATTATATATTTCCGGAATTTTTACAATTTTGAAATACAAAAGACTTCAATGCCATCTCATAAAATGAAGTGGCGACGCACCTGAGACAAGAAATTTGAAATTCGAAATGAATTTCGAAAATCTTGTAGGAGATTAACCATTGCTCTTAAAACATTATACAAGTTGTATTTATACATCAGTCTGCATCCATCATAGTAAATTTGAATACTTTTAATCTATAAAATTTGAAAATATTTTTGAATCCGTTTAAATTTTTCCGGTCGTATTTCATGATTCCGCCCCAGAATTGAATTAACCCTTTCTCGCCCAAAAAAAAAAATACTCACAATAACCCACTACATGAAAATACTGGTATTTTAAACCTTTATGTGTCATAAAATACAGTTACCTAGCGTTAATATATTTACATTTTGTAATAAAAATTATGTTTTAACACATTGAAAACCTTTTTAGATACAGAAAATTGTTAAAATTTTCTCTTTACCTTTCTAAACAAAAACGCAAAGAGAACAAGAAATACAAAATATTTCAATACGAACATGTTAATGCGTTCCAAATTTAACCTCAACCCTAATTACTTTTGTAGAGCAAAAGAACATGCGATCGTGAAAACTGCACCAATTTTTGCATGATCAAACAAAAACGACACAAAACAGTAAATATTAATTATACAAAAATTTGTTAATTTTATTTTTAAATTTATAGCTATGTTTAATGAAATAAATTTGGCCACAAATCTCACCTCATGTAAAGAAATATACACGAGATGAGAATACCTGTTAACGGGTCGGATAACTTTATAAATTTATACACAATGCGTATGATGCATTTAAACAACGGCATCAAAATATATATAACCGAAAATCGCCATATATATATTTCTACGCCATTACAAGCGCATCACACACAAACCACAACAACTATTCAACATGTATATATAACATTTCATTTTTCACTTCACTTAACTTAAAATACACAAATTATTATTAATATTATTATTATTTAGTTATACATGCACATACTTATATTAGTTAAAAGAATAATTACTTCAAAAACACTTTTAAATTATTTGATTATTTATTTAGAGGAGAGACGAAAACACGTCTTACCTCTACGACGTTCAATCGCCGACCATAACTATGTTTTATTATGAAGTCGATTGAAGCGACAATCATCGATTGAAGTGACAACAATGGTATTCCGTTAGTCGTTCAAAAAGTTGCATGTAGGCGATACAATCATGTAGGGGGACAAAATGTAAGTTTAAGATTATTTATTTTGACACGATTTGATTTATTTTTGTCACGTCATCTCAGTCGACTAAGAGAATAAAGTTTTACAGACGAAGTGCACATGATCATTTGTGTGCCCCTCTTTCACCCTTAAAAGCTGAGGACAAATTATACGACAAAATAGTGAAAATATAAAATATAAAAAACACGTTTTATTTTGTATACCAGTGTTATGACTGATTTAATTTTCTTTTGAATTTGTGAAGATTTAATTTTTTGTGTGTCCTTTGACAATGCTTCCATCGTCGAAGCTATTTCTACCGCCTTTACTCATGTTGAATCCACTGTTCCAATCTTTTCCTTACACATTCATTTCTAAGGCCACATACGAACTGATTTCAAAGTGCTGTCTCCAGAAAATTTTCAAAACGGCCATTAATCGCATAGTTTCCCCTTCTCGTTGATGATGGTGGTGAAATGTATAATACTCGAATATCTCAACAGGTGTTGGAACATATATTTTATTTTATATTTTCACTATTTTGTCGTATAATTTGTCCTCAGCTTTTAAGGGTGAAAGAGGGGCACACAAATGATCATGTGCACTTCGTCTGTAAAACTTTATTCTCTTAGTCGACTGAGATGACGTGACAAAAATAAATCAAATCGTGTCAAAATAAATAATCTTAAACTTACATTTTGTCCCCCTACATGATTGTATCGCCTACATGCAACTTTTTGAACGACTAACGGAATACCATTGTTGTCACTTCAATCGATGATTGTCGCTTCAATCGACTAAGAGAATATGAAAAAATGATTGTCGTATGGAGCAACAGGTGACACAACTAAGAGAATAGGGGTTTTAAACACAACCTAAGGTTCGTCCCGACGTACCAATGCTGAATGATACGCTGAAGTTGACGGAAGATTTGGCATTTATAGATACGATGTAGTCCTGAACAGCGCAGGTAAAGTGCTGCTGTCCGGCTAGTCGAGTCACCTCACAGGAGGCACCAAAATATATAATATCTATGTGAGGTGATACAACTTTCGACCACAACTTTATTAAATAAAATTACGCTTTCACAAAACCAAAACACGTGTTGACTGTGCAACCTTCCTTTTTACACTATTTGCCGTAGGGACTTGGCTAAATACACTTACACTTAATAAACACATTTTATTAAACACTTGTTTTTTATTTCGCAAAATTATATCTTTTTGAATATTTTCAAACATTGTGTTCTTCGACTCCCCTCGGTCCCAGTAAATATAAAAAAAAAATAAATAAAAACTTAGAGTTCACCAATGCTTCTAAGAATTGGTGTTGTCGTCGGCGTTGTTGATCTCAAACAACTACTAAGGCTGTTCTGCTTCTGTTATTGAATCAGTTTAAAAAACCGTTAAAAATATAAATTTTTTTCAGGAACATCCAATTTTTGAACAATTTATTAACTTTCTGGTGTAAACAATTCTTTAAGTTTTCTATCAAAATTTTAGTTTCTGACAATTTATTTAACTGCTTCAGTAACGGGCTATAACAAATAAATAATTCGATTTATTCTTCATACTTAAAATTTTGTTTAGTAGTCTTTGCTTAAATTATTAAGATAGGGGTCTGTTCACTGCAAAAAATGGTTGTCGTAGTTAGAAATGTCAAATAGACATCGGTGTTCCTCGGTAGTAACTTTATCGCAGAGAACGACATTTAGTCATTTTATGCCAATTTGTCAATTTTAAATTATATTCATATAAATATATATACTATAGTTTGCGTGTCTATAGAAGTCTGTCTATAATAAATTATCAATAAAGAGTGAGAATAATAAAAATAATTATTACTTCTATGACTGTGGACCATGGAAAAACTACTAAATAATATTGCAAATATTTCCAAATTAAATATGTTATATTGTTAAATATACATACATATTCCCAAATTAAATATACAAAATAAATTTTGGTTTTCTTTCTCAATTAATACTGAAATTCCTTACCCACTTTGAAAATGGCAAGAATGACAGCTACAACTTTCATTAACAACACTCTCAACTGCAGTTAAAAAATGTCATTTGGTGTCGATGACAACCTAAGCAGTGAATACAAAAGTTGTCGTTTGCTGTCGGTGACAACCGATGCAGTGAACGACAAATAGTCAAAAAAAGTAACTTTTAGTTACTTTTACTCGCGCAGTGAACAGACCCAGGGACATCCGTTGCATTCCGTTCCGTATCAAAATTAAATTTTGACAGTTTTGCATATAAGGTTCATCAATAAACGGAACGTAGACGAAAGGAGTCGGACCTTTTTATAATAAGTTAAAATTATACGGAAAGATGGATTTGAAAACGGGACGGATGTATTCTTATCCTAGCTGTAGCTAGCAATCCGCAATGTGTGTTTCCTTCAAAAATTATGCTTTGTACAACAACCGGCTCTCATGAATGGCTATTTTGTAGGACCGAGAGGCTTGTCATTTATACACTTGTAAATATAAATTACTTTTGTAAATGTTTAAGCGCCACATCCAAAGCTATAAAATTTATGGGGTGTCTTGTTTTTGCAACTGAGACGATGTGCTTCGATATTATGATCTGTGAAGAGTCTCGCTCGCAACAGCCAAATGAGAGCCAACGGTAAGGTCAATCATTGAACGTAACGTAAGGATTCCTTCATTCTGAAATGAGCCAAACGAACCAATTTTCTAATACCCGATACGGTAATTAAAAACTAAAATTAGTAACGGTAACAAACCTTTATATCTATAGTCATATGCAAAATCTTAATTCTGACCCACAAACCAATAAATATTTTAATTCGATTTTTAAATGCAAGCATTAATTTTTTATATATTTTTAAAATAGTTAAATTTGAAATTAACGTTTCCATTAATAAAATTATTTTTTTCTGCTTGTTTTTTTATTTAATTACCAAATTAACAATAATACATTTTTATTTTATTTTGAATATAATTTTATAACAATTATTATAATGTATAGTGACTATTAAATTATTTTATAAAAAATATTTTATATCTTGTACATGTAAGCAAAATAAAGATCTATTTGTCAAAAAGGCACTGAACATATTTTATTTTTTCAGATCTACTAAAAAATAACAAATTTGTAATTTGTGCAGCGAAAAAAATTTATAATTATAAAAAATAACATAATTTTTAGTTTTATTTAAAATATTTGTAAATATTTTAATTTTTTTTTTTGGTTAACATCCTAATATAGTGTTTAGTTGACTAAAATTTCGTAGCTGTCATATGGAATTTCGGTTCCACCGAATGGAATATATACAACTCCATGGCTTGGTTGCACCTTGCCAACGGTTACTGAACCTTCATGGCGGGCACGTCCAACGAATAGGGGTTCACCTTCCTCACTTTCTCCGCCAGGAAGGGCGTTTGGTGGAATATTAGCGCCTTGGGCTGGGACCCATTGACCGCCACCGACTAAAATTTCATATTCTGCGTAAGCATTTTCAACTCCGCCCCAAGGTACATATGCAACACCATGTGATTGAACTAGCTGTTGATCGAAATTATACGATAAATAACTTGTAATATGTTTTACTCTTATAGCTTACTTTTCCTGGAATCAAAGCACCGGCATGGCGAGCACGTGCTACGAAAATTGGTTCACCGTTAGCATCTTCACCATGTGGTTGAGCACCGGGTGGTACTTGTCCGTTGGCAGCTGGTACCCAGCTAGCGTACCCACCACCACCACCACCACCGCTTCGTGGGGCAGCCCAACCACCGAATTGTGGAGCGGCTTGTGGCGATTGTGCAGCTGTAAAATATAATACCAATATTAGTAGGACTTAAGTTATATAAAAGCTACAAGGTGAAAAAAAAATTGTTAGCTTATTAAAAGTCATGCAAAATGTATCAATGTTCTGTGATGTAACTATTTACAGGTAAACCGTGCTGGTAATATTAATAAGCCCACACATAAGCAGTACTGTATTATTTACTTTATACGCGATTTTAGATAATCCGTCTGAAATTTTTGCGAATTTGAATTTAAACCACAATTTTTGCCTGCGACGTTATTTGGTGAATATACAAGGATATTAAAAAAAAAATCACGAAAGTCAAGGTCGCTGTAAAGGTCAAGTTCGGTTAATTACAAGTATTAGATTACAAATAATTAAAATTTTAGGTAAAAAACTTGTTTGATCCAAAAGTTCGGTATAAATAAAAAAAAGTTAAGTAAAATTTCGAACAGTGCGCCAATTAAATAATTGGAGAGAAATAATTTTCTCAAACTAAATATTATACCTATTTTAGCACTGGTAGTCTCTCCAAACTTAAGTTTCCAAGACCCAGTAGCACCCCATGCTGTACGCACTCCAATGTGTGACACTCTAAAATTAAGACAATTTTTACGATCGATAATTATTGGACCAGTAGCGCTTCCAGCCCGAACAACCAAATAAGTGTTCTGCCAATTTATATAAAAAGTTGTAAATTTGTCCTTCGAGACAATATTTTTGGTTTCAACACGGTGATCAGTGTCCTTAGCCAAATCCAGGCGGATAACACTAGCCTGATTGTCCCATCCGCCTAATATAATTTCGGTAATTGGCTTAACTTCTTTGTTAGTTGGCGACAAAGCAATATGACAATTTGAGGGACCTTTAAAATCGACAGTTACTGATCCAGAATTAGCCGGTAAGAATTTGTATTGTAAACAATCGGCCGTTTTTATTTCTTCGTTAGATCCTTTAATAACAATTTTGAAAATTTTGTTTGTATATTTATTTATAGTGTTTTGCAGGATATTAAATAGGTAATAATGTTATGTATTTAGAAATGTTATCATATTGTGTTAGAATATATATATTTGGGATATGTACAAAATAAAAATGAAAACTTTTAAGCGCATACTAATTACATGTAACTATAACGACTTACCTTGGATGAGCCATGAACCGGTTGCACCCCAACCAGTACATACACCAGCAAATGCAATTGGAATTACTTGATCATCTTGATATTGCAAGAATGGTGAGTTATCGCCTTCACTGCCTACGGTGTATACGCCATTGGTCCATCGGACCCAGAATCCACGGAATTCACCTCCATTCAATATATTTGGTGTGTTTGATTCAGCTCTTTCTGGTTTCGTACGATTTTTACGGATTATAGATTTTGCATTACCCCAACCCCCAATGAATATTTCAATCATAGGGTCACTTTCGCCTGGTCCAGAGGTAAGTGCAACGTGGGCATCGTTGGATGCACGTACTTTAAAATTAAATTGACCATTGGAAACTGGATAGAATTTGTATTCCAATTGGTCGGGTGTATTTAGTTCTGTAATAGAAATATGACAAAATATTAATTACCATGTACTTAGTGTACCTTGACATCGATTTAATTAATTATTTCCATGTGATAACAACATATACAATTGTTTAAATTAAATTTACATTTTATACAATCACTGTATGGTAAACGATTTTTCTAAACATTCTATCATTGAGCGCAGATCGACTAAACAATTAAATTTTTATTTATGTAACTGGAATTTTTAATTTTGATAAAAATCTTTTCAGAATATCAGTATATAACGTAAGATGCAGCAGAATACAAGAAACTAATGGCGAAAATAATTAAAATTAATTTGTATTTTTAGACGAGGCAAATATTTGCTTGATGATATAATCGCGTAATGATATGGCATGCGTGCGCGTCTCCCACGTCGAAGCATATTATGTACAGCAGTGTTACACTGTTATATGATCTGCACGATACGACCTTGCATTGTAGCCATAATATTTAATTAAGGCAAATCAAATATGTATGAGATGTTTGTATAGGACTTGACCCCAATTAAACTTTTGGGTTTTCAAGCTAATTGGTACGAATATGCAAAATTAGCGCTTAACCGCCCAGTGACGGGTTTGTAAAGTTTTGTATTTACATTGTATGTGTAATAAAAATGATTGATGCACCTCCACAAATTAAACTTATATAATATGTAATATAAGTTCGCCACTGCAAATTTCAATTAAATTATACATTTAGGTATTGGTTATAGAATAAAATAGCATTGTAATGAAAAAATGTTTGCTGTAATTTTTAGGTCATTCTAAAATCGATGACTTATGAAAATCGCCGTGAACATTAGAATGGCGCGGCGTCACGTTTCAGTAATTGGTGGTACGAGTTTTATTCACCCACATTATAAATTATAACAATATTTGTTGTTGTAAATTATAGTTTAACATGCTTCACCGATTTTGTGTTATATAGTATACAATTCGCTAGAAATTAGATTTGAACTACGCATTAAAAAATGTCTTAAACACATCAAAGTGATAGACATTTCACTCAACATGTTAAAAACGTTAATTAGCTATATGTGGTAAGGTACATTCACTTGCAAAATTTTGTTTTCCGTTATACCGGAAAAAACAGGTGAATTAGAAGTGCGACGTGTTATA
This sequence comes from Nephrotoma appendiculata, assembly GCA_947310385.1. Classification (NCBI taxonomy): domain Eukaryota; kingdom Metazoa; phylum Arthropoda; class Insecta; order Diptera; family Tipulidae; genus Nephrotoma; species Nephrotoma appendiculata. The sequence continues at coordinate 7,981,251 of OX371224.1, read as the reverse complement.
TAGTACCCATCTGCCATTCCACAAATTAATATTCAATAGCCATATACATTTAATTTAATTAATTCGCTAAACATGGAGGTTTTTATTGAAAAAAATATAAAACTTATGTTATTTATTATTTAGCTACGTTTACAAAACACAAAAATGATGTCATGTTTGTTTATAAAATACCGCACAACGCAACACGAGAATAAAAATTATAGCGATGTAGATGGTTCGTTATTGCATTGGTGTTCGTGCTGAAACACTTAATCCGATGAAGGGCGCAAATTTAAAATATTTCGGTTTTTTTTTCATAACTGTCAACCAAAACCAATTTATTGTATATATAAACTTAGTAAATTGGTCACACCCGACTAAATTAAATTTTTATTGTATTACAGTACGTACGTACGTGTATTCAAATTATCTAGAAGAATATAATTGAAAGGTTAAATTTGAATTTATTTCAAGTTCAAACATTTTTTCAGTTTTATTTATAGCGTATACCAAAATTCCTGAATTTAAAATTCCCCCCCAATTAGAAAAGAATCTCGAATAAATTTATAACATCTGCAACATTTGGTGAGAAAGTGAAGGGTTAAATGCGAAATATAAATTTTATAATTCGCGACGTTAACAGTTATAATGAATAGACCCGTTTTTGGGCTTTTTCCAGAAGGAAAAATTGCATTCCATTTGGATTACAAAAAATAATTTCGTCTAAATATAGCGCGATGCATTTTGCGTATAACTTCATAGTCGTTATTTTATCAGTTATAGGAACACTTAAACAACATTCTTCTTCCATTTGTCTTAATATCATTATATTTACTATAAACTAACTTCTTTGCTTTGCCACGCCTAAAACATTCGAAAATATTAAGAAGAATAAATTCTTCAGCACAACTTTTTTTCTTTCACTGGACTTGAGCCAAAACATAACATTTCGAACCGATATTCTATTTATAGAGTTCGAATGAAAATTTTCTGTTTTCGTAACGGCCGCGGAAAAAAAATTATTTATGGAAAATCAATTACCACCAATTAATATATCGGAAAAACATATTGTTATTATGTAAATATAAAATCACAAATTTTACCACACACGTAACAATAAGTAATTTGTGTAATATAACATAAATTTACACCACGTGCTTACGTTTACATCACTTTATATACTTTATTTTATGAATGAACACTTACCAACGAATGCCATTATTTATCCCAAAAATATAAATTAAAATCACTTTAGCTTACGAAATTTAGTTAATTTTACAACGATATCTCAAATAAAACTAAGAGCCGGAAAAGCATCAACAATCAATTTTATATTTTTCGTTGAAAATAAAAAAATGTAAAAATTACTCACAAGAGAGGGAGAAAATACCACTTTTGTACGATGAGCCGAATACTTCAAACAGTGATGTGACTTTATATCAGTGTATTTATTTTCGGTCCAAGGTGATTCACTACTATGTGTCGTCATCTCAAATGACCTTGTCGATGATGTTGTTGGCTGACTATGAGTGTTGACGAGATAATTCTATAGTTTCTAGAGTTTATTTTAACCGGAACTGGATTAGTTTCTTATTCTTTATTGATGTATAATTTATGATTCATTATCCAGTAGAGTAGTTGTCAGATCAAATGACACAACATAACTATGGGAGTTGGAACGCATTCACGGTTCAAATCCCGATAATAGTATAGGACGCAAGATTATTATTTTTTATATTATAATCTATCCAATCTGTTCTGGGGCCGAAGCATTCCCAACTCTTTCGCGGTTTGCTTTTCATGTCCTACTTTACGCATTGCTTGTCAAATCGAGGACTGCACGAATCTGCAGATTGCATAGCTCCATGCCAGCCTATACTGGCATAGAAGATGGGTCAGCCTCTGAGTTTTGCACTCCGACAGGTGGTCATAGATGTGTTCCATTTCACCACGGATCGTAATCTGTCGATGAAGATTCCCTTTGCATCCTCCCCTTATCGGGCTTCGAGCCCGGTACCTACCGATCTAAACGCCAAAGCTTTAACCACTGTGCCAATTGGTCGGTGAGATTATTATGATTGCTGTACGTAAATATTACACAATTTAATAACGACAGGTAAATACATTTGTTGGCGTCGATTTAGAAAGGCAGGATAATACGAAGATGGAACCATAAGATCTCCACCTAGTTCAACATGAAAATGGAGATAATAAATTGGAAATCAGTACTTTTTGTATCATAATTCGACTTTTCCTTTAATCTTGAGCGTTTGTTTTTAGAAACTTTTAGTTGGGTTAATTGATCTTCCAATTGTATGTCCAATCTGCTCCAAATAAAGAAGATCAGGCCCACCGAAATTAAGGCTTAAGTTTCTCATTGTAAAATCATAATATAATTATTTCCCAATACTAAGTAAAGAAAACAAATCTTCAGTTTATAAAAGCCTATCTTCTTCTACTTAGTCGAGTTGCTTTACACAATGTTAAAAGAAGTGAAAATCTTTGATAAACTTAATTAACCATATACTTAATAATAAATAATTAAGCAAAATATAATTAAATTTAACGAAAAAATGCAGTATTATAATCGAATTTTACATCGTTTGGGAGGTCTTGGATCAGGCATCAATTTTTATAATATTTCCTTAGGTCACAAATCTACCGTTCTGGCGCTGGTCAAACTATTCGATAAATTGTAAAATATAGACGTGTAGTATATCGTTGAAAAGGTCTTACATTAGTAACAAAACTATCGTTCACCGATCCACCCTTTTATATATATTGTTAAACAAATAATTAATTAGTTATTAATCTAAAAACATTTCCCTTTATATCACCACGGGAAAGACCAAGACACTTCGCACTTCCACTTCGGAAGTCTTTTAAAGGAAAATTCCTCAAATGATGTAAGTATTGGTACTAGATCTGGTTTATAATCTGGTATAGTAGTCAGCACTTACATTTCACGTAAGAGAATCAATAAAAGCATGTAGAAGTCAAACAATGGAGTTGCGTTCAATCAAATTGTTCAATTGGCATCTCCCAGTAGACCGACCACTTTCAGGTAGTTGCAAAATACGCGGTCTGTCTATTCCCACGAGTAATAACCGATTCTAACGAATCTCACGTTGGAATACTGAATCATTAAACAACGAACGCTTAGCATATCGGAAACTATGGACAGCCAACCACCACCCTATTCTGTGGAAGAACAGTGCAATATTTAGTCTTGTGGAATTGTAACAACTTACACAGAATAGCTTTGCTCAATACCGGATACAAGGTCTTGGCAAACGTAGTAGCTGACAAGTTATCAATTTACAGCGCGAGCCTTAGGGGCAACTACTAGTGCAGGTTTCATCCAGGGAGGTCGACAACTGATCAAACTTTTTCTTTGAGACTTGTTATAGGAAAGTGCTACGAAAAGTACATCCCGGTACTAGAGAGATTTAGATAGATTTTCAGCAGTCGTACGATAGCATCCAGACAACACCCATTATTAAATAACCATTTTCATGAGAGATAATGGAACTTTGTTTGTATGATGATAATAAGACTGCTTGAGAATATGAGAGAAAATCATACATAAGTGATATGTTGTGCTCAACATTCGTGTAATTGTGCCACAAGGGGTTTCGATTTGAGTTCCAGGTCTCGGTTTCTAGAAAATGTTCAATTTGACTAGAAATAACATTGTCCAAATGATTTGGAATACTATAATTGTTTTCCGTAATATTTAACGACCATTTGTTTCTATTTTTTTTGTGAGTTCCGAATGTGGCTCTAGAAATTAGCAATGCTTAATGGAGATAACCATTTCTCAATTGATTGGGATCAAACTCTGTTTGTATGATAAAAGTTAGCAATTATAATGGAAGAATTATGACTTCTGGAAGATTGGAGAAATTTTGTATGATGAAAATGGCCATTTCAACTGTACAGAGCATATGCTCTAAACTGGCTTCGAATATATGTACGTGATCTTGTTTTGAAAAATAATCAATTTAAACGGAACGGTTACAAAATGGCGCAAAAACTCCTTCCGATTAAGCTTGAACATGACTAAATTGTGTTGAGAAACATCAATTGTTTGTAATCCCTTCTCTTTCGGTGAGCAATAATGTGTACACGTTCAGTTGAGATCAATTTACAGTTATCAGTCAACAAACGAAGGACATTTTTAATCGTTTTTGGCGGAATTAAGTCAGAAGTTTTCCTGGACGATGTTTGTCGTTTGTCTCGTACGCCAGTCTTAAACGCTTAGATAACTTTCAAACACCAACTACTTGATAGACTGATATGAAATGTCAGATTTTGTTTTTAAGGTTGGCAGTTCCCAAACGTGATAAAGATTTTACGTTAATTGATACATCTAGTCAAGAGGCTAGTCATTCTATCAAGAGTATTTTATGTTTTTTCTCTCTTAATACCGAAAAAATAATTATTTTGTTTTAGTTCTATGGAAAACGTCACTATATACCGGAGATGAAAGAACAATCAAAATAATGGGTGGCACTAATCAAGACAATGTACCGGCTCACGAAGTAATTAAATCGACGACCAAATTGACCGAATTGGGCTATACAAATTGCTTCCTCAATACCCTTTATTCTCCAGGTTTTGCACACTGCGATTTTTATTTTTCGCAAACTTGAAGAGGTGGCCTGCTAGCTGAAAGTTTGACTCAAATGACGATGCTTTTGCTGAAACAAATTCGTATTTTGAGATTGGAAGCGCCGAGTCGACGAACAATGAAATACACCGAAATTAACATCTGCTATCAACAGATTAGATTGAAAAATTACAGAATAATGTAATTTCAACCTGATATTTGAACCACAATGATGATTCTTTATTTATACAGAAGGACCGAACGCCACAATATAGTTTGAATTGCTTTTACGAATGTTAATTCATAAAAATCGCAATTTTACGTAGCACAATAGATTTGTACCATCATGATTTTGACCAAGGGAAAAACTCTACGAACCTAAAGTTTGGTTGTACTTGTTGAAATTGTTGGCCCCCCCCCCCCCATTGTTAAACTCACTAGATGGAGTCATCTTTCAACGTTCCATTATATTCGGTATAGAAATAGTTTAAATCCATTTAAATCTGGAATTTTTTGAGCCACATGATAGCAAAAACTTTGGACTTTGCGTGACTTTTACCTAAAGGTTTTAGTAAATTTTGTCATGAAGCATCGTGATCTTGCAGCACCGTGTATATACTGGTTGAATGCTTGAGCAATAAGCAGTTGATCCCAACTTTCATAGGAACACCTAAATGAATACGTTAACAAGCAAAATGACCGTATTTGGGATACTGAAAATATACGTTTCATTCGACAAATTCTAATGCACCCACAACGAGCCATCTCACAGGACTTTGCGCTTTATTTATAAAATGATAAACTCTAAACTGATTTATAAATTGGGTCACGCGTAATTTGATCCGCCATTTATGAAAGTGGTGCGGTTTAGTGGTAAACTACTCATTTGAGTGGTGTATAATATTTGTGCTTTATCTATAGACCACTATCGAAATGATTGAGTTTATATGCAACTCAGTGGATCAATATCATCGAAGAGTTATTATGGGAAAGATTACTTAAAATATGGCTGATCGTTCAGCCGAATCAAATCTGTAACTCCTTGGCTTCACTTTCGGTGAAATTTGTGCCATTTTCCAAGTAAGGGATGTTTTTCCAGGCCCGATAGAACTTGAAATTGTAAAAAATAACACAAACAATTAAATTGTAATCAAATTTTTTTTTTTATTCGAAAATAATATTTCCAAATGATTTTGGGCATATGGGCACCGCATTTTGGACGTCCAATTTTGGGCCACTTTTCCGACCACTGCTAGCGTATGTCACGAATAACACGAGCAATGCTGGCCTCCAAGGCGTCAATTGTTGCTGGTTTATCAAGATAAACCAGTGACTTCACGTAGGCCCTCAGGAAATGATCGAGTCAAATCGCACGATCTTGCAGGCCAATTGACAGGTCCATTTCTCGAAGTCAACTTATGGCCAAATTTTGATTTTAATAAGTCGATGGTTGCGGTCGCCGTATGGCACGTAGCACCATCCTGTTGTGTTCTAGATGTAATGGAGTCTGAACGTGTTGATCTTATTGCATCCTATAAAGAGTATATGTGGTACGAAATCTATCGGAAAGTTCGACGGATGGCTTGCTCAGATGGACGATTATGTGCGCTATAAAAATCACGAAGTCGTCTATAAGTTGAACGAATCAACGATTAATAGTACAAGAAAGATTAAATGGCATTGCAAGAAACAACATCGTCGACACTATGTCGTTAAGGATTCACTCACTATCAAACCAAATACTTTGACACGCTATCGCACCGCGAGTTCTAGTTTCAGCAATCATTTACGCCAATTTGAAACAGATGTTTTATCCATAAACAACAGGATACATTTTTTTTTGCATTTGCATACCCCAACGGAATTGAAATTATGTATAACCTCGAATGTGTTTTAAACTTAATTCTCTAACACGAGGTACAGACTGTTTTGCGTGACTTATCGCACAAGTCGGCAATGCGGGCATCATTAATCGTGGTACTGTTGGACCAGTCTCCATACACCTTGCACCAAACAAAAACGGGAGGCGCACCACCGAACTAGCTCTGCTATATCCCTTTTTCAACCAAGAAAACAAAAAAATTGGCTCAGTTTTAGTTCAACCCACACAAATGTGTGAGTAAAAAACCATAGTATGTAATGGCGTTGTTGATAAAAAATTTCGCTTTATTTGAAGTAAAACCAACACAATTGTGTGTATAGATATTGTGTTTTTTTTCGGACGAAAATAAGTTAAAAAGGAATTCACAAATGTGTAAGTTGGTTCAAAAAACATACAAAACTAAATCTTTGACATGGTACTTTTGCCCTATCCGCACAATTGTGTTAGTAAATCACTAAAGGGATATAATCTTAATAAGCACGTACTTCTCACATAATCGAATCCATAAAGGCACGTGGAAATCGAACGAGCAATGAAATCGGTCACATCCTCGTGTTTAAAAGTTAATTTAATAGCATCAAAAATATCAATACAAAACGCCTACATTGATTTTGAACACTCGGTAGTGCAAAATATGCTGCTGGTTTATCCACTACGTATTATAACTGATTCCAACGAACCTCGCGTCTAATTTCTGAAACATTATTCAATCAAGTTATCGAGGCCCCCCTCGAAGTTAGCATAGCGGAAACCCTAGACAACCCACTACCCTATTCTGTGAAAGAATAGTAAAACATAATAAAATTGGCGAAAACGAATGCTAAACCTTCAAACACATGGTATTGTCTAGGTTCAATTTATGAAAAGAATCGCACATGAAAACGGGTTCTCTCAAAATGAACAAGGCACCACTCAACAACTACATGGTCTCGAGAAAATACTACAACTGACCGTGTAGAAGGAAGAAACGTGAATGGAGCAAACAACAAGTGCTTCAAATTTGAAACTGTCTGTTTGAGAGACTGATACCGTCCAAGAAAAAAAATCGTAGCGTTGTTGATACTAACACAGCCCAAACAGTGTGGTAAAAATATTTTTCGGCACTCTTAAACAGACAGACGTTACTCTCCCGCGAGCAATCAACATCATTACATCAGGCACTAGGTTTGGTGAGGATAGCATCTGGAATGAAATGCTTAAGAATGGTGACGGTTACCTCTGCTACCGCATGGTGGACTCGCTCCACGTATTGGTACCGCCATTCGCGGAGAATTTTTAATTACGATGCACGATTTGAAAAGGTGAATAAGTTTATGCGTGGATTCCACAGTGAAACAATTTTTTCCAGTAAAAAAATACTGGGAAACCGAAAAGAGGAGAGTATGCATAATAAAATTACGTTAGAGTGATAAAGACAAACAAATGTTGACATAAAAAGTATTGAGTTTCATACATTTTATGGCAACATTTCCCCGCTTACTGCCAGTAAATTTTACTGAAAAAATTTTTTGTTTCTCTCTAACAAGTAAGGAATTTTTATTTTTATCTCTTATTAATTTCACTGAAAAAAATTATTTCACTGTGGAGTTCACGTATTAGTTTCAATCTTTGCAAATATAACATCGTAAATCGCAGCCGACTCTGATCATTCTACGGTAATATTAAAATTTTTAAATCTCGCCATAATACGACGCATAAAACTTTTGTAGTAACTTTTGGTAGCGTGTCTTACATGCTAACCACACGGGACAGTGACGGGCATTCATTTCGTATGAGGCTAGGACCTGTAATATTTTATTATTGCTTATTACATTACTATTATTTTATATTTTATTATAAAAATTTTATTTACTAAATTATTTAAATTGTATTGTATTAAAAATTTAATTATTATTTATTAAATTATTTTTTTATTTAAATATTTTTAATTTATTATCAATAATTTAATAAATTTATTTAATTTTAAATTTAAATCTCCGCCATGTAGAATAGAATGTGTAGAATGTGTGGAGTGTAGTCCTGTTGAGTGGTCCTGTCTTCGTTGGTGTCGACTCCAGGACATGTTATGGTACAATTTTTGGAACGTAGAACATATTGCAGCCATCTAAGCCTTGATTGTTTAATATTTTATAATATTTTCAGAGCATTTCTAATCTCAAGTTCTTCAAATCATTTCTAATCTCAAGATTCAAGAGCACCCCATACATGTTTTCTTCGTGAACCAAATAATTTAATAGTACATATAGCAAATGTAGCATCTTGCAATCTCAACGCAATTAGTTGCACAACTCTAAATCGCCACCCGGTTGTTTTTAACACGTGTACCTGCGGTAAACAACATAAAACGTGCCTCGTTTTGTAACCCATGTTTTTTACCACGATTCTTGATAAACAACATACATATTTACAAAATGAACAAACAAGAAGAGAACTGGAACAATTTGACGAATATTTCGAAACGAAAACAAAACGGCGGGGCAACACATTATAGTATGCTATCTACGTTTGAAAGGATCCATCTTTGATCCAATTAAAGTTGCGCAAAACGAATATCGGATTCGTATGAATCACGAGTTAAAGCAACTTCTCGGAGGCATCAACATCATTGGATTCATCAAATCCAAAAGAGTTGTGTGTCGTACGCAAGACCTACGCATAATAGGTTGTTGAAACTGGAGGGCGAGAGCGATGGATCAAGATGGATGGAGAACCACTCTGGAGGTAGCAAATCCCATCAGGCGATATAAAAGTTAGAGAGAGAGAAAAAATCGGAAAATTATTACTAGCAAAATCGAATGATTCAATGATTTTTTGATGCAGCTCTTCATAACCATGGATCAATTAAAAGCAAATTATATCGAATCAAATTAATACCTTGGCTCAATAATACTATTTTGAAGATAATGAAAAGTCGTGATCGAGTATTGCCAGAGCCTCCTAAATATAAGAGCCGTAAGATTTCGACATTTTTTCCATGTGCTTTCTATAGAGGGGAAGCTTTTTGTTGTTTTTCATACCAATCAGTGTATTTTATTATTTTTTAGAAGCTTTTTTCTATGTCGAGTTAACACAAAAAACATTTAAATTAGTCTAAGACTGTGTGCCTGAGAGCGAGTTTTTCGACTAAATTGCCGACTAAACTAAATTAATGACTGATTCATATGATTCATTCAAAGGTGGCACTAGTATCTTTTAAATATGCTGTGCCTCCGATTGTAAACTAAATTGTAAACTAAACTAAATTATGACATTTCATACGTCATATTGTTTTCAACAACACCGATTTGTTATTATTTAAAACAAGAAAATAGCAAAAATAAAACAAATATGGATATGGAAATCTGTTATTCATGAATATGATTATAAATTACAATTGAAATTTCAGAATGAGAGTATTTCCTTTTAGACATTTTTACACGTATGTATTCGATAAAAAAATAATAAAAACAAGAAATGAAAATGACAACTAAATAGTCAAGCAACCTCAGCAGGAATCTAAATGATAAAAACTGGTGGGTAATAGCATAACTACTCATTAATTTAGTTTAGTCGGCAATTTAGTCGAAAAAATCGCTCTCAGGCACACAGTCTAAGATGAAAACTGTTTTTTTCGATACTATTGTTAAAAATTTAATTTTTCATTGCAACAAATTCGCAGGCTGTATCATTTCATCCTGTAGTATAAACAACCTTAATAAAATAAAAACATCGTTATTTTATAAAGCTTTTCGCAATTACTAAGCCAGTCGAAAGATGCCGCTAAGTATAAATTTAGAAAACAAAAGCGACAAATATTGAATATTTTAAAACCCAAATGTTGTTAGAAAATTTAACAAATTATTATGTATACTGCCTGGTTGAATAGATTATGGAGATCTCCTGGAACTGAGAATAACGTAACACGAGCGAATTGAAAAAAAAAAACAAAAATTTTGAAAAATTGTGACAATTTTCTATTATTGTTTTACAGCGCGCAGCAACTATGATGGTGAATATTTTGCCATGAAAAGTTTTATCTACGCCAACCGTATTATAAATAAAAATTATAATTGTTTAGAGTTTTATTAATTATGTTAAATTATTATATTAAAGATTTCGCGCTTCACTTAATAATGGTTTATTTTCGTAAACAGTTTTTTAATTATTTAATACTTTTCTGTAATTTCAAGTAAATCGATTATAGAGACATCTGTAAACGGATTTTGAAATTACGGAAAGCTCGGTTTTGCAATCGCATAAAATTGAAGTTTTATGGGTCCAGTAAATATATTTTGATGAAAAATTTTATTACATACATATATGAATAATTATTGTTTCTACATGGTGATTCATAAAATCTCGTTTCTGCTCACGTTTACTCTTTAATTTTGTTATAAATGTGATCGTATCCAATTACCACGGTTTCTTATAGTAACTCAATAAAAGCTTTCCCTCTATTTAAAGCTCACATTTGAATATTACGACTCTTTATAATCATAGGTGGCTCTGGTATTGCTAGTTCAGCGGAAAAGTAAATTTGTTGACATTTTGTAAGTTACGAAAAAGGGTTAAAACAATTTTTCATGATACTAAAGAAATTTTTTTCACAAGTAAAATACAGGATGATATTGGCAAAATAAGGCTCGCTATTAAAAGTTTAGGGATGATGTCATCTAGTGGGGTCCTACTAATATCACAGCCGGACAGTTTAAACAATTATTTCCTCGTTCATAAAGCTGTTGTTTTACATGTGGTCCGGCCCAATCGAAAACTGACGTTACAAGTGAATTTAATTGTACAGAACTTAGGCTATAGTTTAATTTCTACTGCCCTTAATTTCAAATTGTTATACATACCATGTAGGGTTTTGGCTTTCGCACTATTGGGTTACATAATCGAATTATTGGTGCTTGAAGTTTGCCGCGCAGTTATATGTAATGCATATTTTGAACCGTTTGATGTCTTTCCAGTCATCATTTGTACCATATGAAAGAAGAATTCTGTGCGTGCATCGCCATTCCATTTATTTGTTTGATTTTTTATAAATGCCTTATAATGAATATTTTCCAACAATATTGCCGGAATTTTCTCGGATATGTCAAAAAATATATGTGTTAAATTTCTGGATGTTTTCTAAATTGGCGATATTGCACATGGCTATGTCCGTTTGTATCTTTCATAACCTAATGGAAACTTGGCGGGCTTTAAATTAAGTAAATTCTAGTTAATTAAAATTCAAAATTCAAAAATTCTATTCAAATTTAGTTTCATGTTTTGATAGCTTTACAATTGTCTTTGGAATGCTTCAATCTTTCGGTAAAAACTCTATGGCAAACTGATCGAAAAATTTGCCCTAAAATCGTTTTTTACCCTAAACTCTAGGGTATCTAGAACAGTTTGAAAATATCAATCTTTCAAAACCACATTTTCAGCAGTCTAGACATCAAAATTGAAAGATCCTTATCTGAAAAATATATCTTTTTTGTCTGTATAGGCGTTAATATGATAGTGATCGAATTCCACCTTGGCGGCCTTAAAAATACGGGATCTCAAATCCACCTTGGCGGCCTTAAAAATACGGGATCAAATAAACAATTGACTTTTATACATTTAACCAGAGGTATAAAGTTAGAATAAAACGAGTTCATCAACGTCGTTCTAAATATAGCGCATTCGACATTTAGTAAGAAAATTATTTTATCATATATCGTATAAATTTGGCAGTGCTAACTGTAAAATTGTTCGAAGAATGTCGTGTCGACCAAATGATTCGCTAATTATTCCACGAAACGTGCGAGTTACCGCATTTTTTAAAATATAAACATTATTGAATTATGGCACCACATCAATGATCAAACTACATATTTAAATTTGGAGGTGAGCCAAAACTATCCGACTGTTAAAAAATAAACATTGTCTATTTGACGCGGAATCCCCACATGCATATATCGACTGATTGATGAGTCACAATTCATACTTTCAAAAATTATTTCGCTCTATTTAAAACAGTTTAAAATTATTTTTAACAGTTTCGTAATTTTTTGTTGATCTAATGCACTTAGATTTATGTACTCTCCAGGGGTTATCAGCTGAATCGAATGTTTGAAACTCGATTTTTTTACTTTACGAATTTCTTGAACGATAAAAAGCATTAACAATTCATTTGCTTGTAATAATTTTTCTCAACTAGCGTCTCATGTTTTATAAATTTAATTCGATGACGTATAATTTATGTGTTAGTATGTATTGGTCTCTTAGTTTGTATGTATAAGATGTTGTTTCACTATTTTTACAGCATAAAATCAATGTGGAATGCCGTCTAAGAAATATGTGCCCGAATTACTAAAATGTTTAGTCGTTTCCATGTAAATCAACATACATACTTCGCTGTGATTGACATTCTTATTTATTTTATTGATTCCTAAGTCCGCTATTATTCTAATTCACTTCTTTGTATTTAGATAACTATGAGAATTATAATTTTGATTCTAACCTTCTAATAGTATTTTTTGTTTGTTGTGTTTATGACTCATCATTGTGATAGTGAACGGTGGATGTAATTCTAATTTTATAGAGAAAGATTAGAAACTTGTGATTCGACTTAGCAAAACAATATTTAGTTGATCTTTCTAGAAGTATTATGAGTTGATTATTATATAGAGAGCAGAGAAGAATGTTATGCTAGATATTACCATTTTTATAGTTCACGCTCTGCAATTTCGAAGTATGATATCATTTGACCATAGAACGTCATAAAATCGGCATAATCGAACGATTTTATATTTCGCAAGGATGAATAATAATTTATCAGCTTACAATTACTACGTTGTACAATAACAGCTATTCATTTTTACCTAATAGTAAACTAGTTGATTGCTCACATAATTTATGGAGGTAGCAAACCTTATAGTAACTTTACTACAAGGTAATCAAGTTCTTCTATACATATAAAAATCATAGTGTCACGGCTAATTTTAGAATTTTGTTGTAACCGTCGACCGCTCTCGTCACATTTCGCGATTATGTCACGGACATGATGTCATCGTAATACATTTGGTGTTAACCGCTAAGTAACATTGTTTTAGAATACGATGGATGCGATTTATATTTTGGTTCGGATGACGCATTTATTTTACTGAGTTCATATTCAACTGACTTTGAATATCGTCTTGACGTCATTATTGAAATAAGGCTGTAAAACGATGTACTGTTCAGTGATCGTTTAGAAATTACGCTAGATTTATGTAGACCATCGATATCAGCACGTTCATATAGATAAAAATATAATTTTGTTATATATTTGTGTAAATATGTATGTTTAGTATAGATTATTATTCAATACACCACGAAACCATTAGACTGGGCTGTTATGTATTGCCTCTGTGATTTCTGACCTAAATCTAAGTTAAAGGTCGAACTAATCTAAATAAAATAATAATTATTTTTTAATACTCGCGTCTTCTATAATATTTTAATTTTTAATATATTAAATTGTCTCTCTTCTCTACCAAAATTAGATTAATTGAAAAATTGATCTAATGCAATTTCCCACAATCTGTTTTGTAACCTGACTAATGTCTCATATAATTTAAGTGGTGTACAATAGTTTCAATTAATTTACTTCTGTATGTAAATCGCGAACATAGTCTAAATAAATTTATTAAATTACTTGGTCTGTTCCGATTTGGGGTTTAGTCGAGGACATAAATAATAATAATTTTCCTGGAAATGAGAAACGAAAACTATTTCGACGCCATATAACAAATTTATGTCTCGCACAAAATTATACACGACCACCCTTTCGTGTGTTATTGATTTTCCACTCTGTTCTATTTTTTTTGTACGAAGAACGTTAAATATTATAAAACAGATTTATTATTTTTCGTGTTTTTCCTTTCATGGTTCCAATGTTCTTTTCAAACCCTCAATAAGGAAACTATACGAATAATACTGGTATGTGTCCTACATTTTTATTTAAATTTTTTTAGTTTATAATTAATCGTATGCCCACAATTATAGCACCTGGATTATGGAATCGCCGCGTAAAACCTAAAATATTTTTAGGTGGTGGTTGGCTAATTCATAGTAGGTCATCAAGGTGGTAGTCAAGATTCTTAATTATCATTAAAATCTACTAATACCGAATGATTATTATTAGATTTGTTTCAGTATACGAAAATTTATTAGTCACGAACTAGCTAAGCTAGCGTACTATATGTAAACCTAACCAATAATATTTAATTATCTAATTAACTCTTAAGTGCGATATTTTTGAATTACTATGCTAGCATTAGTTTCTATTTACGTAACAAATACAACAAATTATTAAACACAGCTTTAGTCGGTGTAAAGCGAATTATAAATATAAATTTCTAAACAACATTAGAATAAAAAAAAATCACTAAAAAATTTAATAGCACTACCAGGTTATCATGAAGTGTAGCTGATATAAATACCATTTCTAATATTTCTAATGTTCATTTTATTTTGATTGTGAATTAAAATAATACCAGTAGTAGTTGTCTGTATGTGCCCGTATATTATATAACATACACTTGTATCGTTTTGTAGAATATGTAAATGTATTGTCATGATAATTTAATTTACAGTGAGTTACATAAAATTTAATAAATGAAACATTAGTTGTATATTGCAACTTTTATCAAACTTCATGTTGGGATAATCATTATACAAAAACAACATATCGAATTTCTAATCTTTGAATCACACACAGAATTTTTGGAAAAATTTTCGACGTTCAGAATTCGGTAATATTGTTTGTATTCCCGGATTCACTTCTCCCATACCATCAAATTTAAAAAAATCATCATTATCAGTCCTGTTATAAATCAGTCTAGAACCTGTAAACTATGGAATTTAAAGTAGAATAAGTTGCAGTAACATAGAACATACTAACCCTGTTCTGTTTTGTCTGGCACTTACGATCAGCATCCAAAATCTCACTTTTTTCTTCGAACTGATACGTTTCATGTTTGTTTGACAAACAAACTTAAAATTTGATTTTAAAATCATCCATTTGCTAACTTTATTTCGAAACTCAGCTATAATACAGCAGAATACTATAACAGTTACAAAAGGTAAAATAAAAAAAACACCAATTGAATGTTTTATGAATAATTTCGGTTTAAACTGCTTTAAACAATATGCGAGACAATTTTACTTTTTTTCTGAAATGGTATCATTTGGACCTTTTGAATCACGTCTATATATAGTTCTTGTCTTTACAAATCGACGGAAAGTAGTTGCATAGTTATGCCAATACCAGGAAAACTCAATCTAAATTCACGTGTTTTCCTGACCTTAAAAACTTTGGTTTACAATATTGAGTTGATATTTTCTTGTTTGAGATTATATTATTTCTTTAACGAGGGCCGTTTGATAAAAGAAGCCTTTGACTTTCGAGTCAAACGGTTGATATTTTTTCGATTTTTTGCGGTTTTTAATTTTTTGTAAATTGTAAATTGTAGTTGCCAGCGTATGCATTTTCTTGGGAAAAATATATGCCATGAATATTACAAAACTGGTCCGTTCATTACAAAAGCATATTATGCTTACACATTTTTTTTGATTAAAATTGTACAGCTCACTCCAACCTGCATATCGCATTATGCATGAGCAACTGTTGCTCAAAATGAGATGTGTTAGGTTTCGAATGAGTTAAAGTTAGCAAAATTTATCATTCTGATAATTAAACACATAAATTAATTAATTAAACAAATAAATAAATAAATAAATGTGGCGCCTCTAAATGAAAAACGATGGTTAAATTTTTAAATGTATGTTTATTTTTCAATATAATCTCCTAGAACTTCAATGTTTTTTTAATAATTCTATTCCTTCATTATAATATAATTCTGGAAAGTCTGCAAAATATCCATCAACAGTTACAATAGCTTCATCATTCGATTTAAAAAGCTTTCTCGACAGAAATTGTTTTAGGTTTGAAAACAGATAATAGTCGCTGGGAGTAAAACCTGGTGAATACGGTGGATGTTCAAGCAACTTCAATTCATTGAATTGAACGATTTTATTTTACTTAAAACGGTCCAAACATGCTTCTGAAATCTTCATTGGAATGCGTTTTTGATCGATTGTTAGCAAATGTGGCACCCTTCTTGAACAAAGCTTTTTCATCTGTATAATTCTTCATGCAAAATATGAACTACTCTTCCTGTTGAAAGGCCTATGACATTGGCTATCTCACGTACTTTCACTCGACGATCATTCAATACTATATCATGGACTTTTCGAATAATTTTTGGTGCATCTTCAAGGCTTATACGACCATGTTTAACGTCAAATTCAGTAACCCATCTTTTTACTGTTGCATAGGAAGGAACGCATTTACCTTTCACATTTACCATATCGGTATGAATTCCTTGATTGGATAAAACTTTTTAAAATTAATATTCAATGGTTGTACGATTTTTAAAGTTTTCCATTATAAAAAAAACACAAACACGTCAATTTCAAATGGCTTGTAAACAAAGAATGAAATAATGAGTGTCTTACTTTGGGAAGTATTATTCGTATTCGTATAGGAATGAAAGATGTGCCCAAAGCAACAGCCAAGCGATTTTTTTTTTTACTTTTATCGGTTGGTGCAAAAATTTAATAAATTCAAACAAAGCATGCGATTTACTTTTAAGTCATAACAAATATTTATGAAAATATAAAATGCGTTTTCTACGTAAATATGGCTTTTTTTTAGATTAATTTAGCATCGGAGTTCATTTTTTGTATCGTTGATTTATGTCATTTGGTTGTTCACGCGACAAATTTAAAATTCACTTTTCTTATCAAGATGCTGACCCATAAAATTTTAATTTTCGAAAAAGTTGCTCTAGCTATCAACAAAATAACTTAGAACGAATTCCTATTCCAATAAAAACAAGGAATAAAACTATTCTGGTTGGAATGAAACGTATGGCACAATTGTTGTAAAAATCCAAAAGTAAGACGCTAAATATACCAATTTGAAATTTTCCATGCGTTAATATAAAGAATGAAATATTCTAGTACAATTTATTTTTTGCCGCTATCGACACTTAGATGGCATTGGGCGCAATATTTATCAAACGGCCTAAGTATTACAAAAGTAGATTGTGGGTCTATTTTTTAATTCAACTCGAGCAAGCAGGCTTACACCGGGTAGTGTACACCGAGCAAAGGTTGTACTGGGTAAAATTATCCGGTGCGCATAGAGTAAAAAATTGTTTTTTACTTTGCACACTCTTCGTACACTGACATTAATTTCAGAGTAAAATTTGAAGAACCGAGTAAGCTTGGTGTAAGCACAGTTCACAAATAAAAACGCAGTGTGCAGAGTAAAATTACTCAGGTTGAATAAAAAAACACAGAGTATTTTTTGACAGCGCACTGCTTGCTCAGGTTGAATTAAAAAATAGGCCCTGTATATACATGAACTGGACGTACCAATAACTCAGCCCTTTCACATTTTATATTTTGCTCCATGAGAATAAAATCTGGAAAACTTATACCAAAGAAAAATAAAAAAAAAAACCAGAAGTAAAGGTGCATACCCATTTTTTATGCATTTTTACGCACTTTTTGTGTATTCTGCAATGTGATTTTATTCTAAATAAATAATTTTTTTAATACAATTGGTGTATGAAAAATGACTTATGGGCTTCCAAATCTTAAAAATTCATTTAGAGAAAAAACTTATGTTTATTTAAAAAAACTTTGTTTTAAAAAATTCTCTAGGTGCCCTTTACATTCGTATACTACATGCCATATAAATCATTCATTTTGTGGTCAACATAAGAGATACTATTTTGCCGGTGTCATGGTCAAAAACCTTTATAGTTATTGATACATTTTTAATCAGTTTCATTTATTAGATTTTGTTCAAAATGACCGCCTCCATTACGTATGCATGCACAGCACCTTTTTCTTATCTCCACGGTTATTGTGCAAAGTTGCATTTAATTTTTAATTTTGCCAAATCCGGCGTTTGTCATTACAATTAAAATTTCTTTTGTGGGCACCACTGTTTCGTACACCAATTCCTTACTACATCCCAGACGTAGGAATCCAGGTGTATGAGTCCTGGGGTTGGTACGGGCCAAGGAATAGGGCCACCTCTATGAATCCATGAGTTTAAAAATGAATCATATACAAGTATTCTTTTACCGTTCGTTGGTTATGTGCCGGACAGCCGTCATTTTGAAAGACAATCGGCACATCTTCTTCTAAGAATGATAAAAGCAGCTCAGGTAGCTCATTTTGAACAATTTCGATATACATATTTCCAGAAGGGCATTCTGGCAAAAAATATAGGCCGAATTTTCTTTGGGAAGTATCCTATCTTTCTTTCAATGGTGTAGATTGTGTAAATTCACAATTTCCTCACGGTTCAATTCTTTTCAAAAAGCATCACCCCCAACATCTGTATACAGGATAAATCTATAAAACTCGAACCGTCTAGCAATATCACTCTCTTCGAGGCCTGAAACAATTTATTAAATCCGTGTGTTTGTGACAATTGCTCAAATATAATATATTTGCTGTAAACTGAGATAAGAAAACACTGGTTGTAAATACCTTGAAGTGGAGTGTAATATCTTCCGTCTACCCGTAGAACCGAGCACACTTTCCAGACCGGATCCTCGTCAAAAGTTTATATTATTCTTCTATCGTACTGCAACAATATGTTGCCTCACATTCACCAGAGGCGCGTAAAAATATAAGCTCGAAACCGGTCTCCCTCAAACATCGATAGGTTGTTGAGAAGGTTTCGTGGTGCGGTGACTGTTGATTAGGATATTGCTTCTAAAAATTCTGCTCGACCCCGGCAAAATAGTATCTCTTATTTTGACTACAAAATGAATTATGACATGTAGTATATTATGACATGTAGTATACCATTGGAAAGGGCATAACTTTAAAACAAAGTTAATTTTAGAATAACCTTTAGTTTTTTGTTTAAATGAATTTAGAAGGTGTCATTTTTCATATTTATATACATTTTTTAGGATTTGGAAGTCCACAAGATATTTGTTTTAAACCAATTGTATTAAATAATAATTTATTTAGAATAAAATCACGTTGTAAAATAAATACGTTATAAGTTATTTCGTGCCTTTACGACTTAAAACAAAAAACTTATGACCATTCAAAGGCGAGATCGTGGGTATTTTACAAAAACAAAAAAAAATTAAAAACATCATATCTTAATTACCGTGACACTTAGGACATCAGTTCCATGGGATGAAAGCTTCCAAATAACCCCCAATCTGCTAAAAAATGTTGTTGGTCCACGCGCCAAACACCCTGTATAATATTACAATTATATCACATATTAAATAGCTTATACATAGGGCAGACGCGATCTTTTTTAGTCTCTTAACCTATTTCGTTTTCGTAATTAGATTTTCTGACACAGGTGTCGCTATGGTCGTTTTTCCTCGAACTTTGAAAAAATATTCGTCGTTCAGTAAATCCAACTGTTAAAAAGTTCACGATTTTTGGTTGTCAAAGTGTCAACTGCCTACTTCCACGTAAGTACATAAACATATTTTTTTTTAATTTATTGGAATAATTATAATTTAAAATAATTATTTGAAAAAAAAATTCATTTTAGTGTTAAATTCTTTCTAATTTTATATAAATAATACAATGTTTTGCGTTTGAAGAAATATTCCAATTGCGTTTACAAACAAAAAAAAACAATTTTGGATATATGCTAAAGTTTTACGTTTGAGGACGTCTTAAACCTCCACTTGCGAATGCATGCGAAACATAAATCATGACGTATAAACGAGAATATAACGGAAGATATTCGGAGCACGTGAATCACTCAACCGTCATTTTCTAAAGTATCCCGGCAGCGACATATTAGTTGCCTTCAATCTAGCAACCATACTGAGACTAACGATTATCTTTTTCAAGATGAACTTTAAGTTGTTTATTGATGCGATAAAAATTCGATAATTAATCGCTTATTATAATTATATTTTAAAACGTAGATGGGGATACAAGTTCGAGTGATCGAAACATTGCCGAATGTGCAAATGTTAAGAAACCGCGAGGATTAAATGAAATTACGGTCGGATAATGTGTTGTGCAATAATTTTTAAAAACACATACTCGTGCTTTCGAAATCGAAACATACTAGATTTGTAACTGTCCAAATCGTTCCTTGTCATTAGAGGGATCTTTATCGCTCGAACTCTATCATCTGAATTTTATCATTTGTTGGTGCAAACTGCAAAATGGTATTTCCAAATCATAGTCCCGCAGCAAGTGAGAAATCTTGATACACTTGGAGTCAGCTATAGTTGTGATTATTATACGATAATGATGAGGAAGAAGCACATCGAATGCAGGAATAGTAAATAGAAAAATAAATTTACTTTTAAAAATGAAACATTTATTTTGTATAATTAATGAATTACAGTTTTAGTTTGTACCAAACGACTGCGTGTGTCGCCCGGCATTCAATAATTTTATATTGATGATGTCCATGGTGGCAATTTGTCAATCTTGATATACTTTAGACATCTCGTTGCCCAAGCGTCTAAAATTCTGTATGCACATATCCAGTCAGAAACATTGAACGGAACCAAATTTGTTTCGGCCAAAATTTCCAGTACTGAATGTGAATTTTAACGGGAAATTTGTCGAATAAATCGGACAGCAAAATTAATATTCACCACTACACCGATTTTTGAATTCCTTGTCTATTTGAGGTAAATTTCTCGAGTATTGAGCTTTTCTTGGTGGGACCGATATGTAGTTTAATATCTGTAAATAATTTTTGGAAAATCGTACAAACGAACGACATTTTCCAATATTGGTTGCAAAGTGATCGAGCTTCGTGAACGTAATCTATTTCGTCGTATATTACCGAATAGTAAATCATAGTTATGGCTTTCAATATCCAAATCGGAGACACATACTTAAAATAGATGTTTACTACAACATTACGAGATGGTGTAGTGTGTCCTCAATATCGGCTAACACTAAAATATACCAAACAAAATTTATTGATATAGTTGCTTAAAATATAAGGGTTCAATTTAATTACATAATGGCTCCTGGACATTATGTGGCCCTCCAAGCATAAACCGTTCGTTAAAAGACATATTTGGACTCACAAAATTCCCAGTGGATCTTTATTTCTCTTGAACGGCGAAACATCAAGCATGTAACGCATAATCTTCCACATTTCATTAATTTTTATATTGTTGAATTCTGATGTAACTTGGAAAATTTCTGTATACGATTGGGCATTGGAGTAATACTATGACAAGTTTACTGTAATTGCATTCTGTATGGGCGTGTGTCACCCGTTCACTGTTTATTCACGATTTGCGTTCTGGGTCTTCACCTCACGCCAATCGGATATTATATGTGTTCCCATTTTTGACTTTGAGCGACAATGGAGTGCAATTTTCTCTTTACTTCTTTACTTAATGGTTTCAAAGTATTGCCGACGTTTATGGTTCCTAACCGGGCTAAAATAACACCACGTTGCTGCACAATCGTTTTCCTAAAGTTTTAATGTGTTAGAGATTTATGGCTTGTAACGAAAGCCAAAGGCTAATTGGTTAAGAGAAAAAAGAAAGAAGACTCATGCGACAACTTACCCTTATGTTGATTTCGATTGAATGAAAAATGTTACACTGAGGGTAAAAATGGTACTCCAACTGATGTCAAAATGTTCGATTGAAAGAAAAAAAATACCAGAAGGGTAATATTTTGCTACACTCAGGGTAATTTTCTCTACTCCAGGTTTTTTGATCGAGTAACCCATTTTTTGTTGTTGGCATGAAAAAATTATGAAAAAAATACATTGTTTTGACATTTAAAAGCGGTGTAGTTCCATTCTGTTCCATATGAGGGTATAAAATGAGGGTACTATTTTTAGAGTAGGAAAATATCAATCGAAATTAACATTAGATCACCCCTTTTATGGTCGTTTCAAGTGTTGTGATAAACTATTTCAAAAATTGGTCTTAGGACTAAATAAAGGTTTTCTAATAACTTTCCAGAAATCATCCACATTTTCAAAATTGTACGCTCATGCTAGATGTTAAATATTAATGTTCTATGTTCTAATACTAATATGTTCGTTTTGGTACCCAAAACGATGAAACTTGGTCAATATGCTCAGTAGAGTGATTTTAAATGATTTTATTAACAAAAACTAAGATTTTTTGAAACATGGGTTTTCTAGTCCGGCACGCACACTGCACCACACTCTTGATAAATCTTAAACTCAATAGAATAAGTACAACAACTCAGATGTTTTAATGAACATTCTTTAGATAATGTACTTAATCGAGAAATAAATAAATTTTTTTTTGATACCCCCTTTTTTGGATAGTACCCTGCCCGCTTTGTCGGTCGTGTGATTTTAGATGAAATATAATTTTTTTTTTATATTTTATTAAAATGAAATTAAAAATATTTTAACTATATATAAAAATTGATTTTTTTTTGTGATTTCCAATGCTCTTTGGTATACAACATTTTTTGTTGTTCCTTCAGGTTCGAACACATATAATGTTGATAGTTTTCCTATACGTGAGCGTCAAACATATAAATGACCATATGTGAGAAGCATGGAACTTCCAAACTTAAACCACAAATTTGAAGTGACTAAAGTCTTAGCAAAAGCTAGACATAATGGAAAATGTATTTTTTTTTTTAAATTAAATAGCATATCTGACGGAATTATAGGAATGCGTGGGATTAAAACTTCTTCACCTTTGTATTATTGCCAGTTAATTTGGTTGCTCCAGTTAAATTTGTCATTAATTTTCTAACAGCAAGTCGTGTACCATTACAAAGTTTTGGTTGGTTAATATTTCGTATTAAAATGATTGGTACACCAATTCTTAGTTAAATAATATGTGGTGATACTCCAGGCAAATCTAATGAATTTACAAATTTTGTAGGATAATGAAAGGGGGGAGGAGTGTTGGCCGCCCCGGTGGCAAAGTGGTTAGCATTCTTGCTCCGGCGACCGGAGGTCCCAGGTTCGATTCCCGGCGGTGACAAGGAAAAAAATCACGGCTGGTTTAGGATCAATGAATTAATCACTCATTATCCGAAATGAAAATATGATTACGAAACCTCATGTGAGGCGGCCAAATCCCTTGATGGGATATAGTGCCAGAGAGAGAGAGAGAGAGAGAGGGAGGAGTGTTGAACGTTTTGATGGAGTGTATCGTGTTATAACAGGTAGTGTCAGTCTAAAATCACCTGATAATAATATTGTTGTACCACCGAATATCTGTTGGTTATAGCGTAATTCTTGCAATGTTTTATCTAATGCTTCTAATGATTTTTTATGTGCCATTGTGCATTCGACCCGTTTAATGAGACTTTATTGCTGAATCGGCTGTTCTACCGGCATTTAATAATGTTGCTGCTATGTTGTTTTGAGATCTTATATTGGCCAAACGTAATGATATGAAGAATGTTTTCTCTCTTTAACAGATGACGCAGAATTGTATTATATAAACATAATTTTGTTGTTCATTCATTTTTGTAAATGTCTTGTAATTTAATAAATTTCATAATATCTATGTATATGGGTTACGCAAACATGGTAAATTATATTATTTCTGCGATGTAATTCAATGTCACGTGATTCAATTGGTCTCCAGCAAATTAGTACTTCATGATTATCAGATGACATTTTTCAATTGATGTTTTAAATAATTTAATTAATTCATTATGTTGATGAAATAAATTTTATAATGATTCTAGTATTTCTCTTCTTGCTCTTATTTAATTTCACAAAAATGCTTTGATTGTGGTGTTATTCCCGAAATTAATGCTAGCAATGGCTCCCGGTGGCAAAGTGGTCGCCACCCCGGTGGCAAAGTGGTCAGCATGCTTGCTCCAGCGACCGGAGGTCCCGGGTTCGATTCCCGGTGGTGACAAGGAAACAATTTCACGGCTGGTTTAGGATCAATGAATTAATCACTCATTATCCGAAATGAAAAATACGATTATGAAACCTCATTTGAGGCGGCCTGTTCAATCACGGGTTTGAACATGGCATAATTTATTATATATGTGTCGAATCAGCAACAATAAGTATGCGAATAGGTTAATCAACCATATAAGCTAAATATTATTTGACGGCTTATATTTCCATTATTTCTGGCGCGCATACACTAATTAAATTCATAAGATCAGCAAAAGTATTGTCCATATAATTAATAACATAAACACATATTTTTTAATTTAGGTAAAATTGTAAGCTCGGCAACTTGATAGTTGTAATTATATGTATTAATTTTGTATATAAACCAAAAGAATCTAATAAAAATTAAGTAGTTTAAAACAACACTTCAGACTGTTATTGTCATATAGCCCTCACCAGTGGTAAGCGGATAACAGTTCACTAAAATATCGAAAAGCTATATCAAACGTCAACACTGATATAACACGGCCAAATCCCTGTATGGGATATATAGTGCCAGAGAGAGAGAGAGAAATGGCTCCCGGTGGATCACTGAAAACTGGTAAAACTTTATCATTTGCACAATATAAGCCATGAGTTTCATTTTGGAATATTAGAGCTTAGAATGTACACAAATGTTATTCATAACTCATAGCTTATAGTAACAATTTTATTTAAGCTATAATCAATTGTATGATCATAACGAAAATCCATTTTATTAAATATTAATCTATATTTGAATTTGGTGTGCTTCTTTTTGCTTGTCTATATCCAAATCGATTTGTTAACTTCTTCTTTTAAATTGTGCAACAGGGTCATTTGCACGTGACTGTGATATTTGACATCTAACTCAGAAAATGACACCCATATCGGCGTTATAGGTAGATATATAACAAAAACCTCCATCTTGGCTTGCGAAAAATGAAAGTCAGTAACGTAATCATCACCCTCGAAAATGACGCCCATGTCAGCATTATAGGCATAGATAGTAGGTATAGATGCCGAAATAGACACCGCCTCCGGCCATCACACCTTGCGAAAAACAAAAGTGAGTAATGTAATCAGTGCCTCCGAAATTAACACCCACATTTTCGTTGATAGTATAGCAGGGCACAAAAAGGACACTATCTCGAATTCAAACAAACAAAAGTCGGGAACGGAATTAGTACCCCGTAAACTCCGAAAATGATACACATATCGGCAATAGGCGTAGATAGTAGGTATACCAAAAATGACATCGCACCATCTCGCCTTGCATAAAATAAAATTTCTCGGTTCTCGGTTCTTAACACGGATGCCATATTTAGCACTCCCGAAAACCGCGAAAAGGACATCATTTCAGAAAACCAAAACCACGGGCTACATATAGATATATGTAGCGTTTTAAAATAATTTTTGAGAGGCTGAAAAATTAAAAACTGGAACGGAAATAAAATCTTACCGGTTTTTGGTCAAATTAGATACATTATTTTTTGGTATGCCCTTACTAGACTCTGAACTAAACAATTGGAAACTATACCTTTATTGAGCTAATTTTTACTTTATAATGTCGTCCGCTCATATAATCTAAAAGCATTTTTATTAAAGCACATGTAAAATTAAAATGGCTCCCGTTCCAAGCCAATCAAATCGACGAAATCCAATAATGTCCATAAGATATTTCGCAAACGTTAAAAACATCAAAATCAGTTGTAATTCTAAAACAATATTCTGACCCACCTCAACGTTAATTTCGGACGGTTCCGAGAATATTTTTGTCAAAAAATATGATTTTAACGAACAGCCAACGAGATGGTGTCACTACAACCTCCTCTGGTGTCTCGCAACCATTTGTGGCTAAGAGATAAGTTAAAAGTGATCATATTAGAATTGAGAAATTGATTGATGACTGGATCAAAATACAAGCAAGCGTACTTTCCGAGTACTCCAAAATAACATCAAGAGTTTGACTAGATAATTCAATGTCCAAACATACTGGTATTTTAGCTGAATTAAGTCAGTTGAAACTTACACTGATGAATACTTGACTGGAATGGAATTCACATCTCAACAAATTCATCTTCAGATAAACGAAACAAAAAGTTTAAACAATTTAAATACTTGATATCGGTGGTAACGAAGCAGAACTCAGTTTCTGTAGGTATAACATTTATAGTCTCAAGGGGATAACGGGTATTCGAAAACTATACAATTTCTTCAGTTTCGCTCAAACTAAAAATCTTTAAGTGTCTGCGAGTGGTCGTAAACAGAAAGATACATGCAAAAGATTACTTTTCTCGAACATACACAATAAATTCTATGTTCAAAACAGTTAGGATTGTTAAAACAATTTTGGCCGAAAGATGCCTTTTAGTACGCCTTGAAGGTGAATCAATTGTATTTCATTTTCAATTTATTCCTACTCCACCCTCAGCGCTTAGTCTCCACTTTAACTGGGGGTTATACTTATGCTTAATAATTCACCGATTATAATTAGAGGGGCGGACAATTTTGGAAACAAAATTAATTCTTAAAATCCATTTTACCTTCGAAATTTAATTTTAATTTCAAGTTCAAGTTTCACAAATCTCACATTGTATTTAGAGACGTTTCAATAAATAAGCATTGCTGCTTCTGGATATTGCCTACAACAACTTTCGAATCAAAAAAGCCAGATTCATTTGAGCTTTGAAAAAAGTTAAACGAGATTTCACATAAACACAGATTATTGTACTCAACAATGTTGTTTAAATTTTGACTTCTATAAAATCGTTACGATTAAGAAAATGTACAATTTTCTCTTATAACTTCCTGGTAATTTTTATTTTGGGCGAGAAAGGTTACTCAGGTTCGCAATTCTCATTTGTGTCTTGACGTTCTAAATACACATTTGAGAAATGTACAATGAACGACCAAAATCGTAGCAAATTTTTTCTGTAGATTGTTTGTAACTTAAAATTAGTTGACACGGGTAAAGTGGGTTTATAACAAATTTCAAAACAATTACACGCTAACGTGAGTTCGTTGCCCTTCCACTTTTATCGATTTACTTATGGTCGACGACTATTTTCTGTCGCACTGTATATACCTACTCGTTCGTATTATCATTCCACAATTCTCTACTTTACTTTAAAACTTTATTATATTTTTATTAACACTCTCCGACTAGAAAAATACTGTGATAAAAATCAAATTTCTAATCATGGTGCGGGGTTGGGTTATCGTCGCGCTCAATGAATAAATATTTTTATACAATGTATGTTTTATGTAGAATACGATTTGTTTTCAACTAGATGAACGCCTAATACAATTTTCTATTAAATTTTGTAAAATTTTTTTCATTTTATAATTTTATTTTTCTAAATTTAATTAAAAAATTATTTTTCAGTAGTTAAACAGAAAAGCAGCAAATTGGTATAAATTACTCGTTTATTCGAGATGACGAATCACGTTTTCAAGAAATGTTACCTGTCTTTATTTATTATATTAGAAATGTATTAGAAAATTTGTTTTGCAAATCTTACTTGTTATGAGTGGCTGTTACCGGTCGCGAGATAAAGTTAACCTTAGTGTTTGTACCTTACTTGTTTCTCTTATTCACGTCACCATCGACGAGTTTTTTCATTTATAAAAACATTTTTAGATTTATTTATTCAACGAGACTATAAAAATAACATCGCGTATGTTGCGCCCGTTTATGTGCGCTTGGTATTTATTAAACTTAATGACATGTGAGTTAGAGATTTGGGTGTTTAGCTAGTTTTACGGTATCGTTCGTGTGCTAAGAAACTTGGGCGTCGTTTTTAATTATTATGGTGATCTAGATTTTAATTTCTATATAAATTTTTGGTGCTGCGGTTTTCGGAAAGACACGATTTTTGTTAGTGTGCGCATAACACGACTGCGAAAGCTTTTTTTGATGTTGTCGTACGGTATGCTTGGAGAAAATGAAAAACACTGTCATGAAATAGCGAAACAGTGGAATCTGCACCTAAAATACACCAGGCTAGCAGCAATCTTAGTAGAGTAGATAATTTTTGAAATTGGACTTGTGTATTTTTCGAAAATATTTAGAGAATTTGTAGCAGAATGACAGGGGTCGATACTGGTGAAGTAGTATAGGAATTTAATAAATATTTTATGGTTGTTTTAAAGCTGTGATGAGATTTTTTATAATTGTTGACTAATTTAATCGAAATTATTTATTAATCATTTGTTTATTTATTAAAGATTAGATTGTCGTAATGCTCGATTTTTTTTTATACTACATTAAATTTAGTCAGATAAATGACACATTTACATATCTATTATTGAATTATTAAAAAAAAACTAGCATAACCCATTCTCGCAAATTTTTGTTGATATATATGCAAATGACGGCTATAGCCGTCCTGCAAATATTTTAATTAATAAAAAAAAGAACATCATTCTTACGAAGTGTACTAATGCATTATTTTGTTAATTATTCAGTAATACATCAAAGAAAAAAAGATGTAACATTCCAGATAACATATCAATTGTTTTTTTGTGCGATTAGCAATTCGATATATTTCCGCCTACAGAAACAAATGACGGTTAAGCCGTCCTATTATGCTCGCGCAAATGACGGCTATAGCCGTCAAGAGCTTTCGTGGAAAAACTGTGAGAAAATGTGATAATTTTCACTTTCAAACGTATAAAGAATACTCAATTTCATATGGCAGTCATAATCAATTGAAAAAAAGTGTGTTTCTGAGCACGGTCATCGATATAAAAGTGTGCGGGAATGGGATAAAGAAATTTCTCATTAAAAATTACTTAGATGAAAGTGAAGTTAATTAAAATGACTCTTTATTTTTTTACGTATGTGGTGGTTTTTGCGTGCGTGCGTGGTTCCGTGCAAACTAAATGTCTGTTGGTGCTCTACAGCACAGACGGATTGACTGATCGGGATGAAACTTCCGAAACTTTTTTCATAAATTGATTGATCCCCGTGATATTTGGACATCCGCTCATCAGAAGCTGCAGCGTCCATAGAAGCTTATCCGTTGTTTGTAAATATTTGGAAAAGTATACAGCAGTTAGGGAAAACGAATGAAATCAAAAAGATTGTAAATAAAATTTCAAACAAAATTGGTTCAGATCATTTTTTAAATTTTAGCGGAAATGATGAGTTTTGAAGAGAAACAACTTTATCACCAGAATTTGGCACCTATACAATCCAGGCGGATTGAACATTCGGTATAAATTTTCATCATTTCGGCTTCAATAGAGCTTTTAATTTGCTACATTAAAATATTTTGCATTATGGTTAACTTTGTTGGTTTTCTGAAATTTAAGCATTTATATTGGTTTTTGAATATACAAGACAGTTTTACCACAAGTCTGTTAAATTTAATTTTCCGCTTTAGAAATCAAGTGGTGTATTCGAAATAAATATGTATGTAGAAAGTCGGGTGTTGCTAATTATATTTGATGGCCAAATCGGCTTCGTTGCTTAAAACTCATATTTTTTGTAGTTTACTCGAAATTCTAAAACTCTAGTCAGACAATCCCGGGCTTACAGCAAATATTCCTGGTTCCAAGATCCGACTATTATATGTACTTAGATATTGTTAACTCGCACGAGCAGAAAGTGCTAAATTGGGCATTTCGTTTTATTTCAACAATGAAATATGTACACTGTAATTAAGATCTGCTTAATTCAGATTTGATTGGATTTCAAAACATATCGTAAATAATCATTACAGAATAATGTGATTTTGTACTTAGAATAAAGAATAAACTTTAAACGGTTTAGAATATACAATATTAATCATTTTTTTGTATCAATGGAACAGAAATAAACTACACCACTTTTAAATGTCAAAACAATATATTTGTTTCATCTTTACAATGTATAACGAACTAACTTGCTTGAAAATATTTTGTTTTGACAAGTATAGAAAAAATGGCGTATGACAATAACAAAAAATGGGTTACTTGATCAAAAAACCTGGAGTAGAGAAAATTACCCTGGATGTAGCAAAATATTACCGTTGTGGTTTTTTTTCAATCTAACATTTTGACAGCAGTTGGAGTACCATTTTTACACTTCAGTGTAACATTTTTCGTTCAATCGAAATCAACACAATTGTTTTACAAAACCTTTATATCAAACTGATACAAAAATCTGGTCAAAAACCGAATTTTGCGATTTCCGCTAAGGATGTGCACCGATTGCTTACTACTGCAAATGTCGGTGTTTGCATAATTTCAGTTTTTGGAAAGTAGCCGATTTTGAATAAATAGGCTGCGTACCAATCCAAGGGTAAAAGTCAATTTTAAGTAAATTGTTCGGTAAATTCAATTATTTTTCAAAAACTCTATGACAAACTGATCGAAATACTGTCCTAAAACCGGTTTTTACAGTAAACGATTTACCTTAAGTTTGGATCACAGACTAATGACCTAAAATCTATTAAACTTGTTGAAAATCCGTTCTAAACACAGTTTTAGCTGGAGAAAATAACTTAGAAAACTTAAATCTCTAAATGGTTAGCAAATCTGTTCTAGGCTGTGTGCCAAACTTAAGGTAAATCGTTTACTACGGTAAAAGCCGGTTTTCGGACAGATTTTTCGATCAGTTTGCCATAGAGTTTTTGAATAATAATTAAATTTACCGAAAAATTTACCTAAAATTGACTTTTACCTTAAGTTAGCACACGCCTTAAAATAACTTTTAACCTAAGTAAATTTTTCGGTAAATTCATTTATTTTTCTAAAAGTTTATACAGATCAAAAATCTGTGCTAAGGCTGTGTGTCAAACTGAAGGTAAATCGTTTACTACACTAAAAACCAGTTTTAGGACAGATATTTCAATCAGTTTGTCATAGAGTTTTTGAAAAATAATTGAATTTACCGAAAAATTTACCTAAAATAGACTTTTACCTTAAGTTTGGCACACAGCCTAAATCCAAATTTTAAGAAAATTTATCGGAATAATGTAATTATTTTTCAAAAACTGATCGAATCGTAAACTGATAGAATATGCTGTACTAAAATTGATTTTTACCGTAGTAATCGATTTAGGCTGTGTGCCAAACTTAAGGTAAATCATTTACTACGGTAAAAACCGGTTTTAGGATAGATTTTTCGATCAGTTTGCCATAGAGTTTTTGAAAAATAATTGAATTTACCGAAAAATTTACTTAAAATTGACTTTTACCTTAAGTTTGGCACACAGCCTTACCCGACTATTCCGACACAACCCGTAGTTCTTGTGTGACTATCTTGTTGTTTGAGAATGATGCTAATTTCGTCCGTGGTTCTTTTCGTGAATTGAAACCATACAATTCCAGCCAAGTGTAGATGTAGGCTTCAAGTCAATTTTCAAGTCAATTTGAAGTCAATTTTTTTTTTTTTTTTTAAATTTTTCGGCAAATTCAATTGTTTTGGAAAAACTCTATGGTAAACTGATCGAAAAATCTGTGCTAAAATCGATTTTTATCGTAGTAAACGATTTACCCTTGGATTGGTACGCAGCCATAGCCCTAGGTATTTTGACCTGGACCTGTAGTAGAAGTTTTTGTTATAGCCGGTTTTATTATATTTAGATCTTGGTGCAGAATGGGATTTGTTGTCAGGGGTTCCGTTATTCTAGGGCTGCGGGTTAATAGTCGTATAAATCGCTTACTACGGTGAAAATTGGATTTAGAACAGATTTTTCGATCAGTTTGCCATAGAGTTTTCGAAAAATAAATGAATTTAGGGTAAAAGGGTAAAAGTCAATTTTAAGTAAATTTTTCGGTAAATTCAATTATTTTTGAAAAACTCTATGGTAAACTGATCGAAAAATCTGTACCAAAATCGATTTTTACCGTAATAAACGATTTACCCTTGGATTGGTACGCAGCCTTAAATTTGACTTATATCGGACTTTTACCGGACAATTGGTACGCAGCTTCAGAGTTCCAATGTGAGATTAGCTGGGATCGGTTCTTATAAGGAATGATAGACGGTCAGACGAACGCATATTTCGTAACCAGAAACTGGTTGGAATCGACGTTGGCATTGCGTTTGGTCTTAATGTCTGTAAAACTAGTAAAATGCCTTTTCGACACGAGGATGTGGTTAATTTTATTGACGGTACCTCCATCATTTGATTTTTTTGGCTGTGTACCAAACTTAAGGTAAGTCGTTTACTACGGTAAAAACCGCTTTAAGGACAGAATTTTCGATCAGTTTGCCATAGAGTGTTTGAAAAATAATTGAATTTACCGGAAAATTTACTTAGAATTGACTTTTACCTTAAGTTTGACACGCAACCTATGTACCTTTATAGATTCGCTTTGTTTTGAAAATATTTGCTGGCATCCCGTTGTTTATTGATGCAAGGCATAGGAGTCTGGGTCGATGGTACTACTTTCTTGTAGTGCAATTAGATCGAGTTTGCACTGTGATGTCTGATCGAAAAGGCTCGGTTTAAAATTAATTGTTGTGTTCATTTATCGTAGCAAACTACTCACAAGTACTTCTGACTACTCGCAGCTTCTCATGCTTTTTACAAAGTAGATTGCTTTAGGTAGGTTTTCAAACCAGTTCCATTTATTATCTACTCCCAAGGCTGTGTGCCAAACATTTTAGGGAAGGCAATAAGAGCAACTGCAAAGTCAAGAGTGGTATTCGATGCATTCCATAAAATATCAAACGAAAAAGTCTTAATTAAAATCTCATAGGTCCAATGCCTCAATAAGATTTAATGTGAGCCATAACGCCGTTTATGCTTGTTTGATCCTACGCTGGTCAATACACACTATGGTGTATTTCAGGAAGTTGGTTGTAAAGTTCTCGTAAAAGCTGTTAGTTACATTCAGTTCTACCTTTGTTCTTTAAGTCGTGCACCAGCTTAGAATAAGAGCTTTTCTATAAGAAAGGAAAATTTTAGATTCAAATTGTGAATTCGGAATTCATGTTGATTAGTGAGACGAAGAAAATTTGGCTTGTGTAATTGCGATGTTTTGTTGTTATTCTATTCGTATATACAGGTCTAACCCGATTTAACGAAACTCCGATTAGACGATACCCGATTTTGCCACATCCGATTGTACGAAAGAAAATTATCCGATGTTATGAAAACTAAAAAAATTTGAAAATTGATTGTGTGTCCAGTTACCGTGAGTTATATAACCCCTAAGTAAAGCAGAGTTTATGGTGGCAACTGATTAACAGCACATTCGGCACGGCCTTCTAAATAAAATCCAACAAGAAAAAAGTGCTTCTACAGTACGGTGTACGGGAATCAATTGGTAGTGTCTTGGTGCCGACGATGTATCTTATGAAACTTGTAATTATTTATACAAACGTTTTAGAAGTGGTTACTTCGATCTTAGTAACCAGTCGCGCCTGAGATAACCACGAGAGTTTGAAGATGCGGAATTGCAAGCTCTATACTGGAAGAAGACTCAACGCAAACAAAACAAGAGCTTGCAGTTCCGGTAGGAGTCACCCAAACAGCTATTTCTAAGCGATCGTACCGAATGGGAAACATTCAAAAACTTGGAAGATGGGTCCCACATGTGTTGACCAAGTTCGTTGTTTATTTTGGCTGTACTACGAAATCCCGGCTTTCAAAATCCCGGCTTCCAAATCCCGGTTTTCAAAATCCAGGCCCCCAAAATTTCGGCTTTCAAATTCCCGGTTTTCAAAATCCCGGTTTTCTTTTCTTCTAGTTCTAAAGTAGTCTTGATTTTTAAAAAATATTTTTTATTAATTCGGGCCGGCCGGATTAATAGTATTTTAACATAAAAAAATTACTAGATAAAACCAAGGCTGCAACATTTTGCAATGCAACATTTTGAAATGCAATAATTGTAGAGGCATGTGGGAGGTCGATGAGCTCCTCCCTCCCCCGCTTAGCCCTCCGAGGGGCTTAAGATTTGAACTTCGGGGGACGTAGGAGACGGTATCAGCAAATATGTAATATGTAATGACAACTACTAAAAAGAAAAATATGCACCATAATTTGTAATTCCAATATTTTGTAAAACTCATTTTAGAAATCCATTTCCATCAACGTTTTATGGTCGCCGGTGACTGTAATGCCAAACATACCTACCGGGGTGCAAGGTTGACTACTCCAAGGAGACGTTAATTAATGAATGTTATCCAAGAAAACCACTACGATGTTGCATCGTGTGGCCATCCAACTTATTGGCCTACTGATCGTCGAAAAATCTCTGACGTCCTAGATTTTGCAGTCTCAAGTAAATATAAACCGAGAAATAATCCAAGCTAATTTTAGAATTATCTTCTGACCACTCTCCGATCTTACTACATTACTACATCGACCTAACGTCTACACTGCAGACGTCGAACGATATAAACATTGCTATGGACAACTTTAATGATCTACTAGTCAACGCAGCTACTTCGGCCTCGCCTAAACCAAACAGCAAACATACAAGACACACCATAACATCTGCTCAAATAGAAAAAATGTTAACAGAGAAACGTTGCTTAAGACGTATGTGGCAAATTAATTGATCACCAGATGCTAAACATAACTTTAATCAGGCAGAAGGAAAACTACAAAGTCTATTAGAAAAAAAAACAAGATGGATTGTATGCAAAATTATCTTAAAGAATTATCTCCCCATTCGAAGTGATGAAAAAAAATCTAAAGCCTTTGCTGATCATCTTGAAAGTGTATTGATTCCAAACCTTGGATTATCGGTGGTTCAAACAGTAAATATAGCAATCAGAACTGTGAGAAAATTTAAGATAAAGAAACCACTGGTGAAGTTTATTATTGCACATCAAATTCAATTAAAGAAAGCCCCTGGGTATGATCGAATTACAGGTGAAATGCTTAAACAACTGCCTGAGTGTGCCTTTGGACCACTGGCTCAAAAATTCAATTCAATTTACGAATCAGGATATATACCTGAGTGCTCGAAATTATCAACTATAAAAATGATCCCGAAGCCTGGCAAGGATCCTACCAAAGTCTCGTCATATAGACCAATAAGCCTACTACCAATCGTCTCGAAAGTATTCGAAAAAACTATCATCGAAAATATTAAACCGGAACTACGAAGTATCATCCCTAGTCATCAATTTGGTTTCAGAGCCGAGCATGGAACCATTGACCAAGTGCACCGAGTAGCTACAGAAATAAGGTCAGCATACGAAGATAAAAAATACTGCTCCGCCGTATTTTTGGATGTTGCCCAAGAATTCGATAAAGTTTGGGACGAGGGTCTGCTTCATAAAATAAATCTTATTGCCAAAAATTTACCAACTTATGAAGTCGTATTTGTCAAATCGCAGATGTTAAGTCAAATACAATACCTCTAAATCGAACGAGAAAAACATTCTGGCTGGAGTACCTCAAGGTAGTGTGCTTGGCCCAACGTTATATTTAATTTTCACTTCAGATCTACCAACGTCTTCGCAAATTCTCACGTCTACTTTCGCAGATGATACGGCAATCGTATGTAGCCATAAAAATCCAGAAACGGCGTCCGAAACTCTGCAACAACATATTTATGACATCGAAATATGGCTAAAGAAATGGAAGATAAAGGTCAATGAAGAGAAATCGACCTACGTAACATTCACTTTAAATAAGCTTACTTGTCCGCCTGTTACAATGAACGGAATACCAATCCCTCAATCAAATGGAGCAAAATATCTAGGTATCCATCTAGGTTGACGGTTAACTTGGCGAAAACAATAAAACATATTGAAATGAAACGAGACCATATCAAATTAAAAAATTGATAAATCGCATTGGTTGATGGGGAAATATTCAACTATTGACCTTGAATACAAACTTCTTCTGTATTATACAATGATCAAACCAATTTGGTCGTATGGGTGTCAATTATGGCAATCAACCTCAAATACGAATATCGACATTGTCCAACGAACACAGTCAAAAATTCTGAGAATGATTACAGGAGCACCTTGGTTCGTAAAAACAAAACGATACACAAGGACCTTAGCATCCTAACTGTTAAAGACGAATTGAAAAAGATGCGGATCAGCTATGTAGGAAAACTGGTATTTCATCCGAATTTGCTGGCGCGAAACCTACAAGATATACCTAGGTCTTCGCGACTAAAGAAGAAAACGATGGCTGTAATAGCATAAATTATAAAATTATTAAGTTTACTTATTGAAAAGAAGTAGATTTTGCTCCCGCAGATTTACATAATTAACTTAGTTATTAAGATTTGAAAACTTATTGTTATTTTCATGTTTGAAAGATATAAATAAAGAAAATTGTTAAAAAAAAAAAAAAAAAATCAATTGCACGTGTAGAATTTCAACAAAATCGGTAAAGAAATTGACTAGTTCCATCCCTGTTAGCCATTTTCTAGAACTTTGTCAAATATCATTTAAGTGTCCTATTTTCTCACATGTCAATTTTAAAAATTCAAACCAAGGTTTCCTAAAAATCGAGTTTTTTTTATACAAAACCAGGATTTCGAAAACCGGGACTCCGAAAACCGGGACTTATAAAAAAACAGGACCTTGAAAACGGGAAATTCGCTACACACTCGTTAATGTTTTTGTGTAAAATAAATTTGCTGAAAAATCTGTAAAAATTAAGTCATACACCTAATAATATAATTTTTAATTATGTACTTCTAAATTTTTAGTTTTATTTTAATAATTTTAAGATGTTTTTGAATCCCTTTTTAAAAAATATCCGATTTAACGAAAGCAAAATTTTATGTGCCTTTCGGTAAATCGGGTTAATACTGTATTTAAATATCGAGATATAGTATTATAGAAATGTCGAAATCAGGTTGTCTCGAAACTCGTAATACTTACACAAACCTACCCCTACCTAAGAACATCGCCTTGCTATATATAATATATTTCCTTTAAAGTATAACGAAAGCATTTAATAAGAAGAAGAGGGACTGAGAAGGGTATTTTACAATACAATCGTTTCTATAGAATAAATCAGCTGAAATTTGTGTAACTCAATTTTCTGGAGGGATTATCTGAACGAATTTTGTCGTCCAGAAACGGAATAATTAAAGATTTTAAGCATGCATTTACGACTATCGAATAGTGAAAATTTATTTATAACTCATGTAAGCACACAACATTTTATCATGTTTAATTAATTATTCTAGTTTGTTACGATATAGAGAAAATCAATAATTTATTAATTTCCAAACCATAATGTGCACACATCAAAAGCGCCATTAAATTGACCAGCATAAAATGGAGAAAATTGATGCCAAACAAACCAAAATCAATAATTTTTATTCAATGTTGAATGGAATAGCGAATCCTCTTTGTCGATATAATTTTCGATTAAATATCGTTTTATTGTCAGCAAAATTAATATATTCACCACTACATAAAATTTTACTCATTCTCGAATTTTCGTATCAAAGACACAATTAAAAACTGTTATAATTTGAAGCTAGAAATGTAAAGCTGATTTTAATCAAAATTTAGTTGGCATGAAATTTTAATAGATGCCGTTACATATTGATTCCGAAACCAGATTATATGGTTCGTATATTTGGAATTAGATTCCACATATTTTGAGTTTCAACAAGAAGTTATAGATGTCACTAGATAGAAACAACTCCGAAATGTTTTTCGAATATTATTGTAGTTTGGATTCCAACATATTTTAAGTTCTAAAATCGAATGCAAGTTAGTTGAGACTTCAAATTTTCGGAGTTTGCTGAATATGAATAAATCACTCGGATTTTATTTGAGTGATTTTAATGCGACTGCTATTTTATTCGTTATGTTATCTATCTCTACGTAGGAGATGAATCAATTTTATTTTAACTATTTATAAAATATAAATTCTATGATGAATGATGATTATGATGGACAGAACGTCAATCTTTCTAGATATTAAAGTGAGATACGCCCAATGAAATATATAAATATCATATATTTTTTTTTCTATTTCTATCAATCAACTTGACATGACATTTGACCTTTTACGAGATGCAAATCATCAAAATGTTATGATTTTTCTTTACATTTCGTTATTATTGCTCTCGTGAAATGGAGTATGGATGGTGTGATGCGATTGTACATCAATATAAAATATTTTTGTTGTTACACATGTTATCATTCATAAACCACACGCACGCAGTTAATTTTGTATACCAATTGGATGGGATGGTTCAGATTTATCATTGTAACATGATTAATAAATTAAAATGAAATATCATTTCTGCCAAATCTATGTTAATACCATAATTGCCATCGTTCAATTAATTAACACCAAATAAAAACTTGGGTATACGCACCGCGCACATACTATATAGAGCGATATAAAAACACCTCGTGAAATAAAACCTACCATCATGATACAGAAAAACATTTTTATGCGGATTAATATTCATTAATTATCTCTTTCAGAATACCAACAATAAAGCCGCTTTTAATCCAATTTATTTTAATTTTAACTGATCTCATTTTTATTAAATAAAAAAAAAGAGCAAAACTTTTTTTTCGTATAAATCAAACCTCTGCAATATTTTTATGTATCAGCCGATGAAGCGAGCGGAAAACACGACGTTACCATGTACGGGAATATTTTCATTTCCGATTTTGTTTTTGTATTGTACGGTGCGGTGTGGTTTTTGTGCGGTGCTTTTTGACGCTTTCAAACATTTTCTCGGGTATGAACATATATCCAATTTTATGTATTATTTTGTACATTATTCATAGCGCCTTCTTATTCTTCTTCTTAGTATTCGGATATGGAAAATACTTTTCACTTATACCTACACGTATATTTTTCGGGGGGTAATTTTGATTGATTGTTTTATGTTATTTATGATTTCGTTTATGTTTTATGTAAAAATGATAAATACAATTTTATATGTGGTTTTATCTTATGAGATTTTTCACATTCTTGTGTCTGGGTTTGGGGTTAGACTGGGAAATTATGCAAAATTGTGGTGTGAAATAATATTTTACAATATTAGGTTAGGTTGGCGATTAATTACATAATTATATCTTTACCGCAAGCACATCGTGGTAAATCTGGTAACGTACAAAATTTCGAGCGGCTTAAAAAAATTGCAGCATGCTGAAAATTAGATTAGATTTATAAATTTATAAACATGTACGCGCCATTTGCTTAAGCTAATATCTAAAATATAATAATCCAAAGCCATAAGAATATAAATTATATCATTTAAAGTTGACAAACAATTTTGTTTGCCCAACAAGATTAAAATTCTAACTAATACTCTTTGCAGATTCATAACGCGACCAAATACCCAAGGTTTTTTTTTAAATAATTTCAAAATAAATTTTTTAATAAATTTGCCCATTTTCTTATTATGTATCCCCAACATTATTTTATAATGCTTAGAACCAAACCCAACACAAAGAGCGTTTTCATTTTATTTACATTAAAGCACAATTTCATTTAATTATGATTCTTGTCATTTCCATTTAAGATGAAAACAGCACAAAACAGAAAAGCGTTCGACAAAAAAAAAAAAAAATGAATTCATGACGAGCAGCTAACGCCAAGAAAACAATTAAATTAAAATAAATCTTTTCTAACAGGATCTTCTAAAGAAAAAGAACAAACAAATTTTGATCGGGCGTGCTTCTTGATACACCGAAAGCTTTACATTTCTTATGTACATCCGAGTATCTGAGAATTTTATATTTATGTAATGCAATATAACTGTAATAAATCAGTGTACACCAACCGTAAATTATAGGGTGACGGTCGCACACGTTTTTCTGCTTATATTGATTTAAGTCCTAAGTTGGGCACGCACTAGAACACGCATTTTCGTTTAAAATTAGAAATCAGACATCACCGCTATGTAGTCCTGACCTATTCCACTTTAATCAAAATGTTCTTGGATTTAAAGAAGCTTGAAAATTATTATTTCTGGTAGCAATCATCAAAGTTCTATGATTTATTTGTTAATCGAACTATTTCAAGATGGAGTTCATTCTTTTCTTACATTTAAAAATTTGACCCCAAGTTTTTATATGGTAATTAAGCACATTTATGTATATGTTACCTTAAAGGGCGAAATTGTTCACCAATTTAGGTCTGTAGTATTGTGTATTCACAGAATACTCAGGTATTTAGGTGAACAATAGTTTGTAAGAAAATTTACAGAATCCTGCGTTAAAAAGTAGAACTTTAGATACAGTTAAATTTTTAAACCAAACCAAGGACTCTATCATCATGTTTTTTTTAGTATTTTAGCACTACCAATACTTTCATAGTTCGCTTTTCACGTCCTTACCTTACGCAGTCGCTTGCCACGACGAGGACGCACGGCTTTAGGTTCGATTTTCGTAGAACCATACAGGATTTGACAGGGCTAATTCGTAACAGTATTTAATGATCTAACATCAAGGATTTTTCCTGATTAGATAGAATTTGTTTTTCAAAAAATTCATTGTTTATACACAAATTTGAGTCATCTTAACTCTTTCCAGTGTGGAGATGCCAAACTTCCATCGTGGCGCGTCCCCAGGTGGCGGATAGAGGAATGCTCTTTAACCGGTTTGCCAGAGGGTAGGTGGGAAATAAAATACCACCCGCGGACCAAAACTGGCTAGAGGAAGGAACCTCGAACAATAAACCAACCATATGGCAGATCAGAAGAAAAATAATGCTACGGTGCAGGGGTTAGGATGCCCAGTACCGGCGACTTCGGAAAGCGAGCGAGCGATAGAAGCTCTCTTACTAGAGCAGATAGAAGTATAAGCCCCCTATCTCCATTAGAACTCATGCATTCTCCAACATTAACGAAAAGACACCGTATGCCTCAAGACGGTAATGAAATGACATCAAAATTAGCCTCGCTTGAGCGTCAGAATAATGAACTAAGGGCAAAATGCCAGCAATATGAGTTACAATGTAATAAATACAATACAATAGTTACAATGTAATAAATAGATATTTTGGTGAACTTACAAAACAGAATCAAAACACTAGAGAGGCGAAAAAAAACTTCTACGTCTACTAATGGTAGAAGTCAGAGCCTACAAAGTCTAACCAATGACTACTTTACGGATGAAGAGGAACTTGAGAAAGAAACCCAACCTAGACAAAATAAACTAAATGTAAATAAAAAGAGGAGACTCTCCAAAACGCCATCACCAAGGGATCTCTACCGCAAGATATCGAAATACCAAAACAACCACAACATGCACACAAAAAGGAACCCTTACCACCACCGATCAATGTCAGCAACGTTAGAGATTTTAATATACTCAGAGCTCAAGTATTGGCAGTGACAGAGAAACCTGCTCAGTTTAAAGCAATTACCAATAACGATATCAAAATAAGAATGCAGTCTGAAAATGACTACCGTAAAATTAAAAAAGGACAGTGCACTTTATAAGATGGAATACCATACTTATCAGCTCAAAAGTGAAAGATGGCATAGAAACGTAATACGAGGTTTACCGTCATCTACCAATCGCGAAGAGATCAAAGCGGCAATCGAGCGAGGACCATGGTCATAAACTAACCAATATTATTAACGTTCATAAAAAGTCGACAATTAATAATGAGAAAATTATTAGACACTTTCCATTGTTTTACATAGACCTGTTGCAGGGGGAAAACAATAAGGATATATACGAAATTAAGAACCTGCTATATTACCGGATGTATATTGAACCACCTAAAAAGGTAATAGGTATACCGCAGTGTACAAATTGCCACCAGTTAGGACACATGAAGAACTTCTGCAATAAGCAAGCCAAATGTGTCAAATGTGCAGAGAATCATCAAACAAAACAATGTCAAAAGCCGCGAAATGTTATACCAACTTGTGCACTGTGCGGAGAAAAAGGTCATCCGGCTAGCTATAAAGGATGCCTGGTGTATCAGAAAAAACTAAACGCTCAACTACCGAGAAAAATAACAGTAGTAGAGCGCCTACAGCAAAGCCAAACCAACAATATGATACTATTAGAGACGGGGTTTCCTACGCCCAGGTGACAAAAACCTCAAATAACAATCTAAATCAAGAAAGCAGGCGGAATCCTGTGCCCAACGAGCCAACCATTAGTAATATAATGAAAATGCTCACTGAATTTCAGGCAGAAATGAGACAAAATTTTAGCCAGCTTACTAACAGGGTGGATAAACTGGAAGATAATTCCAAGCCACCAAACAAACCGCTAAAACATAAAAAGTAAATGACTGTAATGTACCTACGTGTAATTGCCTGGAATGCTAATGGGCTTAATGCAAGAGCTCAAGAACTTGAAGTATTTCTAATAACCAATAACATAGATGTAGCTTCATCAATATCAGAGACGCACATTACGGAGAAAAACTTTATCAAAATTACAGAATATAGAGCCTATTGGAAATTGCATCCTAGTGGTCGTGCTCGAGGAGGGACAGCAATCTTAATCAAACAAAATATCCTACATTTCCAACAAGAACAAATTAAGGAACCATTTATGCAAGCTACCGTAATAACGATTAACCATGGTGGTGCTGAACTAAGTTTAGTTAGGAGCATA
Source organism: Nephrotoma appendiculata (assembly GCA_947310385.1). Taxonomy (NCBI): domain Eukaryota; kingdom Metazoa; phylum Arthropoda; class Insecta; order Diptera; family Tipulidae; genus Nephrotoma; species Nephrotoma appendiculata. The sequence goes on along the minus strand of OX371224.1, from coordinate 7,938,365 downwards.
GCGCCTATCATAGGCTGGACCATCTAACTCTGTTAGGTGCTATTTCTTTTCTGCCTGTTTCCTGCCATGACTTTTTGAGTCGCTTTGCTCCTGCTAACATCGTTCATTTCAATGTTACAGCTGATCGTCCCACTTTCCATTCCAAAGAACTTCTTGTTATGTTATTCTGGGACTTCCTCAGTGTATAGCTAAAGTAGCTCCATATCTACCTGAGCTTTCATATTTCGATGCGAATGACGGTTTCACTCTTTTGCTTATAAAGAATTCAACATTTGTTATTTGGTGGTCCAGAAGTATCTTAGCTTGGTGTTGCGGGATAGAATGAAGCAGAAACATGTTGAATGTTGTTTCTTCGCCTTTGTTGATTCGTTTCTTGAAATTTCCATGTGATCAACTTCTTTGCGCTAGAGTACATACAACCAAGGTACTCAAATTCATTGACATCTCTTTGTTGAAATAAATCGGTGTGGATATTGGGGTATTTAGCCTAATTGTCTTGGTTTTCCTGATATTTATTTTGAAGCCAACTACAAGGGTGTATTGTGAGCGTATCGTGTATCGTGTAAGTAAACGTATTTGAAAACAGATGATGCTACTAAGGGAAGTTGACATAACCATCGTGTACTGTTATCTATCAAACGACACCATACGAATGGATGCTGTCTATGGGGACCCTTCAATTCCTATGTATGGCAACCATGAGATATTGGTTCAACGAATTTAAACGTGAACGTTCATCTGTTTTTGATGAGGGTGAGAAAGGTGTTGTCCCGATAGGGTCGCGATTGCTTTTTCAAGCCACTTATTCATCCGAAATTTTCGCCGCCAAATTGCATGAACTACGCGCTACGAATTACTACGTCACTCATCGTACTCGCGCGATCTGGCTCCCGCGATTTCTTTCTGTTCTCCAACATGAAAACATGACTTGGAGGAAAAAAAAGTCGGCTCAAACGAGGAGGATATCGCCGAGACAGAAACTAGTTTTGAAGAGTATTTTTTGGAGGGGGCAAAAGAAATGGTAGAAACGTTAAGAAAAGTGTATAGACCTAACAGTGAACTACGTTGAAAAATAAAAAATAAAAAATGAATAAACGTGCATCTTCCTTCCTAACACGAGACTTATGATCGATCCTGTTTTTTTTGCCAGATCTAACAGTTTCCGTACTTTGCGTTACATTCATAAAGTTTCTCCGTTAGTCCCTAATGGATGCCGTTGAGGAACGTGCGCTATCAAATTTTCTCATGGTATTATTTAATACTACGAAGTGGCAAGATTACGAAACCTTGCCTTACATCTGGGTTGTTACAGTATGTTTCACTTTGTTTGCCTCAAAGAGCGACCTCTTTCCTATTTTCTTGATTTCTCATACAATAATCTTCTTATTGATGTGCCAGCTCCGACGTACTGTGTTGACACATTTGCAACTTGAGTTGCAGACACTCTTCAAGGTTTTATCACTAGCTTACGTCTGTATTTTTGGTACTCGAGTGTATTGGTACTTGCTTTTTCATTGGTTTGGATCACAGAATGTATTTCTTGTGTCGACATCTTTTAATCTATCGGTGTCAAAAATTTTCCGATTTGAATTCATGCATTTTACAGACTTAATTTTGAATTGTGATATTACCAGTTGGTGGTCACCGTGAACTGTGACTGTCTGCACTTCTTATTTTCTTGAGATCTTGTAATGGCGCGAGAAATTTCTTGTTAATTAATACGTGATCTGTTTCGTTTCTTGTTTTGCCATCAATTGTGTTCATAGAACTAATCCGTGGGAGGTATCATTTTTTTTTCTTTTTGAATGGACTCTTGCTAAGATTATTTGGCTTTTAACAAGATTCCATTCCATTAGTGCCTTCTTTGATTTTTAGCTGTTGTGAATATATCATCGCGTTCAGAACTAATTTTCTTCGCATGTATTGATTTTGCACTGTTTTTCCATTTTACTTCCCTGTGGGTGGCCAAGATTTTCTTTTTTGTAATGTTTCATTTCAATCTTTCGAAGAAATGTTATCAGCTAGCCTGAACAAAATGGATATCGCTTACATTAAAAACTCTCCATCTGTATTCTACAGAAAAGACTAATCACAGTTACCAGACAATTTTAGTCTGGAAAAATCTTAGCCTGTAGACAACATCTTATAATTATTTTTTTTAATTTGGGTTGACACAAAATGGACAACTCAAAACGAGAATTATTAATTTTTATAAATCCCGCTGCGTACTGAAAAAATCTTAAAGGTTCTCTCATTTTCCGGCTTCCTCTTCAAAGGATTACAACGAGGCCAATATACAGTGAAAATGCTCAAAGACGGAATCTCAAGGGACCAAGAAAATATTCCGTTTTTAAGGATTTCCCGTTTTTGAGGAGTTATCGAAAATTATCGATAGTTCAAATAAATTTTGTGCAAGCACAGTCAGATGATGCATTCTGTGACCACCGGCTGATGTTTTGAAGGCAACCAATTAAAACAAAGTTACTTATCTGACAGCTATCTACGCCAGCCGAATACACTGCATAGTTACAAATTGATCACATTTACACAGGGTCTTGCGAAAACTTTTAACATGATTGTAAATTACTGACAGTCCACGGTCTTTCTCAAATCTATTGTACCTAAAGAATTGTCTATTGTACCTAAAGAATATTTAGAAATTTGAGAAACCTTCTGTAGAGGAAAATCGTCCGACATCGTCACGCCAGCGCACTCGGGGTCTTCCTCTACGACGTACTTCGGCTGGTTGCTGATGGAACACTTTGTAAACTATTCGTTGTTGTGGAGACCTTGCAACGTGGCCGAGCCATCTCACTCGATTAGATTTGATGAAGCCGATAATATCGCTACCTCCTACAAGTTGCTTTATTTCGTGGTCATGCGAATCCGATATTCATTGTTCGCAACTTTAATCGGACCAAAAATTGAACGGATGACCTTTCTTTCGAAGGTAGATAATAATCTACATTCGTTAGAGGGTCCAGCTCTCGCTTCCAAAAGTCAGCACAGGTCTTATAAGTGCTTTATAAAGTGCGAGCTTGCACGACTGCGATAGGTGTTTAGATCGCTAAATCTCGATACTAAGGTGTTTGGCCTAGGTATACGTTTATAGTTTGAAGCTCTCAAGTCATTACCTAACTTGCCATGTAATTACATTATAGTTATATCATAATGATATGTACAATCATTGAATCGATTCTCGATTAACTTACCACCCAAAATAAAACCGAGGGTTCATATTCATAAATCTGCTATTTGTAAAATCCTACACAATTTTTATTTAAATTGCTGAATAATAATTTCAATTAATACAGATAAATATATATTTTACCAGAAACAAATTCGCGTAATAAAAACATTTAAATGAAATTAATGACTAAAATAATTGAGTGAAACTGAGGAAAAGCCGCATCGCGTACACATCACAAATCCATCCTATAATAACATAAAAGAGAGAAACACGAATCCGCAAAATATACCACATCCACATCCACATTCAAATCAAATAAAAATGATTCGAGATGAGTTTTTTTGTGTTTTGTGTTTGCTTGTTTGTTTGCTAGTTAGAAAAAGCACAAACGATTTGGAAATTAATTTATTAAAATGACTGAAACAATTTTCATCATCAATTATGAATTTGGGTTAAGCTTTTCCATTTGCTTTTCATTGTTGCGTAATGTTGCTGTGCGAGGAGTATATATTATGCTTATTATTACATATTACCACATTTAAATTAAGCTTTCGCTTATTATTACGGTTATGATAGAATTTTTACTGTTCAGAATATTTAATTAAGATTAATTTATAATTAATCGTTGATTTACACACGTACATGAGTATTAGATCACTCTGGTATATACACTCTAAAGTATAAAAATTCCAACCATTAATTCATAATCCGTATGATAGCAGCTAAAAAGTTTAAAGACCAACTAAGCCACATAACGTTTATGTCATAGATTTAAAATTATTTCGGGGTTTTCTAGACTTTAATGTTTGATATTTGGTTATGAACGAAAAGTTAAATTTGTTGTTGGTTGTTACGTTTAGTTTAAAAATCCGTCGCACACAACTCAACATCATCCGTATTTAGTCCTCGTCATTATCACAAAGTTTGGAACTTGTGCAAATTTTTTTGTTGGTGTTCATCCTTTTTGGTTGTTATTGTTCGGCTGTGTTTTTCAGTTGTTGTTTGTTTGTTGTCTTCTTTTCCTCTGGTTGATGGTTGTGTGATGATGACAACCAACAATGATATATTACGCGTTTTGAATATTAAACCGTCATCAACTATGTAGATATGATACTTGGTAGCAAAACAACAGCTTTATGTAATTTAAAAAAAAGGGACAAAATGGAATCATGGATGCTGCGGGGAGAACACGATGTGCGATAGAAATCAACGCGGAAATGTAAAGAAACGACAAAAGGCGGTGAAATGAATTGAAATATATTTACAGAACATAAAACAACATTTATTATTCTTTATGCATATTGTATTAAGTAAATTAATCATAACTCAGAGATGTTCAACATTTTTTTTTATATAGGATTGAAAGTAAAAATTAATGATATTCTGAGATTCTCGTGGTCGCACCTCATTGAGCGCTGGCTGCGAATTTATAAATTGGCTAATACAAGTAATAAATGCTACCCGCGATTGTCGTCCCAACCGAATAACCATACGTGTTTGATCTGGCCATTAGATAGCATCAATGGCGAAAACTGCGCTTATGGGTGGGGGGGGGGGGGGACCTTACAATTTAAGCCGAAACCATACACTCTACAGCCAAACTAACCTGATAAAACCAACCAGAACCATACTACAGCCAAACCACCTATGACACAAATAGCACGATTCGTTGTGCATCATTGAGCACTATACTATAAAGTTTTTCAGCGAACAACCCGGTTATCTCTGTTAAAAAAATATTTTTTGTAATTAGATCTGTTCAGCTTCAACGGTTTCTGCCTTCGAAGTTACTCATGCAATACTTTATATATATATTTAAAGCATTGTAATATTTGTAATATTGGTCTTCTTGGCGCAGCCCCAAAAGCTTGATTCGATTAATCCGTACTGCGGGTTTAGCATTTGCCGGTACAAAATTTGTTTGATACCTGCTGATATTATCTTTAATTCAGAGTACTCATTTTTAAATTTTCAGCAATCGAGGATTTCGGAATCTATTATATTTGGACTGGTCTTGATGTAGTTTAAATTTTAACCCTTGGTGCCAAACTTTGTCGAACGCTAGTGCTATATCTAAGAAAATAGCCAAGCAAATTTTGTTATTCTCAAGTACATCTTCGATAACGTCCGTTATTCTGTTATCTTGTTTCACAGTAAATTTATTTTCTTCCTTCAGAAGAGTTCACAAAGACTCCGTAGTCGCTTGTTTATTGTTTCGTTCTTTATTTCTTTTATTAGAAGTTTAAAGTTATCGTGCGGAGCACGAGTTCACTGACATTCAACTTTTCCGTTTCTCTTTAAATATTTTTCTGACCTCAAAACGGTAACTTTGTATTCTTAACGATTTTGTATGAGAACCGCTGAAGCACGCTGCTTTAGCAACTTGAATTGGTGCGGTTTATCGATATACCACGAGACGTGGGTCCGCTTGTTTGTTATTTTTATTTTTTTGAAATTGAAATTGAAATTTATATGAAGAAATTTAATTTGAAATTGAACTTGCTACTCTTTTAGTTATTAAGGCTAGGTGCCATGCTTAGGAAATTGTTGGATATGGTAAAAACCGGTTTTAGATCTACCAAAAAATTGACTTTTACCTTAAGTTTGGCACACAGCCTAAATCATATTTAATGAATAATATTATTTTCTACAATTTGAAGTGCATTCTTACTTTTACTTTGTCCTTGTTTTTATAAGAAAAAATGTTTTTATTTTCGTCTTGTAATTACAAATAAAAATATTACATATGACATCAAATTATTACAAGTAACCCTCCAAGAACACGGGTTTCGAAGAACACGGGTACCTTCCCTCGAATTATACGGTGTTAAACTACACGATTTTCGTTGATTCTCTTTTATTTTGCTTTTTGTATACCATAACAAAAAAAAGTTAAACTTAACTTTTTTTCACAATCCCTCTTTTTGTAGTCTCGAACAACACGGTTTCAAAGAGAATGGAACTAATTAATCGTGTTCTTGGAGGTTTCCTGTATTTGGAATTATTTTATTAGTTTTTAGTTGCAGCGATTTTATAAAGGAGCATTCGAATTTTCTGTTATGCGATTATTTTTCCTGCAATAGTTTATCTGCGAATTTTTTGTTGCGAAATTTTTTTCTGTGAAAATTCGGTAGAAGGCCGAGATTTTTACATTTTGTGATCGATTTTATTGGTATGAATCAATATTCTTCCAATGGTACCCTACAAAAACCAGATTTCTATAACTTCTAAAAGTGAGTGATCGGGTTGACATTTTGATAGCTTATCGTTTGCTACTAAATCAGTCCCTACAATTAGTTGCCGGAAAAGCGCGTTAGTTGTGGTGTATATTTAAAACCGCCACAATTTATGAATTTCACAGCGATTTTTCGGTCATATTAAAATACGGTTGTTGATGGAATATACACAATACACAAAAAATATTTTTTGATGAGCTAGGCAAAAGATATAGTCACACAAATGTTGCATCAAAAGTAATTGAAATTTATCATTTCGTGTTCAAGCAATCATGTACACCAAAAAACCTGATACTTTACGTACGAGCATTTCTCTTTTAATATATTCATACAAATTTTGAAAATTACCCTGTTTACTAATCCTTATATACTCGTACAATAAAATATTCAATTTTTATCTCTAGTAGACCAATTCATATTTTTTATGAAGAAGGGCTACGAGCCATATTTACCTCGAGTACAATGTTGGTAAAAATATGTACACCATATGTACATCAAAAGCCGAAATGCGGCAAAAATTGCAAACGTGACAATAATCCGCGAAATTAACGGGCATCTGGCATTCCGCATGATATGGTTGAAAATCCGATACGTTTATCTATTGACCAGCACAGTGCATCTCCACATCTATCGAATATATTTAAAACACCAAATTTATTTTTATCAAAACCAACAAAACTATATATGTACACATATATGTATTTATACATATGTATATGGATATTTTAGGTGCAGATACCATGGCATATACCATTATATACGCTTTGTACGAATAGGTAAGATGAAAATCAGTTTTTATTCTCGGTTTTATATAATTTTATTATTTGTAAAGTTTTATAGTTTTTAACTGTAAATACGATGAAATAAATAAAGAGATTTTAGATTACCGCTGGCTAGAAGAACGAGGGACTAGTCTTCTGTAGAAAGTATTTGATAACGTTTATTGATTTCGAAAAGGTACATATGCGACCATTTTCCGATATTAATTCCAATGGGAATTTACAGCACACAACTAAAAGGCACAAAAACCCGTTTCATTCATTATTCAATAGCTCTCAAGCGCAATTAGTCATTCAACATTTAATTAAATTTATGATTTAACATCAAAAAAAAATTAACTTAATATGCGACGAGGAGATGATATTGAAACAAATTTTTTTCTGTAAAAAGCTCATAAAAACCAACCTGTTGAAAATCACTAGAGTAAAAATCATATAATATTAAAAAATATACATTTTATGTCAATTTATTTAAATTAGTTTTTGCAACAGTCTCTATAATATAAATATGAATTTATAATTAATTCATTGGGTCTTTAGAGACTCTACATTATTTCAATAAAATCGATGAATGCGTTTTTCTGGTGTTCCTGAAAACACCATGCCAATTTTATATTCTGTTGGTGATTGAAGCTATATAGCTTTGCCAGCAAAAGAAACCGCTATAAATACTTGTAAAAAGTAATTAAAATCCATTGAGGTAAAAAGATTAATTTTCAGTTTTCGTTTGTTGATTTTTTAAACATTAATAAATAATGTTTTAATAAAAATACAAATTTAAATTAAAATGTATTGGCTTTATGTTGGCCTAGGGTTTAAAATAAAAATTCATGCAGATACCGTATATTTATGGTATTGTTGAAATTTTAATGGTATGTAATAAATCAACATTTAGGGTACCGGTAGGTTTAAATTTTAGTATAGTCACTTCAATCCAAACACAACATTAATTACTTAGCGGGACAACGATTTCCTCACAATATCACTAGGATCTCACAATTTATGTAAACATCTTCCGTCAATCCAAAGAATGGTTTGAACCAATTTTGATGCAAATTTAATTTTATTTTATTAAATTAGAAGCTACAGAAAAGTGTAAAAATAATATTATTTAACCGGAATACCAAGAATTCATTATCAGCACAACAACTTTCCACAGTCGGTCTTGATGTGCTGGAACTGAGTTTTTTTTATGAAACAAGTGCCTAACAAAAACAAAACAAAAGAAAAAAATATTTCCCAATGAAGTCGGTTTTAATGTACAAGACGAGAACAACTTTATGTGAAGAAAGAATTAACCACCTTAAGGTAAAGAACCGTTTTCGCGAAAAACTTCACATTACAAAAAACCAACAACTATAAGTTGTAAAAAATGCGAAAATACTGTCATTGTTTTCCACAATATTGCAGATTTGGAAAAATTATCTCATTGAAACACACTGTTAAAAAGCTACTACAAATCATCATTGCATAATCACTCTATTAAAACTCAAGTAAGAGAATTTGATTAATAATGTTTTTTGTTGATTATTAATTTATTTATTACCTTTTTGGTGAGGGTAGGAAGCGTCGGTCTAGATGGTATACATACAAGTCCAAACGTTGACCTCACCTGCACGTGGTGCTCCTTACTAATCAACCAAAAGGTGGTAAAGCAACTGCTCAGATGGTTAATCCACCCTCAAACAAGTCCGCTTCAATGGATTCTGGGGTGAGCCAACCATTGTGATACAAACTCATACGAAGTTCAAAAATGTCTAGATCACTACGAAGTTCAAAAATGTCTAGACACTAGACTGAACTATGCAGACGACTTAACGAAATAGAACAGAATGCTATCAGAACTCAGCAATGAAATTTGCTTTGGAAACTCATTTTACTAGTTATAATGAAAACAGCACAATTCCTATATTATTGTTGAATTTTTGATACAGATGATGACGAACTCGTAAGAGAAACCGATTGAATGCACAAACAGTAGAAAGGAGCTAGGAAAACGGTATTCATCCCACCTACAAGAAGCAGGTTATAATAAAAAAGTTTAAGATGATAGAATTTCAAACTGAAGATGCAGTAAACATCCTTAACCTTCATCCGTCCCTCAAAATTAATAACACTAAAGTTCCTCGAGGCCAAAATGGACCCATATGTATTTGCTTAAAAAAACCATCAGAAAATATTTTTCAAATTTTATTTCAAAAGAAAAGAATGAATATAATATAGATTAATTAATTTTTTTTAATGATAGTTGCTAAATTTAGTTTTTGGTACACTGTTGACATATAAGATTGGTATGAGCCTTACATAAAAATTTAATACAAATAAAACATTTAGATGTATGTTTGTTGTCCGATTTAAGGCAGAGGTAACAGCGTCCCCGTTTTCGGTCACCCACCGTACTAGCTGAAGTTTCTGGTGATGTCTGTTCCGCGTGTGAGGCTGCAATATCCGTGATTAAATTGCGGCTTCCTACGGAGCGTGGGAGATAAACTCTTCTCGCAATTTCACCTTTTATCAATGCGTCACCAAGTATTTCAATAAAAAGGCGTCTTCTATGGTGTTGTATATTCCATTCAGAGCAAATGGTGGTGAACAACACGAATGCATTGATAACAGATATATCCAAAATGTTGGCGAACACAACTATCGGCCATCTATTCGTTTTTCTTTTAGAGGTATAGCAAGCAATCTTTTTATCGACAGTGTCGACTCCGCCTTTTGTCTCGTTGTAGTCCAAAATTATAATTGGTTTTTGTCGGCGTCATTAACGAGTTCATTACTGTTATGGAATGTGCTTTGCAAAACAACGCACTTGTTCTTCTTCGGAATATAAGACACCATAGCTGTGTCTTTGGTAAATGCAAATACTGATGAAAATACAGGTTTGCCCTTTACATCTAGAAGTACAGGCGGAATCGATGTTTTGTCTTTCTATCGTTCCAATCATCGTCATATGTCATTTCAGCTACATTTGTCCAAGTTCGTACGATGTGAAAAAATTATCAATCGTTACATTTCTGCCCTTCAGTTGAGTTGTACACAAATCAAGTACTACGCGTAATCCTTGATTTCTTTCCGGAGCCGCGTTAGCTGCCGTTCCTGTATAAACTTGTATATTCCAAACGTACGTGTTTTTGTTTTCGCAAAGTATCCAAAAGTTGATACCGTACTTTGCAGGTTTGTTTGGCATGTATTGACGAAATGGGCACCTTACACGAAACCCGACTAATTGTTCTTCGACGGTCACATTCTCACCTGGGGTGTATAAGTTCGGCAATATTTCCACCCATTTATCCCACAACTCTCGAATCGGGGCCATTTTATCCGTGATTCTGCGAGTAGCTCGTGTGCTGCGATCATCAAATCTTATTACTCTTGAAATGTCTTTGAATCGTTTCAACGACATAGTGGCCCGAAAAACATGACGACCTTTGTGCTCATGCCACAAATTTTCCAGCGCTTCATTATTTGATTTATACCCGCCAGCTAATATCAACAGGCCAATAAACGATTCAAGTTCTATGTAATCCAATGCTTTCCAATCGGCTTCATATACCCGTATTCCTTCCAAGTTCGTATTATCAATAACACATTTTTCAATGCCTTTTGTGATTATTAGTTGAAAGGTTGACAGTTCATCCGAAATACCTGTAATTGCATATATAGTAATTCCCGGAGTAAGGACTATTATATTCGAGGATCAAGTTCGGCCACTCTGAGGAAACGAACTAGATTTCCATTGAATATGCTTATCTTTTGATAAATATGACGACAGCGGCTCTTCAGGACAAACGTCGTCCAAACTATCGTCTGAATCTTGATCAAATTCCACATGATCGGACAATTCAGAACACGTATCATCGTCAGAGAATTCAGCACTGGAAGCCATTTTGTACTCGTGTGTTCGTATCACCTTACAAAGTATATCGTTTTCTAAATCGCAGGTTATACAAATTTATATTATAAATACCACTTACCTTTCTTTATATAATATATGTATGTTTCTTTTTCGAAATTACTTGCTTAGTTTATCAAGCTTAAACTATAAATAATCAAAAAAAAACTGGACGACTAATTTATTCCAAACAAATAACTTCGCAAAGGAGAAAATTACAAAATCGCAGAGTATAGTTTTCGACACGGACATACTATACATAAAATCGTCGAAAACTCAAGGAATAAAACAAAATATAAATAACACAAATATTATTCTGTGATTTCCCTAAATATATGAAATATGTTTGTAAAGAATATAATATAATTATATTAATGCAAGTAACAACTAAAAATTTATAAATTACCATGGGTCATTTTTAACCCCGAGGATACTTAGTGTTCTTTTTTTTATACCAGTGTAACGGTACATCGCAGATTATTAAATTTTTGTATAATGCGTATTTATATCAAAACAAACAAAGTCACTAAGTCACAAGTTAGAGATTTTTATATTTATCCGAATATTTAAAAATATAAGTTCATTTGGGTCAAAATGGACCCGAGGGACGGAAGAAGGTTAAAAGGAAGAAAATTTAAAAAAAGTGAAAGGTCGATCGTTGATCTGCCTAAAGCAAGCAAAAATTAAAAGAGAGCAAATTAAAAAATAAAGATATGTAAAGTAGAATTAAATGAAACGCAAATGGGGAGAAAAAAATGTTTAAAATTATAAATACTCGATAGAGTATTTGAGTTAAATAGATAAAAAAAAATTAAGTTTATTGCTTTTATTACTAACGTGGTAGTCAAAAAATTCGAAATATTTGTTATAGTCTCGCGCAGCATTCTTGTAATAGGCTCGTTCTGGCCGTAGGTCGTTCTGTGAGGAGCAATTCTAAAAGAAGTTACCGCTCTCAAAACATGAGCATTTCCAAGCGGTCAAGATAAGGGGGCAGGTTGTAAATGTCCGCTCGTGGAAATCCGGGCAGAGCAAAGCGCAAAAATCTACGTTGTACTATCTCAATTCATTGTATGTGCACCTAATGGAATGGGGCCCAAACCTGACTAGCATATTCCAGCAAAGGCCGAACAAATGTAATAGCCGTCGTAACATAATGATTCAACAATTTTATAGACCGACAAATCCAAGTGAAGAGTTTGATCTGTTGACAATAAAATCGACGTAATCTCTAAAGTTACGTTTGCGGTCACAGATTACTCCTAAGTCCCGTATGGCTAAAACCCTTGCAACAACAATGCTGTTGACGGTATTCTCTCGACTAAGAGAATTTGCGTGTTTTCTTGAGTATGTAATGGATTGGCATTTAATCACATTCAGATCAAGACTATTTTGAGTACACCAAGTTATGAAGTTATTTAAGGTTATTCTGTAATAGGTCAATATCGATGGAGCTTGAACTTTGTCGGTAAATTTTCATATCGTCAGCATAAATGGAAAATGACGAGTTTTTCATCACGAAATCGATATCGTTGACGGTCAAGACGAAAAAAATTTTCAATTAACCAATATCATGAAAAGAAAGCTCCCGCTATTGATGCTTACATTCGAAAACATTTAAAATATTTTACATATCAAAGCAATACTCAATATAAGGGTTAAAATAGAACCACTGAAAAGGAACACGAGATTAATACTCCAATGCGAGAAGTATGAAGGTTTTACCCACATCGAAAGATATTGCGTAGTTTGAATTTGAAAGGTAGTTTGAAATGAACCTGCTAAAGGACAGCGCACCTGGTAAACTATAGAGGATGCGAAGTAGCAGTACTACGGCATATATTAAAAATTAAACGTGCCAATCGACTCAGAACTCTAACGTTGATACAGTTGAAGATTATGTTAACACGATCATGGTCACAGCTCATAAGTTATGTAGTACTGGTTTTACTGTAGACCGATGATTACGGGACTGGAAAGTTCCGGCATTCCGATAACCGGTCGTTTAATCAAATCAAAAATATTACAAGATGTCAAAATAGAAAACAAATCTTCAACTTCTGCTTATGGTAAGTGGTTATGGAGATGTTATGACCGTAATCAAATTGAACATAACCATCAAATTGTCCAAATCCGAAGTCTAATTGTGATAAATGTCATCCGTCAACTGTTAACTGTGCCATTAACAAAAATGAATGGTATATTGACTCTGGAGTTTCTTCATATATATGACTGGTTGCAAAATGTTAATAAACCATCGAATACTGAAATAATTGTTGCAAACAATGCTCGTATACCGGTAGCTGTAGTCGGTGATTAAGATTTGAATGTATGTACGAATAAAAATATTGCTGAACTTGTAGTTAAAGACGTTTTACATGTTCCAAAATTGTCTACTAATTTGTTATCAGTGAGTCATTCGACTATAAACAAGGGAATACAGTGACATTTGATAAAAATGGTTGGAACATTATAATGAACATAAAAATGTAATTGCAACTGCAAGTTTGGTCGACAACATGTATAAACTAACTTGTTTGCCAAAAGATCAAAGTTTAATGGCAAATATGAAAGATGATAATATTTTATGGTATCGAAGATTGGGACACATGAATCACCACTATATGAAACAATTACAAGCAATTAGTGACCCGCTTTGTGTCACTATTAGTGACCCGCTTGTGACGAGTCGGGGCTAACATGTGGTAGTGTGACATTAAAACAGCTTTCCACTAGAATACCAATGTTCTGTTCTCCAACTGCCGACAGAAACTCCAGCTAATTCCCGTTGATACTGCAGCACGTTTACCCGCTAGCAATCAGGCGGATGGGTTAGGTTCTTATATCAACATAACTGGAGCAAGAAGTGCTGCTTGCTTAATTCTGGTACAAATATTTAAAAGTAAGAATTCCCGCTAGTCTGAAAATATTTCCGGATCATACTTAGTAGTGTGGTTTCATAACCGAAGATGGACTCCAGTTTCTCATAGGACTTTAAGCAACGTCTCGTGTGTCTTGAATATTCCCACCCCGTGCCGTATAGTGGTATTTGGCACGCCCAGGCACACTTTAAACAAACATCAAGGACATCTCAGACTCTAGCACTGTATATTATCCATGAGGATACGACTCAATAAGAAATAGAAAGTTTTGATTTTTGATTATTGTTTTTCCTTTGTTTTATTGTAAATAAAAAAACTAAATTAGACAGGTAAAATAAGTTAAATAGATATTGAATGATTAGGCATGTACTCCATGAACCTGACAGTATTAAATACAACAACGTACGTAAATATATTAACCTAAATTACAGGTAGTTACTTGTAGCCAGTAATTAAATTAGTTGAACTACCAATTATTTATATAAATTAATCAATAAAGACCCTAAATTTGAGATAAAATGTATATGTATGTAGAAATATATGTAGGTTATATAATAGAAAAAAAAAATATTATAGAGGAAAAAATATTAAGTTCTTACTTACATGCTGTCCGTTACAAGGCCTTGTCACTGGCTAACATGTTGAGTTAATCCAATTGATGCGTCTCGGAGTTAATATATAACGGATATTTCCATATACATATATCTAAATAACGTATAGATATTCGAAAATTTTGCAATAAAACTATCCGGATTCACTATAATTTAATTTACCGGCTACCCTCTTATTTCTAGGTAAAGAACTACTACACAACAAATATTTCACTAGTTTAATAGTTGTAACACCACAAAAACACGCAATATCGTTGCTTGCCCAACTCTGAGTATGGTTGTTGATCTTACGCTCCAAAAACACGCGTACGTGGTATCGCGGTGTATAACGGTATGGGTGTATATATATCACTTAATATGACCGTCAAGGATGGCCTAGATGTTTTTCGAATGCGCGTCTCGACACAATGTAAATTCCCGCAGCACCGTTTATTCGATCGACGATTTACAGGTTACAGCAAACAATTTTTTTTTTTTTTTTTTAAGCGCGGAAAATCACACGACTTAGTGGTGGGTGACCTTCCGAACTGGTAACCACTTTTCCGCGACGTGACTATTGCCAAAACAAAAAAAAATTAGATTATTTTAACCGGGGTATTATTTTCCGAGTATTTAAATAAAAGAAAATTTACCTTTTCCGCTTAGATTAAAGATTTAATTAATGTATCTCACTTAATTAACATACAACACTCGCACATAGATTATTGTATACTTTTGTTGTTTTTATTAGTTTGTTGAGTATTCTTTTATGTCACCCAC